>JAGIQG010000011.1:46524760-47724760 GCA_024679065.1 Sphyrna mokarran | reverse complement strand
CACAATCCCCCCACTATCCCACACATTACCCATCACGGTGGCGAGCTGACAGTGAAGGAATTCCCTCCAACATTTTAAATGCTTCAGCTAAATTTCCCAAAATCTCTACTTTTCTAGACTGGCAAGATATCACTCCATAAGCTCATAATAACTAAATGATTTTTGACTATAAATTGTTCCATTAATCCCTATTTTGAATATTTCTCAATATCAGCCACTATGTTCGTGGACCAAAGCTGTTTTTGAAGTTCATCTTTGTCATGTAACTTTTCACTTTATTTCTGTGCCTTTCATGAATTCTATGAACCATGTAATTCCTGCAGTGCAGAAGGAGGCTATTCAACCCATCAGGTCAGAACCATCCCTCCACTCAAGCCCATATCCCCACTCTATCCTCAAAATTCCACATGTCGATCATGGCCAGTCCACCTAACCTGCACATCTTTGGATTGTGAGAGGAAGCCAGAGCACCCAGAGGAAACCCACGTAGACACAGGGAGAACATGCAGTGACCCAAGACCAGAATTGAACCTGGGTCTCTACCACTATGAAGCAACAGTGCCACCCTCCTGATGATGCTGTTTGTATCATTTAAATAGTAAGAGTTCTGAAGAAAATCATCTTTTAAAATATGGATTCTGGAAATTATAACTATGCAAAAAATTAGTTGTATCAAATTGCCTTATGCCAGATTCAGTTATGCACATACTTTCTAGTCTCATCCTCCTGGCTAATCTGACATGGTTCAGTTTGCTAAGTCAGATCAAATGGTTTGTGTTATTGCTGTACTGCCTGAACACTTCAGTATTAAAATACAACAGCCAAATCTCTTATACCAATAGGTTAAAGTCTTCACACTCAGTAGCCATTACTATGAATCTGAACTTGGCTTGACCAATTGAGAAAGCAAAAAACAAATCTTCTCTGCATATGTGCATTGCAGTTGGCAGAAACTTATGGGTTTCCAGGTATTCATTTTTTTGGAACTTTATAATTTAAAAATAATTGCCTTGTGAGACAACATCCTACTCCAGTTACCTCAGGCTGTTTGTAAATGCATTCCACCACAATAACTCAACACACTTGCAGAATCAGGAATGCAGGCTGTGAATTTGTAAGCTTGTGTTAAGAAAATAAATGTAATTCCAATTAATGTTGTAATTTTAAGATACTCCACAATTTAGAACTAGTTTAGTATCTTATAGCTGTACGTATGAAGAAAGAGCTTAGTGCTGTGTTGTTGCGGACATGAGAGAGAGAAACTGTATTTTATCCTCTTCTCATCTGTCCTTAAGCAGAGGTGTTTTGATTTTTTTTAAGAGTAGGCAGTGGCATGTTTTCCCAAACCACAGACAGGATTTTTCAGCCCTTACAGTTAGCAGGATTTTCCAGTTCGACCAAAGCCAACCCCACCATGTATTCACCAGCGATAACGTGGGCAAACCATGCAAATTGCCGTTGAAGACCTGAAGATCCCACAGGCAGCCAATGCCAAGCAGACTCTACCACAGGAAAAACCAACTAATGCAATAAGGTCAGAGAATAATCAGAAGACCAATTGTGTATTAGAAAAATCTGTACCCCTACTGCCCAATTGGATTTACAGAAAGCAGACTGCTAGATTCTATTGCTTATCCTATTTTTTTAGCCATAATTTATATTTGTTATGAAATATTTACCCCCTCTATTTTGTTCAAGTAAACTTGTTCTACACCTATGAAAGGAAGAAAGGAAGCTGAATTAGGCTACTGTGTTCTATGTGCAGTGCAATACCAGCTATTGAATCATTGTTTCTGTTTGTGCAAAAGTCTTGTTTTTCCAGTTCTATAATGCTGTCTCAGGTCTGTTGTCATTCCAAGTTGTGTTAACTCACACATTGTAAATGAAAGAACTGCAGATATGATTACCACAGTGACTATCTTTCTAAAATTACTCCTTTGACTATAAAGCACTTAGATATCCTATGGTTATAAATGTTGCTATATGAAAGGAAGTGATTTTTTTTATCAAATAGATTATTGAGTTCTTACTCAAAAACAGAAGAAGCCGGAAACACTCAGCACGTTTGTCAGCCTCTGTGGAGAGGACAATTGAAATATGGTTTCAGGTAGCACTTAAGAACTGGAAAGAATGAAGAGTATTTAACAGGAAGAGAACAAAACACACACACACACACAGAGCCATACTGCTTTCTGCTTTCTTTCCGATTTCTAATATTTACAATCTTTTGATTTTATTTACATTGAATCCTGTGCTATTTGCTCTGAAATAGATTAACAACATTTAGATATTCTGCCTGATATTGTGGTTTCAAATGTCTAAAGACTACAGAGATTGGTTGAGTAGGCAAGAACATGGCTGAATGTAGTGTAGTGTGCAAAATTTTTCAATATGATAAGAATTCCTTTTTAAAAGACGGTGTTTTTGAATATAGAGTGACCTGAAAATATTTGCAATCAGAATAACCTTCATTGCTGTACATGAAGAACAGAAAGTTAACATGCATTTAAACTGAGCAATTACTGAGGCATATGTTAGTTTTTGTTACAAAGAGATTGAAATACAAGTGTAAAAAAGTCTTACTACGATCAGAAATGGTATCGATGAGGTCACACCTAGAATACTGGGTGCTGTTTGAATCCTTTTAAACAGAAACTTAGGCTGGATTTTATAGGGCGTTATCCAGCCCAACCCATATGATTCCACCAGCTACTCCACAGCAATTTAAATTTGGGAATAGTATTAATCACTTTAAAATGAGACTTCTGACCTTTTCATGGGTGGAAGTCCCACCTTAAAGAGCTGTTGCCCATTTGGATTTTTTTCAGAACTTCACTCAAGGAACATGGGCATCACTAGCTAGGTCAACACAGGCCTGAGCCAATTCTCCAACATAGAAGCACAACTCCCAACGTAATTTAGAGGCCCCTTAATATCACCCCTCACCAGGTCATTTGGTTAACCCCTTAACCACTGAATGCCTGACATCTGCTTGCACTCCCATGTATCCCACACAGCCACTAACTCAATGTGCACTCAATATGTTGTCTCCACAAAATCCTGCAAATCCACGGGCAGGGCTAGGTGTACCAATTTGAAAGATTTCCCCCAAGTCAATATCCCCAGTACCGAAGCACTGGTCATGCTCGGCCAGGTGCGATAAGTAGGCCACATTGCTCACATGCCCAACACAAGATTCCTGAAACAAGTGCTCTATGCTAATTGCTCTATAATGTTCCAATAAAACCCTGAATTCAAACACACCATCATTGGTACTAAAAGAAACTATTCCAGTGCAAAAAATCCTTTCAATGCCTACTAGGTTTGTAAACAAACAAAAAAAATGTTAACGGCAAATTCTATTATTATGGCCTCTTAGACTTTGCAACTATTCTTGTATCAATAGATCACCTGCTGAACTGAAGCCATTAGTAACTTTTGAAACCTAGCCAAGTATCCATAATTCCTATGGCCATCATAACAAAGATTTCCAACTACATTTGAAACTGAAGACATAGTGTGGTGTCACATTTCCATTGCTAGGCAGAGTACCAGCCAATCAATGGAGGAGAACTTTTAAAAGCAGCATTTTTAACAGCAAGCACTATCAGTTCATTGGAACAGCCAATTGATAAACATGACAACAAAGGCTAACAGGACACCGTTTTCACATTTTTAACGTATTTTAGCACATGTAATATTGGAAAAGTACTGTAATGCATGATAGTTACACAATGCTGGTCAGTGTGAAGCTGAATTAAACTTGGCATTGACAGATATCTATGATGAATCACTGCATTAGAAATACATCTATACTATAATAGCTAATAATGACATTTGCAGAGTTTTTTCAGACTATTGATGATGCCTCAGTGTGCTTCTCCTACTCATCAGAATTCTCATCAGAATTTTCATCAGTGATTTCATCAGAAATCTCATCAGAAGGAGGTGCATTTTTAGGGCTTACAATACCTGCACTAACACACAAAACTAGTGTACGAGAAGAAATACTGTGATCCTCACAACAGGGATCCCCACATTCCAAAGAGGTGGTTTATGTGTTTGCACCTAAAGTCTTCACAATCTACCAAAAGGCCAAATGAGAATAGTGTGGCATTGGGAAGGCAGAGGAAAATTGTTTATCAGACAAAAATAAATAAATTCAGCATTGCATAACCCAATTTGCACTTCCATTCTGAGATGAAAATCCATCTAGAGATTACAGAAGCAAGAAAGCCATAATGAACCATTTTTGTATTTCCTAAATGATAAGAAATTAGAAGTTTTAGATGTACAAAGAGATCCTTGTCCATAAGTCACTGAAGACTAACATGAGGGTGCAACAAGCTATTAGAAAGCTAATGGAATGTTGCCTTTATTGCAAGAGGATTTGAATACACTAGTGAGGTCTTGCTTCAATTGTATAGGAGCTTGGTTAGACGACACTGCGAGTACTCTGTGGAGTATTGGTCCCCTTATCTCAGAAAAGATATTATTGCTGTTGAAAGAGGGAGTGCACCAAAGGTTTACTAGTCTTTTTCCAAGGATGTCTTATGAAGACAGGTTGAGCAAAGTGGGTTTATATCTCCAGAGTTTCAAAGAATGAGGGGGGATCTCAATAAAACCTACAAAATACTTAAAAGAATAGACAAAGAAGATGCTGGTATGATGTTTCCCTTGGCTGGGGAGTCAACAGACAGGATGCACAATTTCAAAATAAGTGGGGGGGGGGGTCAAGATGAGGATAAATTTACTTTCACACAGGGTTTTGAATCTTGGAAATTCTCTATCCCAGAGGACTGTGAAAGCTCAGTCATTGAATATGCCTAAAGTTGAGATTGATAGATTTCTGATTCACAATACAATAGAGGGTTATAGTGACCACATGTGTAAAAGGCATTAAAGTATCCCATCACCTATAATCGAATTGAATGATGGAGCAAGCTTGCTGGGATGAAAAGTCTTCTCTTGTTCCTATGCTCCTAAAACATTAATTCAGTGTCACTTGGAATATGGGGCTAAATATTACCAAAAAAATGTTAGAATGTTGTCTCTCTCCAGATCTTATGACATTCTGTCAAAAAAACAAGGCAGTGGTGAAAAAATGTTTCACGCCGTCATACTGGGGGATGGGACTTCAACCACTGGTTAAAAACCAATTGCACAAAAATCCCAACACCATCTTTAAAGCACGCCCTGATTATAACTTGAGTAAACCTCCCCCTTCCCCACACCTCACCACAGAGATTTCAGGGACACCATGCCCCACCCAATCATTAGCCTCTTCTCTCCCCACAGTTTAAGCTGGCGCCCACATCTCACCCTCACTGGGGTATGAGCAACTGGAAAATTCCAGCTTACATGTCTGCTACACACTAGTTCCAAATTTTAAATTTTGAATATTGTAATGAAAATTACCACTTTTTATCAGCTGATAACAGAATAAGTGATAGAGAGCAGGAAACTGGTAGAGCTTCAGGTCATAGCAGAAGGATATATAAAAAAAAGAACAATTGGTGTGTGTATACATTTTGGGTTGCGAATGTTAAACATCTAATATCTTGGCTTGGGTCGGAGTGTTGCCTTCAATTATCATCTAGATATCTCTCAGTAGAACCAAAAAAATGGTTCATTGTGACAGTGGAATAGCTTCACTTTGTAAACGAGCTACCAAATGCTGAGGTAGTTCATCAGAACCTAAAATGAGGGTCACACGGTCCACAATGGATGATATTTGATAATGGCTGGCAGGGTAGATGGGAGGGAGGATACAGATTGTAATTGAAGATTAAGCATTGAAATGTTAGAGATTGTGGAATATCAATAAAGAAAACAAGCACTGGTTATTTGTTGCACAAGCTACAATGAAAGGAAAAGTTTAAGTAAATGTCAGAAAGAAACAAAATTTCCAAAACTTGATATAGGCCACGATTCAGCAGGAAAACTGAAGTGTTTCCTGCTAATGCTGCCAGCGTCCAGCAACTAGGATTAACTCATTTTAAACAAGCAAATGAGGCCATCCGGGGAAACCCGCCAGCCAATCCCTCTGTTCAGAGACTGAGGTACCGTTTTTAAAGAGATGCGATGGGAAATGTGGAGTTTAAAGTGACCTTCAAAATTTTGACAGTGACAGACAGGAATGATGATATTAATCATAGAACTGCCTAAAATCACTGTCATGATGTGAAGATGTTGGCATTGGACTATGGTAAACACAATAAGAAGTCTCACAATACCATGGTAAAGTCCAACAAGTTTACTTGATAGTAAACCCACAAGCTTTTGGGGTTCTCCCCTTCAGCAGATATGTGACTTGAGTCTGAGGGGGGAAGGGCTGAGTGAGGTCAGAGGGGGAAGAAGCTGCAGGGATCTGAGGGGAGCGAAGGATCGCCTTCATGTCTGTATGGTATGGTAGGGTTGACTCATTATTTGAATGATGGGGTAGAGTGCCCTTCTTTGCTGAGGGGTTGGAGGTGCTCCCTGAGAAGCTCAGGGTCTTGCACACCATGTTCAGGCTGATCATTACTAGCATCAAGCCTGCTGATGCTGGAGATGCAGCTGAATGGAGGGGGACCAGTAAATGGGCCGTCAAACCCATTGTAATACAATTAGTGGGTTTGCATAATTATCCCATCTGGCAGAAATCCCAATTTTTGGCCAGTGCCCAGTCAGCGGGACGTTGGAATTCTCGTAGACCATCTGATGAGGGTAATGTATCTCCTTCCTGACCCCACTCTGACGTTTACTGTAGTAAATACCAAAATCTTCAATTTGCTTCAGAAATAGAAGAAATATTGGGAAAAAAATAGAAGGTAAAATAAGCTAACATGAAGTCTGGTGAAGACCAGAGTGTCACTGTACTCGGGAATTTTACAGTAACTTCATTGCAATGCTAATGTACTTGTGACTAGTAAATAAAATTTAACTTTTTTTTTAACAACCTTCCTTCCAAAGCAATCACTGCATTTTTTATATAGCAACTGGAGAAAGTTTGAGAAATTACTAAAAATGTGAAGTTGAACATTTCTAATTTGGAGCATACCGAAAATTTAAAGGTTTCTTAATTACAGCCTAATTATATAATTTTGCGTTTGTTCATATTTATTGAAAGAAGGAATATACATTGACAAGTTTATTCTTGTTTGGAGAGAAGTGCATTCATTTAATCCTTGTATGGTTGCAAGCAAATGATGGAATATTATTTAAAATATTATATGACTTTTTTATTTCCCAACACTTTTCAGAATGATAATGTTCTTTCATATTGTGTTATAGAAGGTAATTCAGCATCTTTATCCATAGGGACAAGATTTTATTCCCTTGCCTTGTTAGTTCGCCCAAAATGCATTACTTCACAATTTTCAGGATTAAATTTAATTTATCATTGTTCTGCCCATCTGACCAGCCCATCTATATCATCCTGTAAATGCTCCTCACTATTTATCACACTACCTATTCTTATGTCATCTGCGAATTTATTGATCGTATACCTCCAAACATTCATGTCCAGATCATTACACTACAAACAACAGGGGGCACCGATCCCTCCAATACACCACTGAACACAGGTTTCCAGTCACGAAAATAACCTTCGACCTTTACCTATCTCCTGCCAGTAAGCCAATTTTGATCCAATTTGCCAAATTGTGCTGTCACATTTGATGCTAACAATAGCAGATAATATACCCTTACTCTCTAGAATCACAATTGACAGGAATGTTTTTGAACCAAACTGTTCCACTTTTGAGTTTGTGCCTGACTGTGAAGTTATAGTAGTTATACGAGTTAAAAAAGAGCACAGAACTGAATTCTGATTTCCTTTCTAACCACTTTTATATATTCAGTCATGACCTTGAATACACAGAAAATTTCCACAGCCAGACAGATATTAAATGTGCCTGTGGTAAATCTAAAATCAGTGTGTATTACATTCATGGTTTCATTTTGTTGCCTTCTCAACGTTGGGTTGGTGACTCTGATATGTGATGTAAACGAAACGGTAACAAGTAACGCATTATGTTGAACTGTAATTAGTTAACACAAGCGTGGATCTATAGCTAGTGCAGTGCAGTGATTGATTCAGTTCACAGGTGTGCCTGTTCAAAGTTGTTTGTGTAGGTCAGTGTTGACATTCATTTGCTAATGGAAGTTTTCTGCACCAGCCTCGGTTTGGCTCCACCCTCAGCTGGGAAGTGCCTTTGCCATTACTCAGTAGAGCAGATTGCAGAGAGTCGATAATGATAACTACTGCTTCCTATAACGTTTGCTGTGCCTGCTCATTCAGTATTAGTGCGTACCTGCCATGAGAACTAACAAGGAAGCATGAGGGCTGGTACTGAATGCTGTTCTTGCCGGTGCTGTATTAAAAGGATCCTGGCAAAGTGTTACTGTTGCTGTTGGAGCTCTAGAGGTCAGTTGTTTGCACTTTATTTTTTGGGAACAGTAATGTGATTGTTCAGGAACTGAGCAGCTTTTTCCAAAGTAAACTTATATTTTAATGTATTTGGAAACATAAAAGCTTTTTGTCAAATGTTTTTTTAAAATATCTGGAAAAAAATATCTCTTATGGTCTCTTTGTGCTTACCAAGCTCTTTGTATTGTATATGAGGTTACCTTACAGCAGAACTATAGTATAAAACCCATAATTTATCAACGCACAATAGACATTATTCTAAGGAATTCTATTCATTTGATGAAAATCTGGACAGGATCTTAGGCAATACTTGCCTTTTAAAGGATAGCTATATTTTTAAAACTTTGCATGTTCCAAAAATAAATTACTTACACATAAAATGTTTTATATGTATTGGTGAGAGATTATGTGCAAAGAAATTATGTACATAGTTTTAAAATCTCTGAATATGTGGAGATTTAAAACTTAGGTTATGCTGAAGTTTCAGTGTTTTTATCTTTCCTAAGATTGGTTTGAGCTATTGCAGCAGGAAGTTTCATAGTAAATTCACTGTGAAGCATTGTTGTAATTTTTGAATTGCTTGTAATTGGGGATGGCAACAATATAGGTTAACTTTGTTCTTACAAACTAACTTTCCCATGGGAGGAGCTGGAATGTATGAGAGTATTGCGCTAATGCCCAATAGAGTCATTTAACTTTATGTCTTCTGCAATTGGGTGTTCTTGTAAGCTGAAACTTCCAGAATAAACTGCATTGTTATAAGTAACAACATGGCCTGTGAACATTTCTTTCTGTTGTCAAGACAACATCAAAAGCCTTTTTAATAAATGAGGACCTATGACACCTAATTATCTGGCTTCATTTTGGGTTCCTTAAGTAATCTTTCTCTTGATTGAATTAAACAGAAGTCTTTGCTGAAGAGAGTAACTTTGTTTTTTCTGTATCAAGATATAAATTAACACCAATACTTGTAACTTTTAAATATGTTGTGTGGATCAGGGATGCTCAAACCTTTGGCTTCTCAGGCCTCTTTATTATAAAAATTCCATGGACTTCAGTAATGGCAGTATTTTTTTCTGTGTAGAAATTAGTCACACAATGAAACGCATTGTTTTTGTTTTACTTAAAATGGAAATTTATTACTCAAGCTTATTTTCAAATCACCCCATGGTCTTGCCCCTCCCTATATCTGTGACCTTATGCAGTCCCTACAGCCACAGATCTCTGCGTTCCTCCAATTCTCACCTCCTGTGCATCCAAGATTTTCATTGTTACATTTTTGATGTCTGCACTTTTAGTTCCAAGTTCTCAAAGTGTGGTCCGTAAGGACCCTCCTGGTGGTCGATCAGTTAAATAAAATGCAAGACCACAGCTGAGACCATAGGGAAAACAAGCAGACTGCTTTGCATGAGATCACATAACTAGGCTGACTCTGATGTTCATGGAATGATTTGTCATTAGCCTGTGCAACTGCCATGTTGTTTTATACGCAAAATTAATGTTACCGTAACCTCTGCAAGGTTGGACTTTCAGCACATGTGAAGCTGAAAACAAAAAGGCTAACTGAACATCACCTCATTAGTGCCTTATCAAAAGGAGCAAAATTCTTCCCATTAATTCTGATCAGATTTTCAGCAGTGGCACAGAAGAGGGAGTTGGATAAACCAGAAGTTAGTCCACGGAGTTTTTTTGTCCTACCTAAGTGGTCTGCAGATGGTTTTGAGACTCCCTAATAGGTTAGTTCCACTGGAATTTCTTAACCTTGAATCTCTTTGCCTCTTTCTATCCTATTTTGTTCTTTTAAAATGCTCCTTAATCACCACCTGCCTTCTGCCACTACATTTAACCTTTCAGTTACATGAATCCTCTTTGGCTCAGAATCAGATTTTGTTTGACAATACGTTTGGATGTTTTGTTTAACCATTCTAGTTCCCCTGAATAAATAGAAACTATTGAGGCAGTGGAAATTCCCAAAATTCCCACATTTTGCTGTACACGCATAGGAGATTTGTTTGATGACAATAGCAGACCAGCCCAAAGTAGAGATAACAATTGGGTTAACCCAGTTATGAATTATTCGGCAGGCATAATCATTTTATGACTCTATGACATTTAATTGGATTGACCCATAATTTATTCCCTTATCTTGAAAAATGTCTGCCTCATTTTGGTTGACACAGTAAGAAGCCTCATAACACTAGGTTAAAGTCAACTGTATTCTGTAAACTGTGTGGGCCTTTATATGCCCTTCTCTGATCAGAACCTTCCACACACCTGACAAAGGAACAGTTTTTCCGAAAGCTTGTGGGTTTACTATCAAATAAATCTGTTGGACTTTAACCTGGTGTTGTGAGACGACTTACTGTGTTTACTCCAGTCCAACGCCAGCATCTCCACATCATTTTGATCGACCAGTGAGACATTGAACCAAGGTCCTGTCAGCCCCTTCATGTCAAATATCCTATGAGACTGTTCAAATATTTATCCCTAAATCATTATAATTTAAAAAGATTATCTGATCATTACCACACTGTTATTTTTGGGAGCTCATTTTGCATGAATTTGCTGCCCAGTTTCCTACTTTACAGTAGTGGCTAATCTTAAAAAAGTACTTCATTGGCTTTAAGGCATTTTGGGACATTGTGCAGTTGCAAAGGGTACCAGATAAGTGCAAGTCTTTCTTTCTAAAAAAATTTTAAATTATCTTGAATTTCTTGAAGATTTTCTTACCTGTCTTGTAAAATCTCTCCTCTTGTTCCCTGAGTTCTGTGTTTATAGCTACTCTTTCTCTGGAAGAATCGGATCACTGTGAGTGATACAAGCTCCAGACAATCTGATTACCATCTCTATCAATGTGAGTGTCAGGCACTCTCAAGGAGCTTCCCTACTAGTTAGACACTGTGGGAAGGCCTGGTTTACAGGTATTATTTCCATTGGATGCTTGCATCAGAGCTTGCATGTTTAGTTTAAATTTTTAATTGACAACTGTCTTTGTCCCTTTGACTCGGTAATATGTTTTGGGGAAACACTTGAAAACTTCTCGTGGACCTTTAGGGGTCCAGAGAACCAGAGTTTAGAGCAGTGGTGGGCAGTCGACAGCCCAGGGGCCACATGCAGTCCTGAGCAGGGTTCTGAGTATGGCCCAAGAGACATTTTGTTGACCATTGCCCATGCGCAGATTTGTCACATTCTTCTGATTCTCATCCACATAGTTTTTCTACCTATCTGTATGATTGAATTGATACGTATGTAAAGCAAGGGCAAATGAAATGAGGTGGCCTATGAATGCACACAACATTGACTGTGAGAACCATGTACTCTGTCTGCATCCAAACTGTACTCATTATGAAATATTCAGTATGTATTAAATGTATTTAGTCTTATTCTTTGGGTCATAGTTTCGAACTTGTGGCCCACTGAGTTTAAAGAGGGCCTTTTTTGTAGCCCACCAACAAATCCAGTTGTCAATCTCTGGTTCAGAATCCCTGGTATAAATCATTAAATAATTTGCTGTGCATGTGTTGCCCCATTAGCCCCAACTGAAATTTAGATGTCATTATGAATTATTTTGGATGCCTAAATATTTTATTTAGCTATTGTATTGCTGGGTAAAACATACCAGCTTCTGACTACAGTTAGAATCATCAGCTAGGTAATCAGACATGTGGCTGCTTGAATAGCCCATTTAAATACATTCTATTCATAAGATGCCAACAAGGGAATTCCCAATTGGGAATTTATATTGCATCTTCCTTAGTTAAAGTCTAGCTGTTCTTACTGATTTAGATTGATGAAATCAAGGAAGTTTCTTCACAGGAGAAACAGTAAAAGAGATCTTGAAATCCCATAGGGTAAATATGGCTCGATTATATAATTCTGTTCTGTTTAAAATTATACAGGACAACTTCAAAATTGAATAAAAAAAATGATATGGTGAAAATGAAAAGAAAGACTTTCACTCATGTAGCAGTTTCCACAATGTCCAGGCGTCTCAAATCGCAAATGAAGCATCTTTGAAGTGTTGTCACTGTTGTAAGATAGTAAAGTTTCACAACACCAATTTTAAATCCAACCAATTTATTTGATAGTAAATTCACGAGCTTTCGACACTATCGTCTTCGTCAGGCAAATACAGCAGCCAAATTACGCACATCAGCTCCCACAAGCTGCAATGTGATAGTGACCAGATAATTTGACTTTTGCAATGTTGATTGAGGTACAACTATTTGCTAGGACACCAGGGCTTTGAATAGTGCCATGGGATCTTTTGAGTCCCATTTCAGAAGGTTACAGGGCATTGGTTTAAGTCTTATCTGAGAAACCGCCAATGGTGTTAGAATGTTAGCCTGGATCTTTGTGTTCAGATTCTTGAGTGGGGTTTGAACCTGGAACCTTGCAACTCGGAAACAAGGACTTTTCAGCCTGGAAAGGAATTATCTTGAAACCGATCATATTGAGTATGTAATGTTGTTAATGGTTAACCTTTGAATATTCCATTCAATTCAAATTTGGAAATAAGATTAAGACTAAGGAACATGGACTCAAAGTAATAAAAATGTAATAAACTGATATCAGAAAATGTATCTGCGCAAAAGTGATCAATATGTGGGAAAAATTCTAGGTGGAGTAGTGGGGGCACAAACCCTGGAATTGTTTGAGATAACTTATATAAGGATCGCTCACAAGGATGGATTAACTATGCTTTCCTCATCTGTAATTATCTAGTGACGTTATTGCTACAATTCCAGGCTCTGTCCCAATTACATTGTAGGTGGATCCAAGAGTGATTATGGCACCACATAAACAACTGTCCAATTGCCTCTAAGTCATTGTCAGAATGTTGTTTTTTCTTCCTCTTCCCAGAGGGTGGTCACTGCCGGTCAACTGTGGGGAAAAAAACTTGATGACTTCTGCCCCCAATCTAGGCTTTTCCCTCTAGTTATACAGGCACATGAAACACCATCTGCATTTTCAACAGTAGCAATACAATTTGCTCACCATGTCACTTTAGAACAGAGCTTGTGGTAGCTGCCACTTGCAGTGCCCTCTAAGAGTGGTAAGGAAATAGCCAAATCAGCAACACGATTTCAACATTTCTCACCATGGTGTTATTTTCCAGCCTATTCTACCACAGATAAAATGCTTGCCTCGTGTTTTGTAAGTTAGGCACTTTCTAGACATTTGCAAACAGCAAATAAGATCATGTTTAAGTTATTTTGGAATTAGCTTTGGGTGTGTTCCATGTGATTACCTACTTAGGTCAGCTGCAAACTAGAACTGTTTTGGAGTGTGGAATACTCCCAAGGTTACTTGCTAACACTGCAGTTCTTAAGAAAACTTTCACCAGTGGAGCTTATGCATAAATTTGCCTCACTCGGGCGTGTGCTGCAGCTGTTAAAAACACTGCTCTGAGCTCTGCTGTTTGTAATGCATAGAATAATGGAATCAGCATCCAACGCAAGATCATCCCACCTGAGGAAAATCATTTGGGCCAGTTTAATTTATCCTTCCTTAGACACCCCAGATTACCCATTGCAGCACCTAATCATTTCTGAAATAAGTGCAGTTTTCATCTGTTACTTTGTTATCTCTGTTCTTTGTGTAAAGAAAAAGAACAACATGCTCTTGTATACACTCTAGAATGGCTCACAGGAATATTATCTGACAAAATTTGATACTAAGCAAATTTTGAAACTTATGTGAGGCCTGATAGCCAAATGCTTGATCAAAGAGGTAGGTTTTAAGGGGTGACTTACAAGAGAAAAATAGTATGGAGGGACAGAGAGAAGTTTGTGATGGGACTTGCAGAGTTCCACCTTGCTAGCTGTTCATGCCACAATCCCGTTGCAGCAAGTTCAGGGAATTTGGCGCCTAACGAAATGTAGTGAGATGGGAAAATCCTACCAGTGTGAATGGTGGTAATATTCTGGCTGCAGAATTTAGGACCAAGAAAGCTAAAGAGAGCAAGTCAAAGCAGGGGATGTACAAGAGACCAGGTTTGAAGGAGCATAACTGTCTCTCAGGATTGTGGGGCTCAAAGGGCCAGATGTAGTTTTTTGAAAATGAGAATTTAAAAACAATATGTGACTTAAGTGAGTGCAAATGTAGAATAGCAAGTGCAAGGGTGATGCATGAGCAGGATTTGATTCATGTTGGAATATGAGTAGCAGAGTATTGGAAGAGTTTAGGTTATGCAGGATGGACAGTGGGAGGCCAGCCAAAAGTGCATTGGAATAGTCAAATCTAGAGGTGACAAAGGGCAAGGATGAACTTTCAGCAGCAGATGAGCTGAGGCTGACTTGAAGGTGAAAATAGGCATTCTTAATGAAAGCATAGGTATGTGTTCGGAAGCCTATCTTTAGGTCAGTTATGATACCAAAGTTATGAATAGCCTATTTCAATTCAGGTAGTTCTCAAGGAGAGGGACAGGGTTCATGAGGAGGGTATGGAGTGGTGGTAATGTAGAGTTGGATGTTGTCAGCGACTGTACAACAGTGATGCTTGTATTTGAATGATATCACCAAATGGATGGGAAATAGGACAGGGCAAGGTTGGATCCATAGGGGACACCCAGAGGACAGTGCGCACGGATGGATAAAGAAGCATTGGCAGTTGGTTTTCTGGCTATAACTGGATAAGTGGGACTAGAAGCAGATTAATACAACCCTACCCAGCTAAACAGCAAAGGAAAAGCATTAGGGGAGAGTGATGTGATCAGCTGTGAGGCAGGCTGAGAGGATGAGCAAAAATGTGGTATCAAATAAGGTGTCATTTGTGACTTTGACAAGAGAGGTTTTAGTATTGTGCAAGACTTAGTAATAGAAAGAGAGGTTGGAAATGAGCTGATTGCAAGGATGGAGGGGGCTCAAGACCTTATTTTAAAGCAAGGGATGATCATGGCATATTTAATGACAAGGATTACTGTACACAAAGAGACAAAACTGTTAATAATATCTGCTAACATAGGAACTATGCAGGGAAGTGGCAGAGCGGGGAATGGTGTTTGGCAGCTTGGTGGGAATAGGATTGAAGAAACAAAATGATAGGCTTATGGATAAGATATGTTTGGAGAGAAGAAGAAGACCGATAAGAAAAAAGCAAGTTCAGGGCTAGGAGAGGAGGAGCCTTAAAGAAAGTTTGAACAGATGGCCTGGTTGAAAAGAGAGATGTCACAGAAGCAGCTGAATGGAGGTGAGAATGGAAGGGACACGAAAACAAGGTTTAAAAAGATGAGTTGCAATAGGAAAAAGAAAGCAGGGGGTTGGGGAGAAGGGAGGGGGTGAGGGTTATTTTGGCATTCTAGGATAATCCAGAAATATTGCACAGTTTTGGCAAAGCAGATCAGGACCTAATGGGATTTAATTGGTCCACCCAGTTTGCCAGGGAATGACTAAACTAATTATCTGCCAAATACTTTGAGGGTGTGGAGTGTACCAGAGAAATATAAATTAATTATATTTGATATAAAAATGGAAAAGTGAATCACATACTGCTGGCTTCAGGCTTACCCAAGATAGAGGATAATGATCTGAATGAGGACTAAGGATCAGAAATCTAAATGAGGCATGATTGAGTAGATCAGTAACTACAGAAATGTTGCGGCAAGGGGAGGCCCAAGGATAGACAGTTGGGGTGTTGAATATATAGTTGTAAGCAATGTGGAAGAGAGCTTTTTCTTCTGGAGATGAGCACAGTAATGGGGAGTAAAGATGTGGATAGTAACTGATACAAGAAAGTGATCAAAGATGGCCTCATCTGTGATTGACACAATCTGATTTGATTTGATTTATTATTGACACGTGTATTAACATATTGTTAAAAGTATTGTTTCTTGCGCTATATAGATAAAGCATACCGTTCATAAAGAAGGAAATGAGAGAGTGCAGAATGTTACAGTCGTAGCTGACATGTAGAGAAACATCAACTTAATGCAAAGTAGGTCCAGTAGGAAAGAAGCTGTTCTTGAGTTGGGTTGGTACATGATCTCAGACTTTTGTATCTTTTTCCTGATAGAGGAATGTGGAAGAGAGAATGTCCGGGGTGCTTAACTATGCTCGCTGCTTTGCTGAGGCAGCGGGAAGTGTAGACACAGTCAATGGATGGGAGGCTGGTTTGCATGTTGGATTGAGCTACATTCACAACTTTCTGTAGTTTCTTATGGTCTTGGGCAGAGCAGGAGCTGTACCAAGTTGTGATACAGCCGGAAAGAATGCTTTCTATGGTGCATCTGGCTAATGAAGCAGATTCAAGAGGGTGGTCATGAAGAAGGTAGTGAATTTTCTATGGAAGAAGGGACTAACTGAAGATAAGGCAGTAACACAGAGCAAAGAGAATTGAGTTGGAGGTAGAAATAATCATGCGTTACAAAGGCTGAAGGGTGATGCAATGAAGATGTCTTGGTGTGAAAATTGTCATGATGCTTGGGTGGTAGATAGAGAACAAGAATTTTGAATGAAAAGTGAGCAAAGTGGAACAAGAAGAGATAAAAGCAAAGGGACATATCAAAGTGGCATTTGATGACAAGAATCGTATTTCCACTGTAGCAGTTTGTAGAGGCATGTGGTGAGAAGCATAGCCAGGTATAGAGACGTCGGGATTTTACAATATCGCTCGAGTGAGACCAGAAATTCCCATCCGAGGTCAACAGACATTTCTCTTGTCTGCCTCTCGCCCACTCTGATTCCATAGCGGGCAGGGCAGTAGAGTTCTGGTGGTCATTTCTGGAGAATGTGTTGTGATCACTCATCCAATTCCCCATCAAGGTACAATGATGATGATGCAATCATCCATAATACGTTTATGAAGGGCAAGGAATGATTTTGTACTCGAACAAATTTTTTAAGGGAAGTGCAGAGAAGGATAGTGATAGCTGATAGCCGAGTTGTGAGTAGGACAGGAAGGAGATAGGAAAGATTTTCCCTCAGCAGACTGCTGGGTGGGAAGGTCGATAAGAGTAGAATTGGGCGGTTGGTGCTGCAGCATGTATGGATGGCAATGAGAAGTAATTTGATGAATCATTTGGAGTCTGTTAAGAGAGTGCAGAGAAGGAAGATACAGTCTTCACTAAGAGGGAAACAGTTGCAGAGAATAGCAAGATCGAGGGCTCCTGAAGAACATAAACTAGCAATCATAAATTTAATTTTTCACTACTTTGAACTGTACTCCTAAAGTACTGTTCCAGATTTAATTTATTCACCCTGTTAAATTTTTACATACTCCATAAATATCAGCTTGCAAGTTGAAAAATTTGTTTTCCATTCTTTTCTCATTCAGAATCAATGCAGGATTAAGGAGAAAATATTTGATCTATCATGGCTTTATACATGGGTAGACCAAGGCAAATATTCAGGCAAAATGGGGTTAGAGAGTACAGGATAATTAGAGCAGGTTGCCTTACTTTAAGTCATCCCCCTTTTAAGGTCAATATAATGCCCTTATTTTTATGCTTTGATTTAATACTATTTATAATTGGGGAAGGTAGAGGCCTGACATGTGCTGCTGTCTTAAAAAACAGCAGCCATAGATAGACCTGTTCAAGCTGTTACCATTCTAATAGGTGTGGATCTGTGACCCCATTAATCAACTAATGGCAGCTTCAGAAACTCAAAATCTCTGAAACAGTCCAGCTTACAAGTAAAAAGAAGTCAGCGAAGGAATCACTAAAGAAAACAGGAGAGATCCTGCAAATCGTGCATGAAATTTAACGTAAAACCGCTGGCAAAAATCCACCAGCTCCAAAAGAGAGAAGCCAGGCAAAGGTTCAAGGTACAGTCCACCCCCATCCTATGCCAGCATCATTCTGCATTGAAAGAGAAGCAAATTTACCTTGCTGGTTACTGCTAGTTAAGTCATATCCAAATCTGGAAAACCGGTGTAGAGCTGGCATCAGATGCTGCATCCAAAGCGTCTTAATTTCCCTGGGGGATCCTATATGGGAACAAAATTTGAGATTATGTTCATTTTTTTTCATAGAATACATTCCTTCGAAGGAAGCCATCCAGCCATCAAACCTAAACCAAATACCATCCCATCTAGTCCATATCGCTTTAACTTCACAAGGTTACCCTGCTTAATTTCCCTGACACTGAAGGGCAATTTAATATGTCCAATTAAACTAACCCGCACATCTTTGGAATATGGGAGGAAATAGAAAACCTTTCTGGAGAAAACCCACAGAGACATGGGGAGAACATGCAAATTCTTAAGAAAATTCATGCCACTTTCAAATAACAATATTGCTCTTTATCATATCTTTCAATGTGTTAATTCAGTTAGATTGTTGCTACTGACTAGTTATTTCCCTTAATCTAATCCATTTTTTGGAAATATAAATAAAATCCAGTTAAAGGCATTTATTTCTATGAAAGATCGGAGAGTTTCAACATTATTTGCCATTGTCTGCATTTGGATTGTAATAGAACAAGAATGTCTGTTTCAGCAACAGGTTCTCTGCTTCATTCTACTTTCACCTTTAATTTGCATTATTCAGGCAATATCAAAAGAAAAGCAATTGCCAGCTAATCATTTGGGATCTGATCTGATTTTTTTTTGCTCTGAAAAATCCTCACTATACTTCAGATTGACAGGACAGCTTTAGACAATGAGCTGTACATGTGTGTGATATATAACATGCAGCACATACTCGTGAGAATATGCAAGGCCTGCCATTTTTGATCATTGTTATACAAGCAAATTATCTTTGCCTGTAAAGAAATGTTATCAAATATTGTTTGATCACTCCTGGCAATTATCTTGGGATATTTTGCTATATTAATGGCATATATAATTGCAAATTGTTGTTGATTCATTGGAAACCTTGCTTTTAATTGTGCAGTCTGGCAGACTTCAGAATCATTGCTATCAACTGAAAATCTAGACCATTTGCAATACGAGCAGGAGTAAAAAAACAAGGTCATATTTAAAAGGTTCATTGCCCATGGAACCAGAATTGGTTCAAATGCATTAGAACTATTATAGGGATGGAGCACCATGGTGTCTATTCTTTACCCTGCAGTTAATGTTCCGCAGAGACTGAACTAAGATTGCACGAGTTCACAACTTTGATGCTGTATTTGATGCAAAGATGATTTTCTGACCATGTGTCCACACCATTACTGAGACAGACTTATTTTCATCTTTGTAATACAGTCTGAATCCACTTCTGCCTCAGTTCATCTCCTCTCTTGCTGAAACCCTCATTCATGCCTCTGTTACCTTTAGACGTGACTATTCCAACACGTTCTTTGCTGGCGTTTCAGGTTGTACCCTCTATAAACAGACCCCATAAGCAACATATCCTGGAAAATTAGATACACTTCCTTGGAGCATCACTCCATTCTGGAATCATCCATCTGATCATGCATAATTGGGTTCTGTTATGATTCATATTGGAAAGGTGACAGGACCTATAATAGGCTCAGTAGTGTAGATTTTGCTCGGAGCTGCTATTGCGTCACCACAATAATTTTGCCAAAAGTGTAGCAGAAACCCCATTGACACATGAACATCTGTGATTTCTGATACTTTCAGTGAGGTTGCAGCAGCAGAGCAGGAGCAGCTCTACAGAAATTGCAGATTCAATTATTTATTAATTAAATTTAATAAATAAATTGAATTCATTTATTAACAATTAATCATTGAATTTGCAGAAAATGCCAAGTTGTTATAATAGCCATGTCCAAACATGAACTGTTAAGTAGATGCGTTATGTGCAAATGTCAATATCCAGAATGTCAAAGTCCATTTAATGGTAGACCAGTTTCAGCTGTGAAAATATAGGTGATCCCTGTTGGTTTGAGGACAGGTGCACTGCTGCATAGCAACAAATGGCTGCACTAACATCTAGTGCACACAAAAGACTTGTCACACATTTCTTTTCTGCATAATTGTAGAATGCTAGGAATGTGTTGAAAATTTCAACTTTATCAATTTTGGGGGCATCATTTTAACCATTTTGAAAAGAATGTACATGGGCTTGCTTAAATCACTTGTTTTGATCTGTGAATACAGGTTATGAAAATTATCCAGTAACTGTACAGATAATATGTACACTATAGTGACTGTGAGAAACACTGTCAAAATGATTTCTGGTTGTAATTTTATAATGCTGTTTTTCCAGAACAGTATCTGCTTGTACAACTGCGCAAGAGTTTTTTCCCGAATTGTGTATCATATTTCCATCAACTGGATGAGGTAGTTGAAAAGAATGGTATGGTGAATAGAAGGGAGAAAGTTTCCAGATAAACTGAGGATGAATGAGAAGTAAATACATGTGCCATGTTTATTATAATGTTGATTTAATACAATATGGCAGAGGTGTGTGCTTTGCTGAATGCTTTCTTTATTTGTTTCTTTTTTGTACATCATGTTTCACCTCCAAGCAAATCTTCTCCCTCTGTCTTCTATGGGGCTGTTCCCACTGGAATTAATAGTGCTTCCACCACCTTGTCTTTCCCTTGGCACTTCCTTGTGCAATTGTAAAAGATGAAAGATTTGTTTCTTTACATCCTCCAATACCATTGGGGAGGGTCCTAAATATCTTTCCTATCTGAACACTACTTGCATGTTTTTCACTGATCATATACTGTATTCATTGGTCATAATTAGGGAGAACAAACATCAGTTGGGTGACTGAATATCTCCATTCTGTCCACAAGTGTTATATTAACCTTGTTGGTCACTGCCTTGACTTACCATGTCAATTCTAAAAACATCTTCTAAACAAACTTATTGTTACTGTCTCTTTAAGAATTGTTGGTTTGACTGCTCCACATCAATGGATGAAACTTAAACAGGTTTCACTCACCTGTACCCACATATGTATGTCCCTAATTTGAAGAAGATATCTGCCTGAAACAGGTGGGCACATCGACTGCTCATTCTGAATAACAACAGAATTTGGTGGGAGGTATATATCAGGAGCAGGGATAGACAGTGTCACAATCCTCAGGGTGTTATTGCCTATTCCTGTCTGGTGGGGGTGCTCAAAACTGAATCCAGGATGTTTTAAGACAATCGGAATAACTTCTAACGTTTACCTCAAAGGAAGAGCTGAAAAAGAATCTGAGTTTTAAGTCAATCAATTCCTTACTCCTAAATCATTGAGGCAATTAGTACAACATATTGTTGCATTTCCTATGTTTGTTCCCTAATTTGTGAAGTATTACATTTCCCTCTCTTCCTGACCTCTCCAACAAAAATCTTTTTAGGTGTTTTATGTTGTGAAATCACTTCAACTTGAAGCAGCTCTGCAAAATGCCAGTGTTGTAGAATGTAATTAAAAACCCAGAACATCAACAAGTTCAAGGAAAAATCTACAATTGTGTCTGTGTAGCTTTTGAAAAATTACAATCATGTGAATGTATGAATTAAGAGCAGGAGTAGGCCACTGGGTCCCCCCAAGCCTGCTCTGCCATTTAATAAGATCATAAGTTTAACTGTTTCAGTTGTGAGCCTTTGCTGGTACCTCATTGTTATCTTTATACCTGTGCATGCAACCAGTGGGTAGACAAAAATACAATTGCATGTGCACATTTTACAAGCACAAATGGGCACCCAGACATCCAGTATGGCAGCTGGGATAGACTTATTATATGCTGCTCACATTTATGCTAAAGGGAAAAAGGGCTTGTCCAAGGCCTATACCTGAAACAGGTCTCCTAGGCTGCCTTGTACTCAAATGATGCTGGGCCAGTTATGTTCAGGAAGTAAATAGTCCAACAAAACAGTCACTATTGGACTTAACACCTAAAATTGTCTGAATGTGGAGTTATGGGCAGTGCTAAAGACCATTGCTAGCCTCAGCTTTCCACCCCTCCTCCTTTTCCTAAATTTTCACCCTCATCTTCAATCTTGCGCTCTACTTCAGGACTACTAACAATACTACAGCGCAGAACAGATATCAATCCCACCAATCTCGTGTGGCCTGAGGCTCAATATTAGGTCTGCCTCAGGTCTACCCATTCTAACATGGGGGATGGCTTCCTGGGCTCACTTTGTGTCATTGATCAATTTTTACACCACTTTGGTTTCACTCATAAATAGGGAGGATGAACACTTCCTGCCATAGACATTAACGCTTCCTCTTTGATTTACAATGCATCAACAGGCTTACAATATTTTAATGCTAAGTCCAATAGGGACTGTTTTGTTGGACTGTGCATTTCCTAAACATAACTGGCCCAGTGCCATTTGAGTACAAGGCAGCCTAGAAGGCCTGTTTCAGGTACAGGCTCTGGGCAAGCACTTTTTCCCTTTAGCATAAAGGTGAGCAGCACATAATAGGTGTCTATATTCCACCTGCCATATTGGATATCCTTGTGCCCATTTGTGCTTGTAAAATGTGCACATGCAATTGTATTTTTGTCTATCCACTGGTTGCATGCATAGTGTTGTAAAAGTATCTGGCTAAGATTCCTAAACCGTTGAAACCTGTTAAAACAACATCCTACAGTTCAAAGTTGGCTTCATTGGCTGTGAAACAGACTGAGATGCCCAAAGGACATGAAAGTTGTTGGAAGATGTAAGTTCACTCTTTGTTAAACCATCCTAGAAATAATTCCTATACATAAAAACAAATTACTGCAGATGCTGGAATCTCAAACAAAAACAGGAAATGCGGGAAAATCTCAGGAGGTCTGACAACATCTCTGGAGAGAGGACATGTCAAATCTGGATGATCCAGACTGAAAATCTTGGGGGTGATTTTGAACCGGTGCTGTCTGTTTGCAGGAATGGCGGCACGTGCTCAAAATTGTAAATCACACCGGTGAGTTTCTGAGTTTCGATTTTACTGGCCCCTCGCCAGTGGAGTGGCTTGAAAGAAACACACCACGAGACCACAGAAAGGCCAATTTAATACATTACATGTCATCAAAGAGCACTGTCTCCAGGATATTCTCCCTCACTGGATATTCAGTAGGCATTGGCATGCCAGCATTTACATCAGGCCCACGTAAGTGTGAGCCTGGCACCTTCACCTTTGAAGGAGATTTCTCAGAGGACCCAGGCTGATCCTCTTTTCTTCTGGTTCCTGGGGGCCTTGTGCCCCTCCATCGAAAGGAAGGGTAGCTGGAGTGAGATCCAGAAGCCCCAATGTACTCTGGTACAGAAATTCATGGGTTCCCACCAGTGCCTGCACCGTGCAGTTGAAGCCCGGCACCGTGGAGCTCACGTGGTGAACAATAGTGTCGACATCTCCTGCCACGGAGCGCATGTCCTGCACCAAGGTCTCCACTGCTGATGCTACCCTTACAACGTTGGCCTCAGTGCACTGCAGTGATGACACCATCTCCTCGGATAGAAGGCAATGTGACTGTTACAGTTGGTCTTGCTGTCTGAGGAGGGCCACTATAATTCTTTCCTGATATTCACAACTCCGTCTTAGCAGTCCACAGCTGTGTGATTACTATGCCCGGGACACATCATCAACAAGGGACTCAGAGAGCATTAGGCTCTGGCAACTCTCTGAGTGTTGTTTCTCTAAGAAACCCCAGCATCCACCTGCTGTGGATCTTCAGCTGTGAGATGCATATTAGTGAGTAACTCAGAAACTTATCTATTCAGTGATTTCACTGGGGCATGAATATTTGCACTGGTCTCGGGTGCCACTTCTTCATCATTGAGGTTGGAGAAGTCCCCATCTGATCTGCTGGAGTCCAGTGAATCTGGGGGCACAATGATGGTCCAGCATGTTCTGCTGGCCTGCCTGCAAGAGAAGGGGCATGGCATCAGTGCTTACAGGGCACATGGAGGGACTATTGATTACTCACGAGGCTTAAGGAATGACAGCACATGTACTGTGGATTCTCATGTTTCTCTGCTACTCCCGCTTCACCAACAGCATGGGCATGCTCGTCCTCCTGTCATGAGCTCGCTTCTCAAAACCTGTGAGTGTTCGGAGTTTGGGCATGACTCCAGCTGATGCCTGTTCAGGTTGAGTTTGTCCTGCAGTAACACAGAGAGAAAGAGTGTAGTTGGGAGTGTTGATATTTAAAATGGTAATGAGGTGTATAGGACCTGGTGGGGGTTGGATTGTGGGGAGCATAGCAGCTACTGGCAGAACATGGCGATTATTGGAGGGAGGAGAACCTCGTGCACAATGTTGGCAAAGGCCAAGTTGGTTGAGTGAGAGAAAAGGTTGGGGGTGCTAGGGCTGTGTGAGGGGGACCAGTGGGAGACTGGGGGTGGTTCTCTTACCTGGCTGAATGAAGAAGCTCATTCATCTTCTTCATGAATAGATTGTGTACAGAGGGATACAAATGGGTAGTCTAGTTAGAACATATGATCAGTGCAGGCTTGGAGGGCCAAAGAGCCTGTTCCTGTGCTGTATTGTTCTTTGTTTGTCTTTGTTGACACTGCTACTCCATCCCCTTCTGGAGTGCGCTTGTACTGACTTGGACTGCCACTGAATCTCAGGCAGCGGTGGTGACCCTGCTGCAAGGCTATCCTCTGGCGAAGGAATAGAGGGTGTTCCACTTCTGCTCCACTTCATCCAGCATCCTGGTGAGGGCCCCCTTTGAAAAGCACCTTCTTATCTGCCATCCTTTGCTGTAGTTGTGGAACAAATGACGTGGAACCGTTTATATGGAGCCCCCAGTGTTAAGTCATTGCAGGGTGGGTGAATTAGGGGGAACATGCCACTGCAGCATCATTCAGTCTGAAACACATTGGTGCTGTCGACAGGAACATTCTGTTTTTGTGCTGGAACCAACATTCTGCCGTTATTTAACAATTTTGAGGCTTAGCTCTGTTCTCTCTGCACAGCTGCTATCAGATCTGCTGAGATTTTACAGCGTTTTCTGTTTTTGTTGTGCTATAAATAATCCAGATTTGTTAGGTGTGTTGTTTTTCCTCTTGTAATGCACATGAACAGATTGGGATGTGTTCTTTTAGATATTTGGCTGACAATTGCTGTGATCAAACTCTTGGCTGTCGGTCTGCAGTTGTGCTGATCACAGCTGAAATTTGTCTTCCCACCAGACTGGTTTCAAATGTTACACACACAGCAAAAGTTTCTATTCAAATGTTGAACACTTTTCCCAAACAGGCTGAAAACAGCTGCCATATTATTGTGACAAGCTTCAGAGCAGTTCAAACGTTTTTATTAATATTATTACTGGATACACACAGTATGAAGTTTACGTTAGTGGAAAATGCAGTTTCCACCTAGTATTAAAACAATGTCCATTTTTCAGAGTTTCTTGAGTATTTTTTGGAAGCTACAGTTATGCAAATCAGACTGGTCCTATTAAAGAATTGCTAAGTAGAAAAGGATCACGTTACTTGGAGTGATTTATCTGTATACAAGATTACAAGATTTATCCCTATGGAGAGAGCCTGATTTTTTTTTTCCCTTTGTGTATAAATTATGTTTCAAAATTGAAAATGTTATGACAGTGAATGTTCCAGAAAGAACATGATATATGAGCTAGAAGTGCTTTCATCTTAAAAAAAAATGACCCAGCAGTTTGTAAAATCACTGAATAATCTCTTGGGTTAATAAGTTATTGAAATATTGAATGCAGAATAAAAGAAGTTGCTTGAAGGAGTATTTTTATTTATGCACCAGCCTTTCCCGTATTTACCTGGTTGTTCTGGGAGTATTAAACAGTTTTTCCAGTCCTTTCGTAAAACTTAATATGCAAAAACATCTGATTTGTGCTGCACAGTTCTGAACACTGAACATCGGCTTTTATTGACCGTGGAGAAGACATGGGATGGTACGCTTTTTTCTCTGCATTGCTTATGGCGAATAGCATTGATGAATTTAATGGAAAGCTAAAAAAGCACATGAGGTGGTAAAGGTTAGAAGAAGATGTTGGTTTCATTAGATGAAGAAGGGTGTGAGGAGGCTTGTGAGGAATACAAG
Organism: Sphyrna mokarran; assembly: GCA_024679065.1. Taxonomy (NCBI): domain Eukaryota; kingdom Metazoa; phylum Chordata; class Chondrichthyes; order Carcharhiniformes; family Carcharhinidae; genus Sphyrna; species Sphyrna mokarran. Next base: position 47,698,478 of record JAGIQG010000011.1, on the reverse strand, counting down.
CACTGCTTTATTGGACCTATGTTGTAAATATGTTGTAAGTAGCACAGAAAACAAGCAGAGTAAGGTGGAAGACACCACCCTAACAGGTAATCTCGTCAATCATGTGCCTAGCAGCAGCACAAATCATTCAGGACCTTTCAAAGAGCTATGTCCAAGAGTTGTGATTATCTAAAGCAGCCAGAGTATGACCATCAAAGATGTTCAGTCTTGTTCCATTACCAGAACAGCTTTGTCTGTCATTCTAATGTCGGTGGTAGCCATGATGTGGAGATGCCGGCATCACTCACCTGATAAAGGAGCAGCACTCTGAAAGCTCATGATTCCAAATAAACGTGTTGGACTTTAACCTGGTGTTGTGAGTCTTCTCGCTGTGCTTATCCCAGTCCAATTCCTGTATCTCCATCTCTGAATTTCTTAAGCACCTGATCCTTTAATGATGCCTCGGAGCAGTCATGATAATCATCTACCTCCACATTGGCATGACAGGCAGATAGCAGAGAGAGAGAGAGCCAGGGAGTTCTGCCATTTTGTTGAATTATCACATGGATCACAAATAACACAAGCAGGAGAGTGGCAGAAGAATAGCTGCTTGCTGTTCCGAAATTGAAAGTTTCAGTTACTAAATGTTCAGAAGGTTTGTAACGCCAGTCAAAATAACTTGTGTGAGAATGTTAGGCAGCTACAAAGATGTTTTTGTTCTATATCATTCACCACTGCCTAACTCTTCCAAGAGAACATCATTGCTAAGGATAACATAACACCACAATGGACATTGAGGAAATTCAGGGACTTAAATTCAGGGCTGAGGTTCAATATTCAAAATGAGTGCATGCAACTACAAAGAATTCAATACTGAGTTTGCTATTTTCGGTGTCAGATATGTTTCAGATGTGAAACTAATTGATTTGTTCAGTATCCTAGCAACATTATGTGTGAAACTATAATATCCCATGAAACAATTTCAGTCTGTTCAAAGCGTACTCATTTTATTTTGTTCCATTCCCACCACTGCAGACCAGTTTTTACTTTAAATTTGTGGCTTCCCTAATCTGATGATTATGAACCTTTTGATTGCGGTGGCAGGAGACACGCAGAGACAAACTACATTTCATTATTTTGTAGTTTTTTAAAAGTACAAACACAGAAATTGCTCACGAGATTTTGATGAATAATCATGTTTTAAATATCATCTTGAAATGTCACTAATGAAGCGCAGAAGTACAACCACATCAGACCAAATAAAAAGTGGAAAATGAAAAACTAGGAAACACAAGGAAAATGTTAAGTAGGAATTTATACAGAAATCTGTTTGACCCCAGTCATATAATGTCTCTAACACTGTAGTCTGATGTAGCAGTTGTACGTAGCTCTCTGAAACTTTGGCAGTAATTATCCACAAAATAACTTTCTATCTTTTAAATCAGACAATCGTGCCAACCCCTAAAATCTTAATATTAAATATTTGTCTGGATAATTGCTTTATTCAATCTTCCTAGAACAGAAAATAACTCAATTGTTACTCAACCAGTCACAACAACAAAATTACTTAAACTTGTTTCCATTAGATCTTAAAAGCTTTCTTCTTGATGTTGAGGTCTTAAACAAAATAAAATTGTTCAAAGGTGTGTTTTAAAATAATAATTAATCTTTTTATATAAATATCTATTCCAGTTAAAAAATGAAAAATCTGTAAGTGTTACTATGGGGAAGCAACTGTTTCAAGATATTTGTAATCAGCTCAAAATCTACAACTTCATTCTATTCTTTTCAGGAACAATTTTACAATGAGCATTGTAATAAATATTGTGTTTTTTGACTTCTCTAAATGATATGGAAGAGGTGTTGTTATCTTTCAGTCTGTGTATCCATATCACTAAAGTCACGCACAGTGCACTTCGTACCTTCAATATGCAAAATCAAATCTCATGTTTTTCTGATTATTTAAATAGAGAAGTCATATTCTTCTGAAATGTACGTAAGAAAAGCTACCACTTGAATGAAGTTGCTCCTTTCTGTAAGCTGTTCTAGAGGCTGCAGCTTGATTTCTTGCCTGTATGTGTGGTTGGAAAAGTAATAGAATAAATGATAAACATGGAATAATTTAAGCTAAAGTTGTTATGAATGTGATCTTTGTTAAACGTAGGTCTGAGTTTTGTGTCCAGCTCCATTGACATGAGAGAGAAGCATCAAGGGAGGTTGTTTACTCACTGTTCCTCCAGAGTTATAATGTGAAGGGTACACTGTGATACTGTGTTACATGACAGCCTGTAAATTATTGATACAATTCTACTTTCTTACACGAGCTCCCATGTTGGCTGCAAAGGAACCTATGGGTTGCTGGCAATCATTCACATAAGCTATGATATTTCATTCCACCCTACCTTGCATTATGGCCAGCAGGGCAGTACAATTACTGTCCTCGATACATAATCGATATTTCTTGCTGGTTTATCAGTTATCATCTGCTGTAGCTTCCCCAGTTCTTGTTTAGCTAATGATGATTATTAATTCCTACATTATTCTGGTTGGGCAGGCAGCTCTGTAGGAGGTAAAATGTACTATTCAACCCCACATCATGAAAGCTAGAAAATTTTTGGTAATCTACTTTATTTGTAATATCAAACATTAACTCCTAATAATAGACAGAAAGGTCACAAGTTGTGAAATTGATTGTCAGAACCCCAGAAGCTCCTGATGTAACAGGCATAGGAGCTGTTGTCAACCCAAGGAGGTCTGGGGCCACTACAATCCAACAGGCAACCAATGAAAACCTGTCATTACCCTGCCATTTCAAAGGAAATCACTCAGGATTAGTAGGTTATAAGTATTAAACTTAAATTCAAGCTATATATTACAGAAAGATTTGGCCTACCATTATTCACTATGGAACAAAAATGTAAATGTGTGAATTAGGAGCAGGGGTAAGTTGCAGTCATAAGTAGTCATTTAATTTTAGACAAATACAATTTTGATTTCAATTTCTTTCCTTTTAGTTTTAAGCTTTTTAGATATTCAATTTGTCCAGCTGTACCATTCCTCAGGTTTAAGTTTGTTGTTGGATTGAAATAGTTTCAATAACTCCTGAAGACTGTTAGCTGTAAAAACTCTCATTTTATAGTGATGTATTAATATTAAGAACACTCCCTTACACTATCTTCTTTACAAGTTGCTTTCTCCTAGATTCTGTCAAGGTAGTATAGTGGCTAGCACTGCTGTCTCATGGTGCTAGGGACACATGTATGATTCTGACCTTGAGTCACTGTCTCTGTGGAATTTTCACATTCTCCCATGCTCCAGTTTCTTCCCACAATCTAAAGATGTGCAAGTTAGGTTGATTTGCCAGGCTAAAATGCCCCTTAATGTCCATAGATGTGCAAGTTAGGTACATTAGGCATGATAAATGTGTGCAGCTATGGAGATTGGGCAGAGGGGCATGCCTGGATGGGATGTTGGTGCAAACTTGATAGACTGAATGGTCTCCTTCTGCACTGTAGGGATTCTATGTCTCTATAATTCCAACTCTTTTTGAGATTTAGTCTAGAGTATCCCATTATACTACAAACTAGACATTTTGCAAAATAGGATTAGGAGTAGAGTATGAGTCTCCTGAATTGATTATTCTGCTATTTCCTGATGAATGGGAAGGTGTTTGATCTTTTACATTGCACCCTGTAGTTAAGACCAAGATTTGTGAGATGATGAGTTAGCCTAAATCGGTAGTTTAGTATTTCCTCACATACGCAGGTGAGTGCTAAGGTTGCATAAAATAATTGGACAATATAACCACACAAACTTATTAGGATCTCTAGCCAGGGGAGTATGCAGAGCAGGGTTACAATTCTCATTTTGAGCTAAGGCTGCTAAAATAATTTTTCTTTGTGTTGTTTCTAGATGCTTATTCACCAAATGACAATGGAGCAAAGTCAGAATCTGTTTCAAACCTTCAACCTCAGCCTTCATTAAATTCCATGCAGAATTCCCCAGGACCCAAACGGTCAGGCAACACACTGAAGAAATGGCTGACTAGCCCTGTCCGGAGACTTAGTAGTGGCAAGGCTGACAATCGAAAGATTGTCAAACAGAAAAGAGGCAGAAATGGCAAAACAAGCATAGATCCAGCTTCACCCAAAGCCGGGGAGAATGAAAATGCACCCCAGGAGGACAGTGCAGATGAGGTATGTTGCTTGTCGTACAGTTCTGAATGTTTTTCTTCTGAGGGGTAACGTAGTCTTCTTTAATGCATCGAACCCTAAAATAAGAACCATGTCAGTACAATATAAACAATGTATTCCATGTTAACTCAGTTGCTAAGGATACTGTCCACCATGGAATTGGACATGAGAAAGAGATCTTGAACCCACACTCTCCATTTGTGGAACTAGCGGCAGGACTCAAGATCCAATGAAACCAAAAAATCAAGAATCTCACCAGCAAGATCATGATTTCTGATTTTCACCACCCATTGTTGCTGTCAATGGGTGAGAACCTGATTAACATTCATTTGATCAAATTTGATTATTAGTAACCCATGCACCTCGCAGATCTTTGAGGTTTAAAACGGGTTTATCCAGTTTTCATTTTTTGGTAAGATTCCACTCCAAGAATTTTCCATGTTCAATTCGCTTGAAGGGTAGCATGGTGACACAGTAGTTAGCACTGCTGCTTCGATTCCTGGTTTGGGTCACTTTCTGTACGGAGCTTACAAATTTTCCCCATATCTGCGTGGTTTTCCTTTGGATGCTTCAGTTTCCTTCCTTGTGTGCATTGGCCATTCTAAATTATCTTTCAGTTTACCTGAACAGATGCCAGAGTGTGGCAACTAGGGATTTTCACAGTAACTTCATTGTAGTGTTAATATAAGCCTACTTGTGACACTAATAAATAAACTTAAACTGCCATCTTGGTCTAAGGCATTGATCTCCATAGAAACAGAGGTAGGATGCTATGTTTGATCTCAATTGAATTCAGGAGGAGTAAAATTAATCACAGTCTCAGCTCCTAATGTCAAGTACTTCTTGCTGGTACAAGGCATACAGGAAAGACAAGAGAGACTAAAATGGGCAAAATGTTCTAACATTCACACATGAAGAATGGCAGTTTGGATACATGTAAAGTTACACTTAGAGCATCAGTAAATCTGCATATTTTGGCAAGAGTCAGAAAAATGGAGGAGGAAGAATGTCTGGTGAAATGTAACAAAGCTCCCAGTTGTGTTTACACCGACAAGAAACTATTAAATGAGTTATTGTACGATTTTATTGATGGGTTTTATATATCACTATTTTCCATGACTTTAAATCAATAATAATATTTGGAATACGTGAAATATATTTTATTTGATATTTCCTGGAATTTCTCTTAATAGAAGGGAAGAAAAGATGAACCACCAAGTGGCACTTTATCTAAGTCTTCATCTGGAATGCAGAGTGGAGGAGAGGATGAGCCAGATGACGAGTCCCATACTCCTCTTCCTCCACCAATGAAAATTATCGACAATGACCCTTCACCAGAAGATTGTGTATGTAACTCAGCACTCTTACCTTAGTATACTCACGAATAAGGTTGTCTTGTAGCATGGATCCACAACACAAAAAATAAAAAGGCATTTTGACACTGAAAGGGTGATAGATGTGGGAATCCTCACAACATTTAAGAATTATTTAGATGAGCACCTGAAATGCCATAGCATACAAGGCTATGACATAATTGCTGGAAAATGGGATTAGAATAGATAGGTGCTTGGTGGCAGGCACACACTATGGGCCAGATTTTACCATTGCATCGCACCCATTTTTGGGCACAAAAACATAGTAAAGTCAGGTGTGAGGCCATTAACACAATCTGCACTGCATCTATGCAGATTGCCATTTTACCAAAACCCAGGAATGGCGATAATTTGATTTGCGCCCAAAATGGCCACAACAGAGATTTGCATGCATTTAAATTGAATTAATGAACTGCCCACCCAACTTTATTACTATTTCTCCCTTTACCATCACGTTTGCCAATCCAGAACTGCACCATAATGGACCTGCTGAATCAGGTGCTCCAGCTGCTGAAGAGTGTGTTCAGTGTTCCCGATGGCTCTCTGACTCAGATCAGTGGTGGGAGGGAGTGAGGAGAGGGTCAAATCATTCTCTGGTGGGGGAAAGAAGTGAGGCCTGATCATTGTCTAGTTGGGGGATTGGAGGAAGGAGGAGGCAGGTCAGATGTACTTCTGCTGGGTATTGGGGCGACAGAGCGGAGCGCTATAGGTAAGTGAGACCAGACCATTCTCTAGGAGTGGGAGTATGCATGAGGCCAGATCATTGTCTGGAAGCAGGGGGAGGAGGATGAGTGAGGCCAGATTGTTGTCTGGAGGGGGGAATGGATGAGTGAGTGCAGATGTTGTCATGAATTGGGGGATGATGAGCGAGGCCAGATTACTGTCTGGTGAGGGGATGACAGAGGCCCAATCACTCACTGGTTGTGGGGGGGGAGCGCCAAATGGATTTCTGTTGAGGGGTTAGATGGATCTCTGATGGGGGCACAGGGAGAGGTGGGGGTCTGCTGCCATTCTGCGGGCGATTTGGTGGGGGCAAGGGAGCAGGGGTGGTGATTGGTCTGTGTAGCTGGGCTGTGAGTGTATAAGGAGGACAGCAATGTGTACAGATAGTGGAGGAGGGTGGATAAGGGGAGACGATAATGTGGTGGGAGGGTAGATAAGGGGGATAGTGATGTGTGTGGGTAGTGTGGAGGGTGGATAAGGGGGTTAGTAACATCTATGGGGGCCATTGCTCCCACTCTTTGCTCCCAGGCCACTTTCTCTATTTTCTGCAGCCCAGGAGCAATCTGACACATGCGCACTTTTTCAAATGTTTTTCTAGCTGCACATGTGCAGTTCAGAGCTCTGATCATTTTGGCCATGCTAATCCCCACCCACAGCACAAATGGAACCCGTGATTTTTTTTTCAGGCTGAGTACGTATGGGGACACCTGAAAGCAGATTTCTAAATTACGCCCACATTCAATACTTAGAGTGAAAATGGTAAAATCAGGCCCAATGTGTCAAAGTGCCTCTTTTTGTGCTGAGGAACTGTATGACTTTATTACTGTATGAATACATAATGCTTTTCATGAACACCAGATATCTCAAAATTACTTTGACATGTAGTCACTACAGTAATGTAGGAAAAACATTATATGTAATATGTGCACAGCAAACTCTAACAAACAATAATGCAATAATGATATTGTATTTTTGTGTTGTTGAATAAGGAACAAATAATGGCCTGGACCCTGGCCATTCCCCTTCTCTTCTTTAAAATAGTGCTGTTCTGGCAAGTTTTTACATCTACCTGAGCAGGCAGATAGGGCTTTGGTTGAATATTTCATCCAAAAAATAACATTGAAACAGTGCAGCGCACCCTCAGTACTGCACCAGAATGTCAAACTTAATTTGTGTATCTGGATTTTCAAAAGGCGGTTGGCACATAAAAACATACTATACAAGATAAGCGTTCATGAGGTAATATATTAGCAGATGTAGAGAATTGGTTAAAGGACATAAAACAGAGGGTAGGAATAAACAGGGAATTTTTAAGTCAACGGGCTATAATTAGTGAATGCTCCAAGAATCAATGCTGGGACCTCAGCTTTTTGCAATCTATAGTAATGACTTAGACAAAGAGGCTCAGAGTAACCTACCCAATTTTCTGATGATATGGAACAAGGTGTAAGCTGTGAGGAGAACATAAAGAGCTGAAGGTATATTGATAAGTTATTGGGCAAGAAGTATAGTATAATGTGGGGACCCATGAGGTTATTCATTCTGACAGGAAGAATTGAAAGACAGAACTATTTAAAATGGCTAGATACTCTTAAGTGTTGCTATTCAGGTTGATTTGGGTGTACTTACGAAGAACATAATGATGGCATGCAGGTATATACAGCAAGGAATTAGGAAGGAAAATTACATTTTAATCTTTATTGCAATGAGACTGGAAAACAAATATAAGGAGGTCTTGCAACAAGACTTTGGTGAGAACATGCTTGATAACTATGTGCAATTTTGCTCTCCATTACCTAAAAAAGGATAGATCTTGCCTGGGCGTGATGTAGTGCAGATTCACTGGATTGATTCCTGGGATGAGGGGAATTGCCCAATGATGAAAGGTTCAGTAGTTTCAGCCTATGCTGCCTGAAGTTTAGAGGAATGAGCAGTGATCTCTTTCAAACATACAATATTCTGAGAGTGTTTAACAAAGTCAATACTGATAAGGTGTTTCCCCTAGCTGGGGAATCCAGAATCACGAACAAAGTCTGAAGGTAAGGTCGTCATTTAAAACTCAGATGAGGAGCTTGTTAAGTATTAAAATTCACTACAGAAAGTATTGTGGATGCTGATTGTTAAATACATTCAAAGCTGACATGGGCAGATTTTTGAACTCTAGTGGAACAAAGAAATATGTGGATTGGATGGGAAGTGCAATTGAGGAATCTCAGCCATGATCTTATTGAATGGCAGATCTGGTTCAGGGTACATTATGACCTATTCCTACTCCCATTTCCGATATCTTAATACCCTATTTAAAATAACACAAATGTGCAGCTGTGCAAAAGAGATAGATGTTCCATTGTGAAACCAAGAGGGTTTGGCTACATGGATTCAAATTCTACTATGGCAGTTGTTGGTATTTGAATTCAGTTCATAAAAATCTGGATTGTAAAGCTAATCTCAGTAATGGTGACCATGAAATTATCATTAATTGTCATAAAATGCCACTGGGTTCACTAATATCTTTTAAGGAGTAAAATCCATCATCCATACCTGGCAGCGATGTAGTTGACTCTTTTCTGGCCTCTGAAAAGGCCTAGCAAGTCATTCAATTCAAGAGCAATTAGGGCTGAGTAACAAATGCTGGCCTTGTCAGAGATACCCATATCTCATGAAATAATATTTTTTAAATTGGGTACAGGGTTAGGATGGTAAAGATCATTGGGAAAGGAGTAGATTGAGTGAGTAGGTAGGATGGCAACTGGGTGGGATGATGAGGTTGGACTAGGTCAGGTGTTCTGGGGGAACCGGGGTTTTGGGTATAGCAGGAGTTGGGGGTTGAGGGTGGTGTGAGGAGAGGTTAGTCAATTTGGGGGAGGGATTGGAATATTGCAGGGGGATTAGTCACATTGGATGAGGGGCATGAGGAATGTGGAAGTTAAGGTGTCAGTGTGGGAGTCGTGTGGCAAAGTCAAGATGAGGCAAGGTCCAAGGAGGAAGTCAAGTTGTGAAGTAGGGTCATGAGGGTGGAAGCGTGGGGGAGGGGGTTGGCAGTGACTCGAGGTGTTGACTGGGGAGTAGGGAAGGCTCAGTTGTATAGTCAACCAGGAATTAGACAAGAATTTTTCTGTAAAACATTTTCTGGGTATTTATGCAGGGCACATTCAAAGTTTCCAATTCTAACTCAGAGTTAGAGACATTTTCAGAGGTTCCTGGGGAGCAGGGGAATTGCCAATTGAAATTTTAAACTTTCCAGGCAAATCTCACAAAATCATTGCAATGGTGTCTCTTGGGGTATATGTCTAGTCTCTACTCAGAGACTGGAATATCTTGGCCATAAAGTACAAAAATAAGGAAGCTGTGTAAATCTCTACAAACCATTAATTAAATCTGAGTTTGATTCTAGGCATGTCAAGGCCTTGGAGAGACCTCAGAGGAAGTTTGCTACTGTAGTTCCAGGGAGAAGGGGTTTCAGTTACCTGTAGGAACAAAAAAACTCAGATTGTTCTGCTTAAAGCAAAGACGGTTAACAGATGTGTTCAAAAGAATGGAATACTTCAGTGAAGTAGGTAATGTTTCCACTGGCAAGAGGGTTTATAAACAGAGACAAAGACTTAAAGCCAAAATTGAGTAAAGGAGAAATTCTTAACTCAATGAGTTATGATATGGAATTCACATTCTGAAAGTGTGGTAAGAATAGATTGAATGGTAACTTTCAAAAGGAAACTGGATCTTCATTTAAAATCTAAATATTTGTGGGGCTTTGGAAAAGAGTAGAGGAATGAAACTAATCTGGAGCTCTTTTTGAGTGGTAACACAGGTACAATGGGTCGAATGGTCGTCTCTCTGCTGTATAGTTCTATAATTGAAATTCTGTTTGGGCACAAAGTAATGTTTAACTAGATGATTGCAAATGAAATTCTTGTATCTTCCAATGGTAAACTGGAGTGATTATTTAAGACACTTACTTGAATGTATTTATTTGAGATTAACGCTGCATCTATGTTATGATCAGAGCTTTGATTTTTCATATTAATATCTAACAAGTCTTATTGCCATTTTGGAAGATCCAAGGGTTCTATCACTATTGTTCATTTTTATTAACACATGGAGGACATGGCAAATGTCAGTTTTACCTGGAAATATTTTTCCAGAAATATGCAGTGATGGGGTGAAGGCACTATGATCATCGCGTCACCACAGTAAAGAAGAAAGTCATTCAGCCCATTGAATCCGCACCCACAACAATCCCACCTGGGCCCTGTCCCCTTAACCCCACATATTTACCCTGCTAATTCTCCTGACACTGAGGGGTAATTTAGCATGGTGAATCAACCTAACCTGCATATCTTTGGAACGTGGGAGGAAATTGGAGCACCTGGAGTAAACACAGACGCAAGGAGAACATGCAAACACCACACAGACTGTGACCCAAAGCCGGAATTGAATTTGAGTCCCTGGCACTGTGAGGAGCAATGCTAACTACCATGCCATGATGCTGTCCTTTAAAAAAGGCCATTCAGCCCATCATATCTTCATCGAGTGTCCAAAAGAACATCTTACCTAGGCAAGACCCACTCCCTGCCCTATCCCTGTAACCCCACGCATGTGCCCCTAACCTGCACGTCTTTGGAGTATGGGAGGAAACCGGAGCACCCAAAGAAAACCTATGTAGACACGGGGAGAATCTGCAAACTCCATACAGGCAGTCACCCCAGGCGGAATTCGAACCTAGGTCCCTGGCACTGTGAGACAGCAGTGCTAACCACTGTGCCACCGTGAAGTTTCATCAATTTTCTGTTGTCAGGTGGATTTAAAGCAAAAGGGAGATTTGGCACAATTTTGGCGATATTGATCTGTTACTGAATATCCTGGACAGCCTTGAAGCCTCAGTAAACACATACAATCTGAACTAAACAGGTGACAAATAAATATGGTATGATGCTTTGGATTTGGCTATCTGGGAGAGCATGAGCTATCCTATGTGGATTATTCCATTATTCTAAAAGCAAGAAGTCCTTCATATAATTGATAAGGAAAGTCATTAAGTCATTGCAACACAGGAGGCCATTTGGCCCATCACATCCATACTGGATCACTGTAGAGCCATCCAGTAAGTTCCATTCCCCGACTACATCCCATTCACCCTGCAAGTTTATTTCCCTCAAGTACCTATCCAATTTTCTTTTAAAGTTATTGATCATCTTTTTTTCCACTATCATAGTGAATAGCAAGTTCCAGGATACTACTGCTCACTACGTAAAAACAAAAATTCCCCTTCATACCACATCTTGCCTAAATCCTTAAAATTACTTCTTCTCACCCTTAGATGATCATCTAATAGGAGCGGGTCTTCATAGCATCCTAGAGTACAGAAGAGATCTTTTGGCCCATCAAGCCTGCATTAATAACAATCCCACCAAGATCCTGTTCCCGTAATCCCACTGATAGTATCATAACTCCCTGATATTAAAGGGGAATTTTTTAGCATGACCAATCCATCTAACTCACCTAAATTTTGAATATGGAAGGAAACCAGAGCACCCAGAGGAAACTAACACAGACACAGGAAGACTGTGCAACTTCGACACAAACTATGACTTCAAGGCCAAAATTCAACCATGGTGCTGTGAGGCAGCAGTGCTAACCATTGTGCCACTGTGCCACCTAATTAATAATATAATGCTGACTCGCCATTAGAAATGTTATAAAAATCATGGTATCTATGTAGAGCACGTATATTCTGTTCCGGGTAACATTACTTTTTTATATCATGATTTTTCAGTAATTCATTTAACCACTCCTAATAATAGGGGAACCCTATGTCAACAGGCCATATTTGTAATGGGAAAAGACTCTAATTATCATCTACCACTTTCAATACCACTCATTACTACATGACTTGCTGAGAGAGCAATACAATCTGAACTAAGTCATTGGTGATGAATAAACATTGTATGATGCATTGGATTTGGTTATCTGGAATGGTATGAGCTCTCCTATATGGGTTCTTCCATTATTCTAAAAGCAAGAAACCTCTCAATAATTGATAAGGGAAGTCATTGAGTCATTTCAACAAGTCACCAAATCCATCCATAATTTTACTTATTACCTGATCTTTGAGAGTTTGTTGATCATTTTCAGATGCTTTTAACTATTTTCCCAGATTTTTCTCCCAATTTATAGGAGGAGAGATTCCCCTACTTACCAAACTCATTTGTGGCCACCCATTATCCCACTATTTATTTTGGAACTGTAATCCTAATGTATCCATTCCCGATAAATTCTTTATCTTTTCTGAGTAATAGTGGACTGCCCTTCAGGCTAGTGGTGAATTACCCATTTTTTTCCAACTGCTGATTTATTATATATTTGATAGAAGATGAAATTTTGCTTGAAAAATTCATTCTGTGCTCTTTTCCAAATTATCGGTCAAAATGTGAAAAAAAACAAAGAATTATTTTACTTTTTCAAGATCTTCAATCATGGAATACCCTGAATCTAACTGATCCAGGTGAGAAATGTCAAACAGTCCATGTTGGTCGGTAGGGAGGAAGAGGTTCTCCCAACCCACCACTGTAACTTTGGTAGGAAATTAGCAGAATTCACAAGGAATTCTGTGGTCTTTCCTTTTGGTCCACAGTGACCAGACTGAGATAAATAAAGGACAAAATATTTTGAGGAAGTGTCTTGAGTGATTTTGATTGGGTAAGCTGCTCTTTAATTGGGGTCGTTTTTAATATATCACAACGAGTTGGAGGATACACTGTTTTCCTATTTTTTTGACCAGTGTAACACCATGGTGCATATTGATGCATCACCAAATAGAAGGAGAACCAGGGACAGAAAGTCAGAGCAATGAAAGTCCTGGGATGTTGTGGTTTCCCCAGCTGTTACAAGATGATGTTGTCCCATAGATGGATTCCACTAACTTGGGTCATAAAATACTAATAAAGAATGACGTTATTAGAAAATGGTATTTGTTTTGAATTCCTGTGAAAAATACACTGGAATATCTTTGATTTTGATTTGATTCAATTTATTATTGTCACATGTATTAGAATACAGTGAAAAGTATTGTTTCTTGTGTGGTGTATAGACAAAACGTGGCACACATAGAGAAGGAAAGAAGAGAGTGCAGAATGTAGTGTTACAGTCATAGCTTGGTTCAGAGAAAGATCAACTTAATCCGAGGTAGGTTCATTCAAAGATCTGATGGCAGCAGGAAGGAAGATGTTCTTGAGTTGGTTGGTACATGTTCTCAGACTTCTGTATCTTTTTCCCAGCAGAAGAAGGTGGTAGAGAGTATGTACGGAGTGCGTGGGGTCCTTGATTATGCCAGCTGCTTTTCTGACGCAGCGAGAAGTGTAGACAGTATCAATGGATGGGAAGCTAGTTTAAATGATGGATTGGATTTCGTTCACAATCCTTTGTCATTTATTGCAACATGTTCAGAGCAGGAGCCATGTCCAACTGTCATACAACCAGAAAGAATGCTTTCTATGGTGCGTCTGTAAAAAAATGGTGAGAGTCATAGTGGACATGCCAAATTTCCTTAGTCTACTGAAAAAATAGAGGCATTGATAGGTTTTCGAACTAGAGCAGCTAATAATGTGAAAACAATATAGCCAACCCAATTTTTCTATATTTTATTGATAATTATACTTGAGTTTTACACCATTTAGATGCAAATTTCATGCTGTGCCTTCATGTAATATGCAAAATGTCATATTCCTAAAGCTATAATGAATTGGATATCTAAGGTAATTGTGGGAAAAGCAAATAAACTAAACCAAGCAAATCACTTTAACTTTGCCTTTCTAAAACTTTTTACAGTAACATTTCTGTTATGTGGCACTCTATTAACTGGAATTCTCTATTAACCAGAACCGTGGGTTGGGGCTGTCGGAAATGCAACAAGTAAATTTAGCCCTCTAACGTCTAATCTGTATCTCTCTCTGTGACCATTGTCTGTGAGAAGTTGCTATTCAGGGAAGTCCCAGAGGACTTTTACTTGCCTCTGGGACTTCCCTGAGTAGCAACACAGGATGTCTAAAATAAAAACTGAAAATACTGGGAGTACTCAGTAGGTCAGGCAGTATCTGTGGAAAGTTAATGCTTCAGATCAATTTGAAAGCTCATAACTTGAAATATTTAGAGGGATTTTCCAGTCCCACCCATTATATCCACAGATGCTGGCTGTCTCTCTCCAGCACTTTCTGTTTTTATTTCAGATTCTCAGTATCACAGTATTTTACTTTTGTTGCACAGGAAGTTTATTCATGAAATAAAATGCTCTTCATCATCCTCCGAAATCTGTATAGCTGGTATTCTCTCTGCACAATAGTCTCCTCCCTGATTCATTCCTACCTCTGGTTGTCCTGGTCCATCCTGATCTGCTTTAGTTCAATGTAATGTCAGTATGCTGCTGGCTATTAGCCCTGCTCCAGCCTATAAGCACATAAAAATGGTTCCTGCTAATGTCCACCGAAATTAAGGAACTGAATGGCAGGACACTAAAAAGGAAGTCCAACGACAGTGTATAGGGTAAATGTGCTCTCAGGCTCACCAGAGGAAAGATAATGTAGCTTTTCTTAATCTAGTCCTTGGGTAACAAACAGAAATGATTTAGAAGCGTAACAATGTGGATTGTGAAATTCTCCTTAGCAGCAGCGAGTTAAGAGCACAGCCCAGTTTGGAAACCTGGAAATATCAGTAGGTTCATTCCTGCCAGAGGTCTGGATAAATTTCAATCTCCTGAAGCTTCTGCTGTGAGTGGGATGTGTCATTTGCTATGCACACCTCTTTGCCAGCTTGCACAAACATATCATTTGCAGTATAATAATGTCGACACCTAACTGAGGTGCAAAATTTGCAGCTGTCTAAAAAAGGTCTTTACACCTTCTCACATGTGCTTCCTCCTCCTCCAGGGATCTACATGAGTTCTGTTCCTGCTCTGACAGTACATATTTAGAGAAGATGTCACCAAAAATAATGTCTGAGTCAACTGCAAAGTCACCATGGGGGATCATAAGTACCAACCAGCCAGCGTAACTACGTAATAGATTTTCAAGATGTTCTCTTTATTGCTGAGGAATTTTGAAGTACTACATTCAGCTGTCAGCCATGAAATTACCCCCGGGACAGAATCAGTTGGCTGGATTTAATCCAGCATGACGCCGTGGGAAACATGGTAGCTGGTCCATTTAATTGTGGGTGAGCTAGGTCAGACTCACAGCACCAGGAAAGTAATTATTAGCCTCAGTTTTCTTTCTTCTGCATATTGTGTTGTCTGTTACTTTGGATTACAGATCCCCAGGGATCTGTTCTGGGACCCTTACTCTTTTTTATAAATGACCTGGATGAGGAAGTAAAGGGATAGATTGGTAAGTTTGCTAATGACCCACAGGTTGGAGGTGTTATGAATAGTGTGGAGGGATGCCAGAAATTGCAGTGAGACATTGATAGGATGCAAGGCTGGGCAGAGAAATGGCAGATGGCATTCAACCCAGATAAGTGTGAAGTGGTTCGTTTTGGCAGGTCAAATAGAATGGCAGAATATAATATTAGTGGTAGGACTCTTGGCAGTGTGGAAGATCAGAAGGATCTTGGGGTTGGAGTTCATAGGATGCTCAAAGCAGCTGCGCAGGTTGAAGCTGTGGTTAAGAAGGCGTATGCTGTACTGGCCTTCGTCAGTTTAGGAATCGAGAGATAATGTTGTAGCCATGTAGAATCTTGGTCAGACCCCACTTGGAGTACTGTGCTCAGTTCTAGTCACCTCTTAGCAGGAAGGATGTGCAAGCCATAGAAAGGATGCAGAGGAGATTTACAAGGATGTTGCCTGGATTGGGGAACATGCCTTATGAGGATAGGTTGCGGGAGCTTGGCCTTTTCTCCTTGGAGAGACAAAGGATGAGAGGTGATGTGATAGAGGTGTATAAGATGTTGAGAGGTATTGATTGAATGGATAGTCAGAGGTTTTTTCCCAAGGCTGAAATAGTTGCCACAAGAGGAACAGGTTTAAGGTACTGGAAGTAGGTACAGAGGAGATGTCAGGAGCAAGTTTTTCACTCAGAGAGTGGTGGATGCATGGAATGGGCTGCCGGATTCAGTAGGGACTTTTAAGAGACTTTTAGGTAAGTACATGGAACTTAGTACGATAGAGATTTATAGGTAAGTTTAGTAATCTCTACGGTAGGGACATGTTCAGCACAAATTTGTGAGCCAAAGGGCCTGTATTGTGCTGTAGTTTTTCTATGTTTCTTTTGGTTAGATAGCTCCATTTTGTCTTAGGACATTCATAGAACTCTCAGGTATTCCCATGAAATATGGTTTTCTTTGATCTGATTCTTTCTAAAATTTCTTATTTCCAATTCTTAAGTTGGAGGATCTACTATCCACTTTCTGTTGCACGTGCAATGGTATCCATTTCCCTTTTTCTTTGAAATCCAACAAATTCTCACCTGGAAAATCCCATGGATCTGCTCCCATTTTTCCACTAGACATCATGTTAACATATGGGTACATGTGGTGACATATGGATGTCACAACAGTGGAGCAGTCTGCAGCACAGTACAAAATTTCCCTGCCCTCATTTGAACGTTTATCCAAGCCTTTGGTGCTTTTATTGTAGAAAGTCTGTTTGCTGTTTCTAAGGCAACTTCCCTTTTACATGACTAAGAAACATAGAATAAAATCCCCACAGCACAGAAGGAGGTCATTTGGCCCATTGACTCTGCACCGACAACAAACACTCAGGCCCTATTATATCCCCATAATGCCATGTGTTTATTCTGCTTATCCTCCTGACACTAAGGGACAATTTATCATGGCCAATCAATCTAACCTACACATCTTTAGATTGTGGGGGGAAACCAGAGCACCTGAAGACAAGGGGAGAATGTGCAAACTCCACACAGTGACCTGAGGTCGGAATCGAACCCAGGTCCCTAGCGCTGTGAGGCAATAGTGCTAAGCACTGTGCTAATGTGCCACCCTTGTTGGCCTTGGTTTTAGAAATCCACTTCAAGGAGCCAGGATTTGTTTATATCTTAGTTCTGGCTTGTTGGCTTACTTGTCTTAAAGAACGGGACTGATTTTATTTCCCATTCTACCTTAGAAATGGTTATGGACATTGGATAAAAATCACTGAAGATCAAAGACTACAGAAACTCTCAGGCAAAATGGGGAGAGCTTTTAAATACAGCACTGAAAAATTATTGTTGGGGATTGAGAGACCTGGTAGAAGTTCAATTAAAGGGGAAGATAACATAATATGAAATGTTTAAGGCCATTCATGGAGAGTTTTTGATAATTTTTGTTCTACTGTCAACTAGGATCTCATGGTCTTTAATATAAATTGTTCTAATTCGTTTTCTTTTTGGCTCAGTAACAATACTGGTACCAATGAGTTTCCCAATGTAAATATCCCCTTTTGAACTCTTAGGAAAAAGGAAAGCATGATCTCTAAAGTGATTTTTTAGGCTGCATGAAGATGTTCTGTTCCTACTTGGATGTACTTTCAGAAGTTCCAGTATCAGGATGATCAGTGCATTTGGGAGCTCTTATTCCCAAAGGAAGCTGGGACAGTCAGCCTGCTTGTGTTATTAAGATATTCACATGCCTGACTAATTATGGTGTCAGAAGCACTGGATGTCAGGTTTTCATTAGCACGTTACAAAAGAAGGCAAAGGAAAATAAGCGACAGTCCCTGTTTAGCTCATGTAACAAAATGCCACCCACAATATCACAGAATCCCTACAGCAGAAGGAAACCATTTAGCCTACCGAAACTGCATCAACAACAATCCTGCCCAGGTCCTATCCCCATCACTCCACCTATGTACTCTGCTAATCCCCCTAACACTAAGGGTCAACTTAACATGGCCAATTGACTTATTTGCAGACCCTGGAGTGCAACACCCACCTGGTAATAATCAGGGAACTATCTGAGTTTTCAGAGAACAGATGCCACTTTCAATAGCTCTCAGCATACTGTTATGCAAGGGAGAGATTGAAAAATAAATAAGGCCATACTTCTTCCCCATATCTCATGCAGCACCATCTACAGTTTAGTACTTGAATGGGAGTTCAGCTGTTAGCTGGCACCATTTCCTGCTGCAGATTTGCCCCCGGATCTAAAACTATATATCATTTCATATTTGTTTGTGTCTCTTTGTTCACTCTTCACTCAGCCTGGACAAGGACTGTCAATTAGTCAAAACCATTTTACAGTTTTTCAAAGTAAACAAAACTTCTGTCATTTCAGCTTAATAGTTAGCCTCTTTTAAGCTTGATCTGCAGTTGATATTCTCACTCCTCGGGCTGATTAGTTTTGTGGACTCTAGGAACCGATCTCAGGTCCAGATGGGGTTCCCAATTCCATACTTGCCATCAGTGGGATGGGTGGCTCAATCACTCCAGGAGATAGCTTCCTAATAGGCCAGCTCCATGCTCGCTGTCTTATTAAGGACAGCAAATGAGCATTGAATGCTGTCAGCCCTGAGGGCCAGCAGCTTTGTAGGGGTGGATACTGACGAGGCAGATCGGGGCGGAAAAGAGCACCTCGATATGGAGGCGTTTTCACTGGCAAATGCACCTGGACTGAAGATGGTAAAGATATTGGGACGAAGGGGAAACCCCTCACATATCTATTTATTGACCAACAGCTATAGTCCTTCATCCCCATGACCTGTTGCTTGAAGGCTGCCTCGATCGAGCAGACAATCCGAGTGCCACTCCAACATTGATGAAATGCCCATACCAGTTCATAATAACCCCTCAGTGGAGCTTTTGTTGGATTAATTGGCTGTCCATTTCTGTGGAGCTGGAAGTCAACCCAGATCCTAGACCGCCCATCTGGTGGCTTCCACAGGCAGGAATACATCAATTGGCTTTCTACTATTTTCACAGCTGCTTCCAACCTGGTCTCAGAGGAATGAGGAGAAAACCCAGCCCGTGGTGTTCTGCTTACACCCATTCCAAATATGCATCTGGAGCTCTGAATAATGATACAAATGATCTGTTCCACTGAAATGATGCAAGTAATACATTCCTGCCACTTTGCTTGGACCTTTAACCTCTTACATCAGCATAAAAAATTATCCTCATTCTGTTTAATTCAATGAAATTTTACACAAGAGAATATTTTCCACTCACTTTGAACAATTCAAATCCTGTTCTCTCCCAGTATCTCTCCAGTATTTTAGTGGTTGCTTTTGCTGATTAGCTTGAAACTGCTGCACATTTCAAGCCTACAAATTGTTCATAAATGGCCTGGAAAATCCTAGCTTCTCAAGTCTCTGGAGGCAGCCTTGGATTAAGATGTGTATATGTGAACTCTGCACTTAATTTCATCTCCAAAATGGGATGATACATCTGGTCTGTTTTGAATATTAGCCCATTTTCGATGCATTAAACAAAGCATCCTGATGGAAAATAAGAGTGAAATGAGAATCTATTTCCAAATATGCAACAATTGACATGCCTTCCTGTTGTCAAGCTTTTTGGCTATGTTCTGTTCAGCAAAAGGAACCTTCTATCAAGTTGTGAAAAAGCTGCCTCTTTACCTCTTTTTACACAGCTTCATTCTGGATATTTGGACATTTTTGGATACAGTAGTCTGTTTTCCAGACTCTGTAATAGTGCATATTTAATTAGCTGTATTTAAAACTCATTGTTCTTCTTAAGAAAGTTATCATTGTTGAGAATCTCTGGTCGAAGATAATTTGCTGCATGATGATTGGACTTGGGTAATCTTGGAGAAGCTGACAGTATGTTAGCATGAACTTTAGTGCAAGACTGCACAAAATAGCCTTTCATCGGAATTTACTTTCTAGCAATACCATGACTGATGTTAGGTACGTTATAACGCTGTCACAGGTGTTAGCTATGTCACTGCACCGTCACGTGCCAGCTATGTTAACATACCATCACATGTGCTAGCTATGTTATCACACCTTCACAAATGTTGACTATGTTACCACACAATCACAAGTGTTAGCTACGTAACCAAAGCATCGCAGGTATTGGCTATGTTCCTGCACCACCATATGTGCTAGCTATGTTAACACACCATCGCATGCGCTAGCTATGTTAACACACCATCACATGTGCTAGCTATGTTAACGCACCATCATATGTGCTAGCTATGTTAACACACCATCACAGGTGTTTGCTATATTACCACACCATCACAGTTTTTAGCTATGTTACCACACCGTCACAGGTATTGGATATGTTACCACATCATCACAGATGTTGGCTAAGTTACCACACTGCCACACGTGCTAGCTAAATTACCACATTGTCACAGATGTTAGCTATGTTACTACACTGTCACAAGTATTGGGAATGTTACCACACCGTCACAAAGGTTGGCTGTTATCACACCGTCATAAGTGTTGGCTGTTACCACACTGTCACAGATGTTGGGAATGTTACCACACTGTCACGGGTGTCGGGAATGTTACCACACTGTCACGGGTGTTGGGAATGTTACCACACCGTCGCAGGTGTTGGGAATGTTACCACACCGTCACAGGTGTTGGCAATGTTACCCCCACCGTCACAGATGTTGGGAATGTTACCCGCACTGTCACAGTGTTGGCAATGTTACCCCCACCGTCACAGGTGTTGGCAATGTTACCCCCACCGTCACAGGTATTGGATATGTTACCACATCATCACAGATGTTGGCTAAGTTATCACACTGCCACACGTGCTAGCTAAATTACCACACTGTCACAGATGTTAGCTATGTTACTACACTGCCACAAGTATTGGGAATGTTACCACACCGTCACAAAGGTTGGCTGTTATCACACCGTCATAAGTGTTGGCTGTTACCACACTGTCACAGATGTTGGGAATGTTACCACACCATCACAGGTGTTGGGAATGTTACCACGCTGTCACGGGTGTCGGGAATGTTACCACGCTGTCACGGGTGTTGGGAATGTTACCATACTGTCACGGGTGTTGGGAATGTTACCACACCGTCGCAGGTGTTGGGAATGTTACCACACTGTCACAGATGTTGGCAATGTTACCCCCACCGTCACAGATGTTGGGAATGTTACCCCCACCATCACAGGTGTTGGCAATGTTACCCCCACCGTCACAGGTGTTGGCAATGTTACCCCCACCGTCACAGATGTTGGGAATGTTACCCCCACCGTCACAGATGTTGGGAATGTTACCCCCACCGTCACAGGTGTTGGCAATGTTACCCCCACCGTCACAGGTGTTGGATAATTTACCACATTTTACACTCCACTCATTACCCAACAATGTGGGTAGGTAGATATTTAAGCCATAGTCCTCAAGGGACCTTAGTTATCTCAGAGTGACAATTGGTTATATAGGTTGAGGGGCACTGGTCTCCATCAAGCTTGAAGCAGCTGAGAAGGCAGCACCTATGTCTATCTCAGCCAGAATGGGAATTGTATCCCTCTGTTGGCATTACTCTGAACCATACACTAGCTATCTGATCAACTGATTAACAGGGAGCCAGCTGTAGGATAAAGAATAGAAAAATTGAAAATCTTAAAACAAAAACATTATGTATAAAGGTCCTCAGACCATGTGTTAGCAATTCAGAAAATATAGAATCATCTAGTAGACAAGTATCTGCTCGAGCATAGAGGCTTTTATCCAATTTCTAATTAGTATTATATGATGAGCGCTCTAATAGTAACAATCCTTAAAATAATAACATTACAATAGGGGTTTCTTATAAATTGCCTGGAGCACTGGTATAAATCGTCACCTTCGCCTCAGGGTATACAGTTGGCCACATGGATCAAGTACAGCTGATCTGCGGAACAGTTTTATACATGTGCAGCAATTTGAAAATCTACTTCAATGCGTAAAGCCCTTGTGCTCCTGATGACGAAATGCTTAACCTACTTTTATGTGATAATGCTGAGGCTTGCAACTGTGCTTTGTTGTCACCCTAATGCTAATTTTAACCTTAAGTGTGTGCCCTACTTTACCCTTTTTCCTCTTTGTGTGGCATTACTAATTGCTTTTTATTTTCCTTTTCCCTTTTCCTGCTCTCACTTTTGGTAATGCTCCCCTCCTGTCTAATCCTGCAGTCCTCTTTGCATACTGCCCGTCAGAGCGCTTCTGAAATTCCCAGTGCTGCGGACCTTGTCACTGCAATCGAAAAACTGGTTAAAAGTAAGCTGGTAAGTTTAGCGTTATCTAAAGAAAAATTGAACCGAAAGTGCATCTCACAAGTACTTATCCTAAGCCAGAAAAATTTGTTTTAGCTCCAAGACTATTGTTCATTACATAAGTTTAAATTTATTTATTAGTGTCATAAGTAGGCTTATATTAACATTGCAATGAAAATCCTGCAGTCAATACACACTCTGGTGCCTATTCGGATACACTGAGGGAGAAATTGACATGGCTAATGCATCTAACTACCATGTCTTTCGGACTGCGGGAGGAAGCTGGAGCACCCAGAAGAAACACATGCCGACACAGGGAGAACATGCAAACTCCACACAGACAGTCACCCAAGCTGAGAATCCAACACAGGTCCCTGTCGCTGTGAGACAGTAGTGTTAACCACTGTGCCACTGTGGGTGGCATGGTGGCACAGAGTTAACACTGAAGTCTCATAATGCCAGAGACCCGGGTTCAATTCCCAGCTTGGGTGACTGTATGGAGTTTAAAAATTCTCTCCATGTCTATGTGGATTTCCTCCAGGTGCTCTCTCAGTCCAAAGATGTGTAGGTTAGTTGGATTGGCCATGCTAAATAGTACCTTGGTTTCCAAAATGTGCAGATTAGGGGGATTAGAGGGTAAATGCTCAGAATTATAACGATACGGCTGGGGATGTGTCTGAATGGAATGCTCTGTTGGAGAGTTGGTGCAGACTCAGTGGATTAAGTGTCTTCCTTCTGCACTGTAGAGATTCTAAGGATAGATAGAACTTTGCCTCAGAGGCAGAAAATCACAATTCAGTCCACACTTTAGACAAGCACGTGATCTGGAGGGGGTGTGTGATGACATTTCAGTACAGTGTTGTTGAGGTTCTATCTTTTAGATGAGACATTGAACTGAGGTTGATTCTGCTCATTCAGATGGGCATAAAATATCTCACTGCGCTGTTTGAAGAAGAACAGGGAGTTTTACTAATTTCCTGGGTAAAATTTATCCTCCAGCTAATATCAGTAAAACTTACTTTCTGTTCATTTATCTCGTTTGTCGGACTGTGCGATCTGCAAATTGCATGATATATTTTCTCCACTTGTGGGAAACGGGCATTGCAGGCTGGCCAGCATTTATTGCCCATCCCTAGTTGGCCTTGAGGGCATTTGAGAGTCAACCACATTGCTGTGGCGTTGGAGTCACATGTAAGACAGACCAGGTAAGGACGGCAGATTTCCTTCTCTGAAGAACATTAGTGAACCAGATGGGTTTTTCCAACAATCAACAATAGTTTCATGGTCATCTGTAGATCCTTAATTCCAGATTTTTTTTTAATTGAATTTAAATTCCACCATCTGCCATGGCAGGATTTGAACCTGGGATCCCAGAACGTTACATGGACTTCTGGATTAATAGTCTGGCAATAATGCCACTAAGCCATTGCCTCCCCCATTAATTATGCTTCAATGAAGTATGTCATTGGGTGTGAAATGTTTTAGGACATCCTGAAGTCCCAAAGGATAATAACTAAGTGTAATATTTCTCTTCATTACAATGTGATTATCTTGAATTGATATTAGACATATATTACACTTGAATGACAACATTTTTGCAAGGGAGTGAATTTGTTTTATCTAGTTTTATTTGTGTTAGCTATCTTTTATCTTTTAAGTTCAGGTGCTTTAGATTACAATTCTGCTGAATGATGCTCCCTTGTACTCAGCAGGTAATGAAACCGCAAGTTATAAAGGTAGTTTTCAGCTTTAGTTTTGAAATAGTAAAGACACTCTTTCCATTGAAGATATCATGCTGTTACTGGACAGCAGGGTGGGCAGAATCTCTGTAGTATCCATCTGAACTGAAACCGTGGAACTGTACATGTACAGTTCTTATTTTTCAAATTATGTCTTCTGTGTGTGGACCGTATTTTTTAGAGCTACAGAATTATACACTAAACTGTTGGTGACACAATTATTTTGAGGTGATGAATAAAAAATATCACACAAAGCATGTTTGGAAACACCATTTCAAGTCTACATGCCTCAGTTCAATTTGTCCTGCAGTGTATTGACACCAATGAATTCCATAAGCCTTATAGCAGCACTGTAGTGATAAAGAAAAACATTTTGCAATACAAAATTGTGAGTCAAGTTTCTTTGCGACCATAGCTGCATGTCCTTCAACTGATATATGTAATATGAAATCTAAAAGGGGTCTAATGTCAAAAGGAAAATAAATACATCTTGATCTGGGCAGGTGACGTGTCAGTTATATCTGATTAGCACTGATGTTACTTGGAGCTCATTTCTATCAGGACTACAAGGGAGGTGGGGGGGGGGGGGTAGATTTGAGGTTCTCTTTTTGTGTAATTTCCCTGACTTCATTACCAGAATGTCATAATCTAAACCTAATTCCTTTGTAATAATTCAAAAGATCATTGAATCCCTACAGTACAGAAGTAGGCTATTTGACCCAGGCCACAATCCCATCCAAGCCTTATTGCCGTGATCCTACCCATTTACCCTGCTAATCCCCCTGACACTATAAACCTAACCTGCACATCTTTGCTCTAAGGTGGAAAACTGGAGCACCGCAGACACTGGGAGAATGTGCAAACTCCACATAGACACTGATCTAAGGCCAGAATTGAATCTGGGAATCTGCTGCTGTGAGGCAACAGTACTAACCACTGTGCCACCATACTTAATGTCTATAACACAAATATAAGAATAAAGTTACATTTATACATTTCAAACACAAATTAAATGTTCAAGTTCTTGAAAATTAAATACAGTTTGAGTACCTAAATATTTTTGAGAAAGCATGAACATTTTAACTTGCCTACAAGCCCAGGGTCCAACTAAAAGAATTTTTTGCATGCTTAACAAGTTGAGATGAGAGAAAGTCTCTTTAGAAATTAATTGTTGCAATTTCTAACATTTCATTGAAGCAAGTTGTCGTATTGTTGCACAACTTGTAGCACTTATAGTTCTCCCCGTTGTGCCAGGAATGTGACTAATGTGAGACGTGCTGGTCTAAAGTCTGGTCTGGGCACAATGGAGAGATCCCTAATGATGTACTTGGCCTGTAAAACTAGGGTCTCAATTAACAGTGACAAAATGTTCCTCAGTTTAAAAGAAACATTTTGAGCTTGAAAATTTGCTTTCTTCATTGAAATCTGGGTGCTGGATATGTTGCCAATAGCGCAAGTGTCAAAGGAGATTTATTACTCATTCTGCAGACTATAAACTGGTTAAACTGCCCTAACTTAATTTGTGGACTTTCAAAACTCACTGCAGCTTTCAAGCCAAGGAAGTAATTTTAAATCCATAAATTCTGAAGACCCTTTTATCTTTAACAATGTAACTTTAACATAACTCCAAAACTAATTTCGGTTGTTTTTTTGTCTTATTAAAAACTGATTTAGAAAAACCTAATGCATCATAAAGACACTTCTTCAGTCATTGCATTCCTGGTGTTCAGGAAAGACTTCCCAGCTTTGATTATGTTTTACCACATTTAAATCTGTGAAAGTAGTATTAGACAGTTCTTGTTTTAACTTGTGCATTGCAACGGAAGTGCAAATAGGCTGTGCTTGTATTGTAAGTAATTAGTAATAATGGTGCTTCTCATTTGTAAGTGAGCATTATTTTACGCTTTCATTCTTTGAACAAACTTTCTGTTTGAACTTGTGTAAATGGTAAATATGGCAAAAGACTGATCAACTTAGTGATGATTTAAGCATGATAAAAGAGTTCTTTAATTATCCTTTGATATGTGAGAAGATCCCCATACTAGTCCCAATTAGAATGATATCAACAACCTCTTGAAAATTCACGTGGATGAAATTATTTTTCTGAAATTAGGTTTACAGAAGCGTCAGTGGAATAATTTCGTGAAGATTGATCAATACGTTTATCACATTGTTTATATGTTCATCAATCATATGTTTACACCAAATACAGTATAATATAAATCATTTTTGCTTGCTTTTTATTAAGGAAGGAATGGTTCATAAAACAACAATTCTTTTCTAGACTCTGGAACCAGGCTGTGCCTTTCGAAGTAACTTGAAAGGTCCCCTTAGTCCTGAGGCAGTGAATTCTTCAATGTTACCTGATGATCTTGACGAAGAAAAGCGGGCCAAAGCACTTAAAGGCAGAACGTAAGCTAATTTTTTTATAACCCTCCTAGTGAAATGAAAGTTGATTACAACCAATATATTCATATTTGCTATTTTGTATCAAATTCTAATATTACACCATATGCAAATCTAAGGAAAAATTACAATTTTCAATTAAATAATCAGAAGTACACAATTTTGCAGTGCTGTGCACAATCTTAGGTATGAAATATATATTGAGTATCATTTTCATTATCAAGGCAGAAAGCAGAGGTCAGGACAATTTCTAGTTCAGCTTACTTTCCTCAGAAAAGAATGCCTTGCAATGATGGGATTTCCATTATGAGGCTGCAGTCAACCAATCCAGGGAAAAGCTCAGAGATAGCCACAGGATATTGAAGGTGGCTTGTTTAAAAGGCCCACCTCGGTACTGTGAAATGTTGTTCCAGTTCTGGGCCCTACAATCCTCGCCCTTTCTCCCCCACCTTGTATCCCCATGCCCATTCATGCCTCCTCCTGCCCCCAATACTCTAAAGCTACCCTTGACCTCCCCGTGCCAAAATGTGCCCTCAAAACAACTGTTATGATCCTTCATGTCCTTATGTCAAAGTGTGTTGCCAAACAATCCCATATGGTTCCTCATACCGCAGTGCAAAACTATGGCATTATCATGCCCGTTCATCCACCATACACCATAGAAGCAATGAAAGCTGCGGTAACAATAGGACATGTTTTCAAAAAAGTTTTTAAAAAGTCATTCATTGATAATTTTCCACTTTCTTAGAACAGCCTAATAAAAAGTGTCAGTCATTCATATTTTAAAAGTAGAAATAGCAAAAACTGCAAGTTTTTAAAATGTATTTTGTATGAATAACTATTGTGAAATTGACAACATAGATCAAAGAGCCAGAATTGTCAATCAAGTAATGTTTTCCCTGGGGTTCAGGTGATTCAGCGGACTGTTAGATTTCTGGGCTCTTAGCCAAGAATGCATAATGATATATTCTACCATTACTACTGAGTTCATTGCATCTGTCAGTGTATTGTAAGTGAATAGTTGTCATAGATTGTCCTGGGGAGCAACCTTTGGCATGGATACATGTAGAGGGCCTTTTGAACTTACCTATCAAAAGGTTCCTTCATGCAGACTATGGGGACGACACCTCTGAAGTATGTCTCGTTGAAACACTGGCTCACTTCCACGAAAATGTGCAAGATTAGTGCGTGCTTGTCCCTGCAGGCTCATGACCTGAACCAGCCTGAAATCCTAAACGGCACTCCCAAAAAGCACAAAACACAGGAATGTGATTGAAGCCTAGAATTAGTACCCACTCATCATTTTTAAAGGACTCTAGGTCCCCTGAATTTGATAAAAATCAAGTACATTACATTCATCAGCCATGGCACTGAGTCCAAGAGTTGGGAAATCATGTCACAGCTATATAAAACTTTGGTTAGGCTGCATTTAGAATATTGCACTTCTGGTCATCACTTTATCAGAAAGACATGGAGGCTTTGGAGAGAGCGTAAAGAAGATTCACAGGATGTTGCCTGGTCTTGAGGTTGTTGTCTAAGAGGAGAGGTTGAATAAACTAGGATTGCTTTCACTGGAAAGGTAGAGACTGAGGGGAGACCTGATAGAGATCTACAAGGTGGATAGTCAGAGGCTTTTTCGCAAGGTGGAAATATTAACTACAAGGGGGCATAGATTCAAGGTGAGGGGGGAAAGTTTAAGCTAGATGCACTAGGGAAGTTTTTCACGCAGAGTGGTGAGTATCTGGAACACAGTGCCAGAGAATGTGGTGGAAGCAGGCATATGAGCAACATTTAGAAGGCACTTGGGGAGGGATTAGTTGCAAAGTACTTGCGCGTGTGGTCAAGTTTTCTCCACTTGTTCAAAGTTTGATTTGTATCACAGCACTATATCCAAATATATAAAAAAGACGAAGCACCTATCAAATCTGCCCCACACTCAGGGTGGACAGAACATACATCTGCTTACTTCAGGAATCCATTAAAATAGGTTCTCTCGGAAGAAGAGAAGCCAGAAAGGAAAAGATTTTGCCTCTAAAGGTTGCACTCCAGGAACTTGTTTTATGAATTTTAAAAACTCTGTCCCCAGTTTTTTGACAACAAGTTTAATAGCATTCCCCTTCTCCCTGAGTCTTCCACAACAAAATGCCAATATAATCCTTGGAGTACATCTTTACTCACATCATACCAAGCCAGAAAGTGACCACCAGTTGTTTCCTGACCTCAGATGTATCATCCGTTCTCTTTTAAAGACCAGATGCCTCAATCTTTCTCACATGTTTCTTACATACTATCTTATCACATGTTTTCGGAAAATTAATATATAAAGCATTTGCATTTACTTTATTTTATGTAATCGGAGTTCCTTTAAAAATTACCTTCAATTTGTTAGCACAGTTTGCCCTTTATAAATCTATGCTGAGTATCCATGATTACTCCATATCGTTTTAAGTGTTCACTAATTTCACTACATATGACTTGAAAAAGCAAGGCTAATGAAACTCTGTTATTCAATTCTCCACTCTCAAGCAAGGCTTTAGCATTTATGAATCAGGTCTTCAGCATAATTTCTGTTTTCAAATTTTTTTGGAAATTCAACGTTCATGTCTCTGCCATCTTTTCCCAATTGTGATTCATGGAGAATCTCTAATTGAGCTCCCTATGAGGTTTGTTGAACGCAGATTTCTTTGGTAACAGACAATGGCCTGCCCAGGGGCGGGAAGTCATCACCTAAGCCCTTTATAAGACAGACATCGGGAAACAGACCTATTATCTTGCTTGGGAGTTGTATATAAATGCCATGGAATAGAGGCTTTATTTTGTGTTTGATGATGAATACGGTTCCTTTCCAGTTGGATGTCTTGAATTATTACACCAACGTTTTGTTTTCTGAAATGCATGTGATTTAGAGTTGTTCTCTCAATCCCTATTTTTGCAACACTTTTTTGACTTTTTTTAATGGGATGGTTAATGATAAGATTTGGCTAAAAATCAGTGGCATATTAAGGTTAAGGAGAAGAAATTAGAAAAAACACTGTAGCATAGAGGCATATTTAGTTGTGACAGAAATGAAGTAAAAAGGAGGGGATCTTTTTCTCTTGGAAGGTAATGCAATCCACCTACTACTGTTCTAAAAGGTTCAGATTTCCTGAACTAGGTTTAAAAAAAAGTTAGTCTTTTGACTGCTATCAGAGTGGAGAGCTAACAATCAGCCTTGATTCAGCTTTTGGTATACGACTGGGGAGATTTAATCACTGAAGGGGTTTGGCACAAGCCACAACACTAGGTTTTTGTGGTAGTCTTTTGTCTCAGCAACTCACCATTGGTGGCAATTCCACAGGTAAGGTTGATGAAAAATAAAGTGGGTATAGCCCCTACTACCTTATTCATATTAGTTTGTTAGGCCTCTGCCTGTATCATTGTTCATTCAAAATCCTAGAATTCCTTATTCAATAGTACTATGGAAATATCCTTGCCAAATGGACTGCAATTGTTCAATTGACTCAGCACCTTGTTGAGGACAACAAAGAATGAATGATAACTATTGACTTTGCTAACAACACTGACATTCCAACAATGAATTGCAGGCTGATTATTAATCTGTTAATCATGGATTAACAATCCATGGATTAATAATCATGGATTATTAATCTAAACTTCCATAAACTGTGATAGCTTGTAAGAAAGAACCTAACTTGCTCCTTTTTGTGAATTCTTGCAGCAAATCTGCATTTGCCGCTGGGCTGGTATCCTGAACAACAGCCCATCTTAGATAAGAGGCTGTCATAGGCCTTCACAATGCCAAGTTGTATAGACATGAAGTCCACAAAGTTCACATTACTGGAATAGAGCTAAAACAGAGTAATCAGACCTATGTTTACCTTTCAACTTCCCTTTGAAGTCCACAGGTAACTTGAAATTAGTCCTTTTGTTTTTGATAAGACAAACGGTAAAAGTAATTTTCAGTATTCACTAAATCTATGCCATTTAATACAAATAAAAATCAATGAGGCTCCTCTTTTGATCACCCTCAGAGTTATTTTCTCAAATTTTACTCTAAAACATTTTCCTTTTACATTTGGGAAATAATTGTGGCTCTTCTGTATACCCTTGCCAATGTATGTACTTGAAGTGTGATCTAACCAGTACATCATAAAGCCTCAGCTTTGCCTTTATCGATTTGTTTTAACCGTGTAGTGAGCATTAAAGTCATGGAGTCATTCAGCGCAACATCAAATCCATGCTGACTTTCCAGCCTCTCCCATTTACCCAACTCAAACCAGTTCAATAACTCCCATTAGCCAGCTCTAACTTTGTGGCCCCAATCTAGTCATTCTCACTACGCAACTCTAACCTGCAAGTTTATTTCCGTCAAGTGCCCACCCAATTTTGTTTCAACATCACTGATTGTCCCTGCATCCACCATTTTCAAGGGATTCGCTTTTTTCATTGAATAGAATCCCAACAGTGTAGAAGGAGGCCATACAGCCCATCAAACTTGCTCCAACAGCAATCCTATCCAGTATCCCAATGTATTTATCCTGCTAATTCCCCAAAGACTAAGGGGCAATTTAGCATAGCTAATCAACCTAACTCTCATATCTTTGGACTGTGGAAGGAAACCGGAGTACCTGGAGGAAATCCATACTGACATGGGTAGAACATACAGACTCCACACAATCACCCATGGCTGAAATTGAACTCAGGTTCCTGGTGCTGTGATACAGCAATGCTAAACCCCCATTCTGCCATCGTGCTACCTATATTTTTTATATGCTTAATAATATTTTCTCTACATTGAAAGTGCTGAGTTTCTCTCTTTTGATGCTAATTATCATTCCATAGATCACATTTATTGTTTCTACTAATTTACCATACTTAGCAGTTCAGTATTGAATTTCCACTGTCTTTCCAGTTATATGCACAGTACAAAATCCTTTATTCCAAATCTTAACAGAACATCAGTGACTAAAATTAAGGTGAATGGAATTAGAGGGAACTTTAAGGCATGGATACAAATTAGTTGTGAAGGAAGAGGATAAAAGTAAAGACAAAAAGGAGGGACTGTTTTTTCTCTTGGACCTAATTCAGTAGACCTCCTATTGTTCCAAAAGGCTCACACTTCCTTACCTAGGTCAGAAAATAAAGTATTTGACTGCTGCTGGAATGGGGAGCTAACAATTTATTTATCCCTGTTGCAGTTCTACGTGGCTTAAAATTGTTTTCAGCATTTAAATTACTGTAAAAATAAAGTAAATAAAGTTTATTGATTAATCATGAGTAGACTTACATTAACACTGCAATGAAGTTAGTGTGAAAATCCCCTAGTCACCGCACTCTGGGTACACTGAGGGAGAATTTAGCATGGCCAGTGCATCTAACCAGCACATCTTTTGGACTGTAGGTGGAAACTGGACCTGGTGCTGTGAGGCTGCAGTGCTAACCATTGTAGCACTCCAGTAAATAGAAAACAAAAAAGATTCAGTTATTGACTCTGTAATAGTTCCATATTCACTCTCCCCTTTCCTTCCACTAGAGTAACATGTGTTACAATCAGTTAAGGATTGTTGACATTTTTTTTAAAAATCTGAATATTTTAATCAATTGAACTATGTCACAATATATTCACTTTTTTAACAAAATCAATGTTATTACATATAGAACAAATTAAACAAAGTAAATACGAGTAAGTTAGCTTATAACTAGGGGCACGATCTCACTGCCTGTTCATGCCACTGCAGTGAAGACAGAGAATTTGGCGACAAGCAAACTCTCCATTTGCTGCAGCGGAATGGGAAAACCCTGCTGACGTGAACGGTCAGAAAATTCATTTTGTAGCCTTGCTACCCCAATGCTTCTTCCAGATGGTGTTTGACATAGAGGATTACAGGTTCACCAGCTGAGTGAGGGAAATTGGTCGTAGTCAACACGTTGCTTCCTTGCCAGTAATTCACCAGATGTTATCATGAGAACTCATGAGACTTTGAGGGGTCCAGCTTAAAGTAGAGTCAATGTTTAGGCTTCACAGGAACATTTCTTCCCTTCTGTCTGCTACTGTGCTTCTGGGAGATCTGAGACAGAAATAAGATATTTACAAATGGATATGAATGAGTTAAGTGAATAAGACAAAACTTAGCAGATGAAGTTTAATATGGATTAGCGTGAGGTTATTCATTTTGGTAGGAAAAATACAAAGGCAAATTATCATCTGAATGGAGAAAAACTTTAATGCCCTTCAATGTCCTTCAATGCAGAGGTTCAGGCATCCTCATGCATGAATAGCAGAAAACTAGTATGCAGGTACAGCAGGTAATAAGGAAGACAAATGGAATTGTGGCATTTATTGCTAAAGGAGTGGAATATAGAAGTAGTGAAATGTTACTGTTATCATTCAAAGCATTAACAAGATCGCACTGAGAATATTGTGTACAGTTTTGGTCCCCAGTGCATTGAAGGTGGTTCAGAGAAGGTTCACAAGATTGATTCCAGAGACGAGGGGTTTGTCTTACGAGGAGAGGTTGGGCAGTTTAGGCTGATACTCCTGAAGTTTAGAAGAATGAGAGGAGATCTAATTGAGGTGTATAAGATGAAGAAGGGGGTCAACAAAGTAGACATGGAGAGACTGCTTTCTCTTGTAAGGCAATCTTGAGCAGGAGGTCATAGTTTTAAGATAAGAGGTGGCAGAATTAAAACAGGCTCAATTATTTCTCTCATGGGGTTGTGAATCAATGAAATTTACTACCCCAGAGCATGCTGACACATTGAGTAAATTAAAGAAGAGATGGTTGGTTTTTTCATTGGTAAGGGTTTGAAGGGCAATGGTGAACAGGCAGGAAAGTGAAGTTGAGACCAAGATGAGATCGGCAATGATCATACTAAATGCTCCAGTTGCTGAATTGCATACTCCTGCTCCTAGTTCTTTGTTTGTCTTATTTCTTCTCAGTCCTGCTACTGGGAAACCCAGGGATGGTAATGTTGGTGTCTGAGATGTGGTCTGATTCAGGTATGATTCAGTGAGTATGATTGTCAGGCTATTGCTTGGCTAGCCTCCATCAATTTTAGCATGTCCCCAAATGTTAGTGAGATAGACTTTGCAGAGTTGACTGGGCAGTGTGTGCCTTAATTGTTTCCAGTTCCTAGACTGATACTGTGTGGTCAATCTCTTGTTAATGGGCACCTGTAGAGGTTTGATCCAACTGGTTGACTTGTTCGGTGATTTCAGAGGGCAGCTAAGAGTCAATTGTTATGCATCTGGAGTAGGCCAAACAAAGTAGGGAAGAAGTCCTGCAGCATATTTGTGAACCAGATTAATCTTTACCACAATCCAATAGATTTATGATCAACATCACTGAATCTATCATTTTTTTAAATGTCAGATTTATTAATTAATTGAATTTAAATTTCCCCAGCTGCCATGGTGGGATTTGGACTCGTGTCTCTGGATTATTAATCCAGTCCTCTGGATTATTAGTCTAATCCTCTGGATTATCAATCCTATAACATTACAACTATGCCATTGTTCTTCTAAAACACTTTTCGCAGCACTGCATTAATATTTGTTCTTAGATTTTTTTGGATGTCCACATTCTACTCACAATCAGGTTTCTTTTGGCAATGTTTGCTCAAATATTACTTGAAAGAGATTACCAGTGAGGTTGAATGGTTAGAAAACATTGCTAACCTAGGATAAAGTGAGCAAATTCCTCAAGGATGTTGGTTTATTTTTTAAGCAAGTGGGATTGAATCCTTGAGAGACAACTCTCAATTTCTAATTGCACTATCTGGTACTATAGTTGACAGTGGACAGTGAATTTTTTATTACTTGTTTTCCAACACTGCCAGATAATAACATGACAATTTAGAATGTGCAGTTTGAGGTAATGCTGAGTTTAATTTCAAAATTACAGACAAATTGAACATCAAAAGAATCAGCTACCAACAATGGAAAGCATATTTTGGTGAGAAAACGCTGCAAGGTAACAGCTGGAACTTTACCACCCTGCCCGCCATGGGATCTGTTGATCTCAGCTGAACAAAACCAATTAAACAGAAGGGCACTGTGCAAACAGAATTATTAATTATTTTATGGTTTCGGGACAGGCGAGGCCAAAAAAAATCCCACCTTATGTGTCTTCTAATGGAATTATAAAAAACCAAACACCAATCCTGGTTCAGATGACTGATGAAATCACTTTAGCCTCAGTCTCGTAGTTAATGATATTTCAACGTTCTCTAAATCCTTCACCTAGGCAGCGTGCTTCCAAAATCCTCTGGAAATTAAAAACAATACTGTAAACATTAGAAAGCGGGAAACAAAGCAAAGGACCTCAACCCAAAACATTGACCTGCCTTTTTTCAGACTCAGGGACCTGCTGTAACTTTCCAGTGTTTGTTGTTTTGTTCTTGCTAGGGAGGATGGGAGGGAAAACCTTCTTATCCAGAAGATGGCAATGGTTTGGAGTGCACAGACTGGCAGGGTAATAGAGGCAGGTTGCCTCCTTTAAAAAGTATCTGGATGAGTACTTGGCACATCATAATATTCCAGGCGATGGGTGAAGTCCTGGCAGATGGGATTAAGTGGGAGTTCAGGTGTTTCTAATATGTTGGTGTGGACTCCTTGAGCTGAAGAGCCCCTTCTACATTGTATGATTCTATGATTCTGATCTACAAATGCTCAGCTTTCTGAACTGTATTTACTCTTTTTTTCTCTAATTTTTTTTATTATGAAAGCCATGTAGTAATTTGTTACAATTCACCTTCAAGAGGTCCAGAAATTGTTGTACTTCATGGAACAAAATATGTTTCATTCCTTG
Source organism: Sphyrna mokarran (assembly GCA_024679065.1). Classification (NCBI taxonomy): domain Eukaryota; kingdom Metazoa; phylum Chordata; class Chondrichthyes; order Carcharhiniformes; family Carcharhinidae; genus Sphyrna; species Sphyrna mokarran. The sequence goes on along the minus strand of JAGIQG010000011.1, from coordinate 47,663,090 downwards.
TGGTCAGTCTTCAGCATTGTAGATAGGTGCAGCTGAACAAAACCAATTTAACAGAAGAGCACTATGCAAACAGAATTATTAATATGTCCACAAGTAATCCTTCCATCTTGTTACAGATATGTCCTAAATGAGCTCATTCAAACAGAGAAGGATTATGTGAAAGACTTGGGAGTTGTGGTTGAGGTAAGATGAATTCAATCTAACCAGCATATCAGTGAAATGATCTGAGTAATATTCATAATAAAGAATACTCAGACTTGTTTAAAAGAAAACCAACTGCACTGAGCTAATTTGGTATCATGTAGTAGATATTTCAGGCAACATATCATCCTTTGTGTTGGGACCCAATCATTGGGGTCATATGGGCTCACAACCTTACACTGGGTGGGAAATCGTCACTCAGTCATAGGGTTCCCTGGATTAAAGGTTACAATTATTATATTTTGTATTCCCCTCCAACTGTATATATGTATATATATTATATTATATATGCACACACACAGATCGCATTGGGGTGTTCCCATTTTGGGACAATATCTGCAAAACTGGGGGTGACGGTCACTTCACTCTGTTGCTTGCACGTGTGGAGGCAGGGAGTGACCCAATGATCAATTACTGTAGGGAATGTGATTGTGCCTCTATGTTTAAGGGTTGGAGTGTTCCCCTTGTCCCTTGTCTTGCAGGACTCCTCATATCTGTGAGAAGAAAGGTCTGAAATTTTAAAAAGAGTGCCCCGACCATTGCCATTTCTATTAGGCCTCGCCATGCCAGTGCAAACCACTTCCCCCACGCCCCCCTCCCTCTTTTTTGACGAAGTGTCAGAAGATCTGGAGTGAAAATCTGGCTTGTTTTCACCCAGAGCTTGACAGTTTGCCTTTTTTTTTGTAAAATCCACCCTTTATGTTTTGACGGTGACATTTTCTGCACATTTTTGATATTTTAGGGTTTTATGAAAAAAATAGAAGAGAAAGGAGTTCCTGAGGACATGAAAGGAAAAGAGAAGATAGTTTTTGGAAACATTCACCAGATTTACGACTGGCACAGTAGGTGAGTAGACAGCAATCTTCACTGATTAATGTGGAAAGAACAAGCCAAGAGTTGGCATTTTATGAAATAAATTGATTTATGTTAACTGTAACAAATATTTATTTCTATCCATTTGTGCCATCTTGAACTCTTGAACTACTTGGCTATTTCTCAATTCTATTTTTACATCAATTGTTTTACCCATTGAATTTCCAGAGGGATCTGGTTAGCTGAGTTGTCTAGATAACTGGTTTCAGAATAATGCCAACAGCATGGGTGTGATCCTTGCTCCAAGTGAGTTAGATTTGGGGCCACCCTCCTCATCCTGCCCCTTAATAAAATCACAACATAAACCGTGGTTAAGTGACCCTCAAACAATCAAGGAAAGCTACCAAAATTCAATCAATCATTGCTTTATTCCTTTGTTAGATTCACAACTCCCTTCCTCTGATTTCAACTTTCAATGGAAATGGGTACAAGCCAATATTGGAAGACTCAAACTATTTTCAGGTTCAAATCTCCATTGAATGGTACTGGCAGACAGCAGAAATCCCAAAACAACTTGGTGGTTGGAGGAGAGTGGGTAATCAAGTGATTCCCATGCTTATTTCATTACCAAATTCGGCTGAATGTGTGTAAACCATGCTTCAATGTATTTGGTGCATTCTCCACCCATTTGTCCCTGGAAATTCCTATAATTAGCTTATACGGCAACCAACTATGCCGACCTCCTGCTTACAAGCCCAACTAAAATTAGTAATCAACAAGTTGAGACATCATTGTAGCAGCCGGCATGTCCTCACCACATTTGGCAAACACTGCCTTGCTCTGCCACCATTTTCAACTCTTGGCCATCGGTTTCCAGACAAGAAAGACAGCTAGTCGTTAACGATTGCTTCCTCTGATTTAGGAAGAAGTCTCAGTCGCATTTTGATATTCATTCATCATTTTGACTTCATTAATTATTTTGATCTTAGTTTTGTTCATTATATCTTTTAACTGTGTAAATATCTTTTCCTTTATCTCATCTCTGGCCTTTAATGACATGGAATGTGTTGTGAGCATTGTACCATTTCCTTTTCTATTTGTTTATTCCGTCTACATGGATTTGTTCTTAACACATTCTCCCTGGACCATCAGCACTGTGATAAAGCTGGTTATCGTGGAGGTAATCTTTTGCCCCCACCCCCCTGCCCCATTGTATTTACAGGTATAGGCACCTAAATTAAAAGGGTACCTTGTCCACTTAATTCCTGCCCATCCCGAAGCTGTTCCCAAACTTCTTTGGGTGGATCAGACATCAGCCAGCCCACCTGCCCTGATGTCTATTGCTGCCTTTAACCAACCAATTAGTGGCCAGTTAAGCACCTCATTTTGCACCTGCTGCAACGATGCATTCAGCTGGGGGGGGAGGGAACAAATGATGCCAGCCTATTACTTTTACAACTTAGGTTAAAAGACTAGGCAGAAGAGAAGTTATTGGCTTTCAAGATATCTTGTGCCCATTGGAGGCACTCTTCCTCCCCAAAGACCATGCCAACCATCCCCAGGGAACGCCAACCCCTGATGTGTAAGTTGAGCATCCATGGATCTCCTCAAGACTGCTTGTAATCCCAGCAATGGCCACTATTGTCTCTGGCGCTGCTTGGCTGCCATTCAGATTGGCTGGTGGCTCAGAGGGTGGAACTTTCTTTTCCTGAGAGACGGAAGTCCCATTTTCAGTTGTTAAGGTTTGCCCTCAACATACCATTGCTGCAGAGCAGCCATTGTTAAAGTCACAGGCCTAAGACTGACTTTTCTATCTAAACTGGGGGTCATGCAATAGGGACCTCAACCCCCACGTTAAAATTACTCACATATTTTCCCTTTTATATATATTAGTATACAGAATATAACACACTCCCCATTCTTGCACAAGAGTCTGTTCTTTTTTAATTATTTTGCTTGAAAAGAAGCCTCCTGATATAAGTGGACAGTTTGTCTATGATTAATTTAAACCTATTTCCCTTTGTCCTATTACTCACAATTTAATTTAAAGTAATATTCTAGATGCTCACTGTCTATTCAAGTCACTGGGTCAAAATCCTGGAACTCCCTCTTCAACAACACCATGGGTGCACCTGCACCACACAGACTCCAACTTTTCAAGAAGACAGCTGATCACTGCCTTTTCAAGGAAAATTAGGGATGAGCAAATGGATGCTGACCTAATCAGCCATGTCCACATCCAATAAAAATCATTTTAAAAATGTAATTGACTCTTGTATATATTTATAAGAACACATTTCAGGTACCACGAGCTTAAAAAAGACTTTTCTGTCTGGTGCTGGGTGGAGGGGGTTTGTGAAGCTGAGTCCATCCCACCAACCTCTAGGTTTAACTCAAGCTGGCTTGATTAGGCAGCCATCCCAGTCAATGAGGGTGGATTGTTATTGTTAGTGCAGACTCAATGGGCTGAATGGTCTCTTCTTGCAGTGTAGGGATTGTATGATCTGTCATTATCGTGAGTAATCCAGCTATGGAACTTTAAATTGACTTAAGTGGTTAACCTAAGTAATTTCATCCTAAACTATTTATAATGTTCAAAAGAGAAGGATGAGCCCACTGAGACTGGGTTGCAGAATAATTACTGTTCATATTTCTTTTCAGTTATTTCCAGGGAGAACTAGAAAAATGCCTTCAGGAACCAGAGCGCTTGGCAGAGCTCTTCATCAAGCATGTACGTTTTTTCAATGTCCTTTCAGGGCTTTGAATAAAAATAGTAACTTGACCCATTTCAGTTCCAAATTGGATTATATTTTATAACTTAACTGTTCCCGCCATTTGCCAAATAATTTGCAAGAATGGGTTAGCCATCTTAAATGCTACCAATAGTTAAAGAGAGTAGAAATACACAAAATTTGAACATACTGGTAACTTAGTTGAAACGTGACAACATCTTAACATTAGCTGAGTTTCACTTAAGCTAAAACAGTAATAGTTTCACATTGTTACATTCAAGTATGACTAATGAGATCAGGTCCAAAGTTTTAATGAATCTTGAGCATATCTGATGAACAATTGTTATGCTTTCCGTTATCCTGTCCTAATATCTCGTTTATTGGCTTGGAGTCCATTTGTGTTAGATTGTGCCTCTGTGAAGTACTTTTCTACATGAAAAACAAATTGTAATTACATAGCACAGATTTGTCCAAGGGGAGCACATTTTAATTCCTTTCTCAGTCAAGCAGCCAATGAGCAAATTTCAGAAAGATAAGCTTTGACATAATATTAGACATGAATTTCAAAAACAAAGTTCGCACATGAAAAGAAACAATTTGCTGAGCAAAAAGGCACAATGTCAGAGCAATAAGTTGATAATTTATAGTAATGAGTAATAAATAGACAACCATTAAAAAATGTTAGAAGGTGTGTCTGTGTGTGCATGGTTCATGCATTCAACCTCGCTGCATGTAAAAGTGCATGAGAGTGTGTTGGTGTGCAGAGCTGAGGGTGAATGAGAACCCTGAGACTGGGAATGAACCAAGTACACACACACCCTTTCTCTCCTCTCCCACGCACACGTTGAAAATAGGAGCAGGGCTAGGCCATTTGGTCCCTCAGGTCTGTTCCACCATCATTCAGTATGATCATAACTGTTCCTCTATCTCAATACCTTACTCCCATTCTCTCTCCATTCCATATTTAGTGTCTAAATATTTATTTCCTTCTTAAACATACTCGGTGACTTGGCATCCATAGCCTTCTGTAGTGGAGAAGACCACAGGTTCACCACCGTCTGAGTGAAGAAATTTCTTCTCATCTCAATCCTTATTGCCTATTCCATTGTCTGAGATTGTGGCCCCCTGTTCTGAATGCCACCTTGTGCCCATTCCCCTCCTCCAGCCAAGGGCAACATTATCCATGCATCCAGTCTGTCTAGCCCTGTCAGAATTTTATACTTTTCAATAAGATCCCCTCAACTAGGCTTGTGGTCACTCAAGTGACCACAAGCCTGGTTGACCCAATCTTTTCTCATCTCGGGAATCAGTCCAGTGAACCCTCATTGCACACCCTGTATGGCAAGGAGACCAACTGCATGGAACATGCCAGCTGTAGTCTTACCAAGGCCCTGTACAGCTGCACTAAAACATCCTTGCTGCTGTACTCAAGTCAGCTTACAATGAAGGCCGTTTGCTTTCATATTGTCTGCTTTCTTAATTGCTTGCTGCACCTGCATATTTGCTTTCAGTGAGTGGTGTATAAGGACACCCAGGTCCCTTTGTTCATTACCATTTCCCAGTGTATCACCATTGAAATAATTCTGTTGTTCCTGCCAAAATAGATAACAACACTTAAGAAAAAGTGTGTTTCTGACAAGTGTCAGATAGAAAATACAATTAAGAGCCAACAGGAGGATAGAAAGTTCAGAGAGGAGGTAAAAAAAAATTGAGAATAGAAGAGGAATTATGGGATAAGACTGGCAGACAGCATAAAGGTGAATTCCAAAGATTTCTCGAGGCAAAGTGGGACCAATTAGAGACCTAAAAAGGAATTTATGTTTAGAGGCAGGGAGCATTGCTGAGGTATTAAATGAATACTTTGCATCTGTCTTTACCAAGGAGGTAGATTTTACACAGGGGAAATCATGTTTAACTACTTGCTGAGCTTTTTGAAGAGATAACAGGAAGAGTTGAAGAAGGTGATGCTGTTGATTTGATGTACCTGAGTTTTCAAAAGGCATTCAATACAGTGATGCACAAAGAGCACATGAGCAATTTTATAGCTCATGGAATAAAACTGACAATAGCAATGTGAATACGAAATTGGCTGAGTAATAGGAAACAGAGTAATGGTCAATGGATAATTTTTGGGCAGGAGGAAGGTTTATAGTGGAGCTTCCCAGGTGTCAATATTGGGACCGCTGCTTTTCCTAATGTATATTAAAGATCTTGATCTTAGGTAGCAGGGGCAATTTTAAAGTTTATATAAAGTTTACAAAAGATGATGTCAAACTTGGAAGCATTGTAAACAGTGAGCAAGATAGTGTCGAATTTCAAAACGACATTGACAAGTTAGTGAAATGGGCAGATAGTTGGCAAATGAAGTTCGATGGAGAATTGTGAGGTGTTGCATTTTGGGAGGAAGAACATGGACAGACAATATAAAAGTGTGCAGGTGCAGAGGGACCATTGGGGGATAAGTATATAGATCATTGAAGATTGCAGGGCAGATTAGGGGAGGAGTCAATAAAGCATACAGTATCCTGGGCTTTATTAAGAGGTGCATAAATACAAAAGAAATGAAATAATGAAATTAGCTAGATCTCAGCTGGAATATTGTGCACAGTTCTGATTAATATACTATAGGATGGATGCGAATGCATTGTCACAAGTGCAGAAGTGTTTTACAAGAATGGTTCCAGGAATGAGAAACTTCAATTATGAGGATGGATTGGAGAGTTTGGGATGTTCTCCATGTTAAGAAGATTAAGACATGCTCAAAATCATGAGGAAGCGAGACAGAGTAGATAGGGAGAAATTGTTTCCATTATTAAAAGATCGACAATGAGAGGGCACAGATTTAAAATGATGAAAAGAAGCAAATGTGATGTGAATAAAAAAATTTTCACGCGACGAGTGGTTAGGATCTGAAATGCGCTGACTAGAAGTGTGGTGGAGGCAGATTCAATGGAAGCATTCAACAGAGCATTAGAATAGAAAAACATCTGCAAGGGTATAAAGAAATGGCAGGGAAATGACACTGAGTCAAAAAGCTCATTTGGTGAGCTGGCACAGACACAGTTGACCAAATGGCCTCCTCCTGCTCTGTAACAATTCTGTGAATTGGATTGCCTCAACAATAGGTCACCTGCCAGGATTTCAACCTCATCTCCCAAGACTATTTTCCCCATGATCCCTGAATCTTTATTGCAGGAAAATATCATTGGCACAACTTCAGCTTTTCAGTCAATCTGAGCAGAACACCATTGTTCGAAAGATTTACCTTTACCCCATATTCGATATTCTGCTGCCTTTCCAGCTCTCTGGGGCTTATCCTGAACCCTCACCACTTGGAACTGGTCAACCATAGTACTTTTACTGCTTAGAACCTCTTTCCATACTCCTTTCCTCAGTGGTTTCTCCCTCCAGAGGTTCTTACTGGTGATGGTCTGTTACTGGTGATCTCCTCCAGGTAGCTCCTTCCCTGGTCCCCTCTCTCTCTCTGTCTCTCTCTCTCTGCCATTCTCTGGGGGCTCTCCTTCTCCCCTGTAGTATTAGAAATTTCAGCTCTGGCAAAAATATTCTGACTGTCAACCTTTCTATAACTCTCATAATTTTATCAAGTTTTATCAGCCCTCCCTCCCACGCCCTTAGCCTCCACCACTCCACAGAAAACAACCCTAGTATGTCCTGACTCTCCTAATAACTCAAACCCTCTAATCCAGGCAGCATCCCAGTAAACTTCTTCTGCAAACCTCTCCAAAGCCTCCATCCTTTCGTACTGTGGCAACCAGAATTGAATGCAATCTTTGTCAGACATAATATACCCTCCGCTCCTCAGGCCGTTCAGCCCATCGGGTCTGCTCAGTCATTCAATCATGGCTGATAAGTTTTATTTTACAGAATTAACTTTCCCAAAGTAGAGTTGTGTTTAAAAAGGGCTGCAAGGAAAAGCTTGGGAACTACAGGCCAGTTAAACTCACATCTGTGTTGGATAAATTGTTGGAAGGTGTTTTGAGATGGGATCTACAGACATTTAGAGATTAGGGATAGTCAGCATGGAAAATCACGTCTCACAAATAGAGATTTTTGAAGGGGTAACCAAAAAGATAGATGAGGGCAGTGTCGTTGATGATATCTACATGGACTTTAGTAAGGCCTTTAACAAAATACCGCATAGTAGGTTCTTGCATAAAGTTAAATCTCACAGGATCCAGGGTGAGGTATCTAAATGAATACAAAATTGGCTTCTTGACAGAAGCCAGAGGGTGGTTACAGAGAGTTGTTTTTCAAACTGGAGACCTGTAACCAGTGGTGTACCTCAGGGATCGGTGCTGGGCCCACTGTTACTTGTCATGTATATTAATGATTTGGATGAGAATATAGGGGACATCATTAATAAGTTTGCAAATGATTGGTGGCATAGTGAACAGTGAGAAAGATTATCTCCAATTGCAGCAAAATTTTGATCAATTGAGCCAGTGGGCTGACAAATGGCAGATGGAGTTTAATTTAGACAAATGCAAGGTAATGCATTTTGGTAGATTCAACTAGGGTAGGACTCAGTTAATGGTAGGGCATTGGGGAGAGTTACAGAACAAAGAGATCTAGGGATACATGTTCATAGCTCCTTGAAAATGGAGTCACAGGTGGACAGAGCAATGAAGAAGGTATTTGGCATGCTTGGTTTCACAGGTCAGAACATTGAATACAGAAGTTGGGACGTCTTGTTGAAGTTGTACAAGACATTGGTAAGGCCACACTTGGAATTCTGTATGCAATTCTGGTCACCCTATTATAAAAAGGATATTAAACTAGAAAGAGTGCAGAAAAAATTTACTAGGATGCTACCGGGACTTGATGGATTGAGTTATAAGGAGAGGTTGGATAGACTGGGACTTTTTTTCTCTGGAGTGTAGGAGTTTGAGGGTGTTCTTATAGAGATCTATAAAATAATGTGGGGCATAGATAAGGTAGATAGTTAATAAGTTTTTCTGAAGGTCAGGGAATCTAAAATTAAAGGGCAAAGGTTTAAGGTAAGGGAGAGATACAAAAGTATCCAGAGGGGCAGTTTTTTCACACGGAGGGTGATGAGTGTCTGGAACAAGCTGCCAGGGGTAGTAGTAGAAGCAGGTACAATTTTATCTTTTAAAAAGCATTTAGATAGTTACATGAGTACAATGGGTAGTAAGGGATATGAGCCAAATGCGGACAATTGGGATTAGCTTTGCAGTTTTTTTAAAAAAAAGAGTGGCATGGATAAGTTGGGCCGAAGGGCCTGTTTCCATGCTGTAAACCTCTATGACTCTGTGAAACCTGTATGAATCATGTCAGTACATTTAGCATCTGACTAAGCTAGCCTCGAACAAATGACAGTGAGACACATATGAGTAATGTGAAAATAACATAACATCAAATATTTACAAATGAAATTTAATATTGAAAAACACTCATTTTATATTTGTGCACTCAGGTCTTATATGAATGGCAATGTAGTTGGACAGCAAAGTCTGGCCATAATGCGGAGACTCCTTATATGACCAGGATGCTCTTATAGAAACTAGCCATGCCTGTTGCGTTGTCAGCTGACAGTGGGTACCACCAGTGAAAAGCTGCCCATGCCATTGAACTGCATATGCTTTCAATGCACGCCAACAGCACTTTTTTAATTATAAATGAATGAGAGAGGTGGAAAAGAGATAGGGACTCAGTGGTGCACAATTCTACACACACTGTCAAGAGCAGCACACTGTTGACAAAACACCAGTCCTTAATTGTGAGTGCCACAATATTTCAGAAAAGCTGATTTTGCTGAGTAAAACAATGACCAAAGGTTTTAGAAGGTGATGAAGAAGATTCTGCCTGTGTAAGCATTTTGTTAATACCATTGTGAATTCTGTACTTACAGGAGAGACGTTTAGGCATGTATGTAGTATACTGCCAAAACAAGCCAAAATCTGAATACATTGTGGCAGAGTACGATGCCTTCTTTGAGGTGAGTTACTGGTGGCATTATTATTGTCAGCATTCTCAATAAAGCAACAGATATCACAAACCAAATTTTCACAGTAAATAAAGCACAGAGCAGCATCAACGGCAACAATTTGCAACAGTAACAGCAGGTAATGATGTTTGTACTTAAAACATTTTCCCTTGTATAGCATATATATTATATATCAGGGATGGTTTTAAATGAAATTTCAGTTCACTTTTTATTTTGCCTTACCTTGGAGATTAAACTTAAGTTTTTGATTCATCTCCCTGTAAGGTTTTAGAAGCAAAATAAAAAAGTGTTAAAGAGGAAAAGAGCTCAGCTTTACTTTAGAAAGATGATTGATCCACAACAACAAGACAAAACCAACAGTTCTACAAAAAATTTAAGCTCTATCTTGTCATCTTAATTATTTTAAGAAAATTATGTTCTTTTGCCAGTTTCAGGCGGGATTTTGGCAAAGCAAGTTTTCCCTAAATATGCTTTAGCCTACTATTAACTACAAAGGGGATGAAATTACAGGAAGAAGTGGATAACTTGCCAAAGGCAACTAGAAAACATTTATTAAAAACTAAATTAGCTTAATACCAAAAGCCATTGATTTCCTTTAAAAGCAAGAGCTCGGTTGATTGTTAATGGCCACATCTCTCACTTGAGACTGAGGAAGACACAGAGTGTTGAAAGCTCGCTTTTTTACTATCAAATAAATCGGTTGGATTATAAATTGGTGTTGCTAAATTCTTACTGAGTTCTTACCACCCCAATCCAATGCCGGCATCTGTATATCATAACATCAGTGGTAGCCATGATGTGGAGATGTAGGCGTTGGATTGGAGTGGGCACAGTAAGAAATTTCACAACACCAGGTTAAAGTCCAACCACTTTATTTGCAATCAAGTTTCTGCTCTGAAAGCTCATGATTGTAAATAAATCTGTTGGACTTTAACCTGGTGTTGTGAGGTTTCTTACTGAGAACATCAAGATTAAGCGTGAAAGCAACATTTCTACCTTACTGTATTCAAGTAGCTTTATTTCCAGTCTGTTAAAGCTCTGTACCATATTAAGAGCATACTTAACCACTTACCATTGTATATTGATTAAAAATCTATTGGCAAAGAATGCCAAAGTTACTCATTAGATGTATTGTAAACTTCATTAAAAAGCAACTAATTTATCATATTTTTACTTTATTTTACAGGAGATAAAACAAGAATTGGCTCAGAGACTTAGCCTGAGTGACTTTCTTATTAAACCAATACAGAGGATAACAAAGTATCAGCTACTTATCAAGGTGAGGACTTGTATAGTCAATAGGCTACACAGAAGCTCTCATACAAGAACAAACAAAATGGCAAATAAATTTTATCATTCCATTCAAGGCTCCATCACCCTTGCTTTTAAAATATCTTTTTTTTAAAAGGAAAATATCTATTTAAAAAAACTAATGTTTTCAATATGATAATACAGTGATTGATCAGTATAAATGCTCAGTGTGGCTCGCTAAAAAGCTAACCAGATTTTGTACCTGTTCTATCCTGGGTATCAGCCAGTGACTAGTCTGAAATTCTGATGGTGTCTGGATGATCAATGAAATATGGATCTGGTTGCAGATGTGTATAGGAACTAAATCTATTAACAGAAAAATTTAAAAATGTTTTGAGTGCAGAGTCAGGGAAAATTCAAAAGGCTCTAACTGATTCTGAATATTAAGTTTATTTATTGGTGTCACATATAATCTTACATTAACACTGTAATCAAGTTACCATGAAAATCCCCTAATCGCCACACTCCAACACCTATTCGGGTACATGGAGGGAGAATTTAGCATGGCCAATGCACCTAACCAACACATCTTTCAGATTGTGGGAGAAAACAGGAGCACCTGGAGGAAACTTTCACAGACAAGGGGAGAACATGCAGACTCCACATAGACAGTGACCCAAGCCAGGAATCGAACCTGGGTCCCTGGCACTGTGAGGCAGCAGTGCTAAGCACTGTGCCAAAGTGCTGCCCCTAGGTATCCTGCTGAAATGTTTCCTTTCTTTATTGATGCTGAACAAAAGTCTAAACAAATAACTTGCCTTCTTTTAAAGTTTAAATAGGTTTAAACGCAGGAAAATGAGTATGATAGCATCATAGGTACAGCACTGGACTAGTAATCCAAAGATCGGGATTAATAGTTAAGTGACATAACTTCAAATCCCAGTATCATAACAGAGGAATTTTAATTTCACTAATTAAACACATTTGAAATAAAGAACCAGTATCAGTGACTGGTGACTGAACTGTTATTAAAAGCGTATATGGTTCAAGCCTTTATGGGGACCTAATCAGTCAGGTTCAGGAGTTTTTATTCTTGAATTGTAGGTTCCCCATGACTTTTTGACCAACCTGCCTTCTACGGGTCAGGTGGGTAAAACATTCTGTTGGGAGAATGCAGAGCACAGATTAGATGCTGTTATATATAAAGTAACGTGGGAGGTAAGAATGATGCAGACGAAAGAATCATCAGTCATAATTCATCAGGGATTACTATTTATTCTGAAATATATTTAATGCGTAAACTCCCATGAGATCCGATCTGATCTATTCTTGAAAACGCTCTTTTGCGTCACTGAATCCAAGAATGATTCATTCTTCTAACAATATATTTTCCATAATTAAAGCCATCTTTGGGGGAGGCTCATTACCAGAACTTTGCAACTTGCAAGCTGATTATCAATATTTGGAGCCAGTTAAATGCACAAACTAAAATTTCTCACATTCTGCGGAACTTTGTGACTGATGGGGCAGCTTCCAGCAATACTGGGAATTGGAATCTGCTAATGTGATTAATTACAACTATGGACAAATATTTCACCATCCAGCAAGTTTCAACAATAACCTTGTTAAAAATGCCAGTTCAAAATTCCTGCACCCTAAGGAACTACATTACACTATGGATCTCCATAGTGTGGATCATTTCAATCTTATTAAATTAGTGAAAAGGCAAACAAATTGGTCACTGGTGACAAACGCTGGCAATGGCCCCCCATGAGCAAGACAATAACGCAGACTAACTATACACATTAAAACTGGTGAACTGTTATCACCCTAATTCTTGGTGTTGATGGGGCAAATTTTCCTGTTCTTCCCACCACAGGAATCGTAGCAGGCAAGAGGCGTTGATCACAGTGGTTCAGGGCAAGCATGGCCAGAAAATCCCACCCGATGGGCAGGATTCGCCCAAAATATTCTAAGTGTTGAGTTTGCATGAAAACTGTGAAGTAATTCACACTTTTTTTTCAGTCGGAGTTCAGAGACAAATCTCCCACACTCTGCGCCCTGCAAAGGCCATATGGATATCATTAAAAACCAGTGGCGAGGCCACTGCACATGCACCGATCTGTCAGCGCCGAGATCGGAGCGTGTGCAGTGACCCTGCACTACCAGCCCCCCGATTGCTGGCCAGTCCCGGTCTCTGGCCTCCCTCCTTCCCTCACTGATCCCAACCGCACAGTGATGGTGGACCTCCTGAACCCCACCGATTGCCCCATTCCCCTGTAGCCTCACCCTCTTGCCACAACCCCATTGCGGATGTGCAGTGCCAAAGTGCCCCTAGAATATTCGGTGAGATTGTTTGCCTCTTAGACAGAGGTTGACGCTGCTGGCAGGACACAAACACATAAACGAACCTCACAAATCAGCCGACAAAAGAATCTCCTGACCCACTGCCCACATTAGCAACAACATTCGACAACAGTCCAAAGATGTGTGGGTTAGGTTGATTGGCCATGCTAAATTGCCCTTTAGTGTCCCAGGGCGCATAGGTTTGAGGGATTAGCAAGGTAAATATGTGGAGTTACAGGAATAGGGCCTTGGTGGGATTGTTGTCAGTGCAGACTTAATGGACTAAATGGCCTGCTTCTGCACTGTAGGGGTATTCTGATTTCTATGCACATTATTTGCACATACCTCCCATATGTTAAGTTGGCCCAGTCTATGTTCATGAGATGCAGGTGCTAACAATCAGTAATAACCTGCTAAAATACACTCTGTGGTGACAGAAATTGTCTTGTTGCAGGATTTTTTGAAATACAGTGAAAAGGCTGGACATGAATGTTCGGAGATTGAGGTAAAACTTGCTCTTCAGTCGACAAATACTTTTACAAATTTTTTGTTTGTTTTCTTGTGTTTCTACTAAAATTGATTGTAGACTGTCAGACTGCCAGACTGTCATATAACGAATCTTGAAACACATACTTATTCAACCATGAAGTAATGTAAACATTTGTTTTTTACAAGATTACGATGTTGGGTGAGATTCTCTGGCCTCCCTTCAGCAATGTTTTCAATGGCAGGAGGCAGTGTGCTATTTGCTGGCAATGAAATCCTCTGGTCTAACTGCTGTCAATGGGAATTCCCACTGAAGCCACCCCAAGCTGCTGGGAAACCTGCGTAGGGCCAGAGAATCCCACCGGCTGGGGAATTCCAGCCATTGTCTTTATTGACACAATAGGGAAGATGGTAACGCATTGCAGCTAATATTTAGTATTTAAAAATAATCATCATTCTGTGCATTGTGACAGATTCTGGCTTAATTGTTATATGCCCATTTCATTATTTAGACATCAGGTGAAATGCGAGAGATGAACGGAGATGAGCATGGTAAGCAATCTCACAACACCAGGTTAAAGTCCAATAGGTTTGTTTAGAATCATGAGCTTTCAACAGATGAAGGGGCAGTGCTCCAAAAGCTCATGATTCCAAATAAACCTGTTAGATTTTAACCTGGTGTTATGAGACCTCTCATAGTTTAGAGTCACTGATATTGGCGAATAAAAATATTGTTTTATCATTTCATATGTTACTTAAGAAAATGCAAATTAATATAACCTGGTAAAATTGAAAGTAAATCAGTTGATTTGACTCTAAAACTATTGCTGTGGATAACCAATAAAGAAACACATGTGTTGCTAAAGCTGATGTCAGCAGAAGCCATGGTATTTGTTTTGGGTTTTGTTAACAGAAAGCTGCTGATGTGATGTACCACGTGCCAAAACGTTGCAATGATATGATGAATTTGGGAAGACTTGAGGATTTTGAGGTGAGGCTTTTCTTTTCTGTCCTCCTTGCATCATTATTTCTAATACAGGTAGACCAGAGAATTATTTCCAGGAAGTTTTAGGTTCTGACCACCACCACCGCACCACCCCCCCTCCCCCCCACCATGTACCTGTTCAGGTACACTGAGGGAGAATTTAGTATGGCCAATGCACCTAACCAACACATCATTCAGAGTATAGGAGGAAACTGGGACATCTAGAGCAAACCCACACAGACACAGGGAGACTCCACATAGACAATGTCCCAAGCTGGGAATCGAACCCAGGTCCTTGGTGCTATGAGGCAGCGATGCGAACCACTGTGCCATCATGCTGCCTGAGTAGAAGCATAAAGGTAGATTCTAATGAAATATTACTGACCTGAGATGTTAACTCAGTTTATCTCTCCACAGATGCTGCCAGATCTGCTGAATATTTCTAGCATATATTATTTTTCTTTTTGATTTCCAGCAGTATTTTGCTTTCATAAAAGCAGATTATTTGTCAGCTCCATATCAGGGAATATAGAGTGAAACAATCAGTAGAGGATTAAGAGGATTCTCAAAGAGAAAGCAAGGAGAAGTTATTTTGGAAGTGGAGTGCACAAATGTTTCTGTTTGAACATGAAATGATAAATGATGCCAGACAAAATTGAGTCAACTCTAAATGAATGTTATTTTCAGGGCAAAATCACAGCACAGGGGAAATTACTGCAGCAGGATACCTTCTATGTAACTGAACAAGATTCCGGAGTTCTGTCCCGAAGTAAGGAACGAAGGGTTTTCCTGTTTGAACAGATTGTAATCTTCAGTGAACTCCTGAACAAAGGTTCCTCGACACCAAGGTATCAGTACAAGAACAGCATTAAGGTAAGTATGCTAAAGGATTAACTAAAGTTTGCAGCATAGTGACGATATTCACAATCAACCCATGGGAATTGCAGGGGCGAGGGGGTTAGAGGGGGCAGGTTGGGAGGGGCGGGGGGAGTTGGGAGGGCAGGAAGATTGAGGGACGGGTTGGGGGGGCGGGGAGAGCTGGGAGGGCGGAGGGCTGGGGGGTGGTTGATGGAGGGTCATTATAGCAGAAATATACCTACGCATGTATCCAGTAAAATGATGATGTGGAGATGCTCCATGGTTCCACAGCCTGCTAATATATGCTGAGGATTAAAATTTCAGTGCCACCAGTTCTCATCTTTCTTGTCCATCTATTCTCCCAGTACCTCAGTGGTCAATCATGTCTTACTCATTTCCAGCTTAATAGCATTTATGGACCTCAAATGCTAACTGAGACATTGATAGAATCTTAATATTAAACATCAGCATTTCAGTAATGCATTTAAAAAAATCTTGTTATTCTGCTGTATTTTAATTTAATTCCAAAACTGGAAAAGGCTAGTAGAATGTGGAGCATAGCTTCATTGGGAGCTCGGTCTTGAGCAGTGGTTGAAAGGATAATATTTACTTGAAGTGAGTAACATTTCAATTCTTGCACAAATTTGATGCTAAGGAGATGCAGGGTAAGTCTGACCATGTTTGAAGTTTGGCATTAGGTGCAGAGGGAAGTCACTGCATGTAACCCTGTGATGTATATGGGGTGTGATAAGTATGCCATCATGGATTATCTGTGTAATTAAGAGTAGCATAGGAGCAGTAAGAAATGTTTTGGTCCCTCCCAACAACGAGACCTTCTGGTGCCACCAAACTCAATCAAGTTCTGAATAGCTTGTCACATTTTTTGGCCCTACACCTACCAAGATGGGGCTGTCAAATTCCACCGCAATGTCAGAACATTGTGTTTCTGGAACAGAGGATTTATTTTCCATGAAGAGCAGTTGGCTGTGCTCTCCAGGGAATAAGAGATTTTTCAAATTATAACATTGAATATCTACTTATGCTGAAAGTTCAAGATGAACAGAGTGCAGAGACAGAAAAATTAGCAACTAAACTCAGGCAAGGATAGGAAACAGGATATAGGGAACCCTCAA
This sequence comes from Sphyrna mokarran, assembly GCA_024679065.1. Taxonomy (NCBI): domain Eukaryota; kingdom Metazoa; phylum Chordata; class Chondrichthyes; order Carcharhiniformes; family Carcharhinidae; genus Sphyrna; species Sphyrna mokarran. The sequence goes on along the minus strand of JAGIQG010000011.1, from coordinate 47,646,299 downwards.
ATGACTCAAACTACCCAATAAATAGATAAGTGGTAAATTATCGCTTACTGATCACTGTTAAATTATTTTGCCAGGCTTTTCCACAATATTAGGGGAGTGGAAGAATCCCTTTAAATTTAAACTGTTTCTGGTCTTGTATTTACCCTGGATGGTGATCAGGTCAGAAAATCTTAATAAATTCATGAGACTGTCACCTATTCCAAATGGGATCTCTGGCCTCCGGGAACAATCACACATCAGAAAGTCAATAGAGCTGGAAATTCAGCAATAGCTCAAAAAAGCAATCATTTTTCACTCACTAAACTCATTTTCAGATGCAACCAGACCACGAGGAGGTCAATATTGCTACAGTTATGCCTGGAACACATTGTACTTTTCAGTGAATCTCTATGTTAAATAATTTGTCGGTCATAGTTGAGTCTTTGTTCACTGAAGTATACATTCAGTCCACCTAACAAAGATGAGGAGAATCATGTTGCAACATGTGACATATTCTGGAAAGCCAACACATAGTAATGTTGCATCTTGGTTCAATCTCTGGATCTTGCTATCATTTATCTGGACATCCAGGAGATGAAGAAATACTCTCCATTTTAGGAGAACTGAAGTCTTTCTTTGGAAGTCATTAATTATGCCATCTAGCTTAGAGTAAAACTCAAAATATAACCTCTGGATCCAAATAATTTGAAGTGGATTGTTATAGAGTTCCATTAGGAAGCTTAAATAATACATACATACTATCTCATTGAAAAGCTTGCTAAGATCTATTTAGTTTTGAAAAATGTTAAACCAATGCAGATTTTCAGCAATTGTTGCAATTCCTTTGTTGGTTTGTTTCAGATGAGTTACCTTAATATTGAGGAGAATGTGGAAAACGAACTTTGCAAGTTTGCTCTAATATCCCGTGGAACATCTGAGAGGTTCATCTTACAGGCACCGAGCATTGAAGTCTGGCAGGCTTGGGTTCAGGATATCAATCAAGTTCTCGACGCTCAGCGAAATTTCTTAAATGGTATGCAAATCTAGTGTCTTATTTCTTCTGTCCTCCACATTGTACTTTCAGATTTGAAAGCATATAATTAGAATTCAAATAAACTGTTCCTTACTGGCTCTCTTGTCACCTACCTCTGGAGTTGTTGCATCTTTCTGTAAATTTTTTTCCTTTCTCCCCTACTTTGTCCATGAAACCCACCTTCTGATCCCTCAAACCTATCTCCGCCAAGCTACTGAGCTTCCAGGTCCCCATTAGTCAATATTGATATAATCTCTGTCTCCAGATGTTGTCTCACTCTCCTTCAAATCTGCTGTCATTATCCTTTGCTTAATAAAATCAATCCCAGGCACTGTTATCTTTGCAAATTACCGTCCCACCTCCAATCTCCAAGGTTCAATTCCAGCCTTGAGTGACTGTGTGGAGTTTCCAAATTGCTTCCATGTCTGTGTGAGTTTCCTCCAGCTGCTCCAATCCCACAGTTCAAAAATGTGCAGATTAGATGGATTTTCCATGCTAAATTGCTCCTTAGTGTCCCAAGATGTGTAGGTTAGTGAGATTGGCAGGGTAAATATGTAGGGTTTTGGGGATAGGGCCTGGATAAGATGCTGTTTCAAAGAGCCAGTGCAGACTCGATGGGCTGAACAGTGTCTTTCTGCACTTTAGGCATTTTATGAATATCTTGATTTTAACATTTCATCCTTGTTTTCAAATCCTTTCATGGCCTCTGCCCTCTCCGTCTCTGATCTTATCTTGCCCCATAGCCCTCCAAAATATATCTGCTCATCTACTTCCAGTGATGGATGCAGCTTAAACTGCCTGGAACCTAAGCTTTGAATGCCCTCCCTACAATTCTCCACCTCTGCCCTATATTTTCTTCCATGAAGGTAATCCTTAAAATCTATCTCTTTGACCAAACCTTTGGCCATCTAAGTAATATCTCATTATTAAGCCATGATAATGATACCTACTTTTTCCTCATATATAGTGGCATCCACGTAATTGCAGTTGCTGGAAGAAACCCCTCAAAAAACATTTGCCAAAAATATGGATTTTTATTAAATGAGAATTAAGAAAAACAACAAAAAAAAATATTAATCTGTTGAATAACCACCACTATCAGGTGCCTCGATTGATAGTACTGTCATCTCTGAAATCAGAAGGTTGTAGTGTCAAGATCCAATCCAGAGGCAGTATTTAATAGACGTAGTGAAAGCGCTGCATCACCTCCTTTACAGAAAGCCAGCTGAATTGAGTGCATGCACATCTTCCAGGTGAGCTGTTAAACTGAGGCTCCGTTAGCACTACCAGATGGACATGACGGGCACTATTTGAAAAAGCGCAGGGGAGCTGCCCAGTGTTTCTCATTTTACATCACTAAACCACATAATCTGGTTTATTATCATTTTACCAGAAGAGAAAATGCTGGAAAATCTCAGCAGGTCTGTCAGCATCTGTAAGGAGAGAAAAGTGCTAATGTTTCGAGTCCAAATGACCCTTTGTCAAAGCTAAAAGTGGGAGATATTTATAGTGCAGGCTGAGGGAATGGAAAGATGAGTCATAGTCACAGAAACCAGGAAAACCAGCAAATAGCTGTCCAGGGAGAGAATAAACGGTGTGAATTGCTAAACAGCAAAGTAGCTAAAATGAAGATGTTGGAGGAGGGGCAGGGGGAGGAAAATGGATGGAACAGAGATAAGATTTATAAAAGAAGAAGTAATGGGAGAGGAAAGGTAAGGGAAGGGGCATAAAGAGAATGGGGGGAAGAAAAATGAAGAAATACAATAAAGAAACAAGAGGTAGAGAACAGTAAAAAAAAATAAATAAAATAGAATGAAAACAAAGAAGTCAAGATGAGGTGGAGCCAATCATCTGAAATTGTTGAATTCATGTATTATCACGTTGATGTTTGTGAGAGCTTGCTGCGCACAAATTGGCTCCTGTATTTCCTACATTGCAACAGTGACTACACACCAAAAATAATTGTCTGAAAGGTGCTTTGGGGACATCCAGTGGCCGTGAAAGGCGCTACATAAATGTGGGACAATTACTTTTCTTCTATATTAGCTTAAATTTTACCATCCAACAGTGAGGCTGAATGCAGTAAAATATCTTAAATAAAAAAACCTTGCCCACATTGTATAAGATTTTTGATGCTGAGAAGAATGATTACATTCTTACAACATGAGCACCAAATCCAATTAACTTGAGAAGTGAACTCCTCGGGTTTAAAGGTGGCAAGTCTTGTTAAAGTGGAATTTTTGTGCTACGTTCACTTATAAATTGGAATTGCAATAAGACAATTTTCTCACAATTGGAAGTACGGGGTAGAAATGAAATTTTAGAAATAATTCTATTTAGAAAGGAACTGCAACCAAGCAAATTTCAAATAAATATGTACGACTGCATAAGAACAGAAGGAAATCATTAATCCTCTTGAGCAAACTCCACCATTCAATTAGAATCTCACTAATCTGTACCTTAACTCCATTTACCCATCTTCAGTCCATATCCTTTGAGACTATTATCTAACAAAATTTTATACATCTCAAACTTGAATATTTCATTTGACTCAATATCCGTAGCCTTTGGTAGAGCACATTCTACATATCAACAATCCTTTGTGTGAAAAGGGTTTCCAGATTCTAAATAACTATGGCCTAATATCAAGATAATGCTCTCTTGTGCAGGATACCTCAACCAGGCAAAATATTTTCTCTGTGTCTACCCTAACCAATCCCTTTATCATTCCAAATATCAAACTCAAGACAATGCAATTCAGGATTATGCAACCTGTCCTCATAATATAACCTTTATGCCCTGGTATCATTCTGGTCAGTCTGCATCAAGGTTCTTTCAAAGCCAATGTAACCTTTCCTAAAGTTCAATATTGAATAGTTACAGTCTGTACAAGGTTCTGTTTAACTGAAGTATTACCTCTTCCCCTTTGCTTCCCAGCCCCCATGAGATAGAAATTCCATCAGTCTTTTTTTGTTTTGTGCGCTAGCTTTTAATGGATATTTCAGTAACTTTTGTCCTCTGCAGTTCAGTTTCTCACCATTAAGAAAATATTCTGATTCATTTTTCTCAGATCCAGTGGATAACTTTATTGTCACCACATTAAACTTCATGTGTCTTAGTTTGCCATTTCGTTTAGTATGTGCATGTTCTTTATAATTTCTTTCTCCCACCCATACAACTACCTCCTAACATAGCTTCATCTAGAAACTTGGATGTTCAACTCTTCCTTCCTTCGTAAGTTAAACAGATTGCTTTATAGATTTTCCAAATACACAGGACCACAATTTCTCATCAAAATAGCAGCAACGCTAATTGCACTCACTGTTATTTATGGATACAGCAAATTCAGGTGTGGAGCAAATGAAAATCCAAAAGTTGCTGTCCAAGTTATGCAGCTCCATTAATTTCACAGAACAAAATAATTTTGTCTTTTTTTCCTTCCTGTTCTTAAGAATTTGCTATATTTGTCCATTAAACTTGTTGTAGAAAGTTAAATCTTGGCTGTAGTTAAAGTTTAACAAAAAAGTTTTAGTCACAAGGAGGTTTGCATTAACACTGCAATGAAGTTACTGTGAATATCCATTAGTCACCATACTCTGGCACCTGTTTGGGCACAGTGAGGGAGAATTTAGCATGGCCAATACATTTAATTAGCATGTCTTTGGAGTGTGGGAGGAAACCAGAGCACCCAAAGGGAACCCATGCAGACACAGAGAACATGCAAGCTCCACGTAAACAGTGACCCAAATTAGGGATCGAACCCAGACCTCTGGTGTTGTGAGGCAGTGGTGTTAACCACTGTGCCACCATGCTGCACCTCATATAGGTGTCAGTTAGACCTTATTCTTTCAAATGTAAGTAGATTTTTAACATGATAATTGTTAATGACTATCAGTAAGCCTTTTTGGAATTGAACATTAACTAATACCAGGATGAAGTCTAATTCTTCCAGCTTTTAATTATTGAAGTTTTTTAAAAGTTTAAATAAAACATTTTTAGGCTTTTTTTCTCTCTCTTTTGTTTCTCTCTCGATCACATTTTTCTCTCACCTCATTGTGCTTCCTGTGGTTGATTTGACAGTAAATTAAATATTTTAACTGAAACTTCTGGGTGCCTGGCCTGTTACCACAGCTTCCAGATCCACTGTAGAGGCTGTTACAGCACAATAGCTTTCTATTCATAGTAAGCACTGGGCAAAAGCACATACAAAGGGCTAAATTTTATGGTCCTGTCTTTGAGGGGGTGGGATTGGAAAATGCCACGAGCCATTCAAAAGCCTATTGACTTTGGCAGGAGTAGAAGTTCCAGCTGGTAGAAAATTCCAAGCCCAAAGTCTGTCGCACATGTAAATGAATTCATCATTAACCAGAAAATCCAGCCCTGTCAACATTGTGGTTTTCTTAGTAAAAGACTATATGAGCTATACCTGTGCATGCCAAAGGAGCTTTACTTACACCACTGTCCAAATGATGTTGCTTTACTATTTGAACAATATTCACAAGAATCAAAGTTACATAGCAGAGTTTAATTTTTTTTATAATGCCCATGTTTATTCTGTACTTTGATTATCTTGACCCTTCCAAAATCTGTTGATTTTTATTGCAGCACTGCAATCACCAATTGAATACATGAAAAGAGAAAGTGGTAGCCATCCCTTAGTCAGAACACAAGCGAGCCGGATACCCCAACCCAAAATCAGGACACTCTCCTCTCCCCAAGTGGGGTCTGAAAAGCCACCAAAATCATCGGCTCACAATCCATCACTACCAGCGTTAAAGCTATCTACCTCCAATGGCACTACAAGCTTTGATGATGAACAGCAGTATGGAGACAATTACGAGCAAATCAAGGTATCTACACAAAACAGTCCTTCAAACTTCTTCAACAATATATGACTAACCACAGGAGCTGGCAATCAAGAGCTCAAGTTGATCAGGCTCTTAACTTGCAAAACTTGTTAAGAATTGTGCAATCTATTCAATTATTTTAACAAACATTTCATTAGAAATTAATACTCTTGAGGTAAAGATGTGGACAGAATTTCCAACAAATGATGAAATGTTTGTAACAGTATAGTCATCTATTTCTAATGGGCTATAAATGGTGGCACACTCTCAGTAATACATGAACGTAATTTACTTAACAAAATATACGCAGGTAATTACATAATAACTGTATGAAGTCACCATGTAAGACTGTCAAGACATATTGTGAACTTGCTCAACTGTACACATTTCAGATGGACAATCTTTGCAAGTTGCAAAACATACAATCTGACCTTAAAACAATTCTTTCTGTTGCTGGAATTAACTTACATACCTTTCAAAAGATATATGAAGAGGAATCAAAATATATGCAAGTCTTTTACCAGTGAGGTTTCTTTCATCAGGCATTAGTTGTTAATAGAAATTATGTTATTTGGTTTACTGTGTCATTGACTGAATTCAATGATAACCCATTTTATACATAACTAACTTGTTTCTTAATATCATTTGGTTTAAGTTATTCAATGGATTTATCAGTGCTTAGAAAAGATGTCATTTTACTTTCAGTGCCTGTAGCATTGAACAAAGCCACACACAATACAAAGGAGGAAATCCCTACAATCCTGTGGTCTTCGTTCATGTATAATGATTATTACGGGACAAAGAAAATTAACTAATGTTTTCTCACACCGAGACATTAAAATTACTAAGACATTCGGGGGTAAGTTCATGGTATAGAATGGTGGGATTTTTTACGAACAAGAAAGTTTGAATCATTCGGAATGATTCATGAGGTATGATGCTGCCAGGATTGTCTGATACAAGTGTTTGAAGTGTCTGGAAACGTTATGCACTAATTTCTGCAGTTCAATGCTGTTTTTTAGAATCTTTTTTCATATTTTTCCATACAAAGACCTATGATTTTCCTTTCACTACCTTTCTCTCTGTCAACCTGATGGAAGCTTTTTGTACCTTTTTTTTAGAGCAACACAGCACGGGAAACAGGCCCTTCGGCCCAACGAGCCCGTGCCGCCGTCACAACTATATAGTAACAATTCCATTATCCTATTCTAATTTTAGGTTATTCCTAATATGGAAGAGTCTCAATGTAGGGACAATTTGTTTCCCAATCAGCCTAAGAGCGAATTTTTTGGGATGTGGGAGGAAACCAGAGCGCCCAGAGAAAACCCACGCAACCACGGGGAGAACGCACAAACTCCCGCAGACACCGGCCCAATTCCAAGTGTCTGCGCAGCTACAGCGATAGTCACTGAGCTGTCATGGTGCCCTTCAGATGGTCCAGATAAAGCACTCATTTATGACATGAAGCACCAGGCAACCCATGAATCAAAATCCAAGAGCTGTCCTCGCATCACCTGCCGAATGCATGCTCCTTGTTGGTCAAATATGGACCGAATTACCTGTGGAAAAAAAAGCCATAGTTAAACAGTCCTACTATATCCCTCTATCTGCATAACGCTCATGTGGCTGTCCAAGGGACCCTTAAACAGCCCTAGCGTGCCTGCTCCCACCACCTTACTCGGCAGTGCATTCCACACCCCCACTACCCTTTGTGTGAAAAACTGCCCTCTAATATTCGTCTTATACATAGCCCCCCTCACCCTAATTTGCAGTCAGGGCATCTGGACAGCAGGAGCAACTTTCTGTATGGAATGTCCCTTTATTTCATTATTATTGAAGAGGATAGGATAAAGCAAAGAAGTATCAGTAACATAGACTTGAGCAAAATTACAGCACTGGTCTTCACTGAAGTCTTCTGTTCTGTGGACCATTGTGTACCTCCACCAACAATGTCTTACATTCTTTTTCTTCATTTTCAAATCAAGGGACATTCCCTCAAACCATAACATACGCTACCATATCACAACAGTCCTCTTTCCCCCATAGGACGATGCCAATTATCATCACCTGAGTGAAGATATCACGCCTTATAAGTTTATACTCTCCTTTATGATTCTGACAGCATGAATAACAAAGCGAGATGTCAGTGTACATTCCATTTTATTATGATAAATTTCAAAATACATACAATCAACATTTATTTTTAAAGTACTGTGCCATCCATGGGTGTCTATATTTGCATTTTACTATCTATTTTCTGGGTGCTGTCTAAGAACTAGATTGCTGAAGTTAGTTAACTGCTCATGCTCCACAAAAGGCTCATGGACTGAGAGAGCTTGTCTCATGGCTGCTTATTCTTGGCAGAGTGCCACTGCAAGCTGCAGCTAAGCGCGTGGCTCTTGGATAGTCTGTCTTCCACCTTCCCACTTGGTGTTCTGAGGTGCAAAGCTGGCATAGCACACTGCCTGGCATGTGTGCTATGTTGAACATCAGCCATTGCCTCAGACCAATGGCTTTAATGATGTCTAGTTTTAGAATGCTGAACAAAGCAGCTATTAACTCTGGAAGAGGTGATTCATACTATAACTACGTTCTGTCCCTACATCCTGCAGAGTTGCAATATGTGCTTCTGTGAAGATAGAGGCACCCACTGATCCCAGGCCACTTCTTAGCTGAGAGATCTGATTCCAGTAAAGGAAGAAAAAGCATTTACAATGTTGCTGATGGGCCTGTTAGTCACGGCTGCAGTACATTTTCAGAGATTGATCTCAGAGTCTGCATGTAGGTATAATATTGCTCAGACATTATTCTTCTCAGGTGCAATCCTTGAATTGGACGTAGATTACTCAGTTAACTTTAAACACTTAGATTAGGAATATTTAGGATCATGGGGAGCCCATGATTCAAAGGCAGCTCTTTACTCAGCCTCTAAAGGAATAGTGGCATATCCTCACTCACTGCTCCAGCTCCATCGATGCTTGTAAATCATTTGTTTCCACACCCTTTCCACCCACTATTTATTTATCCCTCAGTAAATGTCTTTTGAATTGGTGCCTCGGAGAAAGGAAACAAGTGTGATTCAGACATTATGTTGGAGGAGGCAGGGTAGAAGAAAATGGAACAAGACAAAGCAGCTGGAAGGTGTGATCTTTATCTTCCTCTTCCAGATCAATACCATTCTCTTCCTCCTGTAGCTTTATGCTACTGTGCTGGATTTTCAGGAAAATCAAAATGAGAGCAATCGAGAGAGTTTTCTCTGTGTGTTGTTTCTAAAAGATGCCAAGTACATATTGGGTTATTAACCTTGTGTCTGAAAGTACTACTGATTTTCCCAGTTTCCATGGCAAGATCTTAGTGAGTGCCCATGCATTTATCATCCAGGAAGTGGGAGATTTAAAAGCAGTGATACTCAGTATGGTGACAATCCTTTATGAGCTAACTTTAGGATGTACAGTAGATTAGAGTGAGGCTAATAGTTGAAGAATGTGTGCCAACGGCAAGGAAAAATCAAGACCTAAAGGTATTAGATTATTAAAGTGGTAGGTAGGAATCTAAGGTGGTGCAGACAAGTAAGGGAACTGTGTAAAGTCTTGTGTAATTCTCTTAGATGAGGCCCTGTCCTTAGATCTCGGAGTACAGATTATGTTTGTTTATAGGCTACACAGAAGTTTCCAAGAAGTTGTTATTTACACTCATTTTATCTTGGTTTTAGACCAATGATTGCATCAATAAGATTGTAAATCAGCAGACCCAAGAAATCTAAGTGTAACTTCTGTACCCATGAACACGCGATTTTCTTTTTAAAAGAAGATAATGGCAGGGGAACTCATTGAAAATTCTCACTTATTCTTCGTTGGGAAGATGAAAAGAAGTTTAAACAATCAATTCTTATGTGATATTGGGATTTTATAAACTCCTCTAATAGAGTAACTGGAACAACCTTATTCATTTTTTCAAAAGATAATCTTTTGATTTACTAATCTAATGTCCCATTAAATATTTAAGTAGTATGTATTAACTGATAATCAAATGCTTTTCTGTAAAAGTTCATAAAATGTTGACCATTGGAATTAAAATTTTATTTTCTATTCGATGTACCATTATTCACATGACACATGCAGTAATCTTAGCCGTGTAACCTGCTCAAATCGTGTTTGTTTCAACAGGAAAATCAAAAGAATTTAATATGGGCACTCAAAATCAATCCACCAAATATACAATGTAGATTTTTACATGGTAACTCTTCATAATACTAAGATTTGTGGATAAGTGAAATTATTACTTTGGCATCATAAGGTAGTTAGATTACTCAGTTAACTGTATACACTTAGATTAGGAATATTCTGTCTCTGCACTCTATTTAGTAAACCCATTTGATTACACAAATCATATGCAGAACCTGTGGCGCCATTGTGTTCAACAACAGTATTTCAGATTAAACTAACATACTGGTGTAAAGTTCCTTTTACTCCACAGAAACTGGTCTCGAATGCCATTGATCACTGTAGATGTTTCTCTCTCTTGCAGGTGTTCAAACCACAACCCAGAAGTTTCATGGTGGGACAGCTTCACAAGAGAGAGGGAGAAACTCAGTGTTTATCCCTGACCAGTGAGCTCGCCCTTATTCCACACGAGTTACCGTGGCTGCCACGTAGAACCGTGTCTCTCTCTTGTAGGTAGTGAAATACAACCCAGAAGTACAACCCACTGGGACAACTTCACGAGAGAGAGAAAGGGCAAGGCGGGGCACTGTTTATTCCTAACCAGCAGACCCTCTTGAGTGAGCAGTTTCAAAATGCTTGGATGTTTTACGGTTCTGTACCATGGAATTATGTTCTGACCCTTTATTGATTTGGCAGGACAGACGATGAGAGAGAGACTGGTTAAAGTTAATTGGAAATAATTTATTCAAGAAAAACTTCAACCAAATTCATCAATAAAACATACATACTACAATATTATGCGTTGGAAAGAATAGGGGCACAACATAGATTCTTAGCATTACACGATTTACCCAAAAAAAATCTTAGACCTCTCCTCAACCTTTACCTAACTAAGGGATTTCTGAAGGTTGAGAGAACATATTCACTACTCCTCGGATCGTTTTAAAAACAAAAGTCCTTGCTGCTGCTGAGAAAATAGTTGATGTCTTGCTTTCTGCTGTTTCTTCTCGTTCTTTCCTCTGTCCATGAAGTATTTGTCTGACTGGACATCTGAATCCACTCCTTTCTGACTTCACACACCTCTCCCAGAAAAATTCCAGAGAGCTCCTGACAGGTCAACCATCTCTTGTTTTGGCCAGAGTTTGACATTTTTTAAAAGGCAGTTTCCTTAATCAAATTAGCTGACTCCTCCCATCAGTCAATTTCAGAACAATGGAGTACAAAATGCTTACAAGATGAAATTGATTTGATCAGTTTCAATGACAAAGAGCCCAAACTGTTTTCAGAGGTATCTGATATGCTCTAAGTGTTCCAAGGTGCTCTCCTGGAACTGCTAAACATTTCCCATTAGTGGAGGCATTATTTCTATATAGCTGAGGTAAAACTACATTGTCTCTCCTGTAGTTGGTCAGGCCTATCAACATCCCTCTGCATAATCTTGTCAACTAGCTTTGCCATAACTCGTGGCCCCCTTCATTCACTTCTTGGAGGGTCTGGTGGTGTTGTATATTCCAATGTTTGGTTTGCAGCTATTTTGCTTGAATGTAATAATACATTCTTTCAGAATAATACTTTAAAATATCCATTTTTCTACATGAAATTAGCCATGTTGTATCAGGTTTAGTACAATGCCCGTGTAGCCTATCGAGTTCATCCAAATGATGGATTTACGATGTCTTACACTGGTAATGTTAGTGAGGACGAAAAGTAGGCAAACATTTTATTATTCTCACTTTGTGGATTGATTTTTAAACCAGCTTTCCTAAAGATCAACATTAGAAAATCACAATCCTCATCTAATCTCTGACAGGCTCTCGGACTGTGAATACAGCCAGTGAATTCTAATTAGATGCTGTTTGCTTTGTACAGAATAATACTGCCGGATGCAATGGAACCTCGACCATGTTGGTCACTCAAGATTACGGTGCAGTGAAGGAGAACGAGATCTGCGTGTTTCAGGGAGAGCTGGTTCAGGTCCTCGCCATTAACCAACAAAACATGTTCCTGGTGTACCGGCCTGCGAATGAACACTCCCCCGCTGCTGAAGGGTGGATTCCAGGCTTTATCCTGAGTTACACCACTGACTACTCCACAGGGCCTGACGAAGGAAGCATCAAGTAAGTGCCAGGTGGCTGCCCTGGAAGCAGTGTGTGGATGTAAAGAAAAAGATGGCGGGTTTCCCCTCCTGAGTTTATTCACAAGCCTGTTGGAACAAACTTCAGAAGTACCCAGCGAATGCTGGATCTTCAGCTTAGAGGAGCCATGTCTGGCAGCTCCATTTTTCTGTTAATATTTGAAATACAAGTGACAAATATGCAGTCATGGCATGTTTTCCTTTTAACGCTCACTACACTAACTTGGAAATGACTGGACTGGAAGTATATTTATGTTGTGTTACTAATATGTTTGTTTTGACTTTTATAATCATTTGGCATCAGGCCTGATGTTGAATTGAGGCCTAACTTCTCCAAAAGGAGAGATCTTTTGTTGTCTATGGGAATTTGTACAGCATGTAATTTTTTCAAAATTTTCTTTTTGTTTCAAAGTTATTGACAGTATATTGTAAAAAAAATTTTACTTTTTTTGTTTTGCCAGGACTCCTCCTAATACATTCCTGTACAAAAATATTTTGCACTATTTAATATGCCCATATAAATAAAGTCAGGTTGTGCAATATAGTCCGAATGCTATTCGTTGTACCTGTAATGTAACTAATAATAAATGTATTTTAAATATGTAAAATAAATCTTGAATATGAGCATGTTTTAATTAAGTAAAATGGTAAAAACTGTTCTGCTAAATTCTAAAGTGCATTGATTAGAGGTACAACATTTGTACAGACTTGTATTGTTACACCCGAAAGCACGCATTCCCTGAACTGATAATGTTTAGGGCTTACACCTCATCTATGTTTAGCTTCAGATTTTATCACGTGACCAATTATCAGTATCACATTTTAACCATTGATTTTGATGAAACATTTGTCTCTTTCCACCAATACCTTCTGCCATTTTCAACCAGTTTACACTACTTCATAATCTCATAGGATGTTAAATATGCATTATCACTGAGTGTTGAAGGAAATGCAAATAACAAACTTAGATCCTATGAGATTATGTGATGCTCAGAAGAGAGGCATTGAAGATTTCCTCCTCTTGGGTAATTGTTACTCAATCTGTTAATTTTTCTGCCAGTGGAAATAAGACATTTTTGGTTGATTTTGTTTTGAAAGCATACCATGTATTTTTTTTCTGGGTTTTTTTTCTGCTGACAGCTGAAGGGGATTGTTTTTTGGCCCCATATCCATCAGAAGCCTAGGATATTCAAGTTATTTGGTGCATTTTTTGGTACAACAGGAAGTCATGTTCTTGGCATTTGAGAAAACGTGAAGAAAAGGAGAGCAGTGGGAAAAATGAAGGGAGGTTTGACAATGATGCCCGTAAATCCAAGGATATTCTGACCAACAAAGCCTCTGTTGATGTGAGTAAGTCAACATTAAGGAGCTATGCATAGATACAATAAAGGTCTAGTCACAAGGTACTACCCTTCAATATTACAGAAGAATTAGAATGGTTAATGCACGGAAGCTATCTCAACAACTTCATAATTTCAAAAATAGTGGCGTGAGTTTCTTTATTACCTCCAAATTACAGATTTATTTTGCAACTTGATGAGATTAATAGTATTAACCATTCACTGGTACTGAGGTTATCATAACCGAACAAAGTACAACGTTGTTAGTGGTGCAAAATGTATAAAATATCATCAGATTCACTGAACTTAAAAAGATTCCTGGGTAAATGCCAACCTTGTCACTTGACCTTTAAAGAACAGCCTATTTCAGCAGCCCACCATTAACACTTACTTTTGGAACTAACATTATCAGAAACAAGCACATCAGTGTTGGAAGTAATAATGTTGCTGATTTGTTGTCACTAAATGCACTCTTGTTTATTGCAGATTGTGGGTGTGTCTGGAGTTCTGAGAACATAGTGTACCATAATTCTTTTTGCTGCAATTGTGAATAAATTAATTTTTTAACAACTTTGTTGTCTGTTATCTTACTGTGTGTAAAGTGTGAACTCACTCAAGGGATGGAACAATGTTGACTTGGGCAGCTGAAGTTATTTTGCAGGTCCATCTCTTTGAATGAACTTGAAAAGAAGTTCTTCAGCTATTTTTAATTTGTCTACAGTGAAATTTCTCTCAATAACTTCTTTAATAATTTTAAAACATCAGTTAAAATGCACTCCTCCCTTTGCAAAGCAAACTACAGCATCCCCTCCTCCCCCACTGACCCTGGCCCAAACATACAGCTTCCCAGACCTCATGTACCATCTCTCCTGAACAAAATAGAAACTTTAATGACTCATATTCTCCACATCACAAAAATCAACTTCCTTACTCATGACTGATTGAACCTTCAGGTTCACGGATTTTGATCATTTTTTTTACAATCATGCATTAGATTAGATTATCTCCATTTGGAAAACATGAGCATATACTTTTGGTAACTTGCATAAAGGACCCAGGGCATTATGTCATATGCTGCGCATGTTTTTCTATTGCTAAATTGTATGCTGCAGGATTTGAGAAAATGTGAAGCCAGAGTAAGCTTTTTAATTAGCTATTTCTCTTGTATAGATGTACTTTGATGTCAAGTTTTTGTGAGAAGAGTCATAAAAGAGATTAATGGTGTCAGCTATTGATGTGCTGGTTATAGTTTTAGTCAAGAATTGAATTTTGAACTTAAGTGTAACTGACCATTCTCCTAATTCTAACTTTGCTCTTTTCTCCCTCATGCTGCACTAAAGGAGTCTAACAGTTCTGAGGAATCCGAATGTGATGATCTTGATCCTAAAACTAGCATGGAGGTAGTTACAACTGTTTTGCATGTGATATTCAAACAAGTTTGCCTATTAAGTATTGGTAATTGAAAGTCACTGATGATCAAGCCTCAATTTTCATTTTCTTTAAATTGGAGATTTTTGCCATTGACTTTCATTCTTTTGCTTGTAGGATTATTTGAGTGTGCTATAAAGAATTGTAAAATCCTCACTGGTGCATTGTTGATTTCAGCCAGACCAGTAGGTAAGACACTGAAAGGATTCCAGCTGCTTGGCTTTTTGAAGGAAGTAAGGAAAATAGGAAAATAGGAAAATGATTTGCATTCCCATCATCTCCAAATGCACTTCAGCCTACTCGCCACTCACCAACTGGCCAAAGTACATCAGTAAGAAGGACTCTGAACATATCTAATGTTGTCCATTAGTTTTCTCAATTATAAAAGAGATGGACAGCATTGCCAATCCATCCTCACAGTTAAAAAGAAAATAATTTAAGCTATGTGTCTCAATCCTTTTACAAATTTGTTAAATGTGCTCGATATTAGCTTGGGGAAGAATACAAGACAAATGATTAATTTGCAACTGTCTATTTTTGACCACTTTGACCATTGTCTATGTGAGGGAGAGAAGGAGTGGGTGGTGGTGAAAGAGAGGTGGAGGAGGAAGAGAGGGATGGTGAGGGAGAGGAGGAGAAGGAGTGGTGATGGTGAGGGAGATGAAGAGGGGATGATGGTGAGGGTAGTGTAATACTGTAACTTACTTATATTAGCAAAAATCACTAGTATGTAATTAAATTTATTTTAAATATAGTGGCTTTTTTTTTCTGGAAAATGGAAAAATATATGTAAGCACCTGTACTGATAATTTTATTTTAATGGGAAAAAACTGTTACCACCATCTAAGCTGATTTAAATCTACCTGTCACACCCTCATTCCACCCTAACTGTACTCCTGCTCCCACTAAGGCCTTTATGATCCTCCATCGATGTAAGTTCCAACTTCACACACTCAAGTCCAAAAACCATAGGCTCAGACAATTGACACAGGTCGGTAGTCTTCAATTGCTTTGACCACTCAAAAGAATATGGCCGAAAAATTGGGTCATATCTGAGTTGGGTTGTGATTCCATTCCAGTCTCTGCAGCTACTGAAACCGGCAGCAGAGCCATATCAAATTAGTCTCAGAGCATGACTTGGATGGTACTTCAGAGCATGACTTGGATGGGCACAACTTCTAGCTCCAGAGGTGCACTTGTGGTGGCAGGGATAAGCAAGATCAATCAGCTCAGATGGGGTCCTCAGGATAATATATGAAAGAAACATGTACATGTTGGTATGAAGCTTCCAATAGTTTCTTTAAATGATCCCAGATATAGCTACTGAGCACCAGAAGAAACTAGCTATAACATGCACAGCATATAATGGGGCCATTTGTAATCCAATTTGGTGATGGGGCCTGAAGTAGACATTGACCTAGAATTCTCCTGCTGCTCATGCCCACTACCACTGCCCAAGGTGAAAGAATACTGTTGGCATAAACAGCCAGAGAATCCCGCCATTATGTCTTAATCAGCATGCCCATTTGCACTAATATTCCGGTATCAGGTGCAAGCCCTGGAAACTGAGCATTCTTAATCAGTGTGACAGATGACACACATCTGGTAATATCTGAATGCATGAACACAATGTTAGATTCTGAGGTTATTTTATGTGACTAAATTCTTCTACCTCAGGATCATCCTGATAGTTAACTTCAATTGCAGACTTTTCTCAGTAAAAGTTGCTGCAAATTGTCCAACCACTTCCTTCCCAACTCTTACCAGATTCAAGTTCTTCACACTACAATGGTTACTTTCCTTACTTATCCAGTTCTTTTCTCAGTATTTGTCAATATCCAAATAGGTTCCCATTGTTCAAAAGGTGTACTCTTTCCATTTAAAACTGCCAGAAAGGAGCTTTCAGATATAAAATATTTAGGTATGGGCAATAGTGGGTGAAGACATGGAGTGTTTTCTTGAGAAGGGGGTAATGGTTTTTAGATTTGTAACTTTCCTACAGGTGTTTAAAACCTCTTCAAAACTTGTGACTTTATAACCAACTCTTCCATGTCCGAAACCATTCATACCATGTTTGAGTTTCAAGGCAACTTATTTCTTTAAAGATTTGATGCCATGCAAGTTATATTAGCATGTTCAACCAACAGTATGCTTTCTGATTTTAAACATAATTTGAGGCAAATCTTGTTTTTTCTGGTTTTATTCGTATCACTAACGACTTTTGAGTGATATATGCAGCATATGCTTAACAATATCAGTTTTATCATTTGAGGAAATCATTCAGCAATGCCATCACAACGAAAACAAAAAATGCTGGACAAAGTGTCATCTAGACTCGAAACATTGGTTCTATTCTCTCTACACAACTGTTGTCAGACCTGCTGAGATTTTCCAGCATTTCCTGTTTTTGTTTCAGATTCCACCATCCACAGTATTCTGCTTTTATTCAGCAGAACTCAGTAAGAATTTAGCAACACCAATTTATAATCCAACCGATTTATTTGATAGTAAAAACGCGAGCTTTCAACTCCTGTGTCTTCCTCAGGCAAATGCAGTGTTCTGGTCTGCAATAGCACACATCAGCACAGACAGTCAGAGATTGCTGATTAGAATGCGAATCCTTACATCTAACCTGCTATTGAAGTGTTAAAGTGGCGAACAATGTGTGTGAAGGGAATCCTGAGCATTGTTGGAGAATTGTGTGTTTTCTCCAGACAGCACAGTAAGTGAGGTTTTTTGCTAACCCAGGCAAGTTACGGGGGTTACAGATAGTGTGTCATGAAGCCAAGATCCCTGTTAAGACCGTCCTCATGTGTGCGGAGCTTGGCTATCAGTCTCTGCTCAGCGACTCTGCGCTGTCGTGTATCACGAAAGCCCCCTTGAAGAACATTTACCCGCAGGTCGGAGGCCGAATGCCCATGACTGCTGAAGTGTTCGCCCACAGGAAGGGAACTGTTTTGCCTGGTGATTGTTGAGCGATGCTCATTCATCCGCTGTCGTAATGTCTGCATGGTCTCCCCAATGTACCATGCTTCGGGACATCCTTTCTTGCAACGTATTAGGTAGACAACGTTGGCCGAGTTGCAAGAGTATGTACCGTGTACCTGGTGAATGGTATCCTCACGTTTGATGATGTCGTCCATGTCTATGATCCGGCATGTCTTGCAGAGGTTGCTGTGGCAGGGTTGTGTGGTATTGTGGTCACTGTTCTCCTGAAGGTTGGGTAGTTTGCTGCGAACAATGATCTGTTTGAGGTTGTGCGGTTGTCTGAAAGCAAGAAGTGGGGGGGTGGGGATGGCCCTAGCGAGATGTTCATCGTCATCAATGATATGTTGAAGACTCCGGAGAAGATGTCGTAGCTTCTCCGCTCCGGGGAAGTACTGGACAACAAAGGGTACTCTGTCCACCGTGTCCCGTGTTCATCTTCTGAGGAGGTCAGTGCGGTTTATCGTTGTGGCACGTCGGAACTGTCGATCGATGAGTCGAGCGCCATATCCTGTTCTCACGAGGGCATCCTTCAGCGTCTGGAGGTGTCTGTCACGATCCTCCTCATCTGAGCAAATTCTGTGTATACGGAGGGCTTGTCCATAGGGAATGGCTTCTTTAACGTGTCTAGGGTGGAAGCTGGAGAAGTGGAGCATTGTGAGGTTGTCTGTCGGTTTGCGGTACAGTGAGGTGCTGAGGTGACCGTCCTTGATGGAGATGCGTGTGTCCAAGAATGCAACTGATTCTGGAGAATAGTCCATGGTGAGTCTGATGGTGGGATGGAACTTGTTGATATCATCATACAGTTGTTTCAATGATTGTTCACCATGAGTCCAAAGGAAAAAGATGTCATCAATGTATCTAGTATATAACCTTGGTTGGAGATCTCGTGTGGTGAAGAAGTCTTGTTCGAACCTGTGCATGAAGATGTTGGCATACTGAGGTGCGAATTTGGTCCCCATGGCTGTTCCGTGTGTCTGGATGAAAAGCTGATTGTTGAAGGTGAAGACATTGTGGTCCAAGATGAAGCAGATGAGTTGTAAAATTGCATCTGGAAACTGGCAGTTGTTGGCTTTGAGTACTGAGGCAGTTGCAGCAATACCATCGTCGTGGGGGATTTATTCAGCAGAGCCATGTTGTCTTTAAAATCATGAATTACATCTCAAGAGATCTTTCTGAATAAGGAAATATCGGTGAAGATACTGCTGGTTACTGGTTGTGATTTAGGTTGATATTAAGAGTATTGCATGGCTCTGGATAACCAAGTTCAAGTGCAAAGAAAATTTGCCAGGATCTGTTAAATTTTGCAGATTTTCAATGTTTTTTGTTTTATATTAGTCTTTGTTGCCTCTGAGACAGGAGGTTAATAGTTCAAGCCCCACTCAAGAACTCTGAAGAGAGAAATTGAGTTGCCTCAGCTTGACATTATTGGCCACTGAAAATTATTCCTGCCTCGGTTTCCTGGGATGATTGATGTGATTCCTTTGTTCCTTGCTGCCAAAAGTGCACCAGAGAGCAGGAGCTAGGCATATTGTCTAAGAGTGATGAGAAATGGGCAGTGATGTCCTACTGGATTCTGTTCTAGCATTTCTTTATACATTCACTTAATAAATCAGTGATTTTCATAATTGACCAGAAGGAACAGTGATCCAATTTGCAGACAAAATTAAAATGGGCAAAAGGACAAAAGATAAAAGGGGATATTGAGGAGATGATGATACGAGCAAAATTAAGGAGTGTTTGATTTCAGCAATTAACATGAAGTGGAACATTTTCATGAAAAGTAACATGATTATGTTCTGAATTGGAGAAAGGTAAGTGAGGTGGTGAGCAGAAGTTATTTCCATGTTCAGGTTGGTGAGACATTAAAAGTGAAATCTCAATAAATAAGGCTATTTTAAGAAAAAAAACTATTTGATACAGGAGATGATTTTTGACTATTCTTTCTTGTGCCGAAGAACCTTCAGAGTGACCATGATGAAATCACAAGCTGAAAATGTATTTTAGCCTAGATTTACTGCAAATGTTACCTTGATAAATGAATGAAACTTGAGCTAAGAATGGCCGTTAGGAGGATTACTCAGAGACTGGTTGTTGTACAAGGTTGCATAGCATTTTGGTGGAGGGTGCTTGACGTAGTGCTCCCTCCTTCTTGGATTAGCTAATTGAGAGTATACAAGTTTGTTGCTGAGGACTGAGTTTTGTTTAAAGTTACATCACCTTTCAACATCATCGTGTTCCTGGAGGCTTGAAGATAGCACTTGAAGCATCAATAGTTCCTTTGTTAAGGCACTTTGTTAAGCCTCTATCAGTACTTGTTCTGGAAATGTTTTAAGGGCTTTACTTAAAAATAGTAACTGTGCATTTCTCTACCTTACTGGACACCTTAAGAATCAGCAAGAGAAAGGGAATGAGCATCTTCATTTCTCTGAAAAGAGAATTGAGAGGAGAAGATGAGGTCAGACAAAGAAGCAGCAGCTGCCACAGAAGAAAGGGGCAGAAAGATGAGATGGGCTCCTTCCCCCATGTAGGTACAGGACATCACTTTCTCCTCTGAACCTCCCCCACCAGGACTTCCAGTGTTAAGTCCAAGAACTTTTGCACCCTGCAACTTGTCTCTGAGCCATCCTGAATTCTGCCACAGTGTGCCAGTTAGAACGCACCTTCAGTGGAAATGTATGGAGCCAACAAAAACTGCTTCTGAACATTGCTTCAAATCAGCGCTTGATTATTAAAGCTGCAGGTCTTAAAACAGGTGTGTCTCATTGGCATAGCATCTATTCAGTACTTATTTTCATCAAAATAATCTTTAATGTTTCTTATAGCAAGTGTAATATAAGTGTTGAGATGCAGTGGTAAATCTGTAAAAAAGAACCTTAGCAAGCCCACATTCCAAGTAAGAACTGCTTTGCATTTTGCACTCCACGCTATGGGAAATGTGTCCAATAATTCAATACATTGCAGATTTGTTGCCTGCTGTGAGGAAATACAAAGAACTGAAGAGATGAAAGGCTGAAAGAGATGTTTATGATTATGGAGAGTGGATCGGAACACTCTGTTCCTATTGTTGGAGGGGTTTAGAATGGGTGGATCTAGATATAATAAATTCCAGAGAGATTGAACAAGAGAAACTATTAACTGAGGCTGTGGAATTTGGTATCATTGCTGGAAATTGAAGTAGAAACCAGGGGCAGGAATCTCTGATCTGTATCATCAGTGCTGGCAGCGAGAATGGAGAACTTGACACTCAGCCAAAACTCCATTCATTGCAGTGGCACTGGAGTAACCCTGCTACAGATGAGATTACAGCTTTCAGTGCATGTGAATGATCAAAATAAAATACCCATATGTTTGAATGAAAGAAAAATAAAGTAATATCGGTATAAGGGAATGGTTTCAAGCTAAATAAACATAAATTTGGATTGGTTGACCCAAATGGACAGCTTTAATGCCATTACTTCTATATGATGGGTGACACAATGGTACAGTGATTAGCACTGCTGCCTCACAGCATCAGAGACCCAGGTTCTGTTCCCGGCTTGGGTCACTCTTGGTGTGCACTTTGCACATTCTCTCCGTGCCAGTGTGGGTTTCCTCTGGGTGTCCCAATTTCCTCCCACAGTTTGAAAGATGTGCTGGTTAGGTAGATTAGCCAAGTTAAATTTTCCCTCAGTACACCTGAATAGATGCCAGAGTGTGACGACAAGGGGATTTTCACACTAACTTCATCGCAGTATTATAGTAAATAAGCCTACTTGTGCTTCATAAATAAACTTTACTTTTTTATTTGACTGGCCTTGACACAGAGACCAGATTTTCCCTTGCAGTTGGATGCAGAGAAGTGGAAGGATTCCCATCTCCGCCAACCCAACCTTTAAAATGGCTGCCTGGATATTGATTTTAGGTCCTGATTAGATTGAAAATTATGGCGGGCAATCAAGGAAGAGCAGAGAAGCATGCTGGGTGTGGCAACAGACTGGGCAGAAGATCTAGCTATGGGCTCCAGCTGAAGTAATTAAAAGTAATGGCCAATAATTTGTCACTTAAGGGCCTCAACTGGAGCAAGGGTAGATGGCCTGTATGAAGCCTTACCTGCCCCAGCATAAAATTGCTGCGAGGTCGGGTGGGCGGGAGCCCAGAGTGAATTCCACTCCTTCAATTTTACATTCTCTCCACCCCAGCCTTAAAGCCTATCAGCAGGGGAGCGTGAAATTCAGAGCACTCTATCAGTCTCTTTGCTAGTTCCCTTTGACAGTCAATTCTAACATTTTTGATATTTCCTTTGAAAGACAGTCCTTCCTCAGATGGTACGCTCTGATAGTTGTATTTGACAGTTGCATCTGACAGGTTTGATAGTTGATTTGACAGGTCTATCGACAGTTTCAATGAGTATGACAGCAATGAGTTTATGCAATTTCGACACATATTCCAGACTACTTTGAACAATTCCAAAGAGCAGCTGACCTCCCCTAAAAAGGGGTAAGACGTCCAACAAAGAGAACTTTATCTCCCCCAAAATGTACTTTATGTTTCCAAAGAAAGTGTCATGTTCGAGAGCGAGACTTACAATTTTTGGCCATTTCCACTATTCTCATCATAATAGAGAGGAACTAAGCGCCTGCAAAATGCAGAGCAGTAATCAACACAGTAACATCTCTTGATGCCATAATCACCTCTCTGCTGTCAGATTGCTGACCTCATATTAAGTCATACATATGTCATAAGTTTAATCAAATGAATATCAAAGCCAACAAAAGTATCTCTTTTTTAATTAATCAAAAATGCAATTAATCACATCTGGAATTCCAATTAATTATGTGTGGGTCTTGGTTAACATTGAAGCTTCTGCTTGATTGGTGCAACCCAGTGGAAAAACTGAATTAAAGTGGTAGTGAAGCAGAAATGGAGAAGTTTTAATCCTGATGACTGCTGATTTGGAGAATAAATACCAGTACAAATTAGTTAGGCCAAACTGTCCAGTTCACAGACCAAGAATTGATAATGCATTAGAAAATGTATCTGAAAATGCCCTATGTGCATTTATTTCCTCAGTCTTAACATTTGGGTGTTGTTTCTAGACTACTGCTATGTTCTGCTTTCTGTCAGCCGAGCAGACTCTGCTGCCTCCGTGCTAACTCACAGCATTCCCATTCACCCCTCACCCCTATGCAGACTGACCAACATTAGATCTTTGATTTTAAAATTGTTGATCTTTTTCAAGTCCCTCCTTAGCCTTGCCCCTCCTTTACTCTGTAGTCTCTTCCAGCCCTACAACCATCTGAGATTTCCACAATCGTATAACCTTAGCTTTTTGAGTAGTCTCAAAGTTAATCACTCCGCCATCAGCAGGCATGTCTTCAGCTACACTCTAAAATTCATTTCTTAAAAAATTCTATTTTTCATTTGTCCCTTAAAGCATTCTTAAAATTTGGCACTTTGAGCTTCCCTAATACCTCCTTATATGACTCAGTAACAGATGTTCAAGATTTTAAAGCTTTTTTAAGCTTATTTATTACTATCTCAAGTAGACTTACATTAACACTGCAATGAAGCCACTGTAAAAATCCTCTAGTCACCACGCTGCAGCACCAGTTGGGGGAGGGAGAATATAACATGGCCAATGGAACCAGCACATCTTTGGGAATGTGAGAGGAAACCAGAGCATACCGAGGAACCCCATGCAGACACAGACAGTGACCCAAGCTGTGAATCAAACTCGGTTCGATTGGTACAGCAGAAGACAGAAGAGGCCAAACACAGGAAATCCTTAAACTGCATGCTCAAATCCAGCTTGAAGGACACTTTAGAGGTGGCATTGTAGCACAGTGGTTAGCACTGCTCCCTCACAGCGCCAGGGATCTAGATTCAATTTTGGCCTCAGGTCACTGTTCATGGAGAGTTTACATGTTCTCAGCACATCTGTGTGCGTTTTTTCTGGGTGCCCTGGTTTCCTCCCACTGTTCAAAGATGTGTGGGTTAGGTTGAACAGCTGTGCTAAATTAACCCCAGTGTCAGGGGGATTAACAGGTAAAAATGTGGGTTTACAGGAATAGGGCCTGAGTGGGATTGTGGTTGATGCAGATTCAATGGCCCAAATGGCCCTCTTCCGTACTGTGGGGATTTAATGATTCTATGATCTCTTGCTACTTTGGAAAGAGATGTATTTCTTGATTACATTTCTTGATACATAATTCTAAAGAGGTGCTGAGGAGCACTATATTCAGAGTCATATGGTTTTTCTGGCAGTCTGTCAGTTTGAGACAGGAATATGACTGAATGCATCCTTAACATAGCCTGAGAGAATCTCAGAATCACGGTGGGTAGGTTACACGGTATATAAGTTTGCCATAGAAAGAAACAACCTTTGAGTCACCTGAGGAGGACAAAAGTGGAGGAGTAAGCGTAGGAAAATAATCAAGAAGCCAAGAATGAAGAGAAAGAGCAAGCATTAGCAAAACTATTATTTGCCAGAGCTTCATGGAAGCAAATAATACAGTTTTGTTGAATTATCCTTCCCCCAACTGTCTTCCATATAATCCTCATCCACAAGTCCTTATACTCACATGTTGTACACATTCTTGGATGTTGGACTGTCAGAAAACTGTTGGCATGTTGCAGCTAACCACAAAGCAATGAAATTGTATAGCAACAAAATGACTCGTAATGGATCTTTTAAGGGTTAAATCTGCTGAAGTTTGAAACCGTGCTCATAATTGTATCCTCTTCTGGTATCCCCAGCATCTATGCCATTGGAAGTGGAAGGTTGTTGAGCCTCCATTAAGGGCATTGAGGTGGCTAGATGGGAACTCTGGCTATAGAAGGCTAGGAAAGTCTGGCCCAAATGATGATCTTGCACCAACTTCTTTTGAGAGGCAGAAAAGGGAGCAGGCATTTTGTATTCTTAATGATGGTACCCATCCTATCTGTGCATGCTTCCTGCTGTTCGTGTTGTATGTTCTGCAAGAAGAAAAGAAAGGTGTTAGTGTCAAACATGTTGAAAGGCAAAATAACGCATGTAAGTTTGGGAAGAATGGAAGCCTAAGGTAAAAGAGGCCAAAGGTTTTCTTGTTGGGCCTAGAGGATTACTGAAACTCTTTCAGCTTTCCAAGGGAACAGAACCTCCTCTGATTCTGGCAGTTTTACCTTGTGCAAAGCCACCTCGGCTTTCCTGCTGAGCCTTCAGGTTAAAGTGATAGAACAGTCCCTTCTAACTTAGTCAATATGCAATATAAATAGGATGCAGCAGCTATGGGAAGATGTCCCTCATAGTCTGCGAAATCAAGATGACTTAAAATCGAGGTGCATATATCATGCCAGAGAGTGAGTGTTTTTAAAATAATTGAAAATTGTTTTATTTAATGTTGGTTTTGTAATACCATTTTATGTTTAAATGTCTGTATAAAATACTTTTGTCACATCAACAACCTATTCAGTTGATTTGAGTGACAAATTTTTAGAAAAACCACATATAAAATAATTTACTGACTACAAAACTTCATTTTTTCCACAGTTGCTAAATCCAAATTTTATTCATGAAGGTAAGTAAGTTCCTTTATTAGAACTTCTGTGCTAAAGTTTAAACATGATTGAATGCCTGATTAACTATTGACTATTTATATGTTGTGCATGCTTTATGTCATTGGCTTTTCTTTCATTAATGTCAACCTTTCCTTTCACAACAGTGCCACCTGAATTTTTCATTCCCTTGGCTGATTTGACGTGTGCTATTGGTGAAACAGTCATATTGAGATGTAAAGTATGTGGGCGGCCCAAACCTACTGTGAGCTGGAAAGGACCAGATCAAAATGTTCTTGTCAATGACACTCGCTACACACTATCGTTCAGGTAACCTCATCAGCTAGTTCACCACAAAATGTAGCACAACTTCAGAAGTGAAAACACTTTTTTTCAGTGCAGAAAATGAATGTGTGTCAACTGAAGAGGTTTCAGCCTTTTCTCATTAGTCGGAGCTTCAGAAAAAAAATCTGTAGCAAGTAAGATTGACTTAATTCCTGTCCTCCTGCTGTCCTGTTTGTAGCTGTTCCTGCCTTGTGATCTGTAATCATGGTATATCGCGCAAGTCTGCCTTACACAGCCATTGCAGCTCATCTGCACCTGCTTGTGACACCTGCTATCCAACTATTTCAAGCTCATCTCCTCTTTCTGTCAACCTTCATTTTACTCTGTAGAAGAAATCTCTAGCTTTTCAGCTCTGATCAAATGGTTGAAATGCTGACGTTTTCTTTTTTGGATGTCACTTTAGAATTATTTTTGTTTTTGCAATTTCAAGCACCTCTTCTTCTGTCTTATGGTCTATGGATGGAATTTTGAGCATATCTTTTAACATACCATTTCAAAGGCCTCTATTATCTTCCATGGATCTTTCTTTGTCATCTAGGGCATAATCTGAGGTTATTTAGAAAAGCATGTTTTAGCCAAGCTCCAAATATGCAAATGCTCTTTTCGTTATGATATGTGGACATGGAGGATGGCTGTGTCTTTTATCACATCAACACGTATAGACTGTACCAGATTCTGAGAAAATCTACCCTTTGACCTAGTGAGTGTCACCTCAAACAAAGAATATTATTGTACAAGAATAGGCCTTTGGCCCTTCAAGTCAGCACCATCACATCTACCTATCTAAACGAACCGCTTATATCTCTGTATTCCCTGATTGTTTAGATGCCTGTCAAGATAAGTCCTAAATGTGGCTAACTTAATTGCCTCAACCATCTCATTTGGCAGTGTATTCCAGGCCCCCAGCACCTTCTGTGTTTAGAAAAAAAACTCCCCCAGTACATTTCCACTGAATCTTTTTCCTCTACCTTGAACTTTGTAATTATTATTTCTGCCTTGGGAAAAAGCTTCCAACTGTTCACAGTATCTATACCTCTCATAATTTTATAAATTAATTTTATAAGCTTCTATCAGGTCGCCCTTCAGCCTCCATCTTTCCAGGGAGAACAAGCCTAGTTTATTCAATCTCTCCTCTTAGCTAATATCCTCCATACCAGGCAATATCCTGGTAAATCTTTTCTGCACTCTCTCCAAAGCTCCATGTCCTTCTGGTAGTATGGTGACCAGGACTGGATACAATATTCCAAATGACATCTAACCAACATTTTATATAATTGTAACATAATTTGCCATAATATACTTAATGCCCCATCCGATGAAGGCAAGTGTGCCATGTGCTTTCTTCACCACCTTTTCCACCTGTGCTGCCACTTTTAAGGATTTATGACCTGTACTCCCACAACCTTTACTCCTTATGCACTGATGCGCAATAATGCCAACCATCAATTTTTTATACTGAAATCAGCTTGTTAGTATTTCACAAAACAAAAAGACTCAATGGCCAAGTGGCCTACTCTTGCTCCCATATCTTATCGTCTTATTACAAGCATTGAAAGTTGACAGTTCAGACTAATCATGTAGATGGAATCTGACAGAACTTCATATATTACAGGGCAAGGGAATCAGACTATCACTAGTCCCATTGAATATCTCACATTTAATTAGGGGAGGTGGCAGCATAGTGCTATTACTACGAGACTATTAATCCAGAAACTCAGCTAATGTTCTGGGGAAACAGGGTCGAATTCTGCCACAGCAGAATGGTGGAATTTGAATTCAATAAAAAGTATCTGGAGTTAAGAATCTTCTGATGACTATGAAACCATTGCCAATCGTCAGAAAAACCCACCTTGTTCACTAATGTCCTTTAGGGAAGAGAAACTGTCATCTTTACCTGGTTTCACCTATGTGTAACTTCAGAGCTACAGCAATGTGTTGACTCACAACTGTGCTCGAGCAATGAGGAATAGTCAATAAACGGTGGCCAGCCAGTGATGCCCATGTCTCACAAATGAATAACAAAAATACCAATTCAGGCAAATTAATATAAAAATGAACTGTTAATTTTCAGAATCTGTTCATGTGTTCATTTCTTTGTGTTTTCAAATCCAAGTCTAAATCCACAAGCTGCTAAAGTGTAACGTTAGTTTCTGCGAGTTAATTTTCTGGGACGTGTCTGATTCTTGTTTTAAATGAAGATTTCACCAATATTGGTCATAGCAGTTTTTTTTTAAAGATTGAGATAAATATATCATTTGGCTTAATTTGTGGAATTGTCAAGGTTTAGGAATAAAACAGAATATGATGAATTTGAATAAATTAAAAACAAAATTGTGCCTAGAATCACAAGAATTATAGTCGGCTGTAACATGTCAGTAAATGTAACACAAGGTAAAAGATGGTCAGTTTCATTGGTTATAAAATCTGCCTTCAATTTCAAAATCACTTTGCCACGAATTGTGCCTTAGTATTCCACAATAACAACTTGCATTTGTATAACACTTCTAGGGTAATAAAATGTCCTAACTTGCCTCGCAGAGGCATGATAAAACAAAGCAATACACCAAGCTATATAGGAAATATTAGGACAGGTGATGAAAAGCTTGGTCGATGAGGAAGGTTTAAAGGGGAAATGAGGAAAGATTGACTTCAGGTAGAAATTCCAGAGATTAGAATCTTGGCAGCTAAAGGGGCAGCCACCAATGGTCGAGCAATTAAGAGCAGGAGAGCAGAGTTGGAGGGGTAAGGCAAAAGAGAGATTTGAAAACATGGATGGAAATTTTAAAATCCAAGTGTCATTTATCCAGGGGCTGGTGTAGGTCAATAAGCACAGGGGTGATAGCTGTACAGGATTTGGTCTGCTTTAAATACAGGCAGCAAAGTTTGGCAGAAACTGCAACATGCATCATGGAATATTAGGTATTCTGTGGTAAGCTAAATTTGTATAGTACTCCAATTTCAACCTAACTCTGAGTCTTAACATGTCATTGGCTTTATTCAGATTATACAATTATCCCAGTTAAGTCCAGGAATCCTTGATGTAGGATACAGTTAAACTATCTATTTAGCAATCATTGTCGCCACTCTGAAAATGACAGGTAGCTTAAAAGCCACTTTATGATGTGCAGGGGCTGCAATTGATATCCTAGAGCTGGACTGTTATCTGTGAGTCCCTCATGTCATGCCATACTACATAATTGTATAACACAGGTCACTATGGACTCTTCCAAACTTCACAGCATATATCCAGTACTTGCACATTATATTAATGGTTTGGAATCTAGTTCTTTTAAGGACAAAGACCCTAACATCTTGGTCATCAAGCTCTTCAGCTTGTGATCCCCATACTCTTTAAAATGTTGAGGAACAAGGATAATGCAGAAGCAAAGAAGTTGGGTCTGATTCTAAGACCAGATTAGTTTTCTATGGATAAGCAAAATGAATAAGCACTACCCCAAAAATTAGACACCAACTCCAGGACTCAAACTCACCAACTACCTTACCAGCTATTCTGATAGAGAGGACAATGGGAAGTGGTGGAAAATCAAGCAGTCCAGAGGGTGCCCACTGACCTCAGATATGAGGCAGGAATGGATGTCAAGACTTGGAGAGAGATGTCCTTGACACCTGCTGATGAGAACAATCTGAATTCCAATGTATTAGGTCTCAGAGGCTCCAGAATGGGTAATTAATCTGAGCAATTTTAACTACCAGCTAATATGTGTTTGAATTGAGAGACTAAGCATAGAAACTGCTTACTTACCTCAAATGAGATCTAAACAAATCTCATTTCCACTGCCTGTCCCCAACCCCCAACCTAGCTGGTTAGCTTGAATAGCACAGATTGATAATGATCAATTGGTATCCTAGAGTTTTGTTAACTCGTTGAAAGATCCGCAAAATAAACACAAAAACTTTTTTCTTTCTGGGAAATTTAAGTGTTTGTTCAGTTTTTTCAAGGACTGAATTGAGTTGAGTTGATTCATAATACAATAATTGTACATGAGGTGTGGACAAAATGTGTGATCTGAATGACTGCATTTTGAGTTGAAAGACCTTTATGGTTATGAGGATCATCAAATGTGGAACTACTTTAATAGTATTTATTCAATTGTTTGTGGAAAATTGTCAGTCTCTAAAAGAATACATTTTTGTTTTCATTTTTATAGTGACTCTGGAGAGGTTATGCTTAAAATTTGTAATATCATGCCTCAGGACAGTGGAATATACAGCTGCCTGGCAGTGAATGAAATCGGATCAACTTCATCTTCAGCCACAATCAAAGTGCAGGGTAACTAAATCTTTCCAAATCATCCTTTGACAAACATTTTCTCCTTCAAATCACTCTTTATTTTCGAACCTCCTGCTTGGGATATTGACAAAGAACAATTACTCTGATATCTGGCCAGTTGATATTTGAGTGACTGTTTTAAACAGTATAAAATCTTGGCATCTCAAATCCTCTTCGTATTTGTCACTGGAGAATGGGGCTGGATTGGATTGAGATTTAGGTCTGTAATTATACAGAGGTAAGGCAAGCGCTATATTAATAAATGAACCAATTGATTTTGTTTGCACTACAGTAGTTTACTGGCCAGGATTTAATCACTATAATGAACAAAGCAGTATACGGAAGGTTTCCATTATCATGCTGTGTTTTCTACATTATCAGAGGTATTAATCTCATTTCTGTTGAAACTGAGTTGGAACAAAAGAATACCACTTAAACCTACAGGAATGAGGGACAACCCATTTAATGTTCTCGCTGTTCCAACAATAATAACGCATTTGTTTGGATGCATATACCCCACTAATACAAAATCAACGTACTGTGGATACTCGAAATCTGAAATAAGAACAACAAATGCTGGGAGACTCAGCAGATCAGGAAGCACCTGTGGAGAGAAGCAGAGTCTAAATTTTCTATCTGTACATGCCGATGGGATCTTCCTGCCAAAACTTTCCAACTTTACTTACAGGCGAGATTCTCTGACCTTTCCTGCAGCTGGGATTCTCTGGTCCCACTGCTGTGAACAGAGATTTAGCAGAGCACCAGATTCTCCATTCTTGATGATGGTGGAGCAGGGCCCCATATTCTTTAAAATGGAACAAGGATAATGTAGAAGCAAGGAAGTTGGGTCTGATTCTAATACCAGTCTAGTTTTCTATGGATAAGCAATATGAATAAGCACTACCCCAAAAATTAGACACCAACTCCAGGATTCAAATTGACCAGCTACCTCACCGATGGAGAGGATGATGGGAAAAGGTAGAAAATCAGTCAGTCTAGAGGATCCAGGGCCTAAGCTACAATGCAATAGACAGAAGGCAGGCAAACTACTAATAATGCAACCAAGTAAAAGCTGGCCAATAATTTGTTTAAAATCGCTTTAACCTTTCTAGTATAGCACTCCAATATTATGTAGAACAGAAAATGGTTATCTCAGTTTCATCACAAATGTGACCACTCCAACAGCAACTCATTAAATAATTTAAAATTCTTTAGTCCCTCATCCTTGCCTCAAATGCTGGAATGAATTCCTATTCCAGCAAGAGAATCACATTTAGTAACGATTTATTAGCCTGTATCTGTTCTGTTGATCTTCTCCCCATTTTCAGGAGTACCAGCAGCCCCAGGCCGGCCCATAGCCCAGGAAAGAAGCAACAGCTCCGTCATTCTGAGGTGGTTACCTCCAGCAAGTACAGGAAACTGCACTATTTCCAGCTACACTGTCGAATATAGAGAAGAAGGTAATCCATGTCTGCATGCATTTTATCCAGAATATTATATTTCAATAGCATTTTATAAACAAAATGATTTTGCAGTGTTCTGTCTGTGGTGCTTCCGATTTACTTTCAAGAAGTGAAGGAGTATCTTTTCTGTTTGTGTCAATTTCCTTGCAGCCTTGTCAATGTCTCTTCAAAAGCACATTGAAGAAAAATAAAAGAAAAAAACTTAGGGCTGGGTTTTATGCTTCACCCCAGATTGATTTTAAAGTAGAGGAGGGAGTGTGAAATTACACAGACAGGATTCCATTCAGGATCCTGCCCAGCCCAGCCTGGATATGATTCTACAGTGAAGTAGGCAGGGCCTCAGATGGGAAGTCTGCCCATGCCCCTATTATGACCCTTAAATATCCACTTAATGTCCACTTAAGGGCCTTTCCCACCCAGTCTCAAATTTTATGCTGCCCCCTTTGATTAGCTGACAGAAACATTGTCAATCTCATCATCAGGTGGGAAGGCTGAGGGAGAGGCATCTTTGTTGGAAGCCCCCTTCTGACTAGAGACATCATTCCATCAAGGACTAGAGACTACTGGACCTCTGCTGTCTCTGGCCTTTCCTCTAATAACCCAATCGCCCCATTCACGAACCCCTTGTGATCCTTCCCCTCCCCCTCAACTCCTATCATTTATGTCACCTCCAAGTCCTTCCACTTAATCCCAGGCATGGGATCCCAGGTGCAGCGGTGGCAAAAGTAGCGGGTGGGTTGAGGAGCAAGGGCTCAACAGCAAGGGCAGGGGTGTGAGTCTCAGCAAGCAACCTCCTCCCTGATGCTGGATCCTTGCCTTTAAGTGACAGATGCCCCTATTCTCTCCCCATGCTCCCAGAGCCCACAGTTAACCCTGCACAAGTTTGCTTGTCATGAACCATCCACATGCTGTTAATACTGGCAGAGGCCCATAAATGAGTATGAATCACACATTTAAGGGCCTCAGGCAGGCAAGCAAGGCTGGCCACAGGCCTTCCTACTACAGATTTAATTAGAGTGGAAAAAGGAAGGTAGTTATGTCTTACCCATCACCCTCCCTCCTGATTAAATGACTTTCCCACCACTAAAACCAGCACAGGAGGGCATTAAATTCTGTCAACGGATTGTCAAATGAATGTGTAAAGGCCCCTGAACAGAAAAGTCAATCTCTTTCAGAGCATTGAACACTGCAATCAGAATTCATGGAGGGCTTACATGCAATTAATAGGAACATCGTAAACAAGGTTAATCAAGTCTGTATAAAACACTGATTCAGCCTCAACTGCAATATTGTATCCAGTTCTGGGGGCCACACTTTAGAAAAGATGTGAAGGCATTAGAAAGAGAGCAGAAAAGATTGGCAAGACTGGTTCCAGGGATGAGGAACTTTGGTCATGAAGATAGATTGGAGAAGTTGGACTGCTTTCCTTGGCGAAGAGAGAGAGAAGAGAGGAGATTTGACAGAGTTATTAAAAATCATGAGAGTTCTGGACAGAACAGATAGAGAAAAACCATTTCCGCTAGTCAAAGGATTGAGAATGAGAGAACAGAGATTTGAGGTAATCAGCAAAAGAAGCAATAGAGACACGAAAAGAAAGGTTTTCACACAGTGATTGGTGCCTGAGAGGGTGGTGGAGGCAGGTTCAATCAAGACACGCAAGAGGGAATTGGATTGTTATCTGAAAAGAAAGAATATGCAGGGCTGTGGAGAGAAGACAGAGGAGTGACACCAGGAGTGAATGTGCATTGCTCATCCACAGAGTCAGTGCAAACACAATGGACTGAATGGCATCCTTCTGTGCTATAACAATTCTGTGATTCTGACATTCATGTACACATCTTTGTTATAGAATGTAACCATCTAATTCTGGCTCAATGTCCACCTGTATAACAATTATGTACATTTTAATCAATGTTTTATAGACAGATCACGATCAGACCCGTTCTTTGTTAATGCATGTCTGTAAGATGAAGTTATCAGGTTCAGCCTTTCGCTTTGTTTTTGCGGCTATGACTCATCTTTCATTTACTCACCCTACAGTATAAATATCTCCCACCTTCTATGCCTTTTAGCTCTGACAAAGGGTCATCTGGACTTGAAACATCAGCTCTTCTCTCTCCTGCCAGACCTGCTGGGATTTTCCAGCACTTTCTCTTTTGATTTCAGATTCCAGCATCCGCAGTAATTTGCTTCTATCATTCTTCTTTTGATCCTGGGTTCTAATACCCTGACAATCTAACTCTTTTTTATTTTGTGCTAATGATATAATGAAGAATTTACAAGTAGTCATTCATAAGCTGTTTTGATATAATGTAGAAGCTAAAATCTTTTCACATTTGATGTTTGGCAGTGTTTTTCACAATCTCCCCGTTTAGTCAAGTAAACAATAAAATCCAGGAAAGTATGCCTGCCACGTTAGCTTAGTTGCCGTATTTATTTTAAATGAATATAATAATATAGTTGACAAAATACAAGCATTTGCACTGAAATGGAAAAAATATTATTGGAGTCCTTCAATGTTTAGGAACACTGGCATGGCAGCAATCAGTAGCATCCACTTTGGACACCTACCTTGTGATTGAGGACCTGATTCCAGGCTGTCAGTACCAGTTCCGAGTCAGTGCAAGTAATCCCTGGGGAATCAGCTCACCAAGTGAGCCATCTGATTTTGTAACCCTGTCTTGCAGCAATGGTAAGTGAAGTTGAATTCTAATTACCTAAATATGTAAGTGAATGTTCACTGAGAGCATTTCTGAAACACAAAATGATAATTTATCAAGGATTAGAGAGTTTTATCATTTCTGTTCTTTGTTTACTTTTAAATGAAAAGATTTAAAATAAATAATATACAGAACACATGAAAAATGTGAAAGATCACTTATCTCACTATGACATTGAAATTTTGCAACCCGTAAAGTATTGCTGTTGGTGGTTCAATAATGAAGCTGTTATTCAGGGGCAGCACAGTAGCACAGTGGTTAGCACTACTGCCTCACAGTGCAAGGGACCTGGGTTTGATTTCCAGCTTGGGTGACTGTATGGAGTTTGCACATTCTCTCCATGCCTGTGTGATTTCATCTGGGTGCTCCAGTGAGTGACTCATCGGCCATGTTATGTTTCTCTTTGTATCAAGGAGACTAGCTCGGGGTATATTGGATTATGAGGATAGGGTTTGGGTGGAATTGTGATCAGTGCAGACAATGGGCCATATGGCCTACTCCTCATGGTTATGATTCTATGATTCTTTTTCAAGAGGTCTGTTAATAAGTCTGTGAGAAATTGTCCCTTTAAGAATAACACAATAGCAGAGTTGGAGAATGGGGGTGGGGGAAGGTTGGTGTTGGAGAGAGAGAAATTCTGAGGTTTTAGGGGAAGAGAAGACCCCAACCCACCTAAAGTAAAAAGAAATTTAAAAGTTTTGCAAATAACATTCCTGACTGGACAATGCTGGTTCTGCTTGTGAAATTAACAAAGGATGGAATAGGCACATCAAAAGAAGAAAAAAACAGACTCTCCGGGCAGCGAAAAGAAAAAAACATTGGAGAGATTGCTGAGAGTTTTAAATCAGTGAAAAGGAGATGTTTTGGAGGGTTATAAAGAAGATTAAAATTTTGAAATAACGGTTCAAAAAAGGATCTGCCAGTTTTGCACCAAAGCTTCAAAAGAGCTGGAAAAGCAACGATTGACAGTCTTAAAGCAATAATACATTTAAACATGTAATGCACTTAATGCAGCAACTCAGGAAGGAACAGAAGAGAAGAGAAAAATTGAAGAAGATGCCCAAATACAGGGCAATAAGCAACGCAAGACCTCAAAGGAGACAATAAGAACTCAAGGAAGAGGCAATAAAAGACTCCAAAAAGAAGGCACTGAAAGAAGCCGGAAGGAGGGCAATGAAAGACATCAGGCGAGCGAAAGACCCCCAAAAAGTGCAACAGAAGATTTCAAAAGGAGGACAAAGAAGGACTCTGAATGGCCAAATGAAGGACAATGAAAGAATTGCAGAATAGAAACAAGTCAATACTTTGTCAGAGTCGGACCTGACCAACAGTGAAAGGTTTGCCAAAAAAAGTTTGACTGAAGTTAAGACAAGTAGAAATGCAGATTCCATTTGTGAAATCTACGTGTCCACTAAGAACATGACAGATTCACCCCAGAGGAAACACAGGAATTAAAGAATTCAAAAGAAATTTGAATTCTTTCAAATCTTGAAAGAATTCAAGAGGAAATCTTGAACGTAATAAGAAATCAGCAAATAAATTTCAAGCACCAGAGAAGACATTCGAACAAGGTAAAAATGACCGACAAATTTTTTAAAAAGTTGCAAAAATTGACAAAATGAAGTTGAGAAGGAAAACTGAATAAGACAATGTAGAATAAGCTCACTGCCAAGAAAAGCAACCAGAGAATTAAAACAAGTCCAGTGAAGAACAGAATCAGGAGAGTAGAAGCTTGAAGAAAATAAATTTGGGAATGAGAAATTAACTGAAGAGGCAATAACATTGAAATTATCAGCAGAATCAGCAATTCAGACACAGAAAGAAATTGAGATTTATGGGGGTGATTTTGAGCCCACTTTCTCTGTCTGTGGGAATGATCATGTGCACTTAAAATCCAGAGACTGCAATTTGTGCTGACGTATTTCTTAATTTCGATCTTCCAGCTCCTCGCTGGTGAAGCGGCGTGAAATACATTGCTCATTTTAATATATTATACATTTTAATATATTACCATGTTATTAATGACCACAGAAAGCTAATTTTAATACATTTCCATGTCATTAATGATCACTCTCTCCAGGCCATTCCCCTTCACTGGATACTCAGAGGCGCCAGAGTGGTGTCACACCAGCAGCATTTACAACAGGATCATTTCGAAATTAACTTGTCGTGGAAGTCTCCCGGAGACTACCATGTAAAGATAAGTTTAGCCCCGGGGAGAGAAGGACATAGCCAGCAGTGACCTTGCACTGACCCCTGGCACTGCACCTTAACACAAGTTGGCACCATGCCCATGCCAAACTATCTGTGCCAACCTGAGAGTGCAACCTGGCAGTGCTAAGGGGGAGGCTCCAGTGAGAGCCTCTCAGGGGTGGAGGTGAGATTCTTTCAGATTTGGTTGTGGGCTGAAGAATAAAGGATGTGAGCAATGGTCTTTGTGGTAGGGCGGATGCATGGGTACTGGAGGAGAGTGAAGAGGCGGACAACTGGGGGAATGAGAAGGGGCCAGTGATCGGGGATAAGGAAGGTAGAGATCCTTTGATCACGGGGAAGGGGGGAGCCCCTGAGACCTCCTTAGTGGACTGGAAGGTAAGATTATTACTGTTATGATCAGGGCACCTTTTAATGTATATTGGGTTTGTCAGCGTGTTGAAGCCTTATCCCCTGCATGCAAAAACCCCCATAACATTTTTTAGGCAGAGTGTCATAAGATCTGGAGAGAAACACAATAGCAGAGAGTCACCTTGGTCCCTCTAATTGGGAGTGAGAGTTGGAGAATGGGGGTGGGGGAAGGTTGGTGTTGGAGAGAGAGAAATTCTGAGGTTTTAGGGGAAGAGAAGACCCCAACCCACCTAAAGTAAAAAGAAATTTAAAAGTTTTGCAAATAACATTCCTGACTGGAGAGTGCTGGTTCTGCTTGTGAAATTAACAAAGGATGGAATAAGCACATCAAAAGAAGGAAAAAACAGACTCTCCGGGCAGCGAAAAGAAAAAAAACATTGGAGAGATTGCTGGAAGTTTTATATCAGTGAAAAGGAGATGTTTTGGAGGGTTAGAAAGAAGATTAAAATTTTGAAATAACGGTTCAAAAGAGGATCTGCCAGTTTTGCACCAAAGCTTCAAAAGAGCAACAACTGACAGTCTCAAAGCAGTAATACATTTAAACACGTAATGCATTTAATGTGGCAACTCAGGAAGGAACAGAAAAGAATGGTCAGAAAAATTGAAGAAGACACCCAAATACAGGGCAATAAGCAATGTGAGACCTCAAAGGAGACAATAAGAACTCAAGGAAGAGGCAATGGAAGAGTCCAAAAAGAAGGCACTGAAAGAAGCTGGAAGGAGGGCAATGGAAGACCATCAGGCGAGCGAAAGACCCCCAAAAAGTGCAACAACAGAAGATTTCAAAAGGAGGACAAAGAAAAACTCTGGCCAAATGAAGGACAATGAAAGAATTGCAGAATTGAAACAAGTCAATACTTTGTCAGAGTCAGACCTGACCAACAGTGAAAGGTTTTCCAAAAAAAGTTTGCCTGAAGTTAAGATAAGTAGAAATGCAGATTCCATTTGTGAAATCTACGTGTCCACTAAAAACATGATAAATTCATCCCATGTTTATTTGGAGGGAAGTATACTTGTTTTCTCAATGAAAATAACATTCTGCTATTTTTTGGTAAGATGCCACCACTATGCACCAGAACAAGACTGCTAAAATGACCACATGAATGGAAAAGCAATAAGTTTGTATGGTAAAGCTTCATGCAAGACCATATTTGGAACCATACATTAAGCCTACGAAGAAAACTATTTATGTTTGGACACACAAGTCTCAAGATCTCATCAAATAACCGTCATAAGGGAGGCAATGGCCTAGTGATATTATTGCTAGACTATTAATTCAGAAACTCAGCTAATGTTCTGGGATCCCAGGTTCAAAACCTGCCACGGTAGGTGGTGGGATTTGAGTTCAACAAAATATATCTAGAATTAAGATGATGATCATGAAACCATTGTTGTAAAAATCCATTCGCTTCACTAATATTCTTTAGATAAGGAAATCTGCTGCCTAAGCTTGTCTGGCCTATATGTGATTTCAGAGCTACAGCAATGTGGTTGACTCTCAATGGCCTAGAAAGTCATTCAGTTCAAGGACAACTAGCAAATAATGCTAGCCAGGCAGCCAGCAATGCCCGTGTCCCACGAATAATTTTAAAAAATTACTGCTGGAACAATAAAAATCTCATATTAATCACATAGTATAATATGAAACTTTGGTAATGGATCAGGTTAAATCTCTAGGAATGTTATTTCTGTGACTGGATTCCTATCATACTGAGTAGACTTGGAGGGACGGATTGTTCATAAACATATGGATCCCTTGAGGAGTAGAGAGATGCTCCAGGGGTTAATGTTGCATCAAGAAAAGTTTTTGAACCTGTAAACACCAAAGTACCTGATCAACCTGTTATAGACGTAATTGATGTCTCTGTAGAAGCAAGCTGTAATGAGTCGCCTGTGCCAGAACATGCATCTATGACTGCAGTTTCTGCTAATGTTAATCCTGTAGAGGCATCTGCGACTGCAGAATTATGAGAAAACTCCTCAAAGACTCAATTTATAATGGCCTAATTTGTTCAGTTAGAATTTGGGCTTAAGTAAGTTGAAGATTGTATAAAGGGGTTAAAGGGAGAGGGATGTGATGATTATCCTTTAAGGACAACACAGCAGAAGAGAGTCACCTGGTTTAAGGAACCAGTTAGGACTGAAAGTGGGTAATCATCCCAAGGAATGGAGTCTTCTCGGGAAGAAGACAGTCTGAAAGAATGTAGAAAACCTGTAAGAATGGAGAAGCCAGGGAGGAGGAAAGGGCTGTCCTAGGGCACGTGAGGCTGTTGGTTTCTATACTGTTTTTCCTTGTTAATAAATGCTCTTGTGTTCCTGATGAAGTCTGTAGCGTGCATCATTCTAAACTCAAATATCTGTCAAATCTCCAGTGAGGATCATTATTACTTTTTCAGCTCATGAAAACGACTTCAGATTCAGTTTATCATTCTTCAATAAACTTAGACGTGCCTGATCCTAAATCAGGCTTAGTTTGGTGGAACCAAGTTGAAAAACTATCTGCCCACTTTCGGATAATTGGAAATATCTGACCCAAATTCACAGTCAGTCTCACTGTCCAATCAAAACCAGCGATTAACTAATTAAACTCACAGTTTATCTTAACTTGTTGACTGGATCAGCTTGTGGACCATCACAATTATTGACATAATTGCTCTCAGTGTCATTTTTTATTTGATTTTCTTCTATTACGTCCACAGAATCAATCCTGGCTCAATTTTCCTTTCAGAAACTGTTCCCTCTAATTGTTTGTGATCTCTTTTAGAGCCAACCAGTGATGACTCAAGGATTCCGTGGAAGGATAACTTTGAATCTGCTTACACAGAGCTATTTGAAATTGGAAGGTATTGTAAATCTGGATTAAAAAGATGATTTAAAGATTTGAGGGGTACATTGGGCTGATTTTTCATTCTAGAGATGGGTAGCGAGTGTCAGGAAATTTCCTGGCTCAGCCCACCCATCTCGGGAGAAGATGTCAGCACAGACAGGACTTTTGTTCTGGGGTTAGGAGTGGAGGTGGATGAGCACTGACTGGAGTCAGGCCCAGCAGACCCCGAAATTGTTGGAAGGCAGCCACAATGGCTGTTAAGACATGTTTAAGAGGTATACTTTGATACTTTGGCACTTCACAGCAGAACAAAGAACAGACTTTTTTGCCCTCACATCCTGCACATACTCCATGTCTCATTCAGGTAATTCATGCTATTTCATAGCTCTTAGCTAAGAGTGCATAATGGCACCTGGTTGAGAGCCTAGCTATTGAAGTAATCTATTGAATTCAATAATCTATTGAAACAGCTGTGCCCAGCTAAAACATTTTTTAATTGATAGCTCCTGCTCCCTGATCTATTCTATCAATTGCACAATGTTTATGCCCTTGCAGTTTCTGCTATTGATATTTTTAAGAGTTTGGGTGATTGACATTTTTATAGGATTGTGAGAAAAGATTCTTGTCAAAAAGCCGGCAAGTTATCAATGTGGCCTATTGTCAACATAAGATTCGTTCGTTCTATACAGAGGGGCGAATTGGCATAAAAGTGCCATAATTTGGCACAGAGACCATGAGAGAGCATGGAGGGTGGATACAGGGACATCGCTTTGTATGGAAAAGTATAAAGGGTTATAGGGGCTAGTAGAAGGCCATGGTTTGCAAGTGGGAGCTGGCGGGTGTAAGAGACCATGTGAGAAATGGATAGAGAGTCATAGCTTGGCATGGGGTCATGGCTAAGATCTTTTGAGCTTACCTGTCAAAAGTTTCCTCATCCAAACCATGGTTCACAACACTGCCATGGAGTCTCCCTAATGCCATGAAAATCCAATCCATTATGTCCCAATCCCTTGACCAGTGCACCTTAATTCATTGAAGGTGCTTGTCCAACTGCATTTCAATATTTATTTGCTGGACGAAATTTGTTCTGTATTTGGTAATTCCAGCTTTCTCACCTCGAGGTAATGATGATCACATATGGATCTGTGAATGGGCTTGCTTTACTGAAACAATTGTAGGACATTGATTGCAGCTTTCAGACCAAACAGTTGAAGTGCTTACTCTGCCCAGTTGTTTCAGATGTCGATTGGCTTAACTTGCAGTCTTTATTGGGACTTTTGGAAACAGTGCCCAGAGCGGCCCAGGAAATGAAAAAATAACATATTGGTGAAGCCAAGAGAAGCAAGAGTGTCCTCCCCAGAACCTGATATAATTCTAGCTTACGTTCAGCTTGGCATTGTCTTCCCATCTATGCCCAAACCTGACAGCCAACTTTCTCACTGTGGAAGTCAGCTGATGTCCCAAATCCCAAGAGTCATTGAATCCATAGTTCTCTGGTAGTTTTTGAGGCTCAGGCTTCCTGCTGGTAACTTCAGGTGGACAAAGTGGCCGTTTTGCCAGACTCGTATTCTTCAGGCACGACTTCAAAATCAACATTTCCGTTGAATTTTTAAATGATCACAGACATTTTAGATTCCTTGACAATTTCTTGGCACTGGACAGCAAGCCAGTTTTGCTGTCTTGCTTCCATCCCTAAACATTGCAAAAATGGGATAACAAATTAAAGGGCTTATTGAACTTATGTGCCAACACAGAATGGAATTTTCTAGTCGGCAGTCAGATTCTTACAGAGATGGACAGAGGCAACCTCTCTGCTTCAAACTGGGGCCCGTTGCTCCAGCAAACATTTCTCACCTCTCTCCATCATGTGGATATGTGGTTTCTCCTCTATTCTCATAGCAGTCTGGTAAGTTTTATTCTCATATTTTCACAAAGTCTTCAGAGGGCACCTCCATCTATGATGTGTTCTTCCTACAGGCAACTGCAATTCCCAATGCTAGTGATAGGACTATTGATCTCTGAGGGCCTTCTATTGGCCCTCCAGCTTTGGGGGCCCACCAACCTTCCTTAATTGGAGGTGAGCGTACTTCCTCACCACTAATTGCATGAGGCAGCTGATGCTGATACCCCGGGTGTAAACTTAATTCATGGAGCACAACACATAAGTTACAATAGCTGTGTAATCAGTGGTTTGTCTTTCTCTCAGACAATCACTGGCTTGCATGCAAAAGCAGGCAGAGCATGCATTTATTCACACGCTAATTCCACATAGGGCCTCTTTGCCTTGGAAAAAGAATCCATTCTATTGTTCAGACTACCTGGAGACATTGGTGAAATTTATTTTGAGGAAGCAGTAACACAATAAACAATAGTAACATGAAAAAAATCAGAAAGCATAGCGGGCTGGAATTCAATGCAACTGGCACAACAAACTTTACATGGCCAGGACAGGAAAGCTTTTATTAGATAGCCTGTCAATAGATGATATCCATTACACTAGGAGTGTATCCAGTGTAATGGCTGTACAAAAACACAGGGAAGTTGTAGTCTTAGGACCCAATTTTATCATTTTCATTCTAAGTGCTAAATCTGAGCGCAATTCAGGTCCGACTTGGAAATCTGGTTTCAGGTATTCCCATTTACATTTGGCCTGAAAAAAACATTGCGAGTCCAAATTGCATTGTGGGCAGGGTTCAGCACGCCTGAAATGATCGCAGCTCTGAATTACTCTTGCACATTTAGAAGAAAAAATTGGAAAAATGGCCACTGTCACATCACTCCCAAGCCACAAAAAGCAGATAAAGTGGCCTAAGAACAAAAAGCAAGAGCGATGGTCCCTACAGATATCACCCACCCCCACAACGTAACCTTCCCACTTATCCACCCACCGTCCCGCTACCCAGACTAACTGCGATCCCTGCCCCCTTCCCCCACACTGATCACCCGCAGAGTGGCAGCAAACCTCCCAGTATTCCACCCCTCATGCTTACCACCAGAGATCCATCTGGCTTCTGCTCCTCCCTCACCAATGTGCGATTGGGCCTCCCCTCCCAACAGGAATACATCTGACCTGCCTCCTCTTTCCCCCAACCAGAAAATGATCAGGCCCCCTTTCGCTCTCATCCCCTCACCAGAGAATGATCTGGCCCACCTCCCTCTCCCCTGCACCACCAATTTGAATCAGAGAACCATTGTTGGAAGCTCTGAACTTATTCTTCAGCAGCTGGAATTTCCAAAAAAGACTTTTCGCTGAGCAGGTCTGTTTCACGTCAAATCTGGATGGGCGAACGCGATGGTAAATGGGAATTGCTGGTAAAGTTGGGCGGGCAGCCTACTAATTCAATTGAAATGCATGCAAATGCATTTAAATCACCGTTTCAACTGTTTTGGGGGCGAATCAAATCACGGTCATTCCTGACCTCGGTAAAGTGGCCATCTGCGCAGGTGCGGATCGTGTTAATGGCCTTTAGCCTGACGTTACCACATTTTCATGCTCAAAAATGGGCTTGCACAATGGTAAAATTGGGCCCTTAGCATCTGAGCCCAGCAAGTCATGTTGGCGATCTCAGCAGAAACAATATAGTTTTGTTTACAGAAGCTAGCTTGCAAAGAGCTGCCTTAAAATTTGGATTTATTTCTACAAAGCCCTTTGTTCATTAGGTGGGCCTCAGCTACTGGCATCCAGAGACCTAGGACTTGTTAGATTAGGTGTACCTCCAGAAACCTTGTGGCAAGTCATTCTGAAGGCCCATTACGTATAAATCCCTGAGGGGCATGTCTGGCAAGGGAGGAGCAGTGCATTACAGTCCATGTAGTGATGGAAGAGAGCATATGTTCCACACCCAGGATTAATCTAATATTGAACAGTGCCCTG
This sequence comes from Sphyrna mokarran, assembly GCA_024679065.1. Classification (NCBI taxonomy): domain Eukaryota; kingdom Metazoa; phylum Chordata; class Chondrichthyes; order Carcharhiniformes; family Carcharhinidae; genus Sphyrna; species Sphyrna mokarran. The sequence continues at coordinate 47,602,733 of JAGIQG010000011.1, read as the reverse complement.
TATATTGGCAACATGGAGTCAGCTCCTAGTTTGTACGCTTTACTGTATATTTGTGAATAGTTCTAAAAGACAATAAATACTTACAGTTAACATAGATGTGACTACAAAGACTTCTCGAGACCTCTCAAACGATGACCAACACCATGGAGGCAGCTTGTGGATGAATCCTTTATTTCACAGAAAATGCAGTAAAAACCTGAAATTCTGCAAGAATGAGAAGAAAAATCAGAAAAGCTGCTTGACCTGAAAGCATGGTCTAAAAGCAGAGATGTGGAGGAAACATTATCAGGAAAAGTCTCCAAAGAAAGACTTGGAAGCTAAAGGCAGAAATCTAAAATTCTTTACTCTAGCAGAGAACTCCATTGAATTTCCTCTGAAGTCCAGCTTCTATTTTCAGAGTGCACAGTTAGCAGACCTAACAGGGATGAGTTAAATCTTTTAAAATTCCAGGCTACGGCAAATGCTGAGAAATCTTTAAATAATCCTGGATCAAAAGTGCAGTTTGAAAAAATCCATCTCTGAAACCCTATCCCAGAGACAGCACTTGAAAATGTGGAGGGCGATTATCCTAGCCTGCTGTGCTAGCACAGGGTTACGACACGTACGCCAACCTGTCAGAGTGGAAATCAGTCCACTCACAGCTATGCTTTTGTCATGTTAGGCAGGAATAAGCCCTAACCCTTGATTTTCAGGGTGAATCCTGCTAGGGTACTCTGCAGTGCTCAGATTGTGGGAGATTTAAAAAAACGGAGCTGCTCCCATTTTCATGTGAATTGAGAAGTTGGAATTCTTTGGAAGAATCCCAGCCATGATGTCTGAGCTTGCTCCAAAATGGAAAAATTGATAAATTATCAAGGAGAATCACAACTTCTAAACTTAGGTGGCAGAAAGTAGAAACCAGGATTTGACAAACTTTTGACTTTTAAGTAAAACACTAAGCAAGAGAATTCTGTATGCAGTCGATCCAGGCAGCCATTATTGACATTGTCTTTCAGCTAAGTGTGAACACCATTGTGTTGAGTGGACTTCATCAAAACCAGCAAGTATGGAAAATCCCTTTGTCTCCAAAAGCTCTTAAAGCAAAATCTAAACTTTGACCTTTTTAGCCATTGATCAGAATTCCACTCATTCAGAACAACTTGGATTTCACAATGGGACAAACTTAATGGAAAATTGGGCATCTTGGAAGAGAATTTCTAAGCTACTGGGATACAACAGGTCCAAGTAGAAAATTAGAAAAAGTCCAAATTAATACATTTTTATACTGGTTTGGTGAACTTGTAGATGAATTAATCCTAATACAGCACATTGATAAATCCTCAAACAGCTTTGATGAACATTAAAAACCTTTGAATGTTTTAATCTTCCAATTGTGGAGCATGTGAAGAGTCTCGGAAACAATTGGCAGAAGTGCAATACAGAATGTGGGTTTGAAAGATAGTGCAGAGAAATTAGTCTCTGCTAAGGAAAAACTAATCAGCGCAAAGACCCAACTTTCACATAGGAAAGATGCGTTTAGAAAGGGAAAACAAGAACTGATGAGAACATTGGAATGCCACTCACAGGAAATAGAACACTTCAAAAAGGACTTAAAATGTTCTAACAATAAACTTGTATCAGCATATTCAGCAAAGATAGATGTTCACTTAAAATTTCATGAACTTCAAGCATCAAAAGTTTCTAATAAGCCTCGTGCAAGGTGCATGGACCAGGAGAGAAAAATGCTGATGCATCAGATTAGTTGCTTGAAAGAGAATAAACAACCAAATCTGGAGAACTTCTTGAACTTTGTTCCAGTCTGAACAACATGAAGGTTATGATACACACTGTGGAACAGCAAATCCAGATTTTGAAAATAGATAAGAAAAATTTTATGAAACATAGAACTATGGAATCCCTATAGTACAGAAGAAGCCACTTGGTCCATCAAGTTTGCACTAACTTTCTGGAAGAGCATCCTCCCCAGATACCCCCCTCCATCCTATCCCTGTAACCCCATACATTTAGCATAGCTAATCCACCTAACCTGCATATCTTTGAAGTGTGGGAGGAAACTGGGGCATCCAGAGGAAACCCACACAGACAGGAAAAATGTGCAGGCTTCACACAATCACTGAAAGTGGGAATCAAAACCTGGTTGCTGGCGCAATGAAGCAGTAGTACTAACCACTGTGCCACCACTTCGCTGGAACAATTTAATAACTTGATGATTAAATTGTGAATCCAAGGAACAGCCAGTGACAATGGAAATTATTCCGACCAGAACTGAACATCCATGTGAAGTTGGCAAACTATAAGAGTTCTGCAGACAACCGAAACAGAGACATTCAACTTACCAGAGCAGCCATGGAGCTGAATGAAAAGATTCATTAAGTTGAAAAGCAATAGAAAAGAAGGAAGAGCTCAAATGTTTGGGTAAAATTGTGAAATTGTGATAATGTAGTCATGACAATGTAAATGTATGATAGCAATAACAATGTAGGACAGAAGGTAAACTATAATCACTTAAAATACATTGAGTAAAGACTTGGGGGAAAGTGTAGTATGATGTTTAATGTGGGACTGAGTATCATATCGCATTTACTCTGATGTAAGAGAATGCATGATCTGCATCTCCAGTTATTTTAACGTTGGCTAGAGCTGTGCGTACTATCAAGCATAGAGACAGCTCCTCAACTGTACCCTTTATTGTATACGTTTAATAGTTCTAAGGACTTCTTCAGACTTATGTAATCATGATCAACACCCTACAACACTGGTAAGGAACAAAATTAAATGAGTAGGTAAAAATCTGCACTTAATGGCTACCCATTTACAATTTTTAGATAAATGGAGCTTGCTCCCCAAAGTAAAACGCAAGGATTGCATTCAATTCAATGAAATGTGAATTATTCAGTTAATCAATAGCTCTCATGTTATATCCCACATGATATAAATGGCCATTAATATTAAACAGTACATCTTCCAATTCATCACCATCATGGGAGATTTATAAGTTTTCACAATATATAATTAAACACACATTTCTGTACTCAGAAATAATAGTGGCCAAACCTGTTCATACCTGTTGAACTGAAAATATTCCAACAAGGTATATTGACTTGGAATCTCATTTATGCCTTGATTTTCTCTATTTAAGCTTTGAATACCATTCTGTATTACAGGGGTCGTTTCTCTGTGGTGAAGAAATGCATACAAAAATCAACCAAAAGAGAAGTTGCTGTCAAGTTCATCAGCAAAAAAATGAAGAAGAAAGATCAAGTAGCCCATGAGGCAGCAATCTTACTCAATCTACAACACCCACAATTTCCTGCAATATGCGACACATATGAATTTCCTACCTGCTATATTTTAGTTCTTGAACTGTAAGTGTTGATTTTCTATGCTTGAAGCCATCAGAATTTGTTAAATAGAATATCATCTGTGTTAACCCTATGGGATGGACTTGCAGCTTTACTTTAGTCTGCCTAGTTATTCATTTAAATTTGTTTTCTTCCCAAAGATCAAGCATTTTGATATGGCATAGTGGGACAGTGGTTGGCACTACTGTCTCACGATACCATGGACCTGGGTTTGATTCTGGCCTCAGGTCACTGAACGTGCGGCATTTGCAAAATCTCTCCGTGTCTGCATGGGTTTCCTCGGGGTGCTCCAGTTTCCTGCCATAATCCAAGATTTATGGGTTAGGTGGATTAGCCATGCTAATTTAAGCCATGATTTTATCAGCTCATCCTGCCCATCGATGGGTGGAGTGAGTTGGTAAAATCGCATGAGAGCCGAGGAATCAGGATTGCATCCGATTCCTCAGCTTTCACAAGCTTACCGGCACCAGATTTCCAGTGAATTCAACCGCTCGCCCATTTCTGGCAAGAGACTAAATATATTATTTCAATTTATTTGAATCATAATTTACATCTGTTTAGTGAGCCTCACGATCAATCGTCCCGGCTCACTTGTCTTTGTGGCCTTGTTAGGAAAGATTCTCTCTAGTGAGCCGTGAATGGGGAACAATCGTGTTGCCATCCCCACTGTAGAACCAGAGAATATAGTGGCCCCCTGCAGAAGTTGAGGTTGATGAGGGGAGCCCTTTAGCCAACGTCAGCTTGGTATTTAGGCATTGGGCAGTGTCTACAAGGACAGGAACAATGGAGAGGGTCAGAAGCGGGCTATGAGCTGCGGGACCAGGCCAGGACAGCCCAATCGGGGAGGGAGTGGGGCCTGAATGGAGCAGGGCCTGAAGGGGATGAGGTCTGGAGGGGTGTATAAAGGAAGACGTGGGAGTTGGGTCCCACTGCGTATTATACAGCTGTGATCAGTGGGGAGGAAAAGGCACCCACTCCTGCTCTGCCTCTGATCAGTGGGGAAGGAGGGGAGACTGCTGCTGCCCTCCACAGCGACTGTGAGGTTGGTGTGAGGTTTGTGATTGGCCATGTGCTACCGTGTGATTGTGAGGGCAGGAGGCTGACTTGAGGCAGATGGCAGAGGCAGAGGCCTGACACAGAGAGAGTGCTCTCTGTCAGGTCTCTGCTGTCACAATTGCACCTGTGCAGCCACAGATGTCTGCACATGCGCAATAGCTTCCCCTGCTGATCAAGCTGGATGGCAAGTTAAGCCCCACCCACTGCTTCCAGTAGCTAGAAACTAGTCCATGCACTAAGTGCATAAGATTGGGAGTAAAAACACACTCAAAAAAATGGATTTGCAATTCCCCACTTTCACACTAGCTGGGCACTTAAGGCCTTATTCTCCCATCCTGATGCACATGTTTTTTGGTGTGTTTGAATTGGGAAATTTGGATTTTGTGGGATTCACGCATGCATTCCTAACATGTTGCGCATCTCCCACAATGGGAGAACAGGTGCAATCAGGACTGTGCTGGAAACTGGCACAAAGACAGGTAAGTGATTTAAATCTGATTTTAATTTTATTTAAATGTCATTATCGGGCTCAACACGGAATTCTTTGGGCCCGATAGCATCTCCCACCCTGTCAAGCATATTTTACTCCAGTGAGAAAAAGGCAGCTCCCCAGTTGTCAGGAACTAGCGGAAACCCTGCTGGAGTAAAGAGGGGCACTTAGGGCCCCCAAGGGGATTGTACAACAGTGGGGGTATTGCCCCCTGGACATGGGCACCCTGGCAATACCAGCCTCTACCCCCTGATACTGTCCACCGGGCAAAGTGCAGAGTCCTGGACTGGCCAGCAATTGAGCTGGCCAGCAAACTGCAGTCTGACAGTTCGGGCTACTGTGCATGCATGAACAGGCCCCTCCTCTCTCGAGCTTTTTTTGATATTCACGATTGTGATCTCTGCATTGGACAGAGTGTGGGAGATTCGAATCTAAACTCCCACTGAAAAAAACAATCATGAATTGCAACTTTATTCTCGCCAATTCAGCACTTAGAATTTTTTGGGGAGAATCGGGCCCATAGAATTCTCCTTGTAAAATTTTGTCCCCAGAATCCAAAGATATATAAATCAGATGTAATAACCATTAACTCTGACATTCGATGTTGCAGAGATAGGGCGTTGGAGAGAGCCTGGGAATGATGCTCTGTCACAGAGTCACTGCAGACCCTGATGGCCGAATGGCCTCTTCTGCACTTTAGGGATTCTACAAGTCAATGACTTTTTCCATTTTCTTGATTAGTTTTCTCTCCTCTTCTCCTTATCCTTCAAGCCTCTTTCTGAGAAATAGTTCGTGGGAATTATGTTCCTTTGGCATCTTGCTAAGGTTTGATTATTCTCTAAAAGCACAGACAATGAATGTTAGCAGACAATTTGGCCATATAGGGCATTACTGTCAAACTCAATTCTGTTCTCACTCAGCATCAGCACACGCACCTATTAGCAGGTATCACTGGACGACAATTGAGTTCCTCACCATTTTTACTGTCCTCATCTCCTCCATAATTTTGGGAAACTGAAAATAATTATAGCCTTGCTTCTGCCATCATCAAATCTGCACAAACTGGAAGTTTAGCCTGCTGCTTTCCGGGAATATAACTCACTGCCTTCTCAGTTGAGTCATTAGAGAAACTCAGACGTTCATAATAATATTTAAATGATTTATTTTTAGTAACACACAGAAAGCAGTGCCTGCCCACGCTTGCCAACAGTTCAGTCTTATATATTTGTTTTAAACAAATATGTTGCTGCCAGTGATAAGCCCAACTTCAAGGGCAGTGCAGTAAGGTAAATGAAGCACAGAGCTAATATCACCTGAAGTGGCAAGATAAATGCTGATACAAGAAGAGTGTTCCATATATCCATTTACCAGCAGGTTAGGCAGCACAACCAACCACTAAAGCCTAGCAGTGCTCATAACCATAATATGATTAGGCAGTCAGTACAGTTTTAGGGCAAAGAAGTCATGCTTGAGTGTGCATGGAGTAGGGAAGGGAGAGCTAGTGAATGTTATTTACTGTATTTTCAGGAGGCATTCAATAAGATGCCATTTAAGAGATTGTTGCACAAGATTTGGTCTCATGGGGATTATGGATGACAGCATGGATTGATTAATAGACAGACAACAGAGTGCAAATAAAAAGGTCATTTTCAGTGTGGTGTAACTAGCGGAGTACCTAAAGGATCAGTACTTGGACTTCAGCAATTCACGATCTGTCTCAATGATTTAGGTGAGGAGGTTAGTATGTGATGTGACGAAGTCTGCTGATGATATAAAAGTAAGTTGCGAGGAGGGCATATAAAGACTGCGTAGGGAATATGGACTGGTTAAGTGATTGGGAAAGAGAATAGTAATTGGAGTACAATGTTGGAAAATGTGAACTTATCCACTTTTGTGGCTAGAATGGTAAAACAGTATGTGAGAGACTTGCTACTTTGGATTATCTAACCCAATATCACCTAATTATGTTTCGTGTCATACTTTGTTTCGAATGCTCCTGCAAAGTGCTTTGGAACATTTCATCACATTAAAAGTGTTACATAAAGATAAGCTGTTGTCCTTGTACATAAATTACAAAGAAATTCACTTGCATGTGCATCAAGCAATTAAGCAGGTAAATGGCCCGTTAGCCTTTATTGCAAGGTGAGGGTGAAGTAAAAGAATAAGGAGAGTAGAATTTTCTCTTGGGGGGTTATCAGATCAACCATCCATTATAATCTGCACTTGATATTCAATTCCATTGCAGTCAGCAGAATTAAATATTATGCACTCCATACACTGGGTTGTCCAATTAGTACTACCCATTTTACATCACTGCCCAAAACAACTTTCTAATCCTGGAAGTCTTACTGCAATTATGTAAACTTTGGTGAGCCTGCACCCACAATACTGGGTGGGATTTTTGGGCCTCACTCACCCCTAAACTGGAAAATCCCACCATAAGGTCAGTGGACCTTTCCACGGTCTGCTCTTTACCTGCTCCAATTCCCATGAATTGAATGGTAAAATTCGGACCACTGTGTTTAGTTTACTCTTGTTACCTAAGAAAGAATATACTCGTGTTAGAGACAATGCAACAAAGATTAAGTAGATTGATTTCTTGAGTAATACAGCAGTAGTATGTGCAGTGATTGAGTAGAATTACCCACATCCTGTTGTGTTTAGAAGAATATGAGAGCTATTCTCATTGAAACACATAAAATGTTTTAGAGAGTTTGACAAGTTGTTATTGTTCCTCCTGGCTGGAGAATCTAGAACAAGGGTCATAGTCTCAGGATGATGAATTTAGGACTGAAGTGCAAAATTTCTTCATTGAGAGGGTTGAGAATCTTTGATTGGATTGAATAACAGGGTAGGCTTGAGGGGCTGAATGGCCTACTTCACTCCTATTTGTTCTTAATTTTTTTTGTGACGGTGCTGTGCTGTAGAATTCGTCCCTCTGTAAACATGGCCAATTCTTTAAAATGGGAGTCCCTGCCAATTATATTACTGCTAGGAACCATTTCTTGGAGCTACTTGTAAAATACATGATGAAAATTGAAAAGTCCAGATGAAAAAACCTGCGCACGATTCCAGGCTCAGTGTGTTGACATGTTTATATTTTATAGCAAGTGTTGGATGATAACTCATTGAAGGTTATATGTTATAAAAGTTAACAACTGTTAACTTCAGACATTTTCAATAATCTGTTCAAATATTCCTTTTACTTGGCACATGTTAGTTGGATTTGTTGAGAAAGATTTGGCACATTCTGCTGAACTAACACAGATCAAAAACCAGACTAATTGATCATTGTGTTGCTGTTTATGGACCATGCTGCTTACAAAATGTGTATTCCATTCAGGAAGAACGACTGCTTTTCAAAATAATCACAGAAACCTGATTTAAGCTTGACTTTACGTTTGCTGACCTGGTGCTTAAAATTGTTTGATCCTTTTCGCTGTTTCTTTCCTAATTTCAATGTATTAGTAACCACCTTCTCAAGGGTAATTAGGGATGGGCAATAAAAATATCAGCCTGGCCAGTTGTGCCCAAGTTCTGTTAAAGCATTTGTAAAAATAAATTTTCAGCACTGATGTCAAATCTCTGGCACTTCCCCGCTGCACATTTTTGAGACTTTAGTTTTATTACTCCTTATTTTCTATTCTCTCATCTATTTTAATCCATTTTCAATAGTTTAATTTCTCCAAGATAAGGGTTGGGTTTTACTGCCCACCCTCAGGTGTGGGATGCGGGGAGAAGTGGAGTTTGTGCAATGGAATGGGTACCATGCCCATTGTGCTGTTGAAAATCACACAATGGCTGCATTCGATTTTGATTTCATGAAGATATATTGTGTACACCAGATTTCTTTTGCCATTCACTGCCGAATTGTTTTCCAACACAATCGTATTGCAAAACCAATATGCCTATAATTGATTATAGAGTTATTCACAAGTTCTTTGAGAGCCTTTTACCATTTGCCCTAATTGCAATCATATCTAAATGTTTAAGACTTTTAAATGAATTTTGCCAGCATCAGCGCCTAACAGGAATTTTCAATGCATTTTTGCAGAGAATGGTGGGACCAACTCACTGAGAGGTAACTCTAACCTACCCAATGGAAAACTAACAGAATGTGGTGCAACACATGTTCTATGTCCCTTTCCAATTTTACTTTCTATTGAAATCATAGAAGTAAAAATATAGTTGTGTCTCGCCCAGAACTTATCTTAAATCGGTATTCCACACAACACTTTTATAATAAGACATATTATATATTCCACAGTACTTAGAAATGATGTATATAATACATGTTTAACATTTCACATGTAAAAGAATTGGAGTTTATTTTAATCAAAAGCCCCTATTAACTCTCCCCCTGCTTCATCCCTTGTCACGATTCAGATGTTTTAGGGCATAATATTCTAAATAATTTGTGTTCTTGTCTCAAAGATTGGATAATGGTCGCTTGCTTGAATTCCTGGTAAATCAAGGGGACCATTTGGAGGAAAAGGTCGCTTTTTACATCCGGGACACTTTGGAGGCCCTCCAGTATCTACACAACTGCAGGGTTGCTCATTTGGATTTGAAGGTAGGACTTTACCCAAACAAACAAATCAATGTTGGATTCTTATATATCCTTTTTCAATTGATATTTTCTCAAATTTTGTTGTATCAAATTCAACATTGTTGATACAGCTGCTGGCTTTGAAAATCTATTGGGCCCCACCCCAACCACACACTCCAATCTTCTTCCACTCCTCGACTAAGCGCCAGTTAATTCCAACCACAAATCGCCTTTGCTTCCTTGGTTCAGTCTTCCTCTCTGTTCCATCCAAGTTCCATTCTCCTGACGTATATTCCTCAGTTTCCCTCGCTCACCAGGACCCATTCCTACTTCCCATTTCCTGTCAACCCCCTCTCTTTTTTGTTCCCTCTTTCCTCTAAGATCCCGTTTTACAACTGCCCCCACCTCTCGTCTCCCTGGAACCACAGCTTTTTCTCTCCTTATATTTCCTTCCCCCGATTCTAAGTCTGCTATCTTCGTCACATCCCCCAATCCCCTTATTTCTTGCCTCTTTTCATTAAACCAGCCCCATATATGTGTGTTTTGTGGCTCTATCTCCCTCTCCAATCTCCTAGATGTTTATAACTTTTGAAGTTATATTACATTTGAAACTGTATCTGTCATTGTACAACAAGCTAAAGGTCACTCAACTCAAGAGCTTACGTAAAAGGACTAACCATGTTCAAACGTGACCCGATTCACATTCTTCAGCTATTTGGATTTATATATTATTACCATTGCTTATTGCAGTACTTGCATCCTTCCTTTCATTGTGACTGGCTCTCTGTGACTTTCTGTGGTACAAGCTGACACATCACAGAGAAAGGGCGGCATGGTGGCCCATTGTTTAGCACTGTGCCTCGGAGCACCAGAGATCCAGGTTCAATCTGGCTTAGATCACTGTCTGCGTGAAGTTTGCATGTTCTCCCTGTGTCTGTGTGGGTTTCATTCAAGTGCTCCTGTTTCCCCCCTCCCCCCATATTCCAAAATATGTGGGTTAGGTTGATTGCTCCTTCGTGTTCTTGGGACTAGCAGGGTAAATGTGTCTGTTTACGGGGATAGGGCCTGGGTGGGATTGTTGTTGGTACAGATTCGATGAGACAAATGGCCGCCTTCTGCACTGTTGGATTCTATGAAACTATTCTGGCAGGATAGTCTAGTCCCTCAGATTTTTAGCAGCATTAGCCAGAAATTTTATGGCCTATATAATAGGATAAAAGCCAAATATTGCAGACACTGGAATCTGAAGCATAAATTGAGGATGCTGGAAAATCTCAGCAGGTCTGACAGCATCTGTGAAGAGAGTATGAAACCAATGTTTCGCGTCTAGATGACCCTTCAGATCTGACGAAGGGTCATCCAGACTTAAAATATTGGCTGTATTCTCTCTCCACAGATATTGTCAGGTTTATGGCCCACACTGGGAGACTCCTGAACAAACTAAGATGATGATAACATGCGCAGGCTAGAATTCTAATAGCAAAGGACAGGCACACACATTGGATCATCTTTGCAAAGGCAGTTAGACAGTTAGAAACCTGATCAATGCAAATGATTAACAGTGGTCCTGGAGGCATACACAAATACACCATTGAAGAATGGAGTTTCCTATAAAATGATCTTTAGTTATTTGTGTAGAGAGAGAGAGGACGTAGATTATTAGACCTATTGCTTTATGTCAGTGGATATACACCATATAAGCAGGAGGACATTAATTTGCATTCACACAGTCCAAGTAGCCGATACATGTGTCACAGTTTCAGCTTTATTAATAACTATTTTCCTTTCTAACAGCCAGAAAATCTATTGATTGATCTTCACACACCTGTGCCACGTGTCAAGCTTATAGATTTGGGTGATGCTGTTCAGATCACCACTTATTATTATGTCCACCAGTTGTTGGGAAATCCAGAATTTGCAGCCCCTGAAGTAATCCAAGGAACACCTGTTTCACTAAGTACAGACATCTGGAGCCTTGGCGTCCTTACTTACGTGATGCTGAGTGGGGTGTCACCTTTTCTGGATGAGAGCGTAGAGGAGACATGTATGAACATTTGTCGACGAGATTTCAGTTTCCCTGACGAGTACTTTCAGGGAATCAGCCATGTCGCCAGAGACTTCATAAGGGCCCTGCTTCAGGGAGATTTTCGCTGGAGACCCACAGCAGCCACATGTTTACAAAATCCTTGGCTACACCCTCAGAATGACAGTTACTCCACAATCCCACTGGATACCTCACGGCTGGCTTTGTTTATTGAGCGTCGCCGACATCAAAATGATGTGCGTCCTGTCAGCAATGTGAAAGGTCTCTACCCAAGCAATCTTGGATCAAGGATGTGAAGCAATAGTGACCTGTATATAATGAGTCACTATTTTGTTGAACAATGCATTGAGAGTGGTTGCACTCCATCGAGCTGGAATACTGGGCCTGAGCACAACTTGAATGGGTTTAACAGGTTTACGTTAGAATATATATATCGAATGTTTCTGAAGTATTATCCTTGGGGAAACATGGCAAACCAGATGAGCAAATTTCAATCTACTTACTCAAGATTGAAGGCAAATGTTTTGACCCTTTAAGAAATTAACATTCTTCAAAGTTTTAAAAGGCAGTGGATTTTGTAAAGCATATGACAACATGCAGAGTTAAACTCCTCAATATTTCACATGCTGAATGTTGCAAAATAGATGCCAAGAAAATCGCATCAGTAATCAGATACTCTAGACAAAATAAATTAGATGCTTTAAATTATTTAGTTACATAAAGCAATGCTGCTATAGTTCTTGAAAGATTAGTAGGCATTCTGAGAAATCCAAATTTAGAATATGCACTAGAGGTGAGGAACACCGCTGGTACTCTTGCATTTTGGGAAATTCTGTCCATATAGTTTTCCAAACCCTGATTACACAGACTCCACAATCTCATGAAATGCAGAGCTGCCAATGAGGCTTTCTCTGGTAGCACACATTCACATAATAGACAATATGGTTGAGTGAAACATTATTAAAAAAGACCTTTTTTTAATTCAGTTTTCTCCCCTTGGGATCTGGGAGGCTCAGGTACTTCGCCCAAGTGCCTCTCTTTATGTGTGAACCTAAAATGGTGAGTATCGACAGGCTATTAAAGCCAAATATCCACATGCCTGCTTTCCAATTGTAATGAAAGGTCAGTGATCAAGAGCAGAATGCTAGCTTTTTTTCTTTTTTTCTTCCTTTATTTTTTGCCCCTTTTCATTCACACCTAATCCAGCCCCGCACAAGTGCACTCTATGTCACTGTCTCCCTCACTGGTATTAAGGTAATTTCACTATCTCTATTTCTGTCCAGGTTCCTATCAGTTAATGGAATTGCAATCATTAACCATGGCACTTTCCTGTTCTGAGTGGCTAACACCATACCTTGTGATGGCTTTAACCCACAAAACATAGACAGCACTTAAAACACAATCAAATTCCTGCTATATTCTTTGAAAACGGCATTGTCTTGGTTAGTTTTCATAATAGTTATTTTGTGTTATTACAATCAAAAGTGGACAATATTGTTCAATTGAAGCATGAAGATTCAGTTGTCAAATATGGGAGTTTGGAAGCCCATACTACTTTTAACGCTCTAAAAATAACCCATTTACATGCAAGCTCATCAGCTTAAAAGCTTAAAATTCTGAATAATGGAAAGCCCTATTGAAAAAACTACAGTACTTTCTGTTTCCATTCAATTTTATGATGGAACCATGCTACATCCTGAACCGGTCTACTAAATTATGCAGAAATAAGTCCTATTTCCAATCAGGCAAATTTATTAAGTGGGCTTGCAGCTGAAAGTGCTATCTGAAGCTGCTAAGGGCTTCATTTGCCGACCTAAAAGGTTCTGAGATATCATCCATTTGATTTCTTGGCATACAAAGAATCATTACACCTTAAGAAATGAAATGCAAGTGGAAGCTCTTTTCCCAGAGCAAACTGAGCCAGCGAACCCCAATGGAGTCACTGTGATATATGAGGCAGCACATTGCAATCCCAATCCATGAAGTTGATACAACGGGATGGCAGAAAGGGCAAGAATTGCTGGAAATTCCTCATGCATCTCCCAACCCACTTCAACGGCCATCAAACTTTGTTGCACTGTTATTTAAAGACTAGTGTATGTGCTAGAGTTATTATTCATTTTCACCTAACACTTTTAATTGCCTGTCCTGTTAGTCTGACAATGGGCTGATAGGCCTTGGAAGTTCCCCAAAGACTTTCACAATTTTTATCTCCATTCATTAAATCTGATTTATTTGTGATTTTCAGCTTCCCATCATTAATGTACTCCAACACCTGAGTCTGCATCTGTTGACCTGAGATGGTGATTAATTATGCAAATACTCCTATGCCTGACAATTAAGTGTTTCTAATATTGACCTTCATTTGGGATTTGAAATGGTGCTTAATCATTGAGAATTGATGTGCAGCTAAAGATTGAAATCACCCCAATTAATATTAATAAAGGGGCAGATTTTGCAAAGTAAATCATGACGAAGTTACCAATACTTTCTCACTATTGTTAAGAAATAAATCATACAGGAGCTAACTAATGTATACTAGGAAATTAAATGAACAGGTATGTCAGTAGGAGTGAAGTGGCAGACCTGCAAGGGGATATTTCTTAACACTTAACAAAGATACATTACAGTAAAAAAGATGACAGAATCAGAATGCACCACCTGTGGATAATTAAGGAGATTAAAGATTCAAACTGAAAAGAAAAAAATGTACATTTTTGTGAAGATTTCTGGTAGGTTTCTGTTTCCATTCAATTTTATGATGGAACCATGCTACATCCTGAACCGGACTACTAAATTATGCAGAAATAAGTCCTATTTCTAGTTGTATCTAGTAGAAAAACTTAAAAATCAGCAAAAGGTGACTAAAAGATAGGAGAAAGAAATTAGAGTACAAGAGAAAGCCATCTCGAAATATGAAAACAATTTTCACAAGTATTTAAAAAGAAAAAGAGTAACTAAAGTGAGTGTTAGTCCTTTGGAGAGTGAGTCTGGGGAATTAATAATGGGAAATAAGGAACTGGCTGAAACATTGAACAACTAGTTTGTGTTTGTCGTCACTGCAGAATAAAATTCCAGAAATACTTGTAAATCAAGAGGTGAAAGGGAGGGAAGAAATAAAACAATTGCAATTGCCACAGAAAGAGTACTGGGAAAATATCAGTCACCAAGCACCTGATGGACTTCATCCTAGGGTCTTAACAGAAGTGGCTAAAAGACCATAGATACATTGATTTTAATTTTTCAACAATCCCCAGTTTCCTAAACAGTCCCATCAGATTGAAAATAGTCAATGTGCTTTCTCTATTCGAGAAAGGAGGGAGATAGAAGGTAGGAAACAATAGGCTGGTTCACTGGAATCTATTCTTAAGAAGGTTATTGTAGGACAATTAGAAAATATTAATGCAATCAAGAAGAGTCAAATGAGGTGGAATGGGGTGGAACCATAGCGGGTGGGATACGGACCATGAAAAGATCCGTTGACCTCGGCAAGAATTTTTCAGTTTTGAGGCGAGCGTTGCCGGAAAATCCTGTCCATGGCCTTTTGAAAGGGAAGTCATGTTTGGTTAATTTACTGGAGTTCTTTGAGGAAGTAACAAGCAACATGGATAAAATGTTACTTATGGATGTAGCATACTTGGATTTCCAAGGCATTTGATAAGCTGCCATGTCAAAGGTTGCTTCACAAGTTGAGAACTCATGGTGTGGGGGTAACATCTTTGCATGGATAGAAGATTGGTTAGTTAACAGGAAGCAGAGAGTATGGATAAATGGGTCATTTTTGTGTTGGCAAGGTGCAAATAATGAAGTGTCAGGAATCAATGCTGGCCCTCAGCTATTCACCATCTTTGGGGGTGATTTTGTGCCCACGTTCGCTGTTAGTGAGAAAGGGCAAGAATCTCATTTTAACAAATGTTACTAAATTTAAATATGATTAAAAGTCACATAATTTCCCCCTCAGTAAATATTCATACCTTGCTGGCATCATGTCAGCGAGGTTCATAACAACTAATTAAAAATGTGAACCAGTCACAACAGAATGTGAATGGAAAACCCACCAGAAGCACCAAGGTAGGTGTGGCCTCCAAGAGGAGAGGGGCATGCCTAATCACTGACTCTTCGCACAGGTTGGCACTGCCAGAACCTGGAGGTCCCAGTATGTATCAGTCTATAGCAGGGGGAACAGTACTGTGGAGGGCCATCTGGGGAGTCCAGTTGCGGGGGTTTCTATTTTGTGTGATGGCAGAGAATGATGAGGTTTTGAGGGGGGCCTTGGTCATGAGAACGGACATGGCATTAAGAGAGGGGCCTGGCATTAGTGGGGGTAACCTGTCAGTGAAGGGGGAGGGGAGTGCTGGCAATATTGCCACAATTTGTTGGGTGAGAGGAGAGAGCTCCCAATGTTTGTGCAATGCGTGTGTTGGGGGGGATGCTGTGGGAGAAAATCATTGATAATTGTACCATGGAAGTGAGAGAGCCCCCAGTACATTCATGATGATGGGAGGGAATTTAACCACAGTTCTGATTGCCCTATAAAGATGGCGCCCCAATCTCTGTGGAGCAGGCTTGCTGGTTCTATCAAGTCCCATCCCGCCCCACCAGGCTTACAGTTTAAAGCATGCCCTCTGATTTTTGTTCATGGGTGGTTCAAGATCTGGTCCAGAAGCTCAGCAGTGCATCTGGAGAGATACATGCTGGTTTTCATTCAGAGCCTAAGACTCTGACAAATTCTGGGAAATCTTGTCCCGGTGAAATTCTCTTCCTCACAGAACAGACTGAATCATTGAATATTTTTAAGGCTGAGTTAGATAGCTTATTGATTGATAAGGGAGTCAAAGAGTATGGGGGTAGGCAGGAGAATGGAGTTGGGTTGATAAGCTGTTCAGTCACAATCAAATGGCCTAACTCCTCCTAATTTGTATGTTTTTATGTATGTGGCAACTTCCACAACCTGTACATCTACAATTAAATACAAAAATCAGGAATTTGCTGTGTTAAGTTGTTCTGCTCCTCCAGAAGCTTTCCCTAACTGAGAGACTTGACATTCACATATGTGGGATGGTACATAATTGTGGTACATATTCACTAGATAGCCCTATACATGCCAAAGAAATTATGCTTGTCCATTCAAATGAATTTTCAACAGCATGATCAGTCTTGATTCCTTCCAAACAAACTCTCAAACACAAAAAATGTACTTTTACAAATGTGGAATCTCAACCCTTCAGTCTGTCATTATTGTTCAAGATTTAAAAAGAGAGAAAAAAAATTTGTCTCACATCTCTTTTTTTATCCTATGTTTCATTCTCTCTTTATTTTACTCACAGATATGATTTGCTATTGAATTATAGGAAATAATTTAACCAGTCTCCAGATGGTGTATTGGGATGTAATCCTGCTGCTGGGGCACTTTCCCAACAGTGACCTGTGATGCCTATGGGCTGCTCATTCCCAATTTATATACTTCAAGGCCATATTCATAACCGTTTTAGAAAACCTGCAATATTTTGTCAAAAGTAGTATCTCCCATACCTCTGTGGGAAGACTGTCTGTTTAATGAAGGCAGCCTCCTGGTAGCTTGAGTAAGGGGTGGCAGCTATCAGAGCCCATACCTTCACGGCATTAAGATGGACAAGAGACAAGGAAGGCAATCCTTGTGGCCCCAGAGGGATTTTCCCTCCAAACGTTGGTTCTCTGATTTTTCAATCTTTTTTTACCTTACCTGCGTTAAGCTACCTGTGTGCCTCAGCAGTAACCACCTCCCCTGATAGCTCTGTGAAGAATCAGAGCTCCCATCCTCTGACTGGGCCAGCAGTATCAGGAGCCTGCTTGGCGTCCTTGATTATACGGTGGGCCTGAAAGCAGTCAACTAGCAGCAGAGGCTAATTGTGGTAACACCACCAAGCCTGTTCCAGTGCCACCAAATGTGGACTCAGATTTTGCATTTTAACCAAATGTCAGAATAGTGGCCTGAATGTTACCCTTGGCTTTGGGACTCTAACTTACACTTCCTGGTTTTGAGCCCATGTACCCCAAGAAGGATTCTTCAATCTGACTAGTTCAGCAGTCACACCTTTGCTTGGCCCAGATCCCCGGTCCCCTGTAGAGGATAAGATTCTGTTTTGATTTCTAATACCACATTTCCAGTAAGTTCAATGGCATGTGTGTTCGTTCGCCCCTACCAGAATAATCCAGACCATTTACAAGATTCTGTAATACACAGAGATGTGATAAGACAGATTCAACATTGTGATTGCATTTACCTATTCCATCAAGACAATTGGCTAATTTGATTTTTGAATGTTTTAACATAGCAGATCAGAAGGGATCTTGATGGCTTGAATCTCTTGTATTACTTAAATCCCATAGTGAAGAAATAATTTTTTGAATTACGCAGAAACATGGTGTTTATGTCAACTCTATCCACCTATCAAACTATCTCAATTTGTCTACATTGTTATGTTTGCCTACATAATAATAATTGAGAAGCAATTTGTGTGAAGTGCTTTTAAATGTTTCTCAAATGTTATGGTATTGTGTCAAAGTTTTTTATCTTTCTATTCAGTTCATAGAATCATAGAATCCTGCAGTGCAGAAAGAGGCCATTCAGGCCGAGTCTGCACCAATCACAATCCCACTCAGGCACTATCCCCATAACCCCATGCATTTACCCTAGCTAGCCCCTTAACACTAAGGGCAATTTAGCATGGCCAATCCATCTATGGAACAACTGAGTGATACTTGATGCCAAGTTCAATCTTCAGTCTGTGCGGAGTTAGATATCTCATTTGACAGATATCAAGCTATAATTGACCTGAGTGCTCTTGGGTTGGGAAGCAGGAAAACAGGCTTAAGATAGCCTTTGCCCTCTGTCCATTTACTGCTGCTGGAAGCACTGTTGTTTGGACATTGCAAGAGCAAGGATTAGGCACTGCAGGCTTATGGGGATATAACATGCTAACAGTCACACATGAAGAATAAGTGGTACTGGGGAAATGATACTCATGGATGGTTTTTGCTGCAAGTCAAAGACTTTCAAGGTGGGGTGAGAGAATTCTTAAAGGGAAAACAAAATATATGTTTTGCAGAAAAACAATTTTGTCACAAAGGTTGGCAGATACTCCATTTAGAAAATTTGGGGCAAAATGGATAATATTTCAATCAATTGTATATTCAATCTAACACAACATGTAAAGATGATCTCGCCACACCTCTTATTTGCATTGAATCAAGTTTTCTTCTGTTTCTATAAGTGTTTTGACCATAACATTGCAGTTGAGTATAGTGACAGACTTCAAGACCAGAGAAATCAGTGGTGATTCTTATATGAAAACAAATATCTACGTTACAAGTAGTAAACAAAGCATGTGGTAATAAGAAGGAAAACACTGCAGATGGAGTTAAAATATCAATAGCATTCAGGGGTATTTGTGTATTTTAACACCTGAATTTTGGGCAGCATCTAAACCTCTCACTTCACACAGGTAAGGATCTCCCTGACATTGGCCAAGGTCTGATGAAATCTTTCAAACCCAGATCACAAGTTAACCAGCAGGAATAAAGCCATCACCTGATGCCAGCCTTGTCAGAGAAATCCTGTGCACTGCGTCCAGAAGAAGGGTGTAAAAATAAAATGTGTTGGTTTTTAACTGATTTCAGAGGATAAGTCTCACAAAGAATTCCTTGGCCTTCCCAGATCCATGCATCTTTCCACCTAGGGCCTTCCCCACCCCTTCAGCTACCTAACTGGAAACCTATTCTCCTAACTACCGACAGGCCTCCTGACACATTCACCAACACTCGCCCTTTGGTCTGATGGCATTGATATCAGCTTGATGCAGGCCTTGAACCTGCTGTGTTTAAATTAGCTCAGATGGTAAAATGGTTTTGACATTAAGTTGGTGAACTTGGGCAAATTTGACTCATCTTGCCAGTCCCATTCTAGCCACATGCCCTGAGTTAGTATCAGGGTTTAAAATTCTTGCATTGTACTATACGCCAATCATCAGGACTGGACTTAAAGTTTTAAATGTAAGATTATTTCTTTTTATACAGCAGAATGTAACAACAACAAAGCGCTCCAATGCAATAGAGCTTTAATGGCAAGTTGTTAATTCCAGTTGTACAATAAAAATTACAGCATAGCACAAAGGGACAATAAAATTCTACAAAAGATATTGAAATCAATACACCACAACTTACAGAATATCCTTGTTGCTTATCTTTATTGTAAATTTCTTTTTCTTTTTGTGATGATTTTCACTACTACAAATTTGATCAGTTTTAGTATTGTCATATCTTCATTTTGGACTCTACAACCTGCCTTAGTTTTGGAATTTATAAACTGCACGTTAGGCAACTAAGGTGTTTTAGCCAATGTGCAAACATTTTGTTATTAAGGTGCTTCAATTAATTCTCACTATTAGTAAAACAACTAATACAACTCAGGCATAAGCCCATCATTACACCCTCTCATTCTGCCCCAATCCTGTTTAGTTTTATATTTGGCTTTGTATACCTTTCAATGACAGTTGCATATTGGCACCACTGACAGGCATGAGTTTCTTATATCCTTGAAAACCATCTCAAATTTTTCACAAATGATTCAATTGATTGGATGCTGCGGCCTAGTCTGTTGTTGCTCAGAGTGGTCAGATATTGCCTGTTATCTGAAGGTGACTCATGCCAGATATCCAAATACTGACATCACAAACAATGTTTTGTGTGCAGTGCACATTTCTTCATCAATTGTGTCACCATGCCTGCGGACAATTTTGGAGAAGTTTGTTTACTGTTTTGCTTACTCTGCTGAAAGTGACTGTGCAAGATAATGGCCATTAAAAAGGATTAAGCAGAAATATTGGTGTTAGTGATGGAGAGGGATGTTTACTCTTTCAGGCAGCTCCTTCATTCTCTTGTAGACAAGCGGGACAGGCCAATCTATTGCTCCTTGACATTCAACAGCAGATATGATTTTAGATTTTTAGAACAGTGGCAATGAATTGCTTTGCCTAAGCAGAGTGCTTCAGCTGCCACAGACTGGCTGAGACTAAATTAAACAACTGAGTTTGAGCAGCACTTGATTTCATCACCTGGTTTCAAATGAATTGCTTGCATGCTTGATCTACCACTGACCCATAAATTTTGAAAACCTATTTTTGAGCCTATCTTAAATGAAATCTTAAAGGTTGTTTATCCAGGCCTTTTTATTAAATCCATTTTTCCATCAGCAGTTTTCAGCTTATAGCTTTCTTTGACAACTGCCATTTTAAGAAGTTATCTCAACTTATTATCATTTATAAATCTTTTTACAACCTTTAGCAAATTATGTTACAACAATAACATGACTAACAGGTTTTATAATGTAGGGTATTCAAACTTCTTGAAGCTAGTTGTATGATGACACTTTATAATATGTGCACAAAATCATCTTTTTCCCTTCATGCTTATAAATACTTTTATTTAATAATATTCAAAATCAGATTTTTAATTTAAAGGTTGTTTTGATCTTTTTTAAGAGTATGAATACTTTTATTGTTTGCAATTATTTACTTTTAAAAATTTCATGAGCATATATTTCTAAAGTTAACACATGGTGTAGTGTGATTCCAGAAAGCACAGTATAATTTTCACAAATGTCTGCAGATGTTGCCAGTCATTTATGAAAGATTGGTTATTGCTGAGCTTTGTCACCTTATTATCATTTTCTGCTTAATATAGGTTTTACATTTGTGCACAAGGCAATTCTGTATAGTTTGTGTTCGTAAACAATCAGACCAAACAAAGTATTTCTAATGTTGACTTTTGAAGCAGTGATGATTTATTTTTACATTATAGAATTTAATAAGGATACATACAGCTTTACAGCCTTAAAGTATTTCAATTGCTTGCCTCAGCACAATTCCATATCAGCCTTTTATTAATCATTAAGCTTTGTTGCATATTTTTAGTAACAAAATGTTATATAAAGTCTGGTGTATATATTTAATTTTTGATGATTTACAGAGAAAATATGTTGTAATTTTTGGAAAGTGGAACACGAACATTTTAGTAATTGCTAATGATTCTTTTTACTTCTCAAAAGCTAGCAGACATATATATATGCATATTATAAATTTGAAACTGCATGCAACATCCTGTATCTCATATTACACAGTTCAAAGAGATGATACACATGTAATTAGAGTAATAACAGTTAGAATATTTCATGAAGTGTTCGCTTTGGTTATAATGTTAGCAAGAATCCAAAACAGGCCTTTACTGTTTCACATGTGCTGGCTGTTTGTTATTGAATATTTAATACATTATTAAATGCTTGGTTTCTCAATATATGCCTCTCTTTTTTTTCATTTTGCTGAAGTAATGATTCAAGTCTTTTGTTTCATATTGAAACTTTAATACCAAGGAAAGCTTATTGATCACCTTTATCAACGTATATGCATAGATGTGAATCAATTCTACTGAGTGGCCATTCCCCTGTTTGGCCTGTGCATTATGTATTACAGTTTATATTGTGCAGTTAAAAAACTACCACCAGAACAAAGCAAAAGTGGGGATTCCTGGAGTAGCCTGCAATCCCTGAGCTATAGAGATCATGAAGCAACAAGTTGAATCATGAACTGTGTTGTACTCGACTATCTCACTTTTGGCAGTGGTAAGGGCATTAGAATTGGCTGCAGAAAAAGAAACCAAAAGTTTCAACGTTGCCCCCATGATTGCTAGTAACTACTGGGAATGTCATGCCTAGGTGCCTGACTTTGAAGTCCAGATGGGAACTTTGAGGCCTCACAAGTGAAGAATTTGCAATTCAGCAAAGTACAGTAGCAGCAAGGTACCATTGTGTGATGAAATGTTATCCCAATAGTTAATTCAGCAGCCCAAAAATCTGTTGATGCACTCACTATTGCTATGTTTGCAGCATCACGGGAAAGGGCCTACTGGAGCAGGCTTTTGGCAGTTTAGCTGCGTACTTGAGCGGCTCACCACAAAGAATCCTGGAATGCTACCTTTAGTTAATTGATCTAGGTGGGAGGAAACTGAGAATCTGACCAACGAGGGAATGATTTTGTGGCGGTTACTCGTTATATAAATAAAATTATATTTCCCTGTTCCTGATCCTTGAGGTCAGCAATATAACCGTGACCTGCACCATTAATTGCCAAATACACTGAATGAGACTGTGAATTATTGTGCTATTGCTACATCAAGTAGCAACTTAAGACTTAAGTATGAGAGCTCCTGCTGTACCTCAACACCTTAACATTACTGACCTTGAAGAGATAAGCTAAAGCTCTGCCCCCTCTCCCCCTCATGGCATTCCTATCCCACTGTCCCTAAAAGCCATATGGAAGACTTTCACTTAATCCTGTAAGGGAGGAAATTGTTAGATTAGCGATGCAAATGTGCTGACCTCATGTTGGAGAATTGGGAGAAAGTAGGACCAAAATACACATTAAAAAGTAAAGCAGAAATCTGAAATAAAACATTGGCCAAGAATTTCCTCAGAGCTGTTATGTCTCTCATGCCATACCTTCTGTAAGGGGAGGATTCTGAATGGTTTGGAACTAAGATCAAGGTAGATAAGATCAGAGTGAATAGGATATGTAAAAGTTACAAAGTGCCTGAAATATACTGTTTGCATAGAGACACGTAACCATTATTAGAGTATTTAGACATGTAATTTTGAAAATGTATTCTATTTCAAAAGATGTGCTTTTGTTAATAGCATAATGCTCATGAGGCATGATGGGACATAGTTAAGTAAAAAGAACCATATTCCTTATAACGATACAGCTACTAAGCAAATGGAAAAAAAACAACTCAGCTGTTTTTAGACAGTCCTAGTGAATGGGATACACATGAAACCAAGGTCATAGCATGGGCCTCCAAACAGTCCAAATGAATGGGATACTCACTGAACCAAGGACATAGATAACAGAATGCCTGATAAGCATCAGGAGACTATGAGTGATGACCCTTAAGGCCCACAAGTTGATCACACAGTCCCATGCTGTCCAAAAGCAAATGTTATTGGTCAAAGTATATAATCTATACTTACAATGATTGGCTCATATCCAACTGGGATGAGCAAGTAGCTTTCGAAAATTGTATAATTGTAGTACTGGGAGTGATGTCATTTCAGAATAGATTCAGAACTATCCCAAATCTCTTTCACTCATATGGTGACCAAATTGGAAAATAAAAATGTCTTTTACCAGATTATTTGTCTCCATGAGTCATTGTGTTAACTGAACTAACTAATTAAGAAAGGGAATCCGTCATGTGACTGCTAACACAATACACAGTCCCTGAAAACACTTCTATACTTTTATAGGCAATACAGTCTCAACCCCATTAAATGGGATATCTGTCATGCTTGCATTAAGATTACGGTGACAGTGTGAGGGCAGTTTCCAAGGAAATTCCTGGAATCTTGCTTCTGAACAATATGTTCTCATTTCACATATTTTCTTGGACTGTAAATTATTTGAAACAAGACAGTGCATCATTAAGTAGCATGCTTGTCCTAGAAAATACCCCCAAGATGAGTACATTGCCAATCTGTACTGTACTAACAAAGATACTGGTTGAGCAGAGTGAGCTGGTAAAATTGCATGAGGGCCATGAAATCAGAATCATGCCCAATTTCTCAGCTCTCGCAATCTTACCAGAATTGGATTTCCAGTGCAGACAGCCTCTCACCCATTGTCAACGAGAGGCTGACTAAATTATTTAAATAGTAGTATTTTCAATGTGTTAAATGAGCCTGGCACTCACTCACTTTTATGGCCTCACCGAAAAAGGTTCTGTCTGGCAAAGAAAACACTTGTGTCCCATGAATGGGAACAATTGCATTCCCCTTGCTAGTAGAAGCAGAGGCCATTCAGGCCCCCCAGGAAAGCTGGGTGTGAGGTGGGGTCTCCTTAGACAGTGCCAGCCTGGCACTTTGGCACTGACAGCTTTGCACTGTGGCAATACAGCTGGGCACTTTGGCACTAGGTGGGGGTGGATGGGGTAGAGCCTATGGGGGCAGGCCTGAAGGGTGGTGCTGGGAGGGCATGACTTGGTGGGGGCAGGTCCAGGACGGGTTGGCCTGTTAAAGGAGGGGAGCCCACTGCACAATCTGCCTATGATCGGTGAGAGGAGGGAGAAAGAAGGAGGAGGCTGGGAGGTTGACAGTCGTTCTGCGTAAGATTGGTGGAGAGGTGCAATCGCTGGGCGGCAGGTGGGTTTGATATTTCTGGGTGGTGTGGGACTCACGATTGGCCACAGGTCCCTGTGATTACGGGAGGGCGTGGCTAAGTTGAGGCTGGCTGTAGCAGCAAAGGCCTCTCTCTCTCTATCAGAACTCTGCTGTTGGAATTACACATGTGCAGTCACAGAGGTCTGCCATGCGCAATAGCTTCCTCTGCTGTCTGATCAAGCTGACTGGCAAATTTAGCCACACCCACTGCCTCTCATGGCTGCAAACAGCTTAACCCATTTTTTCATGCACTATTTGTACAAGTTTGGCAGTAAAAACTCATCCAAAAGAACAGTTATGCAACTTTGCCATTTTCACACCAGCTGGACACTTAGAATTTTTCTCATAATATTCCACCCACAGGATTAAACAAGATCCTCCCAAAGAGATAGAATAACCAGATTTGTTGCTATGCAAGCATAGTGTTTTAAATTACCTACTTTTGTCTTTAATTAGTAGCTATTCCTGTACATCATTAAACAGCAAAGGATAGTACATGAAATGATAAACTTGATCATAATTAGAAGGTATTAAATATGAGCAACTTTAATTTAATTTAATTTAACTGCTGAAAGAACTAGAATGTCAGACTCTAAATTATGGTCTAGATTTTGTTCCTGTAACAGTTCAATATTGATTGCTTTATAACTTACATTGTAGAATCACTAAAAGTGATTTCAATTTTTCTGACATCTACTTTGATAACATTGATTGGCCTGCAATTTCCTTGTTACCTTCAGCACTTATAATGCAGTTATATTGGAAAGGGTTTTTGTTTTAATTGTTATTGCACCAAGTCTTCCAGCTTTTGCACAATGTAAAGCAGTACACAGGGGTTCCTGGGCAGCAGTAATCTGTAACCTGACACCTAAAAAATGGTGGGTGAACAACTTACCCAGCCTTCAGGAATGACAAATGGTTAGTGCTGCTGTTTCACAGTGCCAGGGACCTGGGTCCAATTGGTGACTGTGTGGGGTTTGTACATTCTCGCCTGTCTGTATGGGTTTTCTCTATATTCTGGTTTATTTTTGCATGCCAAAGATGTGCAAGCATGGTGAATTGGCCATGGTAAATGTGTGGGTTTGCGGGATTAGGGGAGGGGAGAAGTGGGTTGGATGCCTTTTCAGAGAGATATTGCAGGCTTGATGGGTTGAATAGCTTCTTTCTCCTCTGTCAGTATTCTGTGGTTCTAATGTACCCTTAGAAGGGAGAAGTTGGCCAGGAAGCTCAACTCCTACAGCCTGAGGAGCTGACAGGAGAGACACAGAATAAACATAACGGGGAAAATCTTGCTAAGAAAATGGCAAGAGAATTGGTTCCAGTGAGAAAAACATATGATTCTCCCCAAAAGAAACACAATGGCCTTCTCTCAGATCTTATCACACACAGTCACAATAAAACAGGTAGGTGTGTTTCATACCATCACGTAGGGGGAGGGGCCCAACACACCAGCAAAGCCTGGCTGCACTGAGATTGGGGGGAACATGTTTAAAAGATGCCCTGACCAAAACAAACAATGATCTCCCCACAGCAGCCTGCTATGGATGTCTCAGGGCCTTTTCTCTCCCCTGATTGGCGCCTACGCCTTGCTTCCCCCACCCTGACTGGAGTTGGCATTCATTCCCTCCTCCTCCCCACTTCTGATCAGAGCAACATTTACCTCCCCCACTGCCCTGCCCCTCCGGTGTAGCAGTAACCCTCTTCTTCTGAGCTCCACCAAGGAATGTCTTCTTTAAGCTTATCATAGCAGACCTTGAAAGATTCACTTGACCAACTTAGAAGCTGCTTAAAATCTCACTGTGGTTCTATGTGCACAACTGAACTTCAGTTTCTGTTTGTTATGAAGCTGTAACTAAAATTTAACAGGATTCTAAACCAATAGTGTTATAATCAGAGATCAACAAGAAATAAATCTACTTTTTTAACTGCTCATCCTGTTCCCAATTTGGAAGAGTGAAAATGATCCCTGAACTGTATGATATTTACATTTCTTTATGTAAATGTCTGTTACTGAAAACAGCTGAGACTTTATTCTATCCAAAACACAATTGTATGATGTAATTCGTTGATTGTAATATGGAGTCTAGAGATGCTTGTTTCATTTGATATAATCTGTATAGTTGTAAGAAGCATGCAAAATACATGCAAACCAATCTGCCCTGTACACAGCCACTGCTGTAATCTCATGAATAATGTTTGCTGTGAATAGTCCATATAAACAACACACATTTCCTTCCATTCCCTCGCCTACACTGGTCTGTTGAAGCAAACTGACTGTTCCTGCTGCTGCAGATAGAACTTCAGCTGGAAAACATCAGAGTTGACTGTGTTTAAGTATTGAAGCTGATTTGGTAAGTTTACTCTCAAGCGTTGAATGTTTCCGTATGTTGTGACCTGGGTAAGCTGAGTCTGTCCATTCCCGTAAGTATTTTGCTGAGAACTTTGTTCTTTCTTTCTAAATGATTACTCTGTGATCAGCCATCTGTGGTCTGTTGAAAATCTTTATTCTTTGACTCCATTGATATCATTGATTAATATATTTTTGAATCAATTCTTGAGAATAGATCAGCTATTTGTTTTACATCGGGAAAGCTGAACCAACTTATATTTTTAACAGTGCTGTTGTAAAGCAGTGAACCAATAGTCATTGAGAATAAATTGGACAGTGCACCAGGTGTGTATAGGTAAATTCACAATGGTTCCAGGTGACCATAGGCTGCTCTCCCTTTTGATGTGATGTAGATACCATAGTGTCATAACATTTGCCTCACCTTTTTAAAATGTGACTGATCAGCTTGTGTATTAAAATTTGGAGCTCTGGTTACAATTGTACTTTGAATGCCTACATTTGCCTCATGCAGTTTGCATTATGTACAAAGTGGATCACCACACTTCAGGCAAGAGGCAGCATTGAGAAGATGGGTCTTCATGAATAACCTCAGTGAATAGCTGAATTGAACCTGTGTTGTTGGCATCACTCTACAACACAAACTAGCCATCCAGCCAACTGAGCTAACCATTGGAGGTTCTTTCATGGTCTTCCCATGCCTGTGATTCCCCGCTCACCTAATCCAATCCACTCGGCTCCATTGTCCTTGCTTGGCTTTCACACAACCTTGCAACTGCCAGATTTTAAATTTGTCTCTTTTGTCTGGCATCTTTAAGGTTTCTACTGCCTTTAAGACACATTTGGGCTGGAATGGAGGGTTAGTGGTATAAAGGTCATGGTGAGTCCTGGCCCCCACTTGGCCAGCTGCCCCCGCCCCCCCCCCCCCCCCCCCCCCCCCCCCCCAGCCATTTATCGGCAATCGGGTTTATAATTGGCTTCAGGCAGGCATTCTGCCTCTATCAGGGGAGCAAGTTCAACCTCTGATAAGCAATGAATGCTGACCTGGCCAGTGAAGCCCGTATCCCTGATAACAATAGCCACTAATAACAATAGCCACTGTGAACAACAGCCACTGACAGCAATAGCCATTGATAACAATAGCCACTGATAACAATAGCTACTGGAAACAATAGCCACCAATAACAATAGCCACCAATAACAATAGCTACTGATATCAATAGCCACTGATATCAATAGCCACTGATATCAATAGCCACTGGAAACAATAGCCACTGGAAACAATAGCCACTGATAACAATGGCCACTGCTGTGAAAATCCCTAATCTGCAATGGTGATTGTTGATAGAGCTGCATACAATGATAATTTGGAGGTGGGCTGAGCAATGGGGGACCTTGCTTGGGAGCACTCCGAGAGTGGCCAGATTTGGGGTGTTTCAAATAGATCTTTGGGTTAATTAACCCTCATTTACAATTTCTCCTTTGACATTATGAAGTAAATGGGTTTTACAACATTTCAAAGTTAATTAAATATGTTTAAACTAATTTAGTTCTAACTCCCAAAACAGAAGCATTTCACTGAGCTGCCCTTGAGCTCCATTATGATTCCAGCTCATTAACTTAGCCAGTCCACCTGATTTACAGTCCCACCTAACTTTATTAAATAAACATGGGGCATCTTTTGAACTGACATTTCTTCATGTGTTATGGCAATCTCTAAAGTCCAGCATTTTAATCACCTTACCTGTTACAAGGAGCAGTCTAGTGGTTAGCACTGCTGTCTCACGACACCAGGGAACCAAGTTCAATTCTGGCCTTGGATCACTGTCTGTGTAGAATTTGTACATTCTCCCCATGTTTGTGCAGGTTTCTTGCAGTTCACTTAGTTGAGTTTTTTCACAGAATTACAAAGCACTTTTTTATCAATTTATCTTAAGACAGGAATTTTGTTTTTGGCGTTTGAATATGATTTTCATATTATGTACTGCACACAACGACACACAACAAGCTGAATTTGAATGAATGCAAAGACACTAGTTTTTATATCAATTTCTGTTGTAATGATTCTGATTTCAGTCAGATTGCATCAGATTACAGTTCTGCTGTCTCTACTATCCTGTTGTTGGAATGTAAAGAAACTGATATATAAACTTTTCAAACATTTCCCCTGCTGTGAAATTTCCTTTAGTAAGAAACTAAGGGAGTGCTGCACTGTTTCAGGTGTCATTTCTCATGTATGTCGAAAGGAATAGCTTAATTAGGACAAATATGTGTCCAATGCGTGGGGACAGGATACTTTATAATGGAGATTTATAATAGAGAAACTAAACAAATACTTCATGTCTGACTTCATGAAAAGAGATACAGAAAATCTTCCAGAAATAATAGGTGACCAAGGGACTTGTGAAACCAAGGAACTAAAACAAATTATTAATAAAAAGTTAGTACTTGAAAAGTTAATTGGATTGCAGTTGATAAATCCCTTGTGTTGGGGCTGTTACAATGGTTCACTTATTGTATTTAAAAACTATCATGTCCCTCAAGTAGCCAAACGAAGTAACAGAGTGATTCCAAGATTAACTTTATTGTAGCTATAGGACCCTGAATGTCCATTCAGAGTGAAAAATGAAATATAAAAGCAATTAAAGTCTCATCTTTTATTACAAGTAATTAGCATATACTAATAAAAAGAATATGAATTATCTCTATCCAATCACAGTTAAGGATACATCATGCATCCATAAGGGTATAATGTCCAATTAAAACTTGTACATGTTATATTGACAAGAAATTATTGCTATATGTTTCACCAATAATATCTCAACCTCCCTTTCCATTGATCTTAATTGCACTGGGAAGGTATGCAGTTACATATCAGTCAATTAGAAAGTCCTTGTCACTTATCTGGGCTTGCTTTAATCAAAATCTGTCATTTGTACATAGCTTTTCCTGTGTGACTGAGGATCAGTTTGCAGCTTATGTGATTTTTAAATATATGTGATTTTTAACCCATTCAACTTAGATCAGATTTATTTGGAGAAGTTTAGGTTGATTAGAAATAGTCAACATGGTTTTGTAAAAGGCAGGTCGTGCCTTACGAGCTTAATTGAGTTCTTCGAAAATGTGACTGAACACATTGACGAAGGAAGAGCAGTGGACGTGGTGTACACGGACTTCAGCAAGGCATTTGACAAGGTCCCACATGCAAGACTTCTTGAGAAGGTGAGAGGCCATGGGATCCAAGGGGCTTTGGCCTTGGGGATCCAGAACTGGCTTGCCTGCAGAAGGCAGAGGGTGGTTGTGGATGGCTCTTTTTCTGCATGGAGGTCGGTCACCAGTGGAGCGCCCCAGGGATCTGTTCTAGAACCCTTGCTGTTTGTCATTTTCATAAATGACCTGGATGAGGAAGTGGAGGGATGGGTGAGTAAGTTCGCCGATGACACGAAGGTCGGTGGTGTTGTGGATGGTCTGGAGGGATGTCAAAAGTTGCAGCATGACATCGAAGGATGCAAGAATGGGCGGAGAAGTGGCAGATGGACTTCAACGCGGATAAATGTGTTGTGGTCCATTTTGGCAGATCCAACGGGATGAATGAGTACACTATCAAAGGTAGGAGTCTTAGCTGTGTGGAAGAGCAGAGGGATCTTGGGGTCAGGGTCCATAAGACTCTCAAATCGGCCTCCCAGGTGGAGGATGTGGTTAAGAAAGCTTACGGTGTACTGGCCTTCATTCATCGAGGGATTGAGTTCAGGAGTCAGGAGGTAATGCTGCAGCTTTATAGGACCCTTGTCAGACCACACTTGGGAGTACTGTGCGCAGTTCTGGTCGCCTCACTATAGGAAGGACGTGGAAGCTATTGAAAGGGTGCAGAGGAGATTTACAAGGATGTTGCCTGGATTGGGAGGCATGCCTTATGAAGACAGGTTGAGGGAGCTGGGACTGTTCTCCCTGAAGAGACAAAGGTTGAGAGGTGACCTGATAGAGGTTTACAAGATGTTGAGAGGAATAGATAGGGTGTATTTTCAGAGACTATTTCCCAGGGTTGAAATGGTCGCGACGAGAGGGCACAGATTTAAGGTGCAGGGAAGCAAGTACAGAGGGGATGCTAGGGGAAAGTTTTTCACTCAGAGGTTGGTGAGTGAATGGAATCGGCTGCCGTCGGTGGTGGTCGAGGCGAACTCGCTGGGGTCTTTTAAAAGACTTCTGGATGAGTATATGGGATCCAATGGGATTGGGGGTTATAGATGGGTCTATGGCTGGGTAGGTTTTGATGTGTTCGGCACAACTTGTGGGCCGAAGGGCCTGTTTGTGCTGTAGTGTTCTATGTTCTATGTATGAACTACATTCCAAAGTGTTGAAGGAGGTGGCTCAGGTGATGATGGATGCATTGATGATTAAGCTTCAAAATTCTATAGCTTCAGAAAAAATTCTTGCAGAATAGAAAGTAGCAAACATAACATCATTGTTTAGAAAGGGAGGAAGAGAGAGAAAATGGAGAACTACAGACTTATTAATTTGACATCAGTAATAGATAAAATCTTAGAATCTGTTTGTCATTTTTATAAATGACCTATGTGAGGGTGTAGAAGGATGGGTTAGTAAATTTGCTAACGACACTAAAGTCGGAGGAGTTGTAAACAATGAGGATGGATGTTACAGTTTGCAGATGGACATAAATAAGCTGCAGAGGTAGGCTGAGGGATAGCAAATGGAGTTTAATGCGTAAAAGTGTAAGGTGATTCATTTTGGTAAGAATAACAGGAGTACAGAATATGGGGCTAATGTAAAGACTCTTAGTAGTGTCAACGAGCAGAGAGATCTTAGTATACACGTACATAGTTCCCTGAAAGTTGGCACCCGGGTTGATAATGTTGTTAAGAAGGCGTACGGTGTGTTAGCCTTTATTGGTAGAGGGATTGAATTTCAGAGCCACGAGGTCATGTTGCAACTGTACAAAACTCTGGTGCGGCCGCACTTGGAGTATTGCGCATAGTTCTGGTCGCTGCATTATAAGAAAGATGTGGAGGCATTGGAAAGAGTGCAGAGGAGGTTTACCAGGATGTTGCCTGGTGTGGTGGAAAGGTCTTATGAGAAAAGACTGAGGGACTTGAGGTTATTTTCATTAGAGAGAAGAAGGTTAAGAGGTGATCTAATTGAGGTATACAAGATGATCAGAGGGTTAGATAGGGTGGACAGTGAGAGCCTTTTTCCTTGGATGGTGATGGCTAATACAAGGAGACATAGCTTTAAATTAAATAGTTATAGGACATCCGTTATAGGACGGATGTCAGAGGGTAGTAAGGGCATGGAATGCTCTGCCTGCAGTAGTTGTGGACTCGCCGACTTTAAGGGCGTTCAAATGGTCAGAGGATAGGCATATGGATAATATTGGAATAATTATGGTTAGAGGGTCATTAGATTGGTTCCACTGGTCGGCGCAACATTGAGAACCAAAGGGCCTGTACTGCACTGTAATGTTCTATGTTCTATTATAAAGAATGTGATAACTGGACATTAAGAAAACAATGACAAAATTGGGCAGAGTCAACACAAATTTATGAAAGGGAAATCATGTTTGATAAACTTTTTGGAGTTTGTTAAGAGTATTACGTGTTAGCATTTGTAAAGAAGAACCCAGTGGATGGGGTGTATTTGGATTTTCAGAAAACGTTTGGTAAGGTTCCACAGAGGAGCTTAGTGAATAAAATTAGAGTGCACATGATTGGGGAAACATACATGTCTGGATTAAGAATTGGTTAACAAACATAAAACAGAGAATAGGAATAAATGGATCATTCTCAGAATGGCAAGCTATTCAAGGAGTACTGCCAGGATCGG
The DNA here is from genome assembly GCA_024679065.1 of Sphyrna mokarran. Taxonomy (NCBI): domain Eukaryota; kingdom Metazoa; phylum Chordata; class Chondrichthyes; order Carcharhiniformes; family Carcharhinidae; genus Sphyrna; species Sphyrna mokarran. The sequence continues at coordinate 47,569,804 of JAGIQG010000011.1, read as the reverse complement.
TGTGAGGAGCCATTCACAATCTATATCATAGATTTGGATGTGGGAACAACTTTATATTTTTAATTTTACCAATGACACCAATGGGGTGACCTTACCAAAGAATTTCTAAGTGCTAAACCAGTGTGAAAATGAAAGTTTCAGATCAGTTTTTCAGCGAGGCCACAAATCGAATCTTGTGCCACTTAGTGCATAATATTTTGCACTATCTATTTCCTGCCAGGCGGGGGAGGGCAGGACCTAAGCTCGCTGGACAGCTGGCTACTCATTATAGAGGGTACAATCGCACATGCACAGATTTCTTTGTTCTGTGCAACCGTAATTGTTGGCATCCCCAGCCGATCAGTCGCCTACTCCCCAGATATTGCCCCACACTCCCCACCTCCCAGCCCGGTTACCACACTCCTGCTCACATCCGGTCAATCGCCACCCCAGCTGATCTCTGGTTGCAAAGTGCACAATTCCCTCCCCCACATACTTCCCTTTTGGTCCCACCATCATCATGGTCCTAGCCCCTCCGCGTAAGCTTGCCCCCTCCAAGTACCACAATTTTGGTACTATCCAAGGGACACTGCCTCCCTGTCCCCAACCTGCCAGGGGCCTCAATGGTCTCTGATCCTATCCTTGACCATCACATCAACTCCCCATTGATGAGGGCTCATACTCTTTTCAGGCACAAGGCTGATCTCAATGGAAATCCAGGCCCTGTGATATCGTGAAGAGTGAGAATCTGGGTGCAAACCCTCCCATGAACTTACTGGCTCGCTCTGTCTATTGATCTGTGGGATGAGCCAGTAAGATCAACCCCCAAATTAGATGGGAAGGTAGGTTGTGAGGAGAATGCAAGAAAGTTCCAAGAGAAGTTGAACAAGCTAAATGACTGGGCAAGAACACGGCAAATAGAATATAACGTCAGTAAGTGTGAAATTATTTACTTTGATTGAAAAAAACCGAAAAGTAGAATATTTCTTAAATGGTGAGAGATGGAAAGTGTTGGCACTCAAAAGTAACTGGGTGTCATTGCAAATGGTATGTTGGCCTTCATTGCAAGGGCTTTTGAGCAGAGGTGTAAAGATGACTTGGTGCAGTTGTACTGAGCCTTAGTGAGACTCATCTGGAATATCGTGTACAGTTTGTCTAAAGTGGGATATACTTGCCATAGAGGCAGTGAAATGGACATGACTCAGATGGTGGAAATGTCTTTTGAAAAAAGGGAGAGGGAATTGCATCAGTGTTCCCTAAAATTTCAAAGACTGAAGGGTGATTTTATTGTAATTTATAAAATTCTTACAGGGCATTTGATGTGGATAAGATATTTCCCTTGGCTGCGGAGTCTAAAACCAGGGAACACTAAGGGAAAAATAAGATGGTATTATTACGCTATCTGTAGTTAGTACTTGAGAAAAGAATGTGGGATAAGGGGGAGGTGAGACACGAGAAGGAGAATTACGTATAAGGATTCCACCATTCTTAATGAATTCAACATTAATCTTAGCTACAACCTTATCAATGGGCTCAAATGGTCAACATTGTTTCTTCCTTGATTAGGAGTTAAAGATTGTAACTGGCCTTCTCTTCCTCCAGTTATTCCTGTTGCCTCAGGTAGTGTACCACGTTCTTCTGTAAGAGAAAGAAGAATGTGCCATTGAGTGTCATGCAATTCGTTTGAATGATACAGTGCTAACCCTGCCAAAACCTTCTCCCAATAGAGAGTTTATTGTCTCGTCTCTTCACCTGCTCCATCAAGGCCTTCATTGCAATATTCAAAAACCTTGGCGTATGCTCTCTCCAGTGGTCAGCCATTGTTGTCAGATCCTCTGATGGTCACATTTGCCCTTTCTACTTAAGGGATGCAAACTTTCCTAAAGTAGTGCCAGCAAATAACAATATTGGGCCCACCTTCCACTAATTAGTGCAGCCAGTGAACAATACAGAGGGAGCTGGCCGCATATAAAAATCATTACAATGAACAGCTAACATGACGTTTCTGTGCATTAACCAGCCTCCCATCCATTGACTCTGTCTACACTTCCTGCTGTCTTGACAAAGCAGCCAGCATAATAAAGGATCCCATGCACCCCAGACATTCTCTCTTGCACTTCCTTCCGTCAGGAAAAAGATACAAAAGTCTGAGGTCATGTACCAATCGGCCCAAGAACAGCTTCTTCTCTGCTGCTGTCAGACTTTTAAATGGACTTACATTAAGTTGATCTTTCTCTACACCCAAGCTATGACTGTCATACTACATTCTGCACTCTTTGTTTCCTTCTCTATGTACGGTATGCTTTGATTGTATAGCGTGCAAGAAACAATACTTTTCACAGTACACTAATACATGTGACAATAATAAATCAAATCAAATCAAGTTACATTTGAACAGGCAATCGTGCCCATTTTCAGGGGAAATCCAGGTTAGCCTTCGTGCAATATTCATAGAAACAGTTTGTTCACTTTTCATGAAAAGAGTACAAATTTCTCATGTCAACATTTATTCTCTTCTAGGTTCTGGAACTAGGCTGTTGTTTCCTAAGTCATTTGAAATATTACCTTCATTTCAATTCAATGAATTCTTCAATGCCACCTCACGATGAAGAAAAACAAGCCAAAGCTTTTAAAAGCAGACTGTAAGCTAAAATGTTTTTATAATCTCAGAAGTAAAATATGGTCTTAAATATGATCTGCATATTAAGTTTTGATACACTGCCCAAAAGCTATGAACATGTCCTGTGGAGGTGTAGTTGTTTATCATTCAAATAGTGGCAGGACACGAGGAAAACTCTGTGAGGTCTGTAGTTGATATTGAACCAAGTTCTATCTCTCCAGATATTATTTCATTCCACTTTGTTTATTGGCTCAATGATTTCCAGGTGACTGGTCATGGCAATACTTTCCCCCTGGAAATTTGGATCTTTGTTTCTTTGTGCGTTTTCTGGCGGACATGGTAATGTGAAACCAAAGATGCTTACGCAATAGGTGGTTGAAAATCTAAAAACAAGAAAAAGTATTTTTTCATCTGAAATATAGGCCCACTTTCGTTTCCATTTGTGAATGCCCAGCATTTTTTGCATTGACTCCAATCCTTTGTCTGAACTCCAGGATACTGGTGAGGTAGTGGTGGATCTGACAAAGGAGAGGCCAGTAGGGTAACTGTCAAATGTGAAGAACTCCATTCTTGAAGATGCATTTTGCTACCACATCACAGGCTTCTTAAGTTGTGCTCAGGGCCTTTGGAGTGAAGTCTGAACAATGCCTGGGCCTGGGATGAGATCTCAGAATGCAGTAGAATGGCCAAAGCTGTGGGGACTCAGTCATGTAGACTGAGGAAAGAATGGTGAGGGGTCTTGCCAAAGCAAAATGCCAAATAAGGACTGGGCATCAATATGTGGATATGAGTTATTGGGCTTTAAAAGGCAGCTTCAGAGGATAAATGGATAAAGAAAGATCCTTAGATGCTAACAATCAAATCTGTCTCTTTGATGCTGCAACAAGGAGAATACACAGGACATGGAGCATGGCAAACTTGCTGTCATTCTTAATTATAGGCAGGAGAAGAAGACATGAACAGAGATGACTGACTCGCCAAAGGCAGGAGCAGAATCATGAGCAGGAAGGAGTGGCGGAGCATGTTTTGCACACAGAAGATGAACACCAGAGAGCTATCATTCAGAGGCATCTAGCTAGACCAGGGTTTACAGGTGGTGCCTAACTTACCTGCAGATGACAACAACTGGTATCACCAAAAACTATGCATGTCCAGGGAGCTAGATGGTCACACCTGCCATCTTCTGCAGGATTTGGGGACTTGGAGGGCATCTACTGCCAGTGTCATTGAAAGTTACAGTGACACTCAAATGTTACTCTGGTGGCTCCTTCCAGGACTCCACAGATGATCTTGGCAGGATTTTGCAAGCCTCTGCATATAATTTCATCTAGGATAAGGGGAACAATCTTCGCAATGGCATACAATTTCATCCACTTCAATTGAGAACAGGCAAGCCAGGATGCAACAGTATTAGGCTTTGTGAAAAAATCTGGCTTTTCACAAGAACGGGATGCCATCAACTGTACTTCCATAGCACTCAGATCTCCAGGATATCAGGCAGTGAACTATATGAACAACAAGGGCTTCCACTTACTGAATGTTCAGCTAATCTGTGATCACACCAATCACATTCTGTAGATCTGTGCTTGATTCCCAGGGAGTGTGCACAACTCCTACATTCTGAGGGGCTCTCAGATCCTTGACATGTTTCAAGATCCATACAGTTTGCACGGTTGACTCCTCGGAAACAAGAGCTGCCTACTGAGGAGGTGGCTGATGGCGCATGTGCAGAGGCCACAAAGCACAGCTGAGGCAAGGTACATTGAGACTCATGCTGTAACTCGCACTCTGGTGGAGTAGGATGCTGAAGGATGTTGAAGATAAGGTTCCAGTGCCTGGACCAGCCTGATGGAGCCCTGCAATATGATCTGCAGATGGTGTAACACATCAGGGTCACTTGCTGCGCCCTACATAACCTGGCACTGCAGCAGGGGAAGGAACTACAGGAGGAGGGGATGTAGGAGAGTCATATTCCCTCTGATAAGAAGGACATCAAAAGAAACAAATTTGACAAATTCCTCGAGGGACAGAATATCAGCAACAAGGCAATAATTATGTCCAGATGAGGCCATTAATCTTGGGATGTGCTCATTGCTGCCAGATTTATGGAATTTGATGAGGACATATAATGAGGGCATCCTATTATCTTTATATCTTAACTCCTGTTTGACTGATGGCAACATGCACATTGTATAGTAAAGCTCCTATCATGGGGATGCAGTCATTGTACATAGTCTCTACATTGCAGGAGGTTGATGACAACTTGGCAGTGGAGACAGTCCAAAGACCTTCACAGAGCTTCTATGGATAACTGACTCCTATCTAATCAATGGCAATTCGCTTACTGTCAATGACAAGGATCATATCATGACAATGGGGAAGGTTTCACCTCTCCTGATCTAATGTCATCCTTCGTGAACTGTACTTTTAAGGTTCAGTGCCTCCAGAGCTAAGGAATTTAGCCAGCCACAGCTCAAAGATGCAGAAAGCACACATTGACAATGATTGGAATGAATGGCTCCAGCCCTTTATATTGTGGGAGACATCCTTATTCCCTACGATAAACAGGCATCACTGATGTGTTCAGTCACTGTGAAGGGACATTACCAGTTTACTGAGAACCCTGCACCAAGCACGTGGAAGAACCCCTCGACTAAGAATGCACTTTTTATCTTGTGCATGAATCAGGTTTCACTTCAAAACTATAGGAACACAGCTCCTCAGAACAAGGAACCATAGAAATGATGCACCTAATGTTTGGTTATGTAATGTCTGAACAATGGGGGCAATTCTCTCCCAAAAGTGCTGAATTGGTGGGTAAACTGTTCTAAATCACAACTGTTTTCTCAGTTCAACCTCACACTCAAATCTCCACACTCTGTACACTGCAGAGGTCACAAGTGTGAATCAAATTAAAAACACAGGAGGTGGAGCCTATTTGCCCCAGAGTTTGACAGCCCTGAACTCTACACATGCACAGTGGCCCCAATCTGTCAGTTTCCCCGTTTGCTAGCCAGCTCGATCACTAGCCAACCCAGGATCCCCATTGTGCTACCCTTCCAGGCACCCTTCCCCCTCCATGGCCCAATCACGGCCCCCACAATAATTCTTGAGCTGACCCTGAACTTTTCCATCCCTGAGTGCTCCGATGTCTAGCACAGCCCCTCCAGTGATGGCGATCCCCCCACCCATCTCACCCTGGTAGATTGCTCCCTCCCTCATTAAACCCCGGGGGTCAGGCCCTTCCCAGAAAGAAGGTTGTCCCCAACAGACTACCACCGTCCCAATTGTCGCCCCCTCTCCATCTCGGACTGATTTGCAGAGTGGCAGTGGGACCTCCTACCCTCATTGATTACTCCTAGGCCTGGCCAATAGGCTCCCACCTTCTTGGCACCTTGGCACTGGACATGAGCATTTTTGCCCGATTGGGCAGTGCCAGGGAGCACAGGCTGGCATTGCCAGGGTTCCCCATGCCCCAGAGGACACCACCCCTCCCACCTGCAATAGCCCCACATTGTCAGCCTCCCGGTCACTGCCAGCCCCACAAACCTGCATCGCTGGCCATGCAAACCTCACAACCCTTGATTGCTCACCTTCCTGACGTCTCCCATCCAAGCCCAGTACCCCCACTTCGCCATACTTTCCCCAGGTCCGCCTTGATTTCCACCCCTCCCTCCAACCCCCCTATCAATCCCAAAGGACCCACACCTCTGACCCTTGGGCAATGCCAGGGGCCCAGGCTGGCAATGCCCAATGGGCATACTCCCTTACTCCTGAGCTCCTGTGGAGTCTCCATGGAATCCTTTCACTCCAACACAGTTGAGCCACCAGCTCCTTATTATTTGGGAGCTGTTGTAAACCCTGCTGGAGTGAACCACACCTGGCGGGATTGGATAGGCTAGTGGGCCTGGAGACTTTAGTCCTGGACCCGCTAATGATACTTAAATTTGAATTTAAATATTTTACACAGCTCTGTGCCAATTTCCAGAGCAGAACTGACGATATTGGAAATCTGGTAGCCAAAGAGACGTGGAGGCCATGGTGTCCAGCAGGAAACCCACTAAACGGTCTCTGCTTATGTCTCCCAGTCTTCGGGCTGAGAGAATCACCCCCCATCCCCACCCCCGTGGTTTGCACTCATTACAAGTTTATTCTAGGAGCTTTTGTCTGTACGGCGTAGAAACTAAAACTAAAAGCAAGAACCTATGAAGCATCCAATGATCTCATGATCTACTCATGTGACTTGCTCTTAAGGAAATCATGCAAGCACTTAAATATATAACAGTTTATTTACAGCGGGGAACATTACATATAAATGATTAACACGTATGCCCAGTCATAAATTAAATGGGGTGGCATGGTGGTTAGCACTGCTACCTCACAGTGCCAGAGATCTGTGTTCAATTCACAGCTTGGGTCACTGTCTATGTGGAGTTTGCATGTTCTCCCCATGTCTGCATGAGTTTCCTCCACTTGCTCCAGTTTCTTTCCATAGTACTAAGATGTGCACGTTAGGTGAATTGGCTATGATAAGTTCTCCCTTAGTGTACCCAATAAGCTCTGGAGTGCGGTGACTAGGGGATTTTCACAGTAATGCCATTGCAGTGCTAATGTCAGCCTATTTGTGACTAATGAATAAACTTTTAATTTTACTTTAAATGTAAGGATCAAAATGTGAGAAATGATTTTGAATATAAACAAGTCTGAAGGGGTCATCCATTTTGGGCCTAAATAGGGTCAATCAGAATACTTTCTCAATAGTGAAAGACAAGAAGCAGTGGCGATCCAAAGAGATATATAGGGATCATGTACACAAATTATTACAATGTTAAAAGTATTATAAAAAGACTATTTGAATTATGTTCATTATATCTCAAAGACTAGAATATAAGGGATGAGAAGTCGTGTTGCAGCTATACAAATTTCTGGTTAAACCATGCCTTTTCTTACTCATGGTATGAGGCTATAACTGGTAAAGGCAGCAAAGAATACCCATCCCAAGTTGTTCTTGAGATAGTGGTGAGGAGCTGCCTTCCTGACCACAATGTACAGATGCCAGCGTTGGACTGGGGTAAACACAGTAAGAAGTCTGGTTTAAGTCCAACTGATTTATTTGATAGTAAACTCACAAGCTTTCGAGGTTCCCCTCTTCGTCAGGTGAATGAGGTGTTCTGGTCTCAGAGGGGAACCTCGAAAGCTTATGAGTTTACTATCAAATAAAACAGTTGGATTTAAATCTGGTGTTGTCAGACTTCTTCCTAAACCACAACAGTCCTAGTATGGAAAATATTTCTGCTGGCACATTTTTGTCATGGTTTGGTATACACTGAGTAGCTTCTAGTATGTTTTAGATGGCAGTTAAAAGTTAATTGCATTGGAATATTCTTACTTGGTTCTGAGTACCATAGCAGAGGAAGGATATATTAAAGGGAAGGCAACACAAATTTATTAGAGTGATACCTCGATTCATGAGTTAAATTACAAGAAGAGGTTACACAAGCTAGAATCGTACTGCTGGAATTTAGAACATGATTTACTTGATGTGAATTTCTGTTATATTAAAGGGAACTAATTCACTAGATAGAGAGAATCTATTTTGTTGGCTGAGGAATCTGGGAAAAGATCTAATAAAATAGGGAAGTATTTCAGGGTGAAATTAGGAAATGTTTCTATTGATAAAGGATAATGAGAGTTGGGAATTCTGTGAAATGGCAGTTAATAGTTCATCATTTCTTTAATTGAAATCTGAGATTGATAAATTTGTATTAAACAGTATTGGCAGATATAGGGCAAAGATATAGAGTTAGGTCACAAATCAGACATGAGGCAAGATTTTACAGCCTCGCTTGGACAAGCACAGAAATTCCCAGCCAAGGTTAATAGACATTCCCAGCAATGATCTCATTGAATGATGGAGCAGACTTGAGGGAATAAATAGCCTCCTCCTGTTCCTAGTTCCAAATGTAATTCTTAGCTATTGATACCATAACCCTTTTTAACATATATATCATTGCAGGTATGTCTTAAATGAAGTCGTTCAAACTGAGAAAGTTTATGTTAAAGACTTGGGAGTTGTGGTAGAGGTAAGATGAATGTTAACTAATTAGAACACCACTGAAAATGTGTTTAGTAATTTTCACTGTCAGAAGCCCTCTTAATTCAGCCTTTTAATTTGGGAGACCAGTTTGTGTGAATAGTGTGTATCTCCTACTCTCCATTCACAACATCGGCGCCTTCATGCAACCCCCGCAGCACCGTCCCATGCATACACACACTCACATATAAACACACACACACACACACACACACACCATCACACAACCACTCCCCCAGATCCAGCCAATATTCTAGATACAGGATCAATTTGATACATTCCACTGGAATAAGAAATGAGAATGGGATTCTTCTCAGGCATGTTGTGGAAGTCTTCACAAAGTATGAATGCTGGCACCTGCAAGCAGGCCAAAATATTTTCTAATTTTTTTGAACAGACGTTCTTAACTTACAGAAATCTTCACAGCCAGCCCTTTACACCTAGAATTCTAATCTAGAGTTCCAGAAACTAAATTAAAGGATGCATTTTTGTCATTTTCTGAGCAACCTGAACACTTGTCCATCTCCGACTTGCCTCATAATGTAATAGGAGACAGGGCCAACAGGGAAGCATTCCCCAAATGAAATCCATTATCTCCTCACCCTATCTGTCCAATGATCAGGAGGCCGAAAGAATCCAGTGGCTGTTCAGTGACAAAATGGGGCCCTAGCTGGAAACCTCAGAATTCTGGCCATGTAATATGATTGATTGGATCTTTGGTAAAGGGACAAATCAACTTCAGAGTCTGAACATTTGAAGATGGCACAAGGAGCCATCAATCTATTTTGCTTCACTTTCACCATTTGTCCCCTAAAAGGATGCTCACTGGAAAAATATACATAGTAACACATCTAACACCAGGACTCTCATGGAGTCAAGACCAGAGCTCAGTGGGACCTACTGTGCTATATTGACGCTTGTGGAGAAGGGCTGAAGATCTTTATTCATTTGAACTTACTCATCAGTAAGGAACTGTAATTAGTGATTTTATAATCTGACTACAGGAAGCTTTAATCGAGTTATCAATTTCTGCACATTTCTGCTATTTTAGGGTTTCATGAAAAAAATGGAAGAGAAGGGAATTCCTGATGATATGAAGGGAAAAGATAAGATCATTTTTGGAAATGTCCAACAGATCTACGAATGGCACAATAAGTATGTGGATAACTATCTTAGATGGTGATTGTTAAAGAAGCAAATCGATAATTTGTGAATCATGTTTCTTTGTTAATTTTTTCCTCTTTCTCTGATGATCTTAAAATGTTCCCAGCATAATTTGACAACCAACAATTATCTTTTAGTAGAAGCAGATCTAAACTTTGAAGAATCCTATAGAGAGGTGGGTACCTTTTTGGATATGGTCCTGGAACACATAGAAACATAGGACTGAAGAGCTGGAGAAGATCATCAATCTTTTGAGCCTGTTCCACCAATCAATAAGATCATAATTGAACTGTTTGTGTTTTCAATTCCAGCTTTCTGTCTGTTCCTCATAACCCTTGTCTCTCAAAAACCTGTCCCATTCTGCCTTGAATAAGTTCAATTACTCAGCCTCTACTGGAAAGAGAATCCACATACTAATGACCAGACAGAAGAGATTTCTCCTCATCTCCATCTTAAACGTTAGACCTTTTATTCTTAAATTGTGCCCCCTGATTGTCATCTCTGCAAAGGTGATCCACAATTTAAATATCTAAATTAGGCTGCTTGTCTTAAATTTTGCCGCCATTTTAAATTGAATTGTTCTAGGAACAGCCTTCAGATTTAGGAAACTGGCAGCTGAAATGTGATTTCCTCTCTGTGCGTATGGTATCTTAAACAGAACTATGTTTCACATCCCACTCAAGGAGGGAAAGCAAAATGCTTTGAATACAAACCACAAATTTAATCTTACTGTGTTACATTCTACTCTTAGCCATTGAATATATATTATTATTAAGTAATTTAACCAAAATATCATGATAGACTAATTTATTGTTCTGTTTATTCAAATTCATTCAAATTCTATCTGGTAGTAAACATCCAACTATGTTATATAATCCTCCATGCCTAACTTTGCGATGGTGTTCATCGTGTCTTGTAGTTGGGTAGAGTAATTCTAGACTGGGAAGGAGGAAGTTAAAATTTGATATTTGTAAAATTGTAAAATGCTGGGGAGGGAAAGCATTGCAGAGTTCTGTTAAAAGGTAGTGCTTTTGCCCATACTTAAAGATTTAAAATGCAAATACATAGGGAACCCAAACTGAAATATTTGTATTGAAAAGTCAAGCAGCAGTTTTTACAAAGACAACAGGCTTTTGAATTTAGTCAATCAATTTGAATCAGGCTTTTAGATACCAAGAACCTATTAAATTTAAATCTGTTAGTTTTGACAACCTAGAACCAATCCTATTGTGGGAAATAGTGATACGCAATCTTGGATATAAAAGAAGGGGGCAATGGGACAAAGAGAATAGAGTAGCTGCCACCTGCCAGAGCTATCAGCTCTCAACTCTCAGTTTTCAACTCTCAAGAAAGAGACAGAATTGTTGGTTCTCATAGCTTCATGAATGTCTTAGAGTTTGCTACCATCTAGGTAGCAAAGGTACCAAAGAATAAAGAAGTTCCAGATAGAAGAATCAATAGAGAAAGCCCAAAATATTCCCAAAAACACAATACCGGGTTGTAATTTAGAGAGTGATTAAATGCTATTTTGTTAAGAGTGAGAATTGTATTTATTTGAACAGCATACCATTAGAATCTTGTTTTATTCTGGAATAGTTAATAGAAGGGATTTTATCAGTTTGTTAATAGATTAGTTAATTTGTTCATGATAGTTAGATAAATAGTTATGTGTTGATTTTAGAGTTAGTTGCAGGCATTTTTTTTATTTAAACAATTGAGCAGGTCACACCACTTCACACTCACTTTTTACAGATTATAAGGTGACATACTTCTCTTTGGGTGTTTCGGAGTTAGTTCTCAGAGGAGGATCAACCTCTGCTTTGTAGCAACTGTATGCTCACTGCTTTGACAAGGGTCATCTGGACTTGAAACATCAGCTCTTTTCACTCCTTACAGATGCTGCCAGACCTGGAGATTTTCTTTTAGTTGTATGCTCACAGGTGTTGTTAAGTTAAACTAACTTCTCTCTCCACAAATGCTGTCAGACTTGCTGAAAATTTCTAATATTTTCAGCTTATGTGATAAAGATGCTTAATTTAGCAACATCCGTGAGAATACAATACCAAAACAGTTGGGTGTCTACGATAATCAAAATTTGAATGAATTTGAATAGATAGAACAATAAATTAGTTTTCATGATATTTCAGCTAAGTTTCCTAATAATAAACATTAAATGGCTAAGATTGGACTGCAACACAATAAGATTTTTAGCTATGACTTATATTCAAGCATTATTTCATTATCTCTCCTTGAGTTGCGGGGGGGGTGAAACATCCTTTGGTATAAGATACCATATGGACAAAGCATATTTCAGCTACCAGTTTCCTAAGACTGGGCGTGCCACAGTTCAATTTAAAATGGTGGTAAAACCAAAGACAAGCAGTCTAATTAAAATATTTAAATTATGGACCCACTTTTGCAGAGCAGGTTAGTTGGTTTAGTGGATGTAATCTATCAGGGATCCATGTCAAGTCTCCTCAGGATCTTATGGCTGGAGTTCCTCAGCCATTCACACCACGTGACTATTGCCAGCAAGGACAAAGAACTTGGCGTTCAACCAAATCTCCATTCACTGCAGCAGGACCAAAGAATCCCGCCAGCAAAAACAGCCAGAGAATGCCAGCCTATATGTTTAATAAGACCACCTCCTCCATTCTCCTGGACTACAGTGAATGTGCACTCAGAGTAGTGATTGGGGAGGGGGGCAGAATATGATTTTACCATTGGAATTATTTGTAGTGTAGCTTTGCATCTTCTTTCTTCATTTATCTTCTGCTTTCTCTGCATATACGTACTTGTCAATGGGTACCAGAGTCAGCATGAAGCTGATTTGCTCCATGCCAGCCTGTTCTGCAGCCATTGCCTCTGGACAGCCTAAATAGCCTGCCAGTGGGACCTTTGTCTCTCACTGCCCAACAGTCCCAGTCAAGCCAGGAGCTCATTAATGGGCACGCCAGAACTGCAAACAGGCCAGGCTGAAGGCCTGTGGACCCTAAAGCAAGGTAACTCAGGGTTTTCACAGAGGAGGTTTTTAGTCTAGGAAAGGGACAAAGAGGAGAGGAAGTGGGGGTGCTTGTTTTATAGAACAGATGAGTAAGAAGAAAGGGACATTGCCATGGAGAATGCACCAATCTGATTCCACTTGCCTACCAATCAGCATTCTTTTCTCACACAGTAGAAATTTGTTGCTTCCTTTAGATCTGTATTCTTGCAGTTGTCCTGATGAGTGCAAGATGTAAAGCTTTGTTTCTTTTTTTTGTCTCTTTTTTTCAGCAAAATTGAAGTTCTGTACTGTCAATTGACATTCTGAGATTGGACGTACTTTATAAATTGCTTTATTTCTTTCTCTTTCCAGTTAGCATGTCCTCTTATTATCCAGGACTAGCTACTCTTTTTTGCTGATATTTACATTTTACATTTGCCATATTCCTCAGATCACATGTCCTTGGTACTAAATTTGTATCATTCACAATACAGCGTAAAGGGACCTGAATTCACAATGTCAATATAAAGTTTGCCATTTGTTATGTGAAAGCAATGTCACACATTGCTGTGTGCCTTTTATAAAAATCATTCTATGGCTGTAGGATCATTCCTATGTATAAACAAATCAGTAATCCATATTTATCATTTAAATGCAAATTTAGGAAAATATCTCATAGTACTGTTTTATATATATATATATTATACCTCGTTTCTTGATGAAAGCAGTTTTCATTTCAAATACACAGGCCTCATCATAGTCAGAAAATCACTTTCTAAAATTTATTTTAACAGGATGTGGGCCTTGTTGGGCCAGCCAGCATTTTTATTGCCCATACCTAATTCCTTTGAGAAGGTGGTGGTGAGCTGTCTTCTTGAACTACTGCAGTCCATGTTGTGTAAGCATGCCCACAATGCTGTTTAGGAGGAGTTATAGGATTTTGATCCAGCAACAGTGAAAGAACAGTGATATAGTTCTAAGTCAGGATGGTGAGCAGCTGCCCTTGTCCTTCCAGGAGGTATGTTTAGAAGGTGCTGTTGAAGGAACTTTGACAGAGCCATCAACTTGCTGAAATGCATCTTCTGAACAGTACACACTGCTGTCACTGTGCATTGGTGGTTGCGGGAGTGGATAGATTCTCTTTCTTGTAAATGGATTTTCTTCCCAATCCTGCACCATTATTCTCTCCAAGTTACTCATAATCCTGACTTGGAAATATATCACCATTTCTTCACTGTCACTAGATAAAGATACTGAAATTCTCTCCCTATTAGCACTCTAGGTGTACCTGGGGTGCGGCGGCCTGATTGCTCACTGGTGCAGAGGAGCAGATGGATCTCTGGAAGGCGGGGGGGTCCCACTCCCACTCCCACTCCCACTGTGCAGGATATCAGTTAGGGGAATGAGGGCAGGGGTCGCGATCGGTCTGGGTAGCGAGGGGACAGTTGATAAGGGGAACAGTGATGTCTTTGAAGGCCATCACACTTATTTTTTGCTCCTGGGCCACTTTCTCCACTTCTTAGAATTTTTTTTCTAACTGCGCAGTTCAGAGCTCTGGTTGTTTCAGGCACGCTAAACCCCGAGTAGTGCAATGCAGTCCCGCGGTTTTCTTTTCAGGCTGAGTCCATATGGGAGCGCCTGAGAACAGATTTCCAAGTTGGATCTGAATTATGCCCAGATTCAGCACTTAGAATGAAAATTAGGCCCTGCTTGTTTAATATCCAGTATTGGAGGAGCAGAAATTTTGTCCAGTTAAATATTTGGAAGACCAAAGTCATTTTCCCAAAGTCATGGTCCCTGCCACGAAACTCCATTTCCTAACCACCAACACCATCCCTCTTCCTGGCAACAATCTGAAATTGAAGCACAGAATTTGCAACCTTGGTGATTTATTTAACAAGGATAACTTAATCAGCACTTCATTTTCTAGTAAAGACTCTGTGTTGTGTGGATTTGAATTGGCAGAATGAAAGATCACTCCATCATTGGCAGTTTGCAGACAATTTAATAAATAAAGCATTTAAAAATAATAATAAAATCATAAAAATAAGAGAGAATAACAGGATTAGATCATTACTTTACCATAAGGTCAAGATGACCAACTGTCTTCCATCTCCCAGGATGGTGCTGAATTTTTGGTGTCTTGATGGGCCTTCTTTGCTGCATGCATCAGACAGAGCAGGCTTGTAGATAATATGCAGGCTTATCCTGCTGGTGTATGGGGCTGCATCCAGCAAACAGCAGCATCATTATCAAGGTGAGTTGTTTCACTAGCAGCCCCCTCCCCACCACTTCACACTATCCTATGGCCTGAAGATTTTTCAAGAGCACTTCTTGTATCAAATGTGTGATACAATCAACTTGTTTTTAAAGGATGGGCTTGAAGAGCATAAAGGTACAAAATAAAAGAGCTTCATTGGAAGGATGTTGACTCCACAGGTTATCCAGATAGGCTGCCTGTTTGCCTGCACAAACAGCCAATTACATCATCAGGACTTCACACAACTGATCCCTTAAAATGCCCTTGTTCCAACTAGGAACAACACGAATACACAATATTTTCCTCCCCATTTACATCAATGTTTCTGCAATGAAATACAATATAATGTTAACAATCAAGATGTACAATACGAACAATTAATAAATATAACAATCAATAAGTTAGACAGTTCAGAGGAAGCTAATTTCTGGGTGGTTGTCAGCGAATCTCAGATGTCTGCTTTTTCATATTGTTTGCAAACCCTGGTATTTTTGATATAGTTTTGGACAGTATTGGTAGTTGTCTCCATCAGAGTCAGAGTAATGTTTGGAGGTTAACTCAGTGCTGAAGTGTCTTCAGCTGAGTTATTGTCTTCCCCGGTTGTTTTGGCTGTTGTCAGGTTTTGAGGTATGTATAGGTCTTCACTTACTTCGGTTGGTTATGGATTTTTGGGGCCAGATTTTACCAATCCGAGGCTAAGTGCCGGATCTGGACATAAAACGGAACTGAGCCCGGAATCCTCGTTCCAGCGCACCCATACGCTTTTTGCCAGCTCCGGTCCGGTCTGCGTTGTGGCGGGGCTTAGCACTGCTGGAACAATCAGAGCTCTGAATTGTAAATGCACAGTTCGAAAAAATTCTGAAACAGCACGCCCAGGCGTAAAAGACAAAACAAAATAAAGAGAGCTGGAGTGGGGGGAGGCGGGATGATCTGCAATCGGACCCTTCCAGGAGGCAGGCTTCTCCGCAGACCCCTCCCCCTTGTGATCAGACTCCCCGGGAGGCAAACACCCATCCCCCATGATCAGATCCCACCGCCCCCCCCACCCGCCAGGAGGCTGCCCCCCCCCCTTCCCCCCTTCCACTCCCCACCCGCCTTGGCAGAGCACACCCCCCGACCTACCTGGATTGTTGCTCTCCTTTCACCATCCTTGTGACTTGCACTAGTTGACGTAGAGATGCCAGCATTGGACTGGGGTAAACACAATAAGAAGTCTCACAACACCAGATTAAAGTCCTGTTGGAAAATCCTGGTGGACTTTAATCTGGTGTTGTGAGACTTCTTAGTGCACTCGTTGGAGATTCTCCCAAGTCCATTCGCCTCCCACACCGCCCCCCCAACCAGAGATCCATCTGAGTCTGCGCCCCTCTCTTCCAGCAGACACCAGTGGAAGGCCAGGAAGGTGTTGCAGGCTGTCCAACAAGTCTCACAACACCAGGTTAAAGTCCAACAGGACTTTCCAACAGGACTTTAATCTAGTGTTGTGACACTTCTTACTGTGTTTCCCCAGTCCAATGCCGGCATCTCCACATTAACGAGTGCAGGTCAGAAGGATGGTGGAGGGAGAGCAGGAATCCAGGTGGGTGGGGGGGTGTGGTCTGCCGAGGGGAGGGGGCCTGCATCCCGGGGGGGGGGGGTCTGCCGGAGGGCTGCCTCTGGGGGTTCGGATCATGGGGGGCGGGTTTGCCGGGGTGATTAGCAGGGGGTCTGCAAAGGGTGTTCAAGGATGATGGGCTTCGGAAATTTCCCTGCAAAATAGGAATCCATTTCAGGTTTTTGTTCTGCAGGTTGGTAACAGCGCAGATCAGAAACAGATCCGAAGACGGTAAAGTGGGATTTGGTGGTAGAGTTGGGCACGCAGTTCATTAAGTTGACTTAAATGCCTGCTAATGCATTAAAATCATTGGGCTGCCTAACTTGGGCGCGGACTGGATCCACTCCCAAATCAGATGTAGGTGAAGGCACATTACAGGCCCAATGCCCAAATTTACCATGATTTCGCGCCTGTTTGGTAAAATCAGGCCCTTGTTTGATTCTGTCTCTTCCAAATCGGTTCTGGTTGCCCAAGGTTAGCCTGCATATCTTCTCCACATTACATCTTCTCGAGCTTGTATGGTGTAGGGGATCAGTCCTGTCTGTGCTGAGACGATGGCAGATATCCGCTTCTCAATGTGATACAGTTCCTTGTGAATACTTCTTGACCTTTCTGAAAAACATGGCATTCAGCCCAGTCTAATGTATAACCTGACCTTGCTTTTTCTTCGCATCAATTCCTCTTGTGGTTTCAGCAAATCAAATTCTGTGCTTAACTGATAATTTATCATGTGCCAGTGTTGGAGAACTTTGGATTGTCAAATGTGTATTGTTTCTGTACATCATCAGGCATTAACTCAATCATTTAGACAATGAATCTTGTTCTTGAGTTGCCTTCAACAAATGTTTCATCATCTGAACAAACCGGTTTGTCAGCCCATTTGAGGCAGGATAATAGGGAATGGATCGGATGTGTTGAATCCTATTCTCCTTTAAATAGTTATGAATTCTTGCAAAATGAACTGCGGTCCCTTGTTATTCACACTTCATTCAGGATAACTGATTCTTCCAAAAGTCTCACCCAACCTCTTTATTGTTCTCTCTGAGGACATACTGTTCATATTGTTTATGGTGACTTCCAGTCATTTTCACCACAATGAAAACAGGAGCCCTTTGAATAATCCACCATAATTTAATTGAAATCTTTGCCTTCTGGTCATTCAATCAGTGTAAAGATATTAGTGGCAGCAGGTTCTGAACTTTTGCACAAGGTGAACACATCCCTACCTTCTCCTCGATTTTGTATCATTTCAAAAGGCATTATACAGGCATCATTGATTCTCAGGGACACACAACACACTGGCCACTATCTGTGCAAATACGCAAGTTTCAGTTGTTTCAATGAAGAAAACTGCACAGACCACACGGACAGCAGCCACAGTGCTGTTGACGCATGAACAAATTCTTCACACAGCATGTCGAACACAACATTTTGAAGCCTAATACTTGGATTGGAAAGTTAGAGGTGACGTCACATTAGAATACTCAATAATTATTCACATAAGCAACCATTGCTAACTTGTTAGTTTAATTTGGATTATTTTCTCAATAGCATAGCCTTATAGTTCATCCTCAATGGCATAATGCAAAAAAAATATTTAAGTGGTTGGCACAACTGATTAGGTTCTGGTACTCGATGTTCAAAGTGGTAATGGAGAAATATGCCCCCACTGCAACTACATTGTACAATGATTGCTGTTCATATTTATTTGTAGCTATTTCTCAGGAGAATTGGAAAAATGTCTTCAGGATCCAGATCATTTGGCAAAACTCTTCATCAAGCATGTAAGTTTTTACAGTTTTCATCAGAGTTTAGAA
This sequence comes from Sphyrna mokarran, assembly GCA_024679065.1. Classification (NCBI taxonomy): domain Eukaryota; kingdom Metazoa; phylum Chordata; class Chondrichthyes; order Carcharhiniformes; family Carcharhinidae; genus Sphyrna; species Sphyrna mokarran. Next base: position 47,551,293 of record JAGIQG010000011.1, on the reverse strand, counting down.
TGTGAATCGCTTCTTGGACCATTTAGTGCTGAATTTGAACATATTCTCCTGTTAGCTACACGAATGGATATAAATGTGTTACACTTCACCTCAACATCCCAGTTATTGAGGATGAAATTAGCTAGGCATCCCACTAGAACTCCTAATTGCTATCCTGCAACTTTTATTGGATAATTTGTATATCAGTTTCAGTAGCATACACCCTACCAATGTGAACTGTATCTTTTGTCCTGGTTGGATTCAAGCAAAGTCCAAGGTGTGAGAACATCTTCTCCCTCCTCCTGTTTGTTGCTAGCTGCTGCTCAGACTTTAGAGGAAATAACAGGAGTTGAGCCAGGGTGCTGTTCAAAGTGTTAACGTATGTATGAGAAGAAATCTAGCTGTGCTTCCAATAGCTGTGAAAAGCAGCAGATTGCTGTGGATTGGGGAGTGGGAAAGTGGGTTGATAAAGAATTGTACAATTCTCTATTTCCTATAGCACAGATTAAGTGTATCCTAACAGTAAGAGCAATTTTTCATCATGTGGAGTCAGTACATGAATGTCAAAGGAGACATTCTCTGTTACCTTCTTCCTCTTTGTATGTTGGAGAATTTACTCCTTTGAGAAGAATACATATCGTGTGAAATGCACATGAGTGTCATTTAGACATAAATGAATTATAGCAATCAAAAGACATGAAGAGTGAGTTTTCAGCTTTTGTTTATTAAACAAAGTCTAAGTGCTGAATATTGGGCTGGCATAGCATAAGATGGGAAAGACAGAACCATGAATCAATGGTGCATTTTGTAACTGGAGGATAGTGTCTATGAGGATAAGGAGTGCTACAGTAGGAAAGAGGAACTGCTGAAGAACTCATACCAGCTCATCTCGTCTTTTCTGCCAATATTAACTGATACTCATTGGCAGTACTTGCCACTGAATCAGAAGGTTGCATATTCAAATCCCACTGTCTCGGCTTTAGAGCATAATCCAGGCTGATACTCCAATGCAGTACTGAGAGTGCTGCAGTTATGCAGGTTATGTCCTTAGGATCTGATATTAAACCACTTCATGGTTGGGGAGATGGCACTGCACTATTTCAACAAAGAATGTGAATGTCCTGAGATTGTGCAAGGAACTGCAAGTTTTTCTTTCTTTGTCAGGTCATCAAAAATCTTCCTGCATTGCAAATCAAATGGCACTCACAGCCATTGCACATTGTTCAAGCAGCTAAAGAAATTGATTCCTATCGTTCATTACAAGTTTTAAATCCACCTCTAATGCATCTCAAGATTCTCCTCCGATAAATTTGTTGCCCTCGGTTTAGCCGTCATTTTCTGTGTGGCTGTTCTACAATCACAAGCTACTTGAAGCTGCTGAAAACCTGAGATCTTCCAGTGGGTACCAACTCTTCACATTCATCACGAGTTTCTGAAAACCATCATTCTCCCAGCAACAATTGGCCAATTGCAGGCTAGCTAGACTTTTGTCGTTCGCTTCCCTGAGATACATACTGGAAGTCCGACACCATCATGGCAGCATGGTGGACAAAGTTCATGCCCTATAGTATCTGTAAAAGTAATAGTCAGGTATTTCCGCAGGTTCACTCTCATTTAATTATAATTTTTCCGGAAATGTGACAGAAACCCCCTGCTGTTGGTTAATCCACATTTCGAGTTTGGGACATTTAATATAGGCACCCTATTAAAGCCATAGATATTCACCTGGGTGATGATATTGATTTGAAAGAGTAAAAAAAAATGCATTGAAATATTGCAGCTTTTGTCCATTTGACCAACGAAAATGAAGAAGAGACTTAATAAACATATCTAAAATTGTGAAGAGATTTGATGCAATGAATAGGAAAATAATGGGGGCGATTCTCCCAAAAGTGCTGAATTAGTGAGAAAACTGTTCTAGATCTCGATTGTTTTCTCAGTTCAACTTCACATTCGAACCTCCGCACTCTATGCACAGCGGAGATCCCGATTGGAAATCTCATGAAAAACCCAGGGGACAGGGCCAATTTGTGCTGGAGTTTGACAGTTCTGGGACTCTGTGCGTGCACAATGGCCCTGATCTGTCAGTCTCCTTATCTGCTGACCAGCTCAATCACTGGCCAGTCCAGGACCCCCGCAGTTCTGCCCCTCCAGCCTGCACCCCCATGGCCAATCGTGGCCCAGAATGTCCACTTCGCATCAAGCAGTGCTGATGTCCCCAACCTCCCCCGTCATCCTGGCAGACCCCATCCCAACTGACCCACCCCCCAGGTCAGATTCCCCCCTTTCCAGGAGGCGTGCCCCCCCGAGAGACCCTCCCCATGCCTGACCCGATCTCAGGCCTCCATGCAGAGTGGCCTCTGCCACGCAGAGTGGCAGCTGGAACCCCTACCCCCTAGGCCCTGTCCACAATAGGCTCCACGGTACTGACCAATGTTCGATGGGTAGTGCCAGGGCATGGGTTCTTTGTCCCTTGGTCAGTGCCGATAGCATAGACTGGCACTGCTTAAGGTGTCCAGGGAGCACCATCCCCTGCTGCCCAAACCCCTGGGGGGCTCTGATTGCCTCTCCCCCTTCATTCCAGCAAGGTGTCTTGCTAGTTCCCCGCATGTGGGGAGCTACTCTAAACCCTGTCTGAATGAAGTACCCCTGGCAGGGTGGGAGATTCAAACAGCACCCGAAAGTTCCCAATAGTGAAATGCTAAGCATATTTAAACTAAATTTAAAAAAAATTTAAATGACTTACGTGTCTTTTTGCTGGTTTCCAGCGTGGTTTGGACTCTGACTGTTCTCCAGCTCTGGGAAATGCACATATATTCCCAGTGCATGCGCAATTCCTGGAATATGTCCAGCAACAGGCATCTCCCAGCCCAGCCTACTAGAAAAATTGTGGATCGCAATGGGAGAATCGCCCCCAGTGTGTCTTCTGGTTGGGCAGCTGGCAGTAAAGAGTCATGAATTTGAAAAATGTCACCAACAGATTGAGAAGAGACATCAGAAAAATATTATTCACCAATGGAATGCTTTGCCACAGGGAGTAATTAAGGCAGAAATCATTTCACTATTCAAAGGAAATAAGTATTCGAAGCAGGGCTGTGTGAGGAGAGCAAGGTGGTGGGATTAGCTTTGAATTGTTTAAGCAAAGGATCAGCACAGACAAGATGGCCCTATTCAGTGCTGTATTGTTCGTTGGTTCTATGTTACATGAAGTTCTTTAATCTCTCATTTGTTTAGCCTCTAAAGTGAATAACAGGAAGTCTATGAGAAATGATAACCTTCTGTACTTATCAGAGGCTGTTGAAAAACTGACGTAAAGGGGCTATAAAAACTCTTTTCACAGTCAGTTCCATTTCTAAGCAGTGTAATTTTCATTATTAGTTTATCTAACAATTTTTCATGGCACATTGAAGATCATTGCATATGGTTACTCAATGCCAGGAGCGGTGGATAGAAATAGGTGATGGTAGTGAAGTAAGAAACAATGACATCGGTTACCCGGTTAGTAAAGCTTTGTTTTCTGTTTCTGCAGGAGAGACGTTTAGACATGTACTCAGTGTACTGTCAAAACAAGCCAAAATCTGAGTACATTGTAACTGAATATGAAGCCTACTTTGAGGTGAGCCATTGGTTGTCTTCTTTTGATGATAATATATATAACAAACACCACCTAGAGAGTGGTTTACAGAAATCATTGATCTAAGAAGAGCAGAGTCAAATAATCCAGCTGAAACATGACTGGAATTTTCTGTTCGTAGCAATGATTCATTTTTCAGAATTGATTTTTCCTTCTGCTAATTTTGGCTCATGAAACAGCTTCATTTCGAGGGGGAATACTTTTAAAATTGGTTTATTAAAAAGTATTCTAATCTAAATTTCAAAATCAGTTTATTGAAAAGTATTCTCATCTAAATTTCAAAAATACTCTTTGTTAATTTATTCATTGCTTAAAGATGGAATTTGGTTTCAATAATTAAACTACATGGGTGGTTTATTTTAGTGTGATCCTCTTGTCTCATGAAGAACAGAAATGACATGTTTCGTAATGGTCTTGTGTGTGAACAACTCTCCACAGCACCCCAAGTATATCTATCTATTCTTTATGCCTGAATCAAAGCTGTATTGAGGAACCTTTCACCTACTGGAGAAGAACATCACCAACCAGGCTAATCCTGGTTTCATTCACCATGAAAGTATACCTCCAACAAGTTCTCAGTGTGTGCATTTAGGAGAATGAATGTTGGTTTCTGATTTCTTCTTCCTAGCTCAAAGACTCTGAGGCTAATTGTAAAGCCCTCAACTCTATCCAAAACATAAGTCACCTAACCTAGCACAGATGAGAGCTGAAGACTAAGAGGTAACCTTTGGAAAATCTTGTCTATCAGATGCATATATTGGAAATTTGGACAGAAAGCGCACACAATTAATTTAAAAGACATAATATCAGGTACAGCCCATTTCCCTACTGTTTTCAGTACTTGCCTTATATGGATATCTATCGGTTCAACATCACATTATATGGACATCTATCAATGAGATATTTCAGTTTTCCCGAAATTTAGCAGTAGCTTAACAAATGTAACATTATCAGATATAACATCTGTGTCACTTTTTTTTGGCTTCATTTTCAGGAGATAAAGCTGGATTTAGGTGATACATTTGGCTTGAGTGATTATCTCATCAAACCTGTCCAGAGGATAACCAAGTATCAACTGCTGCTCAAGGTGAGGATTTCTCCAATCAATAGGCTGCATCAGATGATATTTAGTGGAAGTGACAGGGATCTTGCCTGTGGCTGGAAAGCAGACAGGGCCTCATATCACTCCTTTTTGGGAAGCGCATTATATAAGGTGCCAATCAAGCACTTAACTGGGCAGCGTTCAGCCTTCTTTGTGAACAAGGTCTCTGAGGCCCTGTCCGTTGAGATCTGTCAGCCAGTCAGAGGTTGGCAGCTCCTCATTGACCAGTGTATCACCAGGTGGTAGCTTATGTCGGGACTACACCCATTCAAAGCACAGGTTCGCTGATGGACCCAGGTAGAGGCGATTGATGGGAGCGACGGCAGTTGGAGGGAGCAGGTGGTTCATAGGTTGAAGGATGGCAGCAAGGGCAGTGAGGAATCTCTCAATATTCCCCGCTTCCCCTTGATCAGGTACTGAGTACCTTGAACAAATAACCCTTCTTAGAAACCAATGAGCTACCTCAGCAGTGTTTACCCATCGCATAAACCCAATGGCGAGTTCCCTGCCCCCTGTTGAAATAATAACAGCAGTGGGTTGAGGCCTATAAGCATGCATTAATTTACTGTTTAATTAGTGGTGATGCAGAAAGGCTGTCCATGAGCATTCCCAACATGTGCATCATCAGAGCAGAAGCCAGAAGGCCATGAGGTTTCCATCACTCACGGAAATTTCCCCTGCCACCAACTCACCATAGGGTGTTCTCATAGGAACAGAAATTAGCCCTCGAGCTATTCAGTTATTAGAGACTTCCAGTGGTATCTTTTGAAGACTGCAATTTCAGCAGGTAATAGACATGGATGTAGCTGGGAAGCTCAATTTTGGGAAAAGATCCTGAAATATTCCCTGCCCAGTGAAGCAGTTGAGACTATTTCATTGAATGTTTTTAAGGCAAGGATAGACAAAATTTTGAACAGTAGGAGAATTAAGATTATAGTGAGTGGGTGGGTAAGTGGAGCAGGCTTGAAGAGCCAGATGGCCTACTCCTGCTCCTAGTTCCTTTGTTCTTATATACGAGCTGCCTAACAGTGATTTTAGATAATGATTCTGGAAACCTGTAATGGAACCTTTACCAATTTTGGTGTCCTGCATACATTGGGCAGATAAGGTGCAGATATATTTTATCTAACAAATCAGACATTTAGGCACCCATTTCATCTGTAAAAGGGCAGGAGTACCATTAAATAATTTCCAGGTATTTAAGTCAGCATCCTAGAATGGAAGCTTCCTTCCCTTTTGGCATCCTCTGACAGAAAATCAGTCTTATTGGGAAGTCTGTTCATTTCAATGGAAAGAAATATTGGATGTGATGAAGTTATATTCTTTTCTAAGGATTATAGAAATGTGCACCATGTTTTGCATCTTGATAAAGTCATGATGATCATCAGGAAACCTTGTGTTAAAGGAAACAATCATACTTCTATTATTAGGTATCAACACTTCCCAATCTATTTTCAGATGTAGTGGCCAGAATTCCCCTGTTGCTGCCAGTGAGAGTGCAAAATGTGGCACTCAGCCAAATCTCCCTTCACTGCACGGGACTGGAGAATCCCAATTGTGCCAAGGTTGGGGAATCCAGCTCTGCAGTTAGTTGCAAGGTGGATACTAGCACCAGAACTCTACTTGCACAAGGAGAAGATAAAATATTTACTGATAAGACATACTTCCTCATGTGTGCTCTACCTGTTAAGTTGATCAATGATATTTTCATACAGTAAAGTTATTTACAGGACTGGTAAATATTCGCTAATGAAATAAAATTGTTTTGTTCTAGGACTTCCTTAAGTACAGTCAACAAGCTGGGCTTGAATGTTCCGAGATTATGGTAAAACATGTTTCTTAGATTGACTAACAGTTATGGTGCGAGTGAATCTTCTGTTATATTTCACAGTAACTTCATTGCCTAGTTGTGACACTAATAAATAAACTTTTAAAAACTTGATATTGCTGATAGTAAATTGGAATAAATAGCATTCTTTTACTGCAATGGTCTTTGCATTCATTTCATAAATTAAATGAACTGAAGTTACTTTCTTTTCTAAGGATTATAGAAATAAGCCCTATGATTTGAATGTTGATAAAATCAGGACCCTGATCATCCAAAAGTACAATGGAGTTAATGCAAAATTTATTAACTAAATTCTGGAAATAAAGCAGACTCCAGGTGGAGAAATCATAGGTTGTTGAAAGAGATGAGTCAGCAGTTAGCAGAGGCCAACATTTTTTAACCCTAACAAATTAACTAAATCGTTAATTCAGCCTGTGTGAAAAAGAATAGACCATTCAGCCCTTCAAATTTATTCCACAATTCAACTGGATCATGACTGATTATCTTAACTTTTTACATTTGCTTATGGTTTATGAGCATCGTTGGCTAGATTAGCATGTATTGCATATCCATAATTGCCCTTGAGAAGGTGGTGGTGAGCCATGCTTTTGAACTATTGCAGTCCTTGTACCATGGATACATCCACAATGCTATGAGGGAGGGAGATCCAGAATTTTGACCCAGTAACAATGAAGTGATGACAATATATTTCCAAGTCAATGTGATATTTGAATTAAAGGTAAATTTGCAAGTGGTGGTATTCCTTTGTGGCTGCTGTCCTTGATAGTCCAGGTGGTAGAGGCTCTATGAGATCATAGAATCCTACAGTGCAGAAGGCAGTCATTCAGCCCATCTAGTCTGCACTAACCACAATCCCATCCAGGCCTCATCCTCGTAACTCCACGTATTTACCCTAGTTCATCCCTGGATACTAGGTTGGGGATGGGAAGCTGCAGTCAAATAAATTGTGGTAAGGAAAATTTGAGATTACTTCCACTGGAGTAGTGAATCAAGTTAGTTGAGATTTTTATTCACTAAGAAGAAACTTTACAGATGGAATCGAGAAAGATTACTATCTCTGTTAGTCAATGGTAACAGGCTATCAATTTAAATTCAGGTACGAAGAGAGATGCAAAGAGAGTTGATGAAGAATGGGCTGCTTTGCCACAGAAACCATTGCATCTTTTAACAAGAAAAAGTCTTAACTATTTGAACCAGAAGAAGATAGAGATTTCTGGGGAGTATACAGGATGAATGTTGGATTGCTCCAGCAAAAAGCAAGCACAGCTGCTATGGGCCAAATAGTTTCCCACTATGCTGTAAAATTTTATCGTTCTAAAAGCAGTCATGACTTTCTAGTAGTGGATTGGCCTTTTAATTGGATAGATTCAAACCAATTAATTTAAATAAAAAGAATGGGTATTTTCCATAAAATCTATTAATTAATTAAATTGGAGAGTGAATTCCAGTCAGTATTCATTAATTAAACATAAATAGGAAATAGACAAGTTGGCACTAAAAGTATAAATTATCCAAGTGGCAAATGGTAAAACAATTATTTAAGTAAGATCAGTAAACCGAATCATGGCTTGATATTAATCAAATAATAACCATTTACAGCATGTAAATAAGCAATGAAGATTGAAGATAAATTAGCATCAAAATTTTTTTCTTTAGAAATGTAACAGTGGGAGGTGGGCAGAAGAGACCTTGACCTCGATGACAATGCTAGGATTGTCAAATGAAAGGCCGAATTAGAAAAGACTGTAAAGCTAGCCAGTGTTATGGGGCAAAAGGATGTAACTCAAAAAAAGATTCAAATTACTAATTTGTGCAAAAAAACTACTGTAATGAAAGGCCAGGAATGATTGGCAGGATTGAGAACATTGGCAACAAAAATAGTGAGAGAATACCAAGAATAACAGGGTGTTGAGGGCTATACCAGTAGGACAGGAAACAAGAAATTAAAATAAAAATGGAAGTAAATAAATATAATTTAAAAAATTAAAAATATCATTACCCAGTGAGAGTGGTAGGCAGCTCCATGCAACTGTACCATCAGTAATGAGAAGACTAAATAATAAACATTCTATCATTTTGCCTTAGAAGCAATATATAGGCATGACTCCATCTGTTATTAAATATCAAATGACATGGAAAATAGGTGTGTCAAGAATTTTACTTCATACATGTATATCACATTAATTGTACTCAGAAATGTGGGAAATGAATTACCTCGGCCACTATCCTTGGTGACATGACAAAAGACTGTGACATTGAGTTGTAGATGAGCCAGGACATTCATCAATGAAACATTGGCAACACAAAAGCCATTCTGCTGAATTCTCACCAAAATCTTTGCAGTGTAGAACCTGAGCTCATTCCTCTTCCTAACCAACTGACCAGAATCTAATAGTATAAAACCTTTGCGCACAGGTTGGTGAGTTGAGCTCAAAGCCCAACCAGTCTATCTTAAAAACCATCAATTCTGACTGACCTACATGTTAGTCTTCTCCAGGTTCAATGTTTGCAACATTCCTCACCGATCTTTTGTTTAAATCCAACGTAAATTCAAACTTATCCAGAAATCCACTTATGGTATCCTATCATCTAAATCTTGCCAATCTGTAATTCTGCTTTCAACAACCTGCAGTGGAATATTTTCCTTAACATGTTGATGGCAAAATCTTTGACCTTGTTTATAAATATCTTCATGTTCTCCACCTCTACAACTTCCAGATTTACATTTTCTGGGCTTCCATCAGTGGCCTAAGCAATTTTTCCCTTAGATGGACATTATGAAAGTAATAAGAACTGTAAAGTTTTTTTTCTCAAGTTGCTTCTTATTTAATTGAAACTTAGTAAAATTGAGGAAGTTAATCCAATGACAGCATCATTTTGTTCTTGGAATACATACATTTGGCAAAACTGCATTTACTTCATTATCAAAAGCACAGCCCCAGCTATCACATTCCTGGTTAAAGGCAAAGTGCTATGGATGCTGGAATCTGAAACAAAAACAAAAAATCCTTGAAAATCTCAGCACATCTGTCAGAGTCTGCAGAGACAGAATAGACCCAATGCTTTGAATCAGGATAACTCTTTGTCAAAACAAAGAGCAGTACTGAGCTCTGACGAAGGGTTATCATGAATCAAAACATTGGATAACATTCCTGGACGAGGAGATTTTGTTCTAAAATCTTGTTATATAACTAGCCTCCTCTCAGAACACATAATATCAAGACCTCCTTCAGGCACTCCTTCTAATTCTGCTCTTAACTTTTTCTTGGTGCTTTCTTCTCTTTGTGAAACACTTGGGGACATTTAACGATGTTAAAGGCACTCTACTAGTGGAGGCAGTTGGATGTTTCACTGCCATGTAACATGAACTATTGTTAGCTGAAAACATCAATTATTAACTACAGTTTAAATTAAAGTAATTGGTAAACTGGTACTGGGGGTACTAAAAGTATGACAAAATAATTGTTATTTTATGGCACTGGTTTAGTGGAATGTGTGTGCTCAATTTCATTATTTTTTTCAGATATGGTAAATAACATTCTAAAATTATAGTTTTGCCATTTTTGGAAAATGAATAAAAAGAACAGACACATGGAATTGAAAGTAAATCTTTTGGATGGATTTCAAAATTTTTATAATAAAAATGCTGTAGCACTAGCATCCATTAAAATTGATTTGTGTTTATTGGCAGAAAGCAGCTGATGTGATGTACCATGTACCAAAGCGCTGCAATGATATGATGAATTTGGGAAGGCTTGAGGGTTTCAAGGTAAGGCAAGATTTTGCCCTTTCCTTCTTCTCGTTTCATTATTTCACCAGTACACAATTATACCAAAATTTTTTATTTTTAAAGAGAAAAGGATTCAGATTGCACTACCCATATGTCAGGCCACCTTATATCCTCAGATAAAGAATGAAAGACAATGTTGTATTGCATCATTCTGTGTGGGGTGGGGTCGTCAAGTGTACAGGTTCTTTACTTCAAAAATAATTAGTCGGAGTACCAGCTGGCAGTTTTCCAGCTGTGAAATCTTTATTATCTACTTACTAAGCAGATGGAGCCTGGATATAATAGTTCATTTGAAAAGAAGTACCTTATTGCTGCATTCAAGTTCTATAAAACTACTCTGGACTGACCATTAAAAGACGAACATTTTCCAAAATAATGATTTCATGTAGGATTTGGATGGGATACAACACTTAAATGGTTGCTCTGAATATTGCAAATCTGTCAGTCTCTGGGATGAAAATCTAAACTAAGGCCTAAGTTTTCACCAAGCTGGAAGTGCTCCATGCCTTAATACAAATGGTGCCAAAGACCGCAGCCTAGGACATCTGTCACAAAACCCAGCATACAAAATTTTCACTGATGGGAATGGGGCGGGACATTTTTCACTTACCTGCGGTTCATGGGGTAGCTCCATGTTTTAAAGCGCAGCTGCCTTCAAACAGAGGCAGTTTTGATCACCCAGTTTACTGAAACATGACCTGTGAGCTTTATACATTTGAAAAACAGGTCTAAAATTTCCAGAGTTATTGGGAGAGGTTAAGGATATCCTTTTGAAAAGGTTAGGTACCCCTTTGTAATGTTTAAAAGCCAGGTATAATTGGATAAAAAGTGGATAAGGTCTGTGGAACTGTCAAGCGGTCAAGTCATTTCAATTACTTGCCCTTAGCATTTTGAAAACAAAACAGCTGCCTTAAGTTGAAAAGAATCAGTGCTTACAATTCCAATATATGCTGATGATATTATTCTGCATATATTCTGCTTAACTGCTTCCACAACCTCAGTGGGTAAATTCACAATTTGAATGTCAGCTCCAAGTGGTCATAAAGATCACTTGGTCTTTATATGAGGATATGAATACAAATGTTTGTTTTTATAAGAGATTAAATACTTGATGTAATTTAAGTGTATTGAATGGGCTTTTATCAACATAAGCCTTTTTTTAAATATAGTGAACTGTGATAGGTACTTAGAAATTTATTTTTGCTTCATCTCCACATAGATATTGAGGTTTGCTCATTGTGGATGTGGATGAGTTGATAGGAGAGTCTAAGAGCAAAGGAGAGGAGGCAAAGGGACTAGCTAGAGTAAATGCATGCAGTTATGGGGATAGGGCCTGGGTGAGATTGTGGTCACTGTAGACTCAATAGCCGAATGGTCTTCTGCACTGTAGAATTCTATGACTCCATGGTTCTGTATGCGTTGGCATGAATTTGGCATTGAGGCTATGAAGGACGATGAGAATGAGTGAGAGGCATGGGTTGGCATAGAGGCTATAAAGAGCTGGGGGCATGAAGTAGCAGGCATGGGCCACAGGGAGCATGTGGAATATAAGGGCTGCGGGGCTGTTTTTTGTTTTATGGTTTTTATTACAACTGGGACAAGTCCCAGTGCACCAAGGCAGGTCTCTCAACTAGCTCAAACCAGCACTCAGCAGTCTCAATGACTGCCTCTGGGACAGCAAACTAACTCCAGTTAGCAACCATCTTCTCAGAGTGAAAATTTGGCTATTTGGTAAGATTTCTCCTGAGTTAGGTTTGCATGTTCAGATAATTTCTTAACTCTGCATTCTGAATCAGGAGTGGAAATTTGGGCTTAAGTAAACATATCTGTTTAAATTGTTGTTTCTCAAAACATGGAAGTATTTTTCATTGTATTGCTTCTAAAATTTTACTTGCACAAATGTCAGTAGATGGATATTAGTAATGTAATCTAGAATATGGTTATATTGTCCTGACATGTTCTCCTCAAGTTACTTCTTATTCTATTGAGTCTTGGTCAAATTGAGACACCTAAGGCAGAGGACAATTTTTAAATTGTCCTCTAAGTATGAGAGCAAGGCTGGAAAGGTAGCAATTATTGCCATCTGAGCTCACCACATAGGTGCTGGTGAACACATATCTTTCTCTGAATCCTCACTGTCCCAGCAAATTATTAAGGGAAGCAATAGCAAATCCAGAGTTAAATTGTAATGACATACGTGTTTAAAATACCACGAATAGATGAGCTGAAATTGTTTCCAAATTTCTCAAACAATAGCAGAACTCTGCACAATGCATCTCTAAGTTAATATCAGGCCCACTTTAGGACAATAGGCCATTTGGCCTATTGAGCTAATATCAGGGTGTCTACAAGAGTTATTCTCTGCTCTTTCCAGATATTGATTTTTTTTAAATAAAAATTTACCTACTTCCCTTTGACAAAATATTACAGATTCTTTATCCACCCCAATTTTGATCAGGTATTCTATTCTTCCTGGAGTCATATGATTCTGTGCAAACTACTCCATTTCCGGTGAATTCTGTTAGTCTGTCTACCAGATAGGAACTAAATACCATTTCTTTTCCATCACCCTAGACTTTGAACAATCAAATGAGCTCTTGACTCTTTTTATGGAGCAGCACTGATGGAGGCCTGAGACGAGGTGACATATTTGTTGCATCCCTATCAGTTCATGAATGCTGAGATGCAGAACCCAAGAAGAAAAGGAAAAATATTCATCTGTTTTAGAAATGGGTCTGAAAATCCTTGCTTCTTAAAATGACATGCGACAGAATTGAATCAAATCTGAATTATCTGTTATTTCCAGGGCAAGCTCACAGCACAAGGAAAATTACTCCAGCAGGATACATTCTACGTGACAGAAGAAGTTTCTGGAGTTCTGTGCCGAAGTAAGGAACGACGAGTTTTCCTCTTTGAGCAGATTTTAATCTTCAGCGAACTACTGAACAAAGGTTCCTCAACACCAAAGTATCAATTCAAGAATAGCATTAAGGTAAATATGCACAGGAGTAACTAAAGACTGCAGCATAAAGATGCTCAGTTCTTCACAGCCAGTCCACAGAACTGAGAAATTGGCATGTGACAGATTTAATTTGATATGAATGGTGATCAAAAAGTTATTTAATTTCAACTATTGTTTAGTTCATGGGTACTAACAACTTTCCCATATCTAACTCAAAAGGTTTATGTGATCCTGAGCAATATTGTTTTATGGCTTGTGCAAAAATAAGAAGAACCATATCAGTATATTTATGACATGGACTTTCAGATAGAGGACACTAGTTGGCAATCAAATACATTAAATGCACCTATGTTTTTATGTTCCTTTGTTAGCTTAATCCAAGGACACAAAGGTCAATCCTCCCCTGAATTTCATAACTTGGTTTGGATAGAATTCTAAAGAATATGGAGCCCGAGCCAGCCTTTCTCCATGTGCAAATCCAGATAGCATCAGCAGACTCACCCACTGTGAGACATATCACAACAAAGCCCAAATCTATTCTGCCACTACCTGGACTTGGGGTACAGGGGAAAATTGTATCAGCCCAAATTGAGATTAACTAAATCAGCAAAGATTGGAGATTTGATCTTTGTTGAGCCTTACCTGGCCTATAGCACATCTGGTGGTGCCTTTACTCATCAGGCCATAACTAACACTGTTACATAGTTCAAATATCACAATAATAATGTTTCATTGAGGAAGCCTGCAATGGCCTGCAAATGAAACTATTGAAGTAAAATAAACTCTGGAACTTAAGAATCAGAGTTGAAATGAGAAATCCATTTGCACGGTGAATTTTTATAGCGTGGAATGCACCAACTAAAGAACAAAGAACAAAGAACAAAACAGCACGGGAAACAGTCTCTTCGGCCCAACGAGCCCGCACCGCCACCTCGATGTTCCCACTTCTACACGCGATCCCTGTCTATGTTTATAGATCTATGGATTAAAAACCAAATTTGAGACAATTTAGGGAGAAATTGTTTTGCCAATTAGCCTAAGAGCACGTCTTTGGGATGTGGGAGGAAACCGGACCTCCCGGAGAAAACCCACGCAAAGCATGGGAAGAATGCGCAAACTCCCACAGACACAGGCCCAAATCCATGTATCTGCACAGTACAGCTATAGTCACTGCGCTGTCGTGTTACCCATCAGATGGTCCAGGTCAAGCATACACTAACGATGTGAAGCAGTAGGATACTCTCGAAAAAGGTCCAAGAGCAGTCCTCTCACGACCCATCACGTGTATGCCCCTTGTTAGACAACAAGGTGGACCAAAGCACCTGTAGGAAATTGAACAAATACTCGAAACGAAGAAATTGCAGTGCTGTGAGGGAAGAGCAGGACAGTGGAATTAATTGGATCGCACCTTCAAAGACTCAGCACAGATTTGATGGGCTGAATTGCTGTCTTCCATGTTGTCAGATACTGTGATTCTAACTCGTAAACTTTTTCAGCAGTTTGTCTGTCTGACCTTTCTCAGATCAATAACTTACAAATTGAGGATAATAAGAACAGCGAATCCTGCAAGTTTACTTTGAGATCCCATGAAACCTCTGAGCGATTCATCTTACAAGCACCAGGCACTGAAATCTGGCAAGCTTGGGTTCATGATATCAACAAAGTGCTCGAGATGCAACAGAATTTCTTGACTGGTATGCAAACCTTGTATCTTACTTAGTCTTCACTCTATGTTTTACTTATTAGTTTTTAATCTTATATCATTTTCTTTGACACCCTGCCCATCTCATAAGAAAGAGTCAGTTGTTCACTCACTCAATTATTCCTACTTGATTTCCAATAGTCTTTCGTGTGCCAGCATCTTTTGCCCTTCCCTAATTGATATTTCAGGGGCTAATTAAGAGTCAACCATATCGTTGTCTGGAGTCACCTGTAGAGCAGACTGGGTAAGAACAGAAGATTTCCTCCCTAAAGGGCACAAGTGAACCAGATGGGTTTTTACAGCTATTGCTGATAGCTATCATCGTCACCATTATTGAGTTCTTATATTCCAGAATTGATTTAATTAACCAAATTTAAATTCCACCAGCTACAATGGAGGGATTCAAATCCATATCACTGCAGCAATAAAATCAGAAAATGCTGGAAAAATTCAGCTGGTCTTGGCAGCATTTGAGGAGAGAGAAACACTTAATATTTTGAGTCTGCATGAGCACGAGAGCATTAAGAGAAGCTATTGCAAATAGTTAAGATCAAGTAGACAAGAATGGAACCATATGAAAAAAGCCTACCCAGGTTAATGACATTGCAAGGTATTGGAGAAGGATTGTGAGGCCAACTGAGTCAAAGATTGCAGATAGGTCAAGAAGGATCAGGAGAAAATATTTCCCTTTGTCTTCATCACATTTGTGACTTTGGTAAGACCTGTTTCAGTAGTGGAGCAAGAGTGGAAACCCAATTGCAGAGAATTAAACATAGGGAGGTGAACTTTACAGGGGAAATGGATTACCTGCCATTTCCCCAAATGAAAGTCAGTCAAAACTATAGCCACCAGAAACCTGGCTGTCTGCAGCAATATTTTACTGAGGACAGCCCCAATTGGTCACAGTGGAACTTCCACCCCCATACTGGACTGAGTCTGCGATGGAGAGCTACAGTCCAATCTGATTGATTGGCAGCTATGTAAGCTCATCAGCACCAGAGTCTAGTAGTGGCCACTGCTGGAACTACAAACAGTCCTGGAGAAGAAATGAAACATGGACAACACTTCACCTATGTCCAACATTTGAGAAAGGCTTGCCTGTCAGTCCCCACAAAAAAAGGGAGTGGGAGGTGCATTAGTGTTTCAGTGGCCAGAGGGGGGGGGGGCTTAAAAGGGGAAATTATCTTTGAGGGCGGGCTTGCATTCAATGAGTACAGACCTGTCTAACCGCAACCCGTGCATTGAAAGCTGCATGCCGCCTACTTAGCTTCAACCCTCCCCTGCTACACATCATGATAGACGAGGAGTGTGGTGAAGATTAGTGAGAATCCAGGGGTTGTGAAGTCTTTAAAGACCAACACAGGACAAAAAAGAAATAAGGATGAGGGCAAGAAGTTTAAATATGAGAGTAAGTTAGGCAGTTATATAAAAGAAGATTGCACAAGCTTCTTTAGATAATAAGGGTAAGAGTGAGGCAAAAGTGGACATTGAATTGCTGGAAAATGACACTGGAGAATGAGTAATGGGAAACAAAAGAATGGTGGAGAAACTGAATTGGTACTTTATGTCAGTCCTCATCATGAGTAACATACCAAAAATTCAAAAGAGTCTGGGAACAGAGTTGAGTACAGTGGCCATTACAAAGAAGATGGATATATCATTTGGACTGGATGGACAATACCCCAGAATTCTGAAGGAGATAACTGAAGTGATAGTGGAAGCATTAGTGGTGATCTTTCACGAATCATTGGAGTCAAGGAGAATCCCAAAGGATTGGAAATTTGTGAATGCAACATTTCTGCTGGAGAAAGGATGGAGGCTGGAGAAGGGATGGAGGCAAAATATGGGAAATTGCGGGCAGTTAGCTGACCTTAGTCATAGGTAAGATTTTAGAGCATTATTAAGGATGAGATTTTAGAATACTTGGAAATAGGACATAGAGCATAGAACAGTACAGCACATTACAGGCCTTTCGGCCCTCGATGTTCTGCCGAATTATGTGCAAATCCTTCTATTCCCTATCATTCCAATGTGCCTATCCAATAACTGCTTGAAAGTTCCTAAAGTGTCTGACTCCACTATCACAGCAGGCAGTACATCCACACCCAACCATTCTCTGAGTAAAGAATCTATCTCCCACCATGAACCTTATAGTTATGCCGCCTAGTAACAGCTGCATTCACCCAAGGAAATAGACTGTGCATGTACACTCCCATTCTATCAATCCCCCTCATCATCTTATAAACCTCTATCAAGTTGCCTTTCATCCTCCGCTCTAAAAAGAAAAACCTCAGATCCCTCAACCTTTCCTCAAGACTTACCCTCCAAACCAGGCAGCATCCTGGTAAATCTTCCTTGCAGTCTCTCCAATGTTTCCACATCCTTCTTATAGTGAGGTGACCAGATCTGCATGGTAAAATAGGGCAAAATCAGCATGGTTTCATCAAGCGAAGGTCATGTCTGTTAAAATTCTTTAAAGAGGAAAAAAATAGGTTAGATAAAGGAGAACCAGTGGATGTTATCTACCTGGGGTTCCAGAAGGCCTTTAACAAGATGGCGCACAGGAGATAGCTGAGTAGGAACAGAGCCCGAGATGTTAGAGGCAAGGTACTAGCATGGAAAGAAGATTGGCTGACTGTCAGAGAGTGGGTTTAAAGGGTCCTTTTCAGGATGGCAGGAGCTGACCTGTGGAATTCCACAGCGGTCAATATTGGGACCACAACTTTACACTTTGTACGTCAATAATTTATGTGAAAGAACTGAGGGCATTGTTGCTAGTTTTACAGCTGATACAAAGATATTTGGAGGTTCAGGTAGTTTTCAGGAGTTGGGAGGCTGCAGAAGGACTTGGACAGATTAGGAGAGAGAGGAAAGAAGTGGCAGATAGAATAGACTGTGGGAAAATGTGAGGTGATGCACTTTGGTAGGAAAAATAGAAGCATAAACTACTTTATAAATGAGGAGAGAAAGATGTTGACAGTCAGTCTGGATCATCTGGTCCATGAATCTACTAATTACCCCTCGCTTCACTGCTCCATGTCGGTGCTCAGAGATGACCAGGGCAGCAGGAAGGTGTTGTGTGTGCTGAGCTGTACAGGGAGTCCTGTCAGGCTTCTCTTATGGTTAACTTGCAAGTTCAGTTGGCAGTTAGGAAGGCTTAAGCAATGTTAGCATTCATTTTGAGAAAACTAGAATACAAAAGCAGGGATATACAGCTGATGCTTTATAAGGGTCTGGTGAGATCACAGTTGGACTATAGTAAGCAATTTTGAGCCCCATATTTAAAGGAAACATGCATTGGTCCTGGAAAGAGTCCAGAGGAGGTTCACGAAAATGATTCCAATAATGAAAGGCTTGACATATGAGGAGGGTTTGAGGACTCCGGGTCTGTAGTCAATGGAACTTAGAAGGATGAGAAGGGAATCTCATTGAAACTTACAGAATACTGAAATGCCTGAATAGGGTGGTCGTGGGCAAGGTGTTTCCATTAGTAGGAGAAACTAAGATACAAGGGCACAGATTCAGAATAAAATGACGACCCTTAAGAACCATGATGAGGAGGGTGGTGAACCTATGAAATTCATTGCCACAAGACTGTAGTGGACAAGTCATTGAGTATATTTATGACAGAGATAGATAGATTCTTGATTGGTAAGGGAATTGAAGGTTATGGGGAAAAGGCAGCAGAATGGGGTTGAGAAACTTATCAGCCATGATTGAATGGTGTAGTGGACATGATGGGTTGAATAATTCTGCTCCTATATCTTATGATCTCATGGTCTTATATAATGTAAGTCACCACTGGAAATTGCAGAATAGCCTTAGTTATCATATAAAGATATCACAATTTATATGAACAGAATAATAAGGGTCAATACTCAAGCTATTTATTATGTTTTCTCTATGTGTCACTGCCGACCAGCTTCATATCGTACTTTGAAATGACCATGGTCCTCTCATCGTAATTGTTACTCTTTATTTCAGCACTGCAATCACCAATCGATTACCAAAGAAAGGAGCTTGGCCCACTCTTCTTCAGCAAGATAGGACCAAGAAGAATGTCCCAGCCCACCTTCAGGCCACATGCTTCGAATGGCAGTACAAGCTTCAATGAGCAATAACAGCATAGTGACAAACATGAACAAAGCAAGGTACCCACAAATTGCAAAAATATCATTCAACTTCATTCAATAATAGATAATTAATGAATCAATAATTAGAACAACGTAATGGCTACCATCTATTAAACTAATCACACTCAGACTAGTGGTACTCTTAGAACATAGAAAAACCACAGCACAAGCAGGCCCTTCAGCCCACAAGTTGCGCCGAAGATGTCCCTACTAGGCTGACCTATAACCCTCTATCTTACTTAGTCCCATGTACTTATCCAAAAATCTCTTAAAAGACCCTATCGAATCTGCCTCCATCACCATGCTGACAGCCGATTCCATGCACCCATCACCTTCTGAGTGAAAACCTTACCCCTGACATCTCCTCTGTACCTACTCTCTAGCATCCTAAACCTGTGTCCATTTCAGCCCTGGGAAAAAAGCCTCTGGGAATCCACTCGATCAATATCTCTTAACATCTTATGCACGTCTATCAGGTAAAGATAAAGATAAAGGTAAATGAAACGCTTCAACTAAATGATTGAACATTTTAACAATATAAACAACTGTGCTCACTGATAATTAGTTTGGGTTCTGCTAGGGCGACTCAACTCCTGACCTCATTATAGTCTCATTTCAAACATGGACAGAAGAGCTGAATTCAAGAACTGAGGAGATCATGACTGTCCTTGACATAAAGGCAGCATTTGAATGAGTTTGGTACCTAGGAACATGAGCAGAACTGGAGTCTATGAGAATCAGGTGAAAAACTGACCATTGGTTGGAGTCATATGGGGCATAAAAGAAGATTGTTGTGTTTGTTGACAGTGAATCATCTCAGTCCCAGGACATTTCTGCAGGAGTTCCTCAAAGGAGTATCTTAGGCCCAACCATCATGAGCTGCTTCATCAATGATATTCCCTCCATCAGAAGTCAGTTTTGGGGGTATTTGCACATTGTGATGATTGCACAATGTTCAGCATCATTCGTGACCCCACAGATACAGAAGTAATCCATGCCCATATACAGCAAAACTGGCACAATATTCAGACTTGGGCTCATAAGTGGCAAGCAATATTTATGTGCCAGGTGATCATCTCCAACAAGACAGAATCCGACGATCCTCTCTTGACATTCAATGACATTACCATTTCTGAATTCCCCACTTACAACATCCTGGGGGTAACCATTGACCAGAAACTGAAATGGATCAGCCACATAAATACTATGGCTACAAAAGCAGGTTAGAGGGTAGGACTTCTGTGGAGAATAACTCACCTCCTGACTCCCCAAAACCTGTCCACCATCTGAAAGGCACAATTCAGGAGTATGTGGAATATTCTCAGCTTGCCTCCAACACAAGAAGGTCAACATAATTCAGGATAAAGGAGCTCATTTGATTGGCACCCATTCATCATCTTCAGTGTTCACTTCCTCCAACACTGATGCACAGTAAATCTACAAGATACACTGCAGCAACTCATCAAGGCTTTCCAAACCCAAGATCTCCACCAACTGGAAGAATAAGAACAGTAGGTGCACGAGAACACCACCACCTATTGTTCCCCTCCAAGTCATTCACCTGACTTGGAACAATATCACCATTCCTTTATAGTTCCTGGGTCAAAGTCCTGAAACTCTCATCCTTACAGTATCATGGGTATACCTACATCACATGGACTGCAGTGGTACAAGAAGGTGACTCATCACAGCTTTCCCAAGGGTAATTAGGGATGGGGAAAAATGTGCTTGTCTCATCAGTGATGTCTACTTAAATTTGTTTTTTTTTATTCTCAATGGTTTTTAGCTTGCTTCATCAGTGATTCACACATTTCACTAGGCCACAGAATGTACGAACTTAAACACATCTGATATCTGACAACAATCAACAACTAAGAAGAGGCCTGCTTTTCACCCTCCTCTACCTTTAAAAAAAATTAATTAATCCTCTATGGGATTGCACATGAGAATCCAAACCAAATGCAATAGTCAGATCAAGTAGCATTTAAGGTAATTGTCCTCAGACAAGTAGGAGGGATGAGGGGCTGGCGGTGAGGGTATCTGGTGGCTGCAATGGGTGAAAGGAGAGAAAAGGAATAGGAAAGGATACAGTAAAGTAGTGACGAACAGGACAAGAGGCTGAAATAAGGGGAGAACTAGTTGCAATTCAGTTATACATTGCTGGGAAGTACTTTACTTTCACTTTCAAAGATGAGGTTGCTGTATTATGATCAAGGTTCCTTCTCTTACAAATGCTTTAAAAAGCAAGCACCAAACTGGAATTGTTTTCTATAGAAGGTTCATTGTACTGTATTTCCGGTCCATTCCCATAACATTACATTTAAATGGCCAAGGATAGCTGGAATGTAATATTCATTCCCTTTTCTGGAGTCAACATAGGTTACTTTACATAATTTGCATTACTCAGCTGCCTTCATTGAGAATGGGGTAGTGAGAGGTTGCCAAATATAACTAAAGCGCCATCCAGTGGTTAGACTGAAAAATTATATATATCTCAGATTTTCCAGACGGCATTTTGCAAGCTTAGTGTTGGTTACAAAGTTACAGATTTTGTGATAGTAATTGTCTGCTATAGCATACATTTCATTCTTCCAAACCACATTTTAACTGCCCCATTTTTTGTTGGTTCTAGATTTGAGAAAAAGCAATAACTCAAATGCACTGTTGAATGAGAAGTGAGAATTGTAACCGTAAAGGGAATGATAGATGTCCCAACCTTCCAGGTAGCCATTTCGTACGGCTGATTTTCTACAACAAAGGAACTATTTGAATTTGATGGGGTGCTTATAACATTTTTGCTATCAAAGATTAGTTATAACTACTTTTGTAAACTGAGTAATACTATGAAGACTTCAATTATTATTTTACAAATTTAATATAGGAGGCATTGGGATACTGCAGTTGTTTTTAAGACAATTATTGCTTTATTGTTTGAAATATGTTAATATGTCAAAATATGTTACATATTCTGCAATTAAATTGATATTATTAATAAATCAATATGTGCAATGTATACGTATGCAGCTTTGATATGCATAATGCTTATGTATAAATGGACAAAGGTTGCAGATGCAAACAATTTATACTATGCAGCTGTAGTTAGGTATCTGAAACTATGTGTGGATTGTTTAAAAAAAGGGACCATGAGATTTAATCAATTAGTTACTTCAGTCATTCTTAAACTTATGTGATTTTGTGCATCTATCACAGTCATTTTATCTTATACTTTCCTCTGTTAAGAAACTATGTTGGGCGCAAAGGATTATTATTTTCAGACATTTTGCTTAAATCAATCAATAAAATTCCTATTTGTCATTTACATTGGGTACATCATTTTCTCGAGTATTTTGAAACAATATTCAATGCAAGTCTTTCTCTAGAAAAGAATCCAAAGTTGATTAATTAAATTTTGAGGTACCAGAACTGAGAGCTTATATCTCTCAAGAAAGATTAAACCAGCTGGATTTTTTTTTTCTTAAAAACAGAAGACTGAGGGATGACCTGATCAAGATCTGTAAGATTATGAAAGAGTTTGAAAAGCATCCTAGTTACATTTGTGGACAAAACCAAAAATAGTGGTCATAAATATAAGATAATCACTAATAAATCAGTAAGGAATTCAAAAGGAGCTTATTTATTCAGAGAGTAATTAGAACATGGAATTTGCCAACACAAGGAATGGTTGAGACCAATTACAGAGATTAATTTAAGAGGAATCTAGACAAACACATGAATGGGACAGAAGTAAAAGGCTAAATTGAAGAGATTAGCTGATGACAGATAAGAACAAGCTAGTGTGAGATGTAAAACGTCAGTATGAATCTACTGGGCTAAGTGGTCTGTTTCTCTACTGCACCTTATTCTTTCAGGGATATGGCATCACTGGGAAGGCCAGCATTTTGTTGTCCATCTCTAATTGTTTGTGAATTGAATGGTTTGTCAGGCATCTCAAAGGGCAGTTAAAAGGTCAATCACATTGCAGTGGATCTGGAGTCAGATATAGGCAAGACCAGGTAAAGATGGTAGATTTCTCTTCCTAAAAGACATGATAGTGAACCAGATAGGTTTTTATGACAATCGATAATTGTCATACCATTTTTAAGACTAGCTTTCAATTCAATATGCATTAATTAAATTTAAATTCCACCAGCTGCCGTGGTGGGACTTGGGTCTATGTTCCTACGTTATTAACCTGGGCCTCTTGGATTACTAATCCAGTGAGATTAACACTACCCTATCATTTCTCTTCATTATTAATGATCAAAAGTCTACATATACTGGAAATTTGAAATGAAACAAGAAAATGCTAAAAGTAGTAAGCATCTTGAAAATTGAAAATTTGTGTTATATATTTGTCATAATATAAAGAACAAAGAACAAAACAGCACGGGAATCAGGCTCTTCGACCCAACGAGCCCGCGCCGCCACCCCGATGTTCCCACCTCTACCCGTGATCCCTGTCTATGTTCATAGATCTATGGATTAAGAACCAAATTTGAGACAATTTAGGGAGAATTTGTTTTGCCAATTAGCCTAAGAGCACATCTTTGGGATGTGGGAGGAAACCGGAGCACCCGGAGAAAACCCACGCAAGCACGGGGAGAATGCGCAAACTCCCACAGACACAGGCCCAAATCCATGTATCTGCACAGCACAGCGATAGTCACTGAGCTGTTGTGTTGCCCATCAAATGGTCCAGGTTAAGCGTACACTAATGACGTGAAGCACTAGGATACTCTCCAAAAAAATCCAAGAGCAGCCCTCTCACGACCCATCGCGTGTATGCCCCTCGTTAGACAACAAGGTGGACCACAGCACCTGTAGGATAAAAGCACAAGTACATTAATATCATCATCTATTTACACACTTCCCAGGGTTCATGATCCCTATTTTAAATCAGTTTTCTATACCCCTCCATTCCCATTCTGTTCATGTGCCCATCTAAGTATTTCTTGAATAACTCCAGAGTGCCTGCCCCCACCGCTTTACTTGGCAGCACATTCCATGCCCCCACCACCCTCTGTGTGAAAATACGCCCTCTAGCATCCAAATTATACCTTACCCCACCTCACCCTAAGCTCGTGACCCCTCACGCTATTTGAGTCCATCCTAGGAACCTCTATTAGATCTCCTCTAAGTCTACGTCTTTCTAAGGAAAACAGCCCGAATTTGCCTAACCTCTCCTCGTAACTCAGACCTTCTATACCAGGCAGCATCTTGGTAAACCTCCTCAGCACTCTCTCCAGAGTCTCCACGTCCTTCCGGTAGTAAGGCATCCAGAACTGGACTGTCTGTTTTTAAAATGGATCTCCCATAATAGTGTTCATGGTGAAAAGATACCTAACTATAGCTGTATAACATAAATTGTTTGCATCTGCAACTTTTGTCCATTGATACATAAGCATTATGTTTATCAAAGCTGCACACATATACATTGCACATATTGATTTATTAATAATACCCAATTTAATTGCAGAATGCTGTAACATATTTTGACATATTATTGAAAACTCTTTGAAAGGAAATACTCTTTTTCTTGTATCTCTTTATTACTAATTTCTTACACACTACCTCCTTTGATTTGTAATTCCCTTCCCTAGATTTATTTTGCATATTTCAGGTAAAAAGGCTTAGAAGTTTATGCATGAGTACATTGAATATAAAACTTTACAAGCAGTGATTAATTTGTGCAAAGCCTCAGTTAAACCACAACTGGAGTATTGCATGGCGTTCTGGGCATCTGATAGATAATATTCAAGGAAGAATGGTTGAGAACATTTTAACATAAAGATCAAGTGGCCTTTAACAGAAATTTTAAGAAGGTAAATAGTAAATGAATGTTTGCACTGGTTGGTAAGTCAGGAATTTTAAAAGAAGACTGTTTCAAAACCAGTAAAAACATTATTGTGAATTTGGCAACAAAATCCAAATTTAATAGCAACCACTTCCAGGGGAATGTTCTATTTATATTAACCACAATGCAATGTTTTAAAAAAGATTTTGATTATCAACTATCAACTTGGACAGCACAATAGCACAATGGTTAGCACTGCTGCCTCACAGTGCCAGGGACCTGGGTTCAATTCCAGCTTCAGGTCACTAACTGTGCAGTGTGTCTCCTCCATGTCTGCATGAGTTTCCTCCAGGTGCACTGATTTCATCCCACACTCCAAATATGTGCAGGTTAGGTTGATTGACCATGATAAATTGCCCCATAGTGTCAAGGGGATTAGCAGGATAAATACATGAGGTTAAGGGGATATGACCTGGGTGGGATTGTGGTTGGTGCAGACCTGATGAGCAGAATCGCCTCCTTCTGCACTACAGGGATTCTATGTTCTACTGTAACTGTATGTTAAAATGTCAACATTACTGTACTATATGATGGATTGAAAACAAATATTTCAGTAATAAATTACCTATAATATTAAATATTTTGTGTTGATTCATGTTCAATAGGTTTGTATGGTTTGGGGATGTGTCTGCGGGGCAAAGTGCCCAATACGTTTTTGAAGCATGATGCATATTGATTTGTGTCAAATTTTACAACCAATGATAAACGACTGCAACAATATAGAGACACACAAACACACACGTATTTCCTTTTTATTATGCAAATTCATAAAAAGAGGAAAGTTGTTCGTGGAATCTTGTTGTGAACCACACTTGTAAAAATTCTAGATGAAGTAAATCAGAAAGGGATGTTTGTGTGCTTGTGGGGGACCTGCTTAATATTAGCAATTACAAAATTTAAAAAGGCATGACAGATGTGATTTGCCCAGCAACAGGAAGAAATCTACTGAGCAACAGCAGTAGCCAGAATTGTAAAGGCATGCTGATTTGCAATTGGCCCAATAACAAGATTAGCTGGCATCTAGAAAGAATCAGGTGTAAAATTGCACTTTTAGTAGAAACAGTTTACCTAGACATTTGCGAGATTAGTGGAGGTGTATACTTGCTAATTTCCAAAATCATTGAATTTGAGAGATACAGACAGTCAACTCCACAGAATGAAATATCAAAGAGACTAAATGGTGTAATTGCCACCACACTCAGAGGGAAGAATGCCAGTACACCTGACAGCTAGTT
This sequence comes from Sphyrna mokarran, assembly GCA_024679065.1. Lineage (NCBI taxonomy): Eukaryota > Metazoa > Chordata > Chondrichthyes > Carcharhiniformes > Carcharhinidae > Sphyrna > Sphyrna mokarran. The sequence continues at coordinate 47,525,053 of JAGIQG010000011.1, read as the reverse complement.
TCCATCTAACAGCCAAACAGATCAAAATCTTCAGAAAATTCTGTTCCACCTAACCTTTAAAACCACAACAAGTTGCAGATATTCCCCTCTACAAAATGCAGCTTCATACTGTCACTGAACCAATAGAAGATGGTTTCTCAGGCCTGGCCGCCTAAGCTGTGTTGTGTGGTAACTATGAGCTGGATTTGACAGTTATAAAGTTGGATGTTGTTTGGGAAAAGGGGTGTCTCAGTGAGTTCAGGAAATGTGGGTATAGTTTGGGATTGAGGTAATCAGACAAATAGTGTGTGTTTAATCATTTATACTTAAGTGCCTTTTATTTTAATAAATATACAACTGCAACACATATAGAGACACACAAACATACACGTATTTCATTTTTATTAGGCAAATTCAGAAAAAGTGGCAAGTTGCCACGGAATCTATCTGTGAACCACACCTGTAAAAGTTCTGGTTGAAGTAAACCAGAAAGGGATGTTTGTGTGCTTGTGAGGAACTGCCTAACATTAGCAATTACAAAATTTAAAAAGGCATGACAGGATGCAATTTGCTCAGCAACAGGTGGAAATATATCGAGCGACAGCAGTAGCCAGAATTGTAAAGGCATGCTGATTTGCAATTTGCCCAATAACAAGATTAGCTGGCATCTAGAAAGAATCAGGTGTAAATTGCACTTTTAGTAGAAACAGTTTACCTAGACATTTGCGAGATTAGTGGAAGTGTATATGTGCTAATTTCCAAAGTCATGGAATTTGAGAGATACAGACAGTCAACTCCACAGAATGAAATATCAAAGAGACTAAATGGTGTAATTGCCACCACACTCAGAGGGAAGAATGCCAGTACACCTGACAGCTAGTTTCCTCTAACAGCCAAACAGATCAAAATCTTCAGAAAATTCTGTTCCACCTAACCTTTAAAGCCACAACAAATTGCAGATATTCTCCTCTATGAAATGCAGCTTCATACTGTCGCTGAGCCAATAGAAAATGGTTTCTCAGACCTGGCTGCCTAAGCTGTGTTGTGTGGTAACTATGAGCTGGATTTGACAGTTATAAAGTTGGATGTTGTTTGGGAAAAGAGGTGTCTCGATGAGTTCAGGAAATGTGGGTATAGTTTGGGATTGAGAGGTAATCAGACAAATAGTGTGTGTTTAATCGTTCATACTTAAGTGTCATTATGTCATTCTTGTTTTGTATTTTCTTTTACTATAATAAATACACTTTATAAATTGCTTAAAGACTAGATTGTTTATTCACTGGGTTTTGCGTGGCTTCTCACATTAATCCAAACAAACATACAGCATTATGAACCAATGTTTCAAATCCTACTTATAACATCAGTGGAGTACGTAACATGCTATATTCGAGATGTTGCTCTCCTAAGGCCTTCTAAAGCTCTGGTTTTGTATATAATTGTCGTACTAATGCACATGGCATTCTGTTTGCCTTCACTACTATCTTGCAACAGTAGTTACGGGCCTTCAATATTTTCAACATCAGAGGTGGGATTCTCCCAAAAAAATTCCAAGTATTGAATTAATGTAAAATTTGGGGTAAATCATGCTGTTTTTTTCAGTGGGGGTTTAAAAAAGTATCTCCCACACTCTGTGCACTGCAAAATGCACTAGCGTGAATCACATTAAAATTCAGTGGGCAGGGCCTATTCCTGCTGGAGAAGGCAGCAGCATAGATTAGTTCATGCGCAGTGGCCCCTGTCTGCTGATCTCCCGATTGCTGGCCAGTTCAAACTCTGTCCAGTCCCGTGATCCTGCAATTCTAACCATGCAATCTGTGCCCCCCCACAGAAGCTCTGATCTCCCCTCTTCCCCCCCACCAGCAGTCCCAAACCACCCCCCCCCCACCCTCCTCGCAGTGCCACACCTCGTGCAGTCCTGACCCCCCACCCGGCAACAGGCTGCATCTCGCCTTCTTCCCCCCCACCACCTGGATAGCAGGCCCTGATCAGTGGCCTCCCTCCCACCCCCACCAATTCAGACTGCAGAGTGGAAATGGTACTCCCTACTCCCCAATTGTCCTCCCTGGGCCCCACCTCTTTGGTACTGCCTCATGCCCTGTGGGCAGTGCCAAGGTTCTCCCTACCCATTGACACTTTGCCATTTTGGGCAGTGCCATGGCGCTAGATTGACACTGCCAAAGTGCTAATGCCTAGGGAGTACCCCCGCATCTCAGCACCTGACTCTCTGTGGAGCCTCGACTGCCCCCAAAGCACTCCAGTGTTTAAACACCCACCGGAGTGAAGCATACTTAGCAAGGGTAGATACTAGTAGCCTTGGAGATTTCAGTCCCGGGCCCATTAATGGGATTTAAAATGAATGGAAATTAGATGCTGACTGCATTAGGCAGCTCCACACCAATTTTGCAGCACAAAACTGACGGTGCCAGAAATTTGGTGCTGGGTGTTGCACTTGAGAAACTAATTTGGCCCCCACTATTGTCTCCCAACCTGCTGCACTAAAAATGCAGTGCAGTGGGAGGGAAAATTGCTCCCCAGATCTTTGTACAGCTCTGTGGCCTTAAGCAAACAGTCCTGAATGCTGTATGCATGCATGTAATTACCAAACCCTAAATATGTCTCACAAAATTTAGTTATGTTGTCAATGAAAGTAAGGAGCTGCAAGCATATCTCTTTTTGGTGAAAATTGGGCTAGACAGTGATTATCACTGGGCAGATAAAAATTAAGTTACTTTGTGTGCAATGATAACATTGAAAGAGCTTCACACAGGAATGCTATTGAAAATGATTTTTACAAGCAAACTGAGAAATACTAGAAATCATCAAGGAAATATTTAAACACGTTAATTTTATCAGGAAACACAAAGGCAAAAGTGCAGACCTAAACAAAGGAAACACATTTCAATCTTTTTTCAAGTTTTTAAATGCCAATTATTGTAATGAAAACAAAAAAATGTTTTTCATTTACATAGAATACATAATTACATGGAAGATGTGGCACAAGAACAGGCCACTCATTCCAATCAATCAATGCAGTGTTTAAGCTTCACTCAAACCACCTGGGGAGCGATCCCCATCTAAAATTACCAGTATAGTTATCAGTATTTAAAGCTTATTTATTTTTTGTCACAAGTAGGTTTACATTAACACTGCAATGAAATTATTCTCAAAATCCCTTAGTCACCACATTCCAGCACCTATTCAGGAGAATTTTAGCATGACCAATGCACTTAATCAGCATGTCTTTCATTTTGTAGGAAGAAACCCATGCAGACACAGGCAGAATGTAGATGCTTTGCACAAACAGTTGGGAATTGAACCCAGGTTCCTAGCACTATGAGGCACAGTGTTAACCACTGTGCTACCATACCACCCATCTTCCTGATTACCTCATATCCTTGTCTAGCTTCCCTTTCAATGCATCTTTATTATTCCCTTCAACTACTTCCTGCAGTCAGAAGTTCCACATTCTCAGCACTCTTTGGGGGCTTTTAGATTTCATTTATGGGCTCACTTACATAATTATTTCTTATTCTCCTGCCACATTTTGTTTACATTTAGGCTGCTTATGTTTCTTGTGCATCCTCCCCCACATCTTCTAGTTTAAAGGCTTTGCCATTTCTTGAGTTTCCATTGGGACACAGGTTCCATCCCAGTTCAGGTAGAACCTGAATTTACTCTGAGCAGCTTTCACATGCTCTGTGTCTGCCTGTGCTCCAGGAAAAACCCTGCACTACTGACACATGACCCCCCCTTATGTACCCACATCATTACAGCATGATCACCCAGTTTACAGACTAGAACAGGATCCCATTTCTCACTGCTCCAAATTGCCTCACTTACTCTGGTCTGCTGTGCTGGAATTTGTGCTACTATTCCTAATTTGGTCTTTATTCCTAAATTCATATCAAAAGTTAAAAGTGCAATTAGGTTTGTAGTCATTGTCGAATTCCATTCTTGCTATAGGCGGCATGGTGGCACAGTGGTTTGCACTGTTGCCTGACAGCACCAGGGACCTACGTTTGATTCCTGGCTTGTGTCACTGTCAGTGTGGAGTTTGCATGTTCTTCCCATGTCTGCGTGAGTTTCCTCCGGGTGCTACAATTTCCTCGCATGGTCCAAAAAGACGTGCTGGTTAGGTGCATTGACCCCGACAAGCACTGGAGTGTGGGGACTGGGGGATTTTCACAGTAACTTCATTACAACATTAATGTAAGCCTGCTTGTGGCACTAATAAGTATATTTTAAACTATGGCTCTGGTATGTGATCTAATGGACTGTAAGAAGTTTCACAATACTAGGTTGAAGTCCAACAGATTTATTTGGTAGTAAAACCTACAAGCTTTTGGAACGCTGTTCCTTTTTCAGGTGAGGGGAGAGTTCTGCTCACATACAGGACATATAAACATACACAGTTTACAGAATACTGATTAGAATGTGAGTCTTTACAGCTAATCTGCTATTCAAGTCTTAAAGATGCAGACAATGTAAGACTCATTCTAATCAGTATTTTGTAAACTATACGTCCTGTATGTGAGCAGAACTCTCCTCTCACCTGACGAAAGATTAGCGTTCCGAAAGCTTGTGAATTTTTACTACCAAATAAACCTGTTGGACTTTAACCTGGTATTGTGAGACTTCTCGTTGTGTTCACCCGAGCCGAACGCCTAATGGGCTGCACAGCAGTCTCCGAGAGGGTGCGTGCGCCTTTAAGAGGCGGCGCAGGCGCAGAGGGCTCGGCGTGGCGCGGCGCGTGCGGTATGGAGTCGTTGGTGTTGGAGCTGTTTGAAGTTCAGGCGGTCAAATTCGGCTGCTTCGTGTTAAAAAGCGGGATTTCCTCACCGATTTACTTCGATCTGAGGGTGCTTGTGTCTTACCCGACGCTGCTGAACCAGGTAGCGCTTACAGCCACCGGGATAGGCCCAAAGCCCCTCCTCGGGTTGCCGCAGAGCGGCAACCCGGTCCCCACCGGCGGGCTGTGGGCAGGGGGGCCGGTGTATTTACCGCTGTGCACATTCTGGTCCTGTGGATTTTGGTGATTCCCTGAGACACATTCCCCCCACTCCCACTCCCCGATTGAATGCGGTCAGCATTACTGCTGCATTGCAGTCCTGTGCTGATAGAATGTGTGTGTGTGTGTGTGTGTGTGTGTGTTGAGAGACTGCATAAAATGTATTTACAGTCTCTAATCAATCCGCTGGTAGGCTGATTATTCGTGGGTTTTTCAGACACTTCTCAGCCTGGTGCTGACTTCTCCCTCTGGGCGGGAACACGGTAGCACAGTGGTTAGTACCAGGGATCCGGGTTCCCCCGGGTGGGGGAAGAGGGTGGTCACTGTCTGTCTGGAGTTTGTACGTTCTCTGCGGGTCTGTCTGGGTTTCCTCCCACGCTCCAAATGTGTGAAGCTTCGGGGTTTTGGTCATGCTAAATTGCCTTTTGGTGTTCCAAGATGTGTAGGTAATGGGGAATTAGTGGGGTAAATATGAGTGGCATGGTGACATAGTGCTGCTTCTTAGTGCCAGGGACCTAGGTTTGATTCCTGGCTTTGGTCAGTGTGGAGTTTGCATGTTCTTCCCATGTCTGTGGGTTTTCTCCTGCAGGCCAAAAGATGTGCTGGTTAGATGAATTGCCCGTGCTAAATTTTCTCTCTGTATCTGAACAGGTTTGGAATGTGTTGACTAGGGGATTTTCACAATAACTTCATTGCAGCATGAATGTAAGCCTACTTCTGATACTAATAAATAAACTAAAAAATAGGGTTACGGGAAGGGGCCTGGGTGGGATCTCTTTTGGGTAGCCCTTGCAGACTTGATGGGCTAATAGGCCTCCTGTTGCACTGTAAGGATTCTATATTTGACGTGGGAGAGAAAGGGAACTTGGAACAAATGATTGATCCATGCTCACAAATGTAGAGTCCATTGTTCACTATCCCTACAGTCAGCTGCCAAAGGACTACTTGATCACAGGCTGCCAGCCTGTGATACTGTTGCTGATGTCTAGCATCTGACTACTACAATAGAATGTGGATTTTCCCACCATATTCCAAACGCAGTGACAACCTGTAACTTACTGGCATGAGTCCTCATACTGTTATGAATTAATACCATGTTTCAATCTGCTCCTATCCTCTCAGAAAAGAGGGGAACAGTGAAGAAATAACGAGGCACCTGGATACGAACGGTTTGATCAGGCAGACGCAGCACGGATTTGTTAAGGGGAAGTTGTGCTTGACGAATTTATTGGAGTTCTATGAGGAAGTGACTAGTGCGGTAGATAGAGGGGAACTGGTGGATGTGGTGTTTTTGGATTTCCAAAAAGCGTTTGATAAGATGCCTCACAAAAGATTGCTGCAGAAGGTTAAGGTTAATAGCGTCCGAGAATCCACCCTATCTATGCCTCTCAACATTTCATAAACCTCTATCAGGTCGCCTCTCAACCTTTGTCTCTCCAGGGAGAACTTAGATCCCTCAACCTATCTTCGTAAAGCATGCTTCCCAATCCAGGCAACATCCTTGTAAATCTCCTCTGCACTCTCTCAATAGCTTCCACATCCTTCTTGTAGTGAGGTTACCAGAACTGTGCACAGTACTCCAAGTGGGGCCTTATAAAGTTGCATTTAAGCATTACTTCCCGACTCTTAAACTCAATCCCTCGATTAATGAAGGCCAATACACCATACGTCTTCTTGACCACATCCTCCACCTGCGAGGCCGATTTAAGAATCCTATGGACCCGGATCCCAAGGTCCTTTTGCTCCTCAACACTGCTAAGACTCCTACCCTTGATATTGTACTCCTTCATCCAATTCAAAGAACAAAACAGCATGGGAAACAGGCCCTTCGGCCCAACAAGCCCGTGCCGCCACCCTGATGTTCCCACCTCTATCCGTGATCCCTGTCTATGTTTATAGATATATGGATTAAAAACCAAATTTGAGACAATTTAGGGAGGATCTGTTTTGTCAGTTAGCCTAAGAGCACATCTTTGGGATGTGGGAGGAAACCGGAGCACCCGGAGAAAACCCACGCAAGCACGGGAGAATGCGCAAACTCCCACAGACACAGGCCCAAATCCATGTATCTGCACTGCACAGCACAGCGATAGTCATTGAGCTGTCATATTGCCCATCAAATAGTCTAGGTCAAGTGTACACTAATGACGTAAAGCACTAGGATACTCTCCAAAAAAATCCAAGAGCAGCCCTCTCACCCGTCGCGTGTATGCCCCTTGTTAGAAACAAGATGGACCAAAGCACCTGTAGGATAAGAACAAGTACATCAATATCATCATCTATTTACACACGTCCCAGGGACTCCCAAGGCTCATGATCCCTATTTTAAATCAGTTTTCTATACCCCTCCATTCCCATTCTGTTCATGTGCCCATCTAAGTATTTCTTAAATAACTCGAGAGTGCCTGCCTCCACCGCTTTACTTGGCAGCGCATTCCATACCCCCACCACCCTCTGTGTGGAAAAAACTCTCTAGCATCCAAATTATACCTTACCCCCCTCACCCTAAGACCGCGACCCCTCGTGCTATTTGAGTCCATCCTAGAAAAAAGCTTAACCCTGTTTACTCTGTCTATATCCCTCATAATCTTGTACACCTCTATTAGATCTCCTCTAAGTCTACGTCTTTCTAAGGAAAACAGTCCTAATTTGCCTAACCTCTCCTCGTAACTCAGACCTTCCATACCAGGCAGCATCCTGGTAAACCTCCTCTGCACTTTCTCCAGAGTCTCCACGTCCTTCCGGTTACAGCAAAGGATGTAGGTCCTGACAACACCTCACTGTAGTCCTGAAAAGTTGTATTTTGGAATCTCTGGTCAAGCTATTTCAGTACAGTTACAACACTGATGTTTAGTCATCAATGGGGAAAATTGCCTGTGCAAAAAGAAAAGGACAATTCCAATCTGGCCAATTGCTGCCACACAGTCTCTGTTCAGTTCATCTGCAGTGTGATGGAAGATGTGTTTGCAATGATGTCAAGCAGCAATAACCAGCTTTCTAGTGCCTAATTTATTTTCAGCAGGGCCCCTTGGCTCCAAACCTTATTATAGCCGTGGACCAAACACGGGCAAAACAACTGAATGGTGAGGTGAGGGTGACTACCCTTGAAATTAAGATGGCATTTGATTATGTGCGGCACCAAGAAGCCCTGGTAAAATTGTAGTCAATGGGAATGAGGGATAAAATTCCCCACTGGTTGAGTCATTCCTAGCAAAAAGGAAGATTGGTTATAGCTGCTAGTGGCCAATCATCTGAGCCCATGACATTACTGTAAATGTTCCTTATGCAATGTCCTTAGTCCATCCATTTGTAGTTGCTTTTTCAATGATCTTCCCTCCATCAGAGGATCAGAGTTGGAGATTTTCACTTATTATTTCAGTGTTCCATTCACAACTCTGAGCAAAGTAGCAAGAGCGACTTGGGCTGACAAGTGGCATGCAACGTTCATGCTAGACAATGTCAGAAATAGCCATTTTGCATTAGTATTAAATGTCATTACCATTGCTGAATCCCCCATGTTCAATCCCCAGGGTAGTCATTGGCCAGAAATTTACCTGGACCAACTACGTAGATACAGCATCTACAAGTGCCTGTCAAAGGCTGGGAATTATGCAGCGAATAACCCATCTCCTGAATTCCCAAAGCCTGTCCACTATCTACAGGGCACAAATCAAAATGTGTTGGAATTTTTTTCCCTTTACTGGAAGAGTGCAACTACAACAACATTTGTGAAGTCAAACATCATCTATGACAAAGCAGTCTACTTGATTACCCCGCCATCCATCACCTGTAAACATTTACTCCCTTTGACATTTACATATCTAAGCTATTTTATGTACCAACTGCAAGATGCACTGCATCAACTTGCCAAAGACTCTCCAGCAGCACCTCCCAAATCTGCAGCCTTTTTCCACATAGATGAGATTATTGCCATCTGTTATCCTGACTTTAAAATATTTCATCACCGCATCAAAATCCTAGAACTCCCTATATAGTAATATTGGAAGAACCTTTATCACATAATGCTGGGATTTAAGAAGGAAGTCCTGCAATAACCATGTACTCTAGTTGAATTTTTAAAAAAGTCTTGTATCCTATTTTGGAATCAGCTACAAGCTTGATTGTTTTGCTTGGAATATTCATGAGGATATACATGTATTATGGTTCCTAAATTTTGTCTGTTAATTTACTAATTTCGTTTGACAAATTAGTTGTTTTTTCTTACAGGTATCAGAACTCCTTTGGCAAACTGCAAACAATGCTGGAATCAAGTGCAATTCTGTTTGTGGGGTTCCATACACTGCTTTACCTCTTGCAACAATTATTTGTTCTTCTAATAAAATACCCATGCTCATTCGTCGAAAGGAGGCAAAAGATTATGGTAAAACCACATCACTGTACACTTAGTGCTACATTTTACGCTGAATAATGCTGAAATTTAACTTCAATGCTGTAATGTTCATGTCCGGAGTAGTAATTGACTGCATAAAAGCTTACAGCTTCAAATGTCTGAACACATTTAAAAGCAAAATACTGTGGATACTGGAAAACTGTTTCAGAGCTCAACACATTGGTTAGCAATGCTACCTCACAGCCCCAGGAACCTAGATTTGACTCCTGGCTTACGTCACTTTCAGTGTGGATTTTATATTCTGCCTGCATGGATTTCCTTAGGTACCCCAGTTTCCTCCCACAGTCCAAAAAACATGCTGACTAGATGCATTGGACATACTAAATTCGCCTTCAGTGTACCCAAACAGGCTCCAGAGTGTGATGACTAAGGGATTTTCACGGTAAATTCATTGTAGTGTTAATGTAAGCCTACTTGTGACACTAATAAGTAAAATTAACTTTTCAAAGAGATTAGTCACAGTAAATAAAGCAAGCTTATCTCTAATGCATTACTTGCTCAAATACTATGTAACTTGTTAAACGTGGCAAGATGGTAATTCAAAATGTAAATTTTAATAAAATAAGCAAAATACTACAGACGCTAGAATCTGAAACAAAAACAGAGGATGTTGGGAAAACTCAGACTTGACAGCTTTTGTATGGAGAGAAAGCAGAGTTAAAGTTTCACTTCTGGCTCTTCGTTAGAACTGAAGAGGGTGATCTTAACTGCCCTGGAAACAATGAGGCCAACTTTCAGACACTTCTTTCTATCTCCCCCTGGAGCATGACCCCACCACTGAACACTAAGCCATTATTTCCAGGATAGTAATTGACCTCTTCTCCTCTGATAATTTTCCCTCCACAGCCTCCAATCTCAAACCTGTTGCAGCATAGGAGATGAATTAGACTCCGCAGCATTCCTTGCCTTTGACCTTCCCTAGTAACTACAGTATTTATGTGGCTAGTCCAGTTCAGTTTCTGGTCAATGGTAACCCCCCAGAATGTTGATAGTGGAGGATTCACTGATAAGAGCCCATGGCATTGGGGGTAATATATAGCCATGGTAAAAGATTTGGCTAACTGATAGAGAGTTGGGATAATGGGGGAGGGGTGCATTTCCAGGATGGCAACCTGCAATTGGAGTGTTACAGAGATCAATGGTGGGTCACAATTATTTACAAATATGTATTAATAATTTGGATGAGGAAATTGAATACTGTTGCCAAGTTTGCAGATGACAGAAAAGTAGGTGGGAAAGCAAGTGGTGAGGATGATAGCTTACAAAGTAACATAGACAGGTTAAGTGAATAGGCAAAAATGTTGGCAAAAGGAATATAATGTAGGAAAAATATTATTTAAATGGAGAACAACTACAGAAAGTTACAGCAGAGGGAATTGGGCAAGCTCATGCATAGATCACAGAAAGCTAGCATGCAGATTCAGCAGATAATAGGGAAGACAAATAAAATGTTGGTCTTTAAAATAAAGGGAATGGAGTATAAAGATAAGGAAATTGTGTTAGAATTATACAGGCACCAGTAAGACCATCCCTGGATTGCTACGAACAGATTTTGATCTCCAAAAAAGGAGGAAAGATGTACTCGTGTTGGTGGCAGAGTTGACTAGGTTGACCCAGGTATGGAGGGATTTTCTGATGAGAAGAGGTTAGTAGATTGAGCCTGTACCTATTGGAATTTAGAATGAGCAGTGACCTTATTGAGACTTGGGCTTGACAGAGTAGATGCTGAGAGGTTGTTTCTCTCTTTTGGAGAGTTTAGGACCGGAGGGCAGAATCTCTGAGTAAACAGTCACCCGTTTAATGCAGAGATGAGAAGAAGTTTCTACTGAGGATGGTGGATCTGTAGAATTCTTTACCGTGGAGGGCTGAGTTGTCATCTCATAATTTGTTCCCAAAACCACAGGCTCAGCTGATGCTTCCTCATCTAGGATGTGAAAGGGAGAGGTGTGGGGAAGTTCCTTAATTAGAAGCAGAGAGAGAGAAAGAGGCAGTGAATGGCCCCTGTTATCTTGTGGATTCTTTTGAGAGCCATGTATGTGTGTTTTGAGAGTAAGCCTCAAAAACACTACTCGTAAAAGCTGACCCCTTAACTTTTGCCTAAAAATATATCTCAATAATGCATTTCTACATAATATATGGTATGCATTTTTCTTTGGTTTTCATTGACTTTTTAAAGTTGTAATACTGCATTATTATTTATTTAAAAGTCACTTTATAATTACAGGTACACAACGTCTGGTGGAAGGCACTATTAACCCAGGAGAAACTTGTCTTATTATCGAGGATGTTGTCACAAGTGGTTCCAGTGTCTTAGAGACTGCAGAAGTTCTTCGAAAGGAAGGATTAAAGGTCACTGATGCAGTTGTGTTGTTGGACCGACAACAAGGAGGAAGAGCCAGATTAGAAGAAGAAGGGATATGTTTACACTCTGTCTGTTCTCTGTCCAGGTTATTAGAAATTTTGCATTGCCAAGGCAAAATTGATAGTGAAATGGTAGAAAGCGTCCGTATATTCTTAAGAAAAAATGCTTGTCCAGTAGTGAGTGTAAAGATGAATGGCTCAACAAAACAGCTCAATACCCAACCTGATGGAATACCTGCAAAAACGTTCCATCAAGAAATAAGCTACAGTGCTCGTGCCCAGCTTCCTGAGATTCACCCAATCACAGCACAGCTTTTTAAGATAATGGAAAAGAAGCAAACCAATTTATGTCTAGCTGCTGATGTCACAAGCTCAAAAGAGTTGTTACAGCTAGCTGATTCGTTGGGTAGCGAGATCTGTGTATTGAAAACGCATGTTGATATCTTGAATGATTTTAATCCAGATGTGTTCACTGAACTAAGAGCAATTGCTAATAAGCATGAATTTTTGATATTTGAAGATCGGAAGTTTGCAGATATTGGGAATACTGTCAAGCACCAATATGAAGGTATCTAGTCATTAAAATGTTTAAAAATCTATATAAAATAACAAATACTTGGATGTGTTATAAGCAATTGAACTTGACTGCAAAGATAAGTTGCAGTTTTATGTTTTAATTATTTGTGAAAGCCTTGTTTAAAATTTTTTTTGGAATTCTAGCAAAAATGATTATCACAAGTTTTGAGCTGTCTCTGTGCTCAGCATGCTGAGCACTATGAGCATTAACAGGCCCTCATTCCCAGCAGCGTGTCCTTAAAAGCACAGGGGCTAACAACTAATCTCTTCCTAATTAATACTATAGTTGGCCAAATTAACAGAAAATTGAAGTGAGCGCACTGTAAATCAAAATCTTCCTCAAAAATCAGTGAACATTCCTTGTCTTGAAGACCAGTTCTAATAGTTCACAATTCAAAAGCTTCATTCAGCACTCATAATACACAGTTGTAACTAGTTGAAACTAAAACTGCAACTGCACAGAAGGGAATGTTTGTCTTACTGCAGTGTTCTGTGATTGGTTTGAGCCTTAAAAATAAAAATGTCAACTTACTGAATGCAGTGCTTCAAATTGAGTATTCAGTTCATTTATGAAAGCATATTTTAAATTTGTACTATGAGAAAAGTGCACACAAGGTGCGTGTTATCTTGCATTGGCATACATCCTACGAGTGTAGTCTCACCTCATTTTCAAAGGGGAGTGTATCTTGAGACTAGCAGTGACATATCTATTAGCTTTCATTTCCAAACCACCTCATTTTGTGATGCTTAGACCCAGTAGGCATAGGCTTATATTGACAGAATTGAAAGTCCTGTCATGCTATTAGATTATACATTGCACTCTATCTTTCTGATAGCATAGAATCCCATCGAGTCTGCATTTTATCTTGGCCTACCTCCTCCCCCCATTATTTCCATAATTCTATGCATTTACCATGGCTAATCCACCTAACCTACATTAAGGGACAATTTAGTGTGACCAGTTCACTTAACCTGCACATTTTTTGGATTAAGGAAGGAAGTCGCACCACCCAGCGAAACCTATGCAGACGCAGAGAGAATGTGCAAACTGCACATTGTCATCCAAAGCCAGCATTGAATCTGTATCCCTGGCTCTGTGGGGCAGCAGTTAGTGCCGTCAAGGAACATGTGAAGCAAAGGATGGGGAGGCATTTACTTGGGAATGGGGGTAATATCTAGGTAACGTGGCTCATATTTCAGTTTCTGAAGTATAGCCAGGAATTGGAAGTAATGATAAAGCATTTGGGTGATAAATTATTCTTCCACTGAGAAATTAACATCTAATGAAACAGCATTCCTGATTTTAGAATCCATCTGCAGTAATGGAACCTGAAAATTCTCTTGTTGCTAATTTGGGGCCTTTTTTGAGAGTAATAGACATTATTGCTTGTTCCTGGGTCTCTGTCAACCTACCTTGGATTTACAGGCTGTATAGAGGCTTAGTTTGTCGGCCCTGAATTCTTGGCAAGTCAAAAATCATGTGGCAGGCTAGATCGTGGTCCATAATTCAGCGGAGTTAATAATATTCTGGATTAGGCTATGAAGGAAAGTTAATTTCTGCTTTTTATATTTGATATTTTGTGCCATCAGAAAAGGAGTAGCCCCTTATACTTCTCAAGGCTCTAATAATTCTGTTTGATTTGGATGATCTATACCTTACCTCCGTTTACTCACTTTTTGATTCGTATTGCTCAGCACCTTTGTGAATTTCAGTCATGAAAATTTCAATTGATGCACCATACACAGGCTTTTGAAGGCAGAAATTTTGGACTTCCACTGTTGTGTATGGAACAAATGCTTCCTGCTTTCATTCCTAAATAGCCTCGTTCTAACTCTACCAAAAGAAGTAATTTCTTTATCTATGGCTATCAAACCGTATTATCATTTTAACTACTTCAGTTATTCTCAACGTTGTAAACGTATGGGAATGCAAGATACGTTTATGCAACCGGTTTTCACAATTTTTAAAGCTTTTTTTTCTTGGTACTGTTCTGGTGAATCTGTGATGGGCCATCTCAAATTCATGAGTTTTGCTGTTTAAAATAAAGTAATTCATGGGTCTGACTAAAAGCTATTTACAACTGAAGCATAAAGTCTTCATTCTTTTTGTATTCTAATCTTCTTGTGACAAAGATCGTGTTCTATTAATCTTTACCTGCACTATAGTTTTTAGTGATTTACGTACTTGAGCACCCAAACCCCTTTGATCTTCCACAACCCCTAGTTTGTCACCATTTAACAAATTTTAGACTGTCTTGGATTAAAAGTGAATGATCTTTTGCCTACTCACTTGATCTGTTTGTGTCTTTTTGAGACTTCTTGTTCCCGTGTACACAATTTACTGTCCACCTATTTATAGAATCTTAGAAGCTAACAGCATTGAAGGGAGATATTTGGCCTATCATTCCTATGCCAGCTCTTTGAAAGAACTGCCCAATTTAAGCCCACAAAACAGCTTTCTCCTGTAATTAGTTATTTCCAATTATCTTTTGAAAGTTCTTATTGAATCTGATTTCACCTCTGTTTAGCTAATGTTCTAGAAAATAGAGGTACAGATTATTGGTTATCATCCAATTATTTAAAATACATAATTCTGGTTATTAGGTCATTTGGGAATAAATAATTTATCCCTACTGGCATTATTAAAGACCCTTATAATTTTGAATACTCTGTTCTCCTTAGTGCAGAGAAGTTTGAAAACAATTTGAGATTCTCCACATAACTAACGTTTCTCATTCTTGGTAAAGCTTTATTGTACTTTTTCCAAGGTCTTGTCACCCTTTGCAGATTTAGTGTCACCTTAAATGTACAGCTCTCTGTTCTTTTATCCAAGCCATTTAATATTTTTGAGGAAGAGTTCATATAAATCTTAAAGTTATTTGTCTCAATATAACTTAGTTAATTGCTCCTTATCATTGTTTAGCGTGAATTATGTTGGACAAATGATTGATAGGTTCAGAACTAATTTTGAGTTTCTTTACCCTTTTCCAACTTTCTCATCTCTTCATAAAAGAACTGTATTATTTCAACAGCAGTCTTCAGCATTAGGCTCTTGTATCTGCCACAGAAAATGCAAGGCATCATATGGCACATTCCTCTTCCTTGGTGGCACAGTGATTAGTACTGCTGCCTTGTATTGCGTTCAGTTCTGGCCTCAGGTGACTCACTGTGTGGAGTTTGTGGGTGTTCCGGTTTCCTCCCATAGTCCAAAGGTATACAAGTTAGATGGATTGCCCATGCTAAATTATCCCTTGGTACCAGGATAAATACATGGGATTAGGGCCTGGGTGGGATTATTGAGAATGCAGGCTCGATGAGCCAAATGGCTCCTCCCTACACCATGGGGATTCTATGATTCACTGATGGAAATAAAATAAATGTTTTGCTGGGATGGAAATGTGCATGTGCTGTCTTTGCAATATGTACTGAAATTGCTTAACATGTTTATAAACCTGATTAAAGAGTTTCCTTTACACTCAACACATTTAGAAAACCAAGTGAAATGGAATATCTTCTGCTGTCAAAAAGTACACTGGTTTATGTTTGATTTTGCAATTACTGTGTAGGACTCGAGCATTGGGAGTTATGAGCAGTATATTGCTTTACTTGATTGATTACACCATCTTGTTTTCCAGGTGGAATGTACAAAATTGCCTCATGGTCTGACTTTGTGAATGCTCATGTGGTTCCTGGCCCTGGAGTAGTGAAAGGATTAAAGGAAGTTGGGTTGCCTCTGAACCGAGGCTGCTTGCTGATTGCCGAAATGAGCTCTGAAGGTTCCCTAGCTACTGGAGACTACACCAAAACAGCTGTAATTAAACAAAATTAAATTCTGATCTATTAACAAAAAATGATATAAGAAAGATATCTCAATATTGTCAAAAAGGCTCACGTGGAATTGGAGGATTTTTACAAGAACAATTTGAGAACAAAACCTTTCTGCAAAAACTCTATGCCTTTGTTATGAAAGGAAATAATTCCATTTTCTCTTATTACAGCTTCCTAATTGAGATGCATGTAGAATCATAGAATGCTTACACCACAGAACAAGGCCATTAGGCCTGTCACCTCTATGCCTGCTCTCTGCAAGAGTAACTCAGCTAGTCCCATTCTCTCATGCCCCCATAGCCCTGTAAATTTTGTTCTCTTCAAATTATTCTCAATTCCCTTTTGAAGACCTTACAAGGATAAGTGACAAAAGGCAACAATTTAGTAATATTTTCTTTGGTTTTCCTTCATTTTTCTTGTAAATATCATTTCATGTCGCATTTTAATTTCATGCCTGCACTTTCTGTGCTTCTGTAGCCTTTCTACACTATTGAGCTCTTGGCACCTGACAAGCTAAAAAGCTTTATCTTATCCTATGTGCTAGTTGGTATTCAGGCTGACTTAGATTTAAGAATCCCAGCCCTTTTATTATAGAATATGTTTGTTTTGAACCCTCTTTGGTTCCTCCTCGAATGCCACCCATTGTTCTGAAATGGATTTATCTTCAAGCACTGTTTCCAGTAACTTTTGTCAAATTACATTTCAACTTAGTAAAAATGATCTTCCCCAATTTGGAACTTGTAGTCTGGTGTGGGAAATAATAACACTGGAATTACTTTAAATCTAATTGAGATATGATTACTATCGCCAAATGCTCTTCCACATACCCTTTATACCTACGGTGGTTAATTCCTAAAACCAAATACTGAACTGCTCTTTGTCTTGTCACCTTCTGAAATACATTTTCAGATTCTGTGCCCTTGGTGTCTTTTGCTTTGAATTTATTCCAAATAATATTAGAGTAGTTGAAATTGCCATTATTACTGCCTTTTTGTCTTTGCACTTTTTAGCAATTTGATAACATATTTGTTCTTCCAGCTCTGTTTTAGTTTGTACTATACTCCCAGCAATGTGATTTTTTTTTTCCCCCTTTTTATTCCTCTGCTTAACCAGTTGGCTTCACTTGATGCTCTGAGGAAATCATTCTTCCTCATTGTTGCAATTATTTCTTTAGCACTGGGGATAGCTAGCAAACTGCTACTAAACTGCAAAAAATAAAATTCAATCTCATTTCTAATTCTTGGAAAACATGTTCTTATTTATTTAGGTAAGACTAGCTGAAAAGCACTCTGATTTCGTCATTGGGTTTATATCCAGCTCAAACATCAGCAACAGATTAGATTTTATACATATGACCCCTGGAGTTCAGATGGAGATTGGAGGTAAGATTGCTACTTCTCTTGAAGTACAGCTTAGTAATGTACAGTATAGAGTATTGCACTGGTAGAGTGCAGAGAGCTCTTGTTAGTCATTAAGGTCATAATTTTTGTGCGTGTAATGGGAATGGATTATGAGAAGTTGTAGTTGATAAAAGTATTTTATACACTGCAAAGACGTAACAGATTTATGAAAATTATTAATTTATGTCTCCCAGCAGTATTACAACAAAATATATATCTCTTACCATGCTCATAAGTTGCAGTGTTGTGTACGCTGAGTTTTTGCTTAATTCAGCTCCTGAACTGAACCCTGGATTGCTGCTATTGATTTTCATAGGTTGGCCTCTCCATGTTCAATTCAGTGTGGCTGAAATGGTGATTGGCAAAGCTATCAAAAAATAACACAGCGATTATAATTATTAACATTAAACAGATTGGGTTACTGAGCGCTAAAGATTATGCAGAATTATTCACAAATAGTTATAACTAATCAGTAGCTACACAAACAGTAGGGCTAATCTCTCTTAGACAGTCTTTGTACCGCATATTCTTTCATACTCTTCTTCCCCCCCCCCCCCCCACCCCGTTAACTAACCTGTTAATTATCAAAGAACAAAACAGCGCGGGAAACAGGCCCTTCGGCCCAACGAATAGTGACTGATAACTTCAATAGTACAACCCACAGCCTTTTAACGTTTTGTTTAAATGTTTCACTTCTGTCTTGTAAATTTCGTCTAAACTCATTAACAACCATCCACCTTGGAAGATGATGAACTGCACCCAGGATGTATGTCAGTTCTGTAGTGAACATCATCTTTGTAACTATGGAGACCCATTTGTCGGTGGCAGACCCTAGCGCAATTGGCACGGATAAATAGTGTTGGCCAGAGGTAACTGATGTTTTCCCCTCAAAATAGGTTAATAGGCCAAATAAGGTCTCATGAAATCTGGGGTAGTATATTAGAAAGAATAGATTGGTTAACAGTTAGAAACAGAGTGGTTAAAAATGGGGTTCAAATTGGCAATGAATAGTCGAGTGCCACAAGGCTGGGGTCTCAACTATTTACAATCTATATTAATGATTTAAATGAAGAGACACAGAATAATGTGTCAAAGTTTGCCAATGATACCAAACCCAGAGGAAAGATGACCTGATGGAAGTTTATAAAATTATGAGGTGTGTAGATAGGGTGAACGATTGGAAGCTTTTTCCCAGGGCAGAAATGACAAAGGGGCACAAGTTCAAGGTAGGGAGAGAAAGGTTCAGTAGAGATGTATGGGAGAAATTTTTTTTACACAGAGGGTGGTGGAGGCCCGGAATGTACTGCTACGTGAGGTGGCTGAGGCAACATGTTAGTGACATTTGAGACTTATCTGAATAGAGATATGAACGGACAGGGAATAGAGTGATGCAGGCGGTTGATTTTAAAAAGGACAGTGTGATTGGCGCAGGCTTGGAGCACCAAAGGGCCTGTTCCTGTGCCGTGCTGTTCTTTGTAACCTATGGAAAGAACACAGAGGTTACAAAGAGAAATAAGACGTGTTAGGTGAGAAGCAACAAGATGGCAGATGGAACATAATATAAGGAAGTATGAAGCTGTTCAGTTGTAAAAATAAAGAAGCAGAATATTTTTCAAATGGTGAGAAACTTGTAAGTATTGATGTTGAAAGAAACTTGAGTATGCTCATATAAGGAATACAAAAAGTTAGCATGTTGACCTTACAAGGGGATTGCAGGACAAGAATAAAAATTTCTAGCTAAAGTTGTACATGATTTTGGTAAAAATCATGTCTGGAGTATGATGTGCAGTTTTAGTCACCGCGTTTAAGAAAGGATATACTTAATTGGAGGCGATACAGCAAGGATTCACTACCTTGGGATGAGAGTAAATTGGGTTTATGTTCTCTGGCATTTAGAAGAATGAGTGGCAATCTCATTGAAACCTACAAAATTCTGAAGGAATTTGATGGGGTAAAGGCTGAAAGATTGTTCCCACCAGTAAGGGAGTCTAAAACGTTGGTAGAGTCTCAGGATAAGGAATCAATCATTTAAAACTGGAGTGAGGAGAAATTACTTCCCTCAATGATTGTGAATCATTGAAATTCTCAACCCAGAGAGTTGTGGATGCTCCATTATTAAATACATTTAAGGCTGGGATAGAAAGGTATTTGATCTCTTGTGGAATTGAAGGATTTGGGATGGGCAAGTTGATGTCCAAGAGCAGTCGTAACATCACTGACTGGCAAAATGACTCGATGGACAATGTGGTCTATAACTGCTCCTATTTCTTATGTTCGTACCCTCTTCTTGGCAGTGGAGCTATTTACCCATAGCTGGAGATCTGGTTTGTGGGCACCAGGATATAATCACACTCTGGTGGGCCTGTATGGCCCCTATCTGGGGTCAGGCCTCTTCCAATTCCTCTGTAGTTTAGCCTAGGTCCAATAGGTATGCAGGTTACATATGTCACTATGGGGAGTCAATAATTATACTGCTACCAGCAATGAGAGTTTGAAAACAAGAAGTGACAAGTCAACTAGCACTACATGACACACATTCGTTGCATCACTGGAGAAACACTTATATACAACTTTTAACTTGAAATAGAATCTGTCCGGTCTCTTGATAATTTTTAATTCTTTCAAATTGCCTCGTAACATCTTCAGTTCAGAGTCATAGAGGTTTACAGCAAGGAAATAGGCCCTTTGTCTCAATTTGTCCAGTCCCAATTGGCCACGTTTAGACATCTTACTCATGTAACTACCTAAAAGCTTTTTAAAAGACTAAAATACCTGCCTCTACTACTACTCTGGCAGCTTGTTCCAGACACTCAACACCTCTGGAAAAAGTTGTCCCTTTGGAACCCTTTGCACCTCTCCCCTCTCAACTTAAACTTATAACCTCTTGTTTTAGATTCCCCTATCTTTGGATTACATTTTAGTTGTATAAGTAATTATTTAAGTCATTCTCCCTATTTATTTGTCCTCATTATTGGGGTCCATTCTCATGAATCTGAACTTTTTTTTGTCCCCAATCATTTTCAGGTTGTGGCTATCACCAGTTTTTATTGATTTCCCCTTGAATGGTGGTAATGGGTTTTATTTTCACAAAATTGTTGGGTAGAATGCCAGTGGTAAGAAAGATAGGCATTAAGTTGGGATGGTGTGTGACCTGGGGGTATTGATGTTCCCATGTACTTATTACCCTTGTCCAATTAACAGTTGATTGTTTCAAAGTTGAAAGTTGCTGCCTAAGAAGTCTTGTATATTGTGTAGTTCATGCACATTGAGCCTTGCATCCAGCCTTTAGGATTATTTAATCCTACTTATTCTTTAAATAGACTTATTTCCCAAATATCTCCAGTTTTCAACCAAACTATTCCGTATTCTTTTGCAGAATTATGCCAGGGTTCTAAGTTATTAGAATGAGTGGCTAGTTGGTATGATCCTTATTAGTGTACACAAGGAAAAGTAAAATCAAATAGATCTGGTAACTTGCCTACCGTCTGGTGGCATGCACTATTCTTTAACTTGCATGACAACAAACCTTCATTTTCTCTTCAATGAATCACTTAAAGCCATATAACTGCTGTTGTATATATTCCAGGACTAACCCAGGTCGTATATTGCCTACATCAAAACATATTTTGGAAAGTGTGTTGAAACCAAGTTGTGCCAAATTTATTAAGCACTGTGCATAGTGCAGTAGCTTATTCCTAATTGTGTCCATTAACAGTGTGTAACTAATTCAGTGATATTCTTGGGTTAACTGTCATTACTGTCATCCACTATGTAACCTGTTTCAGCTGCGTTTCCTAAAGCAGCTTGAGAAATTTTACTGCTTCTCCTTGCCACCCTCTGCTGTCTTACCTTAATAGTACCATTCACTACCTCCTTAGGTAGGAGAGTTGTCGTTTCTATAGTGCAAATATTTAACTATTATCCAAGATCTGAACCTTGCTTGTGTGGCATTGTGGGATGTTTATGATAAATCCTTAGAAATAAAGATATTTTTAATGATAATACTGTTACGAAAATTTATAACCATACCTCGAACGTGTTGAATTGGTTTAGCAAATTCTATCTCTGTCTCACTTCTCAGCAGATAATCTGGGCCAACAATATCTAAGTCCTGAAGAAGTGATTCACAAGAAGGCCTCTGATATCATCATTGTGGGTCGAGGGATCTTGTCTGCGAAGGATTATGTGGAAGCTGCAAGAACATATAAAAAAGCAGGTTGGGCAGCTTATCTGAACAGGTTGTCATCTGCTAACAATTGAAAGTTTGAACAGAAGTACTCAGGAGGCTCATTTTGAGCATAATCTATTGGAATTAATTGATATTTTTCATTTGTTTTGTAATGGGGTACTAATTTTGAATGTATTTTTACATAAATAAAGAATAACATGATCAATCATAGTTTTTCATTTTGCAGTTGTAAAGATCAAAGTCTTAATTTGTTACAACAGAGATAACAAGTCAACAACTGACCAAATCAGTCTAATACAACAGAGAAAAGCTGTTTCTTTGATAGAGCTATCCAATTAGTTCCATCCCCCTGCTTTTTTCCCATATTCTTTATAAATCTTTTCCCTTTGAGTATTTATACAATTCCCTTTTTGAATTCGCTATTGAGTCTCTTTCCATCATCCTTTTGGGTCCATTCCCAAATATAACTGTGTAAAACAAAATAATTTCACATTGTTTCTGATTCTTTTCCCAATAAATTCATCCATCTCTTAACATGTAGACTTTTATGGGGTAAATGGTTTAACTTGAGAATATTCAGAATTAGATAATTAATTTGAGAGTGTTATAGTTTGTGTAGTGTTTTTTTTCACCAAGTAAGTAGGATGGCCTAGGCAAATCAATACATTTTTGCTCCATTTTGGATTGAGTTGAAGATAACTTGAAGAAAATAAACTGATTTTTTTTTTTTGCAAATACCACCACCTGTTGTAGAAAACTATTTGAATTTTGCCTTGGCCCACATCAGTTTTTGAAATTGCCTCCAATAGTACCACTCCAACCTTTGATCTCCGTTAATGTGAGATCATTAACTGGAAGTTTGTCATAGTTTATACAGTTGAATAATAATATTGGCATCTGATTCACAGAAGCCTATACCATAAATCATTCCATAATTCCAAGTAAGGGAAATAAGAAGGTGAACCCATCAGGTCACTCAAAATGTTTTTTGGACATGTTTTTGTTAGCAACAGACATTTGTAACGTTCAAAATAAAATTGCAGGTGAAAAGGACAAATTATACAATACATAATGTTTGTGTACTCTTTTTGCCAAGAACTATGACTGTTACAATTCTGCTTTTTGGCTATATTGCATACGATCTCTTGGAATATTGTCTAAAGATTACAATGGTTTTTTCTTATCTTTAATTGTATCTATTGGTTCCCTCCTCTCCCCCACACAGTTTGAATATTGAGAGAACAAAGCCAGCTGATAGCAGCAGAAGGCAGCATTGTGCTTATGTAGATTCCTGTGCTCTGCTCTGCCCTTTCCCTACACTCCCCTCAAGTCCACTGTTGCAGAGTTCAGTAGTTTCACTTTACTCCTGACACTGCCAGGATGCCCAGTGGGCAGTTACAGGCTGACACTGCCTCTGGGATGGTGAGGAGAACAGGGGTTGCCCAATAGCCTTTCATTCTACTGTCAAAGCTATCATTCCTGGTCCCCATTGATATTAATCATATTCGAAATTCACCAAAGAGAATCTTCACTGGCGAGGCCACAATTGCAAATGAGCCTGAGCACTTGCACCCTGGGGTCACTTGTAATATTTTTTGACAGGTGCGAGGCTGATCTCGCTGGATATTTGGTGCCAGTAAAGTCATGAGTGTTGAAAAATCTTACTGGCTCCCATTGAGATTTCCTTTTTTGTTTTCATTATTTTGCATTGATATAGCTCCCTCTATGACTACCGGATGTCCAAAAGAGTTTCACAGCCAATTAAGTACTTCTGAAGTATTGTTAGTATTTTAACGTTATTGGACTTCTTTGATGTTGGAACTGATAACAGGGCACCAGGGGTCTTGGTGAATAACAAAGGAATGTCAGAGAAGGAAATATGATGAACTAAAGTGAAGTTAGCTACAAAACAAAGCAGGAAATGAAGAAAAACGTTTGGACAATAAATTGTTGCTCAAAGTTTAACAATGTTTATAAAGTACAGTTTAATTGTTACTTTTCAGTTGGACCAAAAAAGTTGAATGAAATTGTACGAACATAACATAGAACATAGAACGTTACAGCACAGAACAGGCCCTTCGGCCTTCAATGTTGCGCCGACCAATATAAAAAGCAATGACCCTCCAAACTAAACCTTTCCCTTCTCTTCCATATACTTATCAACTAACCTCTTAAACGCCACCAAACTTGGCGCATCTACAACTGCTGCAGGCAGGGCATTCCACTCCCGAACCACCCTTTGGGTAAAGAACCTACCTCTGATATCCGTCCTATAACTATCACCCCTTAATTTAAAGCTGTGTCCCCTCGTGCTAGCTTTCTCCATCCTAGGAAAAAGGCTATCACTGTCCACCCTATCTAAACCTCTAATCATCTTATATGTTTCGATTAGGTCCCCTCTTAGCCGCCTCCTTTCTAACGAAAACAACCTCAAATCCCTCAGCCTCTCTTCATAAGACCTGCCCTCCATACCAGGCAACATCCTGGTAAACCTCCTCTGTACCCTCTCCAATGCCTCCACATCTTTCTTATAATGTGGGGACCAGAACTGCACACAATACTCCAAGTGCGGCCGCACTAGAGTTTTGTACAGTTGCAACATGACGTTGCGGCTCCGAAATTCAATCCCCCTACCAATAAAAGCTAAGACTCCATATGCCTTCTTAACAACCTTATCGACTTGACTGCCTACTTTCAGGGATCTATGCACAAATACACCAAGATCCCTCTGTTCATCAACACTATCAAGAATCCTACCATTAGCCCTATACTCTACACATTTATTATTCCTGCCAAAGTGCATTACCTCACACTTTTCCACATTAAACTCCATTTGCCACCTCTCGGCCCAGCTCTGCAACTTGTCCAAGTCTCTCTGCAAACTATAACACCCCTCTTCACTATCTACCACTCCTCCGACTTTAGTGTCATCTGCAAATTTACTAATCCATCCTTCAATACCCTCATCCAGATCATTTATAAAAATTACAAACAGCAGGGGCCCCAAAACAGACCCCTGAGGAACACCACTTGTCACCGAACTCCACGATGAATATCTCCCATCAACCACCACCCTCTGTCTTCTATCTGCTAGCCAATTCCTAATCCAATTGGCTAAATCACCCTCAATCCCATACATCTGCATTTTCTGCAGAAGTCTTCCATGGCCACCTTATCAAACACCTTACTAAAGTCCATATATACCACATCAACCGCCTTACCCCCATCCACCTCTTTGGTCACTTTTTCTAGCTATATAAGTACTAACCTCTGGGTATCGGCCTCATTGTTCCCTAGGAGCAGCACGGAGAGGCAGTGATTTGGGAGAGTGTGAAGTTCGAGTGTTAAGTAGTTTTTAACTCTTCTCTTTGTTTAAAATAGCGAGTGGGGGTAGTTTTTGCCGTTTTTTAATTTAAACTAACTAGAAATTGGAAGTCATCATTAGGAGGCTGTCGATAGTTGTAGTTTTCTCTGTCTCTATAAATTGGTACAGAGAGGAAACCCGATACTCTACACAGGTAGAGTATCCCACCCTCCCCCCTCCTCTAACCTAATAATAAAAGTGTGTGAGAAGTTTTTTTATTCTCTCTCCTGGAAATTAAGGTATCAGGGATGGCAGTGCAGGCAGTACGTTGCACCTCCTGTGGTATGTACGAGGTGAGGGACACCAGTAGTGTTCCTGCTGATTACACCTGCAGGAAGTGTGCACGTTTGCAGCTCCTTGAGGATCGTGTTAAGGAGCTGGAGCTGGAATTAGAGGAACTCAGGATAATTCGAGAGGTTGAGGAGGATATTGGCAGGAGTAACAAAGAGATAGTCACTCCTAAAAGTGATTCTTGGGTAACTATTAGGAGGAGGGGTAAGAAGCAATCGGGTAGACAATCCCCTGGGGCTGTTCCCCTCCAAAACAAATTTTCTGTCTTGGAGGCTACAGTTGAGGAAGAATCAACTGGAGATGACCAAAGGGAGCAGGTCTCTGGGGGTGAGCCTGCTGAGAATGCTCAGGTGGGTAGGGGGAATAAGAGATTGGACCTAGTAATTGGAGACTCCATAGTTAGAGGGACAGATAGGAGAGTAAATAGTAATAAAATAAATCGTGCAATTAAAAAGCAATTCAGGTCATTGAGGTTTATCCCTAATTTCCTGTAACAAGTCTAATTGACAGTTAATACGTAAATAGAGCAATTTCTTAACTCATGGGGATGTTGATGGAAAGCTTCTATTTTGTATGATGGAGCAGCATAAATCTTTTTTTTTCTGAATGTTTATTCATGGCATTTGTAGAAGTACATTATAAAACATTTTAAATTTCAAATTACAGTGCAATAAAATTCAATGCCCCAAGCTTTAATGTACCATTAGAATGTAGTCCTGAACCTTGAAATATGCCAGTCTGCAGCATTCAGTCAAGGACAACAAGGCATCAGAAAACCATCAGACTTTTGGCAAACTAAAGAGCATCTTTCACCAATTTGATCTTCCGGTTTCAGTTGATGTTTACCTCAGTGGGAACAGCCCACAGTGCACAGATGAACCTTTACAAAAAACACCGGCTGGCATTTTACCAGGCTCACAGAACGGCATTCCATTGGCTTAGGTGGGATCTTGCGGGCCCCAGGTGACCATGCCAGTAAAATTCTGGCATGCATCCTCCAAGCCTTTGCAGACATACATTCCAAAAGGAAGAGGGCGGTACAAATCACCCACTGTCTTGTGATGATAATTCATGGTGTCACTTCCTCACCAGAAGTTGTTGGATGAATTACATTTCACATATTAAATTCATTGTTATTTTGGTAGAAAATTAGAGTCATAAAGATTTACAGCATCAAAACCGGTTCTTCGGCCCAATCTGTCCATGTTGTCCGGTGTTTAACCACTAAGCTAGTCCTAGTTGCCCACGTTTGGCCCATATCCCTCCATACGCATCTTACCCATGTAACTGTCTAAGTGCTTTTTAAACCGTCTCTAGCAGCTCATTCCAGACACATCCCTGTTACGTGGGGGGAAAAAAATTCCCCTCTGGATCCTTTTGCCTTAAACTTATGCCCTCTAGTTTTAGACTCCCCCATCTTTGGGAAAGCTATTGACTATCTATGAGCTAATCAGGTTGCTCAGGTTATGATTTAATTGTGCACTGTTGGCTTGTGTAAACTAGTTACAAATAGAGTGCAAACATATGTTTGTTGAAGGAATGGATAGTTTGATTGTAAGTGACTTGAGAAAATAAAGGAATGGTCCAAACACCTTTTAGCAAAGATAATCGTGAATGGAATTGACAAATGTCAGTTATAAAAATGCCTGAATAGATGAATTATATTGACTAAAACAAACATTCTTTTGGTTAGATAATGATTCATTCTTCTGTAATAGTGCTGTAAATTCTGCT
The DNA here is from genome assembly GCA_024679065.1 of Sphyrna mokarran. Taxonomy (NCBI): domain Eukaryota; kingdom Metazoa; phylum Chordata; class Chondrichthyes; order Carcharhiniformes; family Carcharhinidae; genus Sphyrna; species Sphyrna mokarran. The sequence continues at coordinate 47,497,912 of JAGIQG010000011.1, read as the reverse complement.
GAATTGAACTCTTAAGCTTATTTTATTCTGCTAACCAAAGTTATTGATTAAATAAACAGGAGCTATGAGGTCAATAAGCATGGGAGGTAAGATAAATATTGCTAATTAGATATGATTCCCGTGGCATGTTTATACAACAGTTTTCAATGTATTACACATCCCATGCAGGATTTCTAAAATAGTGAACAGTGGTTGATGTTTTTATATTTTACATAGAAGTTATTACTTAAAAGTTTACTCACTTAACATTAATGACCATTAAAGTTTGAAATAAAAGAAGTCAATGTATTCATTGCAACATTGCCAGTTTTACTTTAACCTCCACCACTACCATTCCCCACCGCTCACCTTGCTAACTCCCATCTGGCCACTTCTGGTCTTGCCTATCTGCCCCCTGATGTCTACCTCATGACTCACATTTGTCTCCTGGTCTCTGTTCTCAGCTGAGTTCTTCATGGCTCTCGATTCTGGCTCTATTTCTGGTTTTGCTTTTAAACCCACACTATATTCCCCATCAAGTGGCAGAAGTTGATCCATGTTATTAGCAGTACACTGATCAACTTTTGCCACCAGATTGAGCCTACTGAATCCAAAAGTACCGTAGAGGGGATGAGAATAGGTACTCTAGTTTTTTTTTTAAATTTCATTTGTGTATTGCGTTTCTTTTATATTTTACAATGTATTTTATTTTACAAGTTAGTTTAGCTAAGTGCACAATGCTGAGCATGCAGGGATTCCCAACCTTTTCTATGTCACAGCACAACTGTATACTTCAAAAAAAATTTGAGGCACTACTATTTTCTCTGAACTGCCCTCTGGCAAAAGATTTTACGTTCCTGTATTCAAGAAAGGGAACAGGGATAGTCCAGGAAATTACCGACCGGTGAATCTAACCTCAGTGGTTGCTAAGTTGATGGAGAGGATCCTGAGGATTTATAAACATTTGGAGAAGTTTAGTATGATCAAACGTAGTCAGCATGGCTTTGTCAAGGGCAGGTCCTGCCTTATAAGCCTAGTTGAGTTTTTTGAAAATGTGACTAAACACATTGATGAAGGAAGAGCGGTGGATGTGGTTTATATGGACTTCAGCAAGGCATTCAATAAGATACCCCGTGCAAGACATCTTGAGAAAGTGAGAGGGCATGGGATCCAAGGGTCTGTTGCCTTGTGGATCCAGAACTGACTTGTCTGCAGAAGGCAGAGAGTAGTTGGGGATGGGTTTTTTCTGCATGGAGGTCGATCACCAGTGGAGTGCCCCAGTGGTCTGTTCTGGGACCCTTGCTGTTTGTAATTTTCATAAATGACCTGAATGAGGAAGTGGAGGGATGCATTGATAAGATTGCTGATGACACGAAGGTTGGTGGTGGTGTGGATGGTCTGGAGGGATATCAGAAGTTCACTGTGACATAGATAGGATGCAAGACTGGGTGGAGAAGTGGCAGATGGGCTTCAACTCAGATAAATTTGTAGTGGTCCATTTTGGCAGGTCCAATGGGATGAAGGAGTATAATATCAAGGGTAAAACTCTTAGCAGTGTAGAGGATCAGAAGTACCTTGAGGTCCGGGTCCATAGGACTCTTAAATCGGCCAGGTGGAGGATGTGGTCAAGAAGGTGTATGGTATACTAGCCTTCGGCGATTGAGGGATTACGTTTAGGAGTCAGGAGATAATGCTGCAACTTTATAGGACCCTAGTCAGACCCCACTTGGAGGACTGTGTGCAGTTCTGGTTGCCTCGTTACAAGAAAGATGTGGAAGCCATTGAAAGGGTGCACAGGAGATTTACAAGGATGTTGCCTGGATTGAGTAGCATGCCTTAAGGATTGGTTGAGGGAGCTCGGTCTTTTCTGCCTGGAGAGACGAAGGATGAAAGTTGACCTGATAGAGGTTTATAAGATATTGAGAGGTATAGATCGGGTGGATTTTCAGAGACTATTTCCCAGAGCTGAAATGGGCGTTACGAGAAGACACAGGTTTAAGGTGCTGGGGAGCAGGTACAGAGGAGATGTCAGGGTAAGTTTTTCACTCAGGGTGGGGATGAGTAGACCTGGCTGACGTTGGTGGTGATGGAAGTAAACTTATTGGGGGTCTTTTAAGAGACTTGTGGATGAGTACATGGGATTTAATGGGATTGAGGGTTATAGGTAGACCTAGTAGATAGGGATATGATCAGTGCAACTTGTGGGCTGAAGAGCCTATTTGTGCTGTAGTGTTTTCTATGTTATATCTCAAATCTTCTAAATACAATTTTCATTAGTTTGAGAATTTTATAATGAAAGCTTTATCACCAGGTGCATACCAGAAACTATTCATGTTGTTGGGACTTTCAGGTCCTGCTAATGATGGACAGCACAGCTGTCATAGGTTTCTCAGAGTCATGTGTTGAAGTCAGTGGGAAATCCAATTGAGAGGATGGAACCAGAAAATCCCATCACTGGTAAAGGGCACACTGGGAAATTGGGAAATGCACTTTCACCTAAGGTCTGCTACTTGCAATCCGTTCTACAATTGGAGGCCGTATTCTGTTTTCTCGGTTTTATTGAATCATGGAATCCCTACAGTGCAGAAAGAGGCCATTGAGTTTGTACCGACTCGTCAAAAGAGCATCTTACCCATGTCCAGCCCTATCTCCCTAACTCTACACATTTCCCATGGCTAATTCCACTAAATTAGACATCTTGAAATGCTAAGGTGCAATTTAACATGGCCAAACCAACTAACCTGCATATCTTTGAATTATGGGAGGAAACTGGAGCACCTGAAGAATACCCACGCAGACACTCCATCCAAGGTAAGAATTGAACCTGAGTCATTGGTGTTTTGAGGGAGTAGTGCTAACTACTATGCCACCCATGGTTCCTGTTTCATATCTTTGTCTTCCCTTACTGGGAACTTCATTTTTAACCTCCTGTCTTCTCTCTCTTTTAACCTCTCTGTGTCTCCCTTTCTTCTCATGTTTTTGAGTTTTCTCTTTTTGTGTGAGTAAATGGGGCTTTTGTCATCAGGTCAAAGTAACATTGGTCATGCTCGTGGCCCTGACTAATGTGAAAATTCTAAATGGCTCATGTGCGATTTTTTTTTCTCTTTCCTGGCCAGCGCAGCATTGGAGGCCATTGGGTCTTGGAGATGCTGACCACTGCACTGAAGATGAAGGTTGGTTTTAGTTTAATTACAGGAATTTTGAATAATTTTTTGCAGCACACTTGGGAATTCATGGCACACCAATACGCCTCTGATTTATTATATATTGAGGAATTTGAGTTTGCTTTTTAAAAATTGATCAATTTATGACCATTTGATGGGCAACACAACAGCTCAGTGACTATCACTGTGCTGTGCAGATACATGGATTTGGGCCTGTGTCTGTGGGAGTTTGCGCATTCTCCCGTGCCCGCGTGGGTTTTCTCCGGGTGCTCCGGTTTCCTCCCACATCCCAAAGATGTGCTCTTAAGTTAATTGGCAAAACAAATTCTCCCTAAATTGTCTCAGATTTGGTTTTTAATCCATAGATCTATGGACATAGACAGGGATCACGGGTAGAGGTGGGAACATCGGGGTGGCGGCGCGGGCTCTTTAGGCCGAAGGGCCTGTTTCCCGTGCTGTTTTTGTTCTTCTTTGTTCTATTTTTGATACAAATTAAACACTCGGAAATGTTCCTGACTATAGACCAGATTTGCCAATAGAACAAAGTGAAGAGAATGGGAATTCTCACTATTTCTTAAATAACTCCTGCCTCCACCACTTTACTTGGCAGCGCATTCCATACCCCCACCAGCCTCTGTGAAAAAACTCCCTCTAGCATCCAAATTATACCTTACCCCCCTCACCCTAAGCCCGTGACCCCTCGTGCTATTTGAGTCCATCCTAGGAAAAAGCTTAACCCTGTTTACTCTGTCTATACCCCTCATAATCTTGTACACCTCTATTAGATCTCCTCTAAGTCTACGTCTTTCTAAGGAAAACAGTCCCAATTTGCCTAACCTCTCCTCGTAACTCAGACCTTCCATACCAGGCAGCATCCTGGTAAACCTCCTCTGCACTCTCTCCAGAGTCTCCACGTCCTTCCGGTAGTAAGGCGACCAGAACTGGACGCAGTATTCCAAATGAGGTCTAACCAACGTTTTATACAACTGCAACATTAAAGGCCAGCTCTTGTACTCTATACCCCTTCCTATAAAGGCTAGCATACTATATGCTTTCTTCACAACCTTCTCCACTTGCTCTGCCACCTTCAGAGACTTGTTCACCTGCACCCCCAGGTCCCTCTGCGTTTCTATACTCTTAATAGGCCTACCCTTTATCATATATCTCCCTCCTACATTCTTTCTCCCGAAATGCATCACCTCACATTTATCAGGATTGAATTCTATCTGCCCAAGCTACCAGCCTATCTATGTCCTGCTGCATCGCCTGACAATGCTCCTCATCATCTGCAAGTCTTTGTATGGTCTGCAAACTTGCTGATCACTCCACTTACTCCCTCTTCCAAGTCATTTATATATATTACAAATAGAAGAGGTCCCAGTACCAAGCCCTGCAGCACACCATTAGTGATCGACCTCCAGCTAGAAAAACACCCTTTCACTATTACTCTCTGTCTCCTATTACTAAGCCAGTTACTTATCTATCTAGCTACCTGTCCTTGTATCCCATGAGCCTTGACCTTCTCAACTAACCTCCCACGAGGAACTTTGTCAAATGCCTTTCTGAAATCCAGTATAGATGACATCAACAGCTCGCCCTTCGTTAACCATTTTCGTCACCTCCTCAAAAAATTCTACCAGACTTGTAAGGCACAACCTCCCCTTAACAAATCTATGCTGCGTATCCCTAATCAGTTCGCAACGTTCTAAGTGCCTATACATCCTATCTCTAAGAATCCCCTCCAACAGCTTCCGTACCCCAGACGTCAAACTCACCGGCCTATAATTCCCAGGGTTATCCCTACTACCCCTAATACTCTAAAAAGACATGGGATAGGGAAAATGGTTTAGTATTTTAATAAGAAATCATGAAAATGCAATACCATAAGTAAAATGTTGATTAACGATGTGGTAGAATTTAAATTAATAATGAACGGACATGTAGCAACATAAGATTAAACTTCATGTCAGTGCTCCTTTTGCCATTATTATCTACAGTATGAAGTCAACAACAAAATTGTTCATTATAGGTATAGAACTTAAAACTAAAATAAAGCTTGAAAATATTTTGCATATTAGATATTAAATGAAGGACAGACATTGTTAATATTAATGCCAGCTAAATAATTTGTAAATCTAAAACATCCAAATCTGCACAATTTTCAAATCTCATCAGCTTTGTCCTAGGAAGTGTAGTTGTTCATCTGTACTGTTTACCTTGCAAATGTGTGTCTTGACCTTGCAAAATTCCCCAAGATGTAGAACAGTCAAAATGGATTGGAGGATAGCAAATGTAACACTAGCCAATAAAGGCAGAAATAATAGGCATGTTTACCTGACAGCAGCAAAATGTCAGGATCTGGTTATGGAACACTTAGAAAATCTAAACATTATGCAGACTTGATCTGGATTTATGAAACAGAAAAAGTGTTTGACAAATCTTAGAGTTACTAACTAGCAGGGAAAATGACCAATAACCATATTTTAATTTTCAAAAGTGCAGCATTAAGTTATTATATAGTGGGTAGTATCTATACATGGAATGAGGATTGATTAACATAAGAAAATAGAGTAGGAATAAATGGATAAAGTGAGTCTTGGGACTTCCGTCTCAGCAAGCTGAGTCATTAGTAAGATTTTTGATTTTAAGATTTTGAAGATTATGAATATGTTCAATCTCTAAGGGAATTGAGCTATGTAGAGATGGTACAGGAACATGGAGTAGAAGTAAAAAATCAGTTTGTTTTAATGAATACACAATTGATTGCCCACTCCTGGTCCTGTTTCTTATATTCAATGATTTTTCCAAAATATCAAGAGTAGAAATTTGTTCAGCATTTCTCCTGCAGCCTTCAGTTCTTGAAATAGCCACAATTATGTAAGTAACATATTGGAGCTGATCTGAGTGGGTGTAACAAGTTTCCAAATGGGACAGGTGAGAGTTTGTAATTAATATGTATAGATGTAACATTCATATTTTCACAATGGATCCATATCCAATTCAAATTCCCACCTATAACAAAGTGAATAGCCAAGGCTAATGGGTCCAGAATTGTATAATACTTCATTAAAGGGCTAGTATGAGGATTCATTCTATTTCTTTTCCAGAGCTGCTAAATTGCAGAATAATTTTCAGTATTACCAAAAGCCACAACTAATAATTAACAGCCATGTACCCTGTTTCCCATGCTGTTTTGTTCTTTGTACCTAACTTGTTTCCTTTATCAATGGTGAAGGATACAATGAAATAAGGAATTGGCTGACAATGAACAACATCAAGCGAGAAGGATTAATATTTTTTATTTATCTGCAAATTACAATGTAAAATGATCACTACTGAGTATAAGTTTAATGGTACATTTTTCACTACAGATGCTTAAATACATCTGCTAAATGTATTGACTTTTTCAAAATATGATAAACATTATTTAACTGTATATTTCATAAGCATTTGCAACTGTTTACACATCTGCACAAAACACAGTATTTAATGCAGTAGTAATTCTTCTAATATCATGGCCTTTTCTAATTACAAATGTCTCTACAAGTAACAACATTGAGAAAATCTAAATGTTATTAATGGATATATATAAAAAAGAGATTTTTAATACAAAATGTACAGATCAAATATCCTTTGTCTGTAAATTCAAACACCAAACTCATCTATGTTTTGCATAATTCTCAACCTTCATCATGGGAAGTCTAGTTACTCATCCGCCCTATTTACCTTGTGATTTTTTTCTTCTTTCTGATCCCATCAAAAAGAAACTTCTGCATTTATCCAGTAATGTATCTTACTTTTCCAGCTATATTGAATATAACTAGCCTATTGTAATGCAAGTTTATACATTGTATCTGAGAACCAAAATTATCTGAATTGCAACTGGCCCCAGAGGTTCCGGGTAAAGGATACTTAATCTGTATTTAGTTGCTGTATCAATAAAACATTTATTTTTAGTCCGTATTTTCTCTCTTCGTTCCAGAAAAGGTGAGCCCAAGCGTTGTGCTAAGAATGTAATGTTTTGGCTGCGCATCTTCAATTACATAGGAAAAATGGAATGATTACTTTTCAATGCATAAAGTATTCAATAGGAAGTTTGAGAAAATTATAATGCATTTCTTAGAATGTTGATCTTTGACCCACATCTTCTAAGTTGATGGGTGTCGATCTTGCTTTGCCTTCAGCAACATTTTCACTATTGGTTTCAGCAGAAAATTTTGTTTTGTTTAAGGTAGACCCTTCTTCATTGCCTACACTTTCTTTTATTTGTGATGAGGTGCGCTTCCACTCTGGACGTGTGGCAATCCATAAGATGCATCCTCCAAACAGCAAAATGAAAACTCCCAGAGTGTTGACTAATATAGCCTCTGGAGGTGACTGAGAATATGGGAGTGTAGTATTACTGCCTGAACGTCTGGAAAAGAGAGTGCACAACATATAGCAACAATAATGGTCATTCTTTTCTAGCCAAAGCCATATCTCTGCTCTATTCTAAAAAAGGTTCAAACAAATATTTGGAAATATCATTATCCAAATTCAGGATTTGGAGTTTTTCAAAGCACACACATGTTAGGAAATGAAATAACATCTGTTATAATCCAGAGTTCATAAATTAAACAGAAATTGGATGTTTTTCCTGTAGCTCAGCACAAAATAAATGGCACTGGGGACGGTAATGGGTGGGCAGGAGATGAGGGAAAGAAAAAGAACAGCAAGAAAGGAACTGCATTTCAAATATCAATTTTAAAAAGTTGTTGTTAGACTCATTAGCACATTTGTTTAATAAGGCTTACATTATCCTATTGTAGTGTATTGATAAGTCATTTTGTATTACTAGAGTGGTTTTGTGAATGAGTATATTAAGAGTTTGTATCTCATGAAGTGTTAATTGTTGTGATGTAACATGAAGAAAGAACGTGAGCTTTGGGAGTGAACTGAAGTTAATGTTAGGTACAACTGGACTCCAGCAAGTCTGTCTGAAGCGAAGCCACAGCTACAGTGCTGATAGGCAATGAGTACTAGATGTACCATTAAAGTTATAAGTTATAATTTAGTGTTAGAAAAGAAGTCATGGAAACAAAGCTGATTGACTAAAAGAACAATCTTGGACCTAGAATGTTCCTAGGGCCTCTAGGTAGAGATACAAATTAAATTTAGATTGTTGTAAGGAAGTTAGGAGCATTCTTCATTTTGGTTAAAAGTGGGGTAATAAGTCAATGTGTGTTGAACAGGGTGTACATTTGTTGGGCTAAATGCTGGAAAGCTAACTGCAAAAGGAGTATAAATTTAGGGGGTACAGCATCATGGTCTTTGCACTTGCCAAGAGTTGGCATTTGTCATAGCACCTTTGCTGCAAGGACATTTGTCAAAAGAGAGAGAATTGAGTAGGAAGTTAATGTTTGTATAGGACATTGCCAATTAATGAGTATTTGTCAGGGGCTGAGGAGTTGCCATAGGAATCCAGTATTAGTGAGTAAAGTAACTGTCACAGGGCCAAAAGAATGCAGTATTGAAGATCAGTGGAGTACCAGGCTAAAGTAATTGGCCCAAGAAAGAATGAATGAACACACACAGCAGGTAGCAACGACGCATGTATCATCAGTAGTTAAGGTGGAGTACAAGTGGGTTTGAGGCAGATCCACTAAAGTTTTAAAGCTGGAATGGGATTACAGTTAAGTTGGCTAAGCTAAAATATCGAAGAACATTGCGAGTCAAGAGACCAGGTTCATAGAACCAAGAAAGAACCCCAGACATCCTGGGATCCATGAGAAAAACAGACATTCATATGCTAAACTTGCATATCCTGCCATTCCTTAACTAAAACATGAAAACTCCCAGCATTCACTAATGTAGACCCTGGAGGTAACTGAGGATCTGGGAGTATAGTATTACTGTCAGGCCGCCTGGAAAATAAAGTGCAAAGTATAAGACGTGACACATTGGGGACCTGAATATCGGAAGGTATAGGACATTTAGGAAGAATAAGAAACTAGGAAAAGGATGGAGGGGTGACTCTATTGTGCAATACCATCATTAATTAACAAAGAAGGATGACCTAAGCTCAAGAAACCAGGATGTAGAAGTGGTTTGTATAGAGATGAGAAAATGATAAAGGCAAGAAGTCATTTGTGGGAGTGATATACAGGTTCCCTAATGGTACCCACATGGTGGGACAGGGTAAGGAAGAAACAAATATTGTAAGCTTGTCCAAAAAAAACTTGATAATCATGGGGGATTTTAGTCTATATCTAGACTAGACAAAAAGGAGCCTACATGAGAAATTCAAAGGTTGTTTTAGAGCAAGTTTCTTACAAGCATGTACGACAACCAGAGACTAGGCTATATTTGGAACTATACAATGAGATTGGATTAATTAATGACGTCATAGTGAAGGCAGCTCTAGATAACCATAATCATAATGATTGAATTTTACATTCAGTTTAAAGGAGAGGAATTCAAAGACTGATATTTTAAAATTAAACAGTCAATTATGAGGGCATGAAAGCAGAGCTAGCTAAAGTGAACTGGAAAATTAGGTTAAGGAGGGGTCAACAGAGCTACATTGATCGACATTTAAGGAGATATTTCAGAATACCTTAGAAAATACAATAGAATAGATATATTCCAATGAGAAATATACAACATCCATGATGAAGAAAGTAAAGATTGTATCAAACTTAAAAAGAAAAAGTATATAATTGTACAAAGATGGGTGATGGGTCAGAAGATTAAACAAGCAGCAAAAAATGACATTAATAAGGAGGAAAAATTACAATAAGAGACTAGCTAGAAAGATGAGACAAATGGTAAAAATTTTACAGATATTTAAGAAGAGCTAACAAAGTAAGCAGTGATCCAATAGAAAGCAAGTCTGGGGAATTAATCATGGAAAATCAGGAGATGGTAGAAGAACTGAACAGATATTCTGCATTGGTCTTTACTATAAAGAGTACAAGTACCATCACAGAAATAGCTGTAAATCAGGAAATGGAAAGGAGGAAGGAACTCAGGACAATTACAATCACCAGGGAAATGGTACTGAGCAAATTGTTGGAGCTGTGGACAGACAAATCCACAAGTCCAGATGAACTTCATTCTAGACTGTTAAACAAAATGGTTAGTGAGATAGTCAATGTGCTAGCTTTAGTTTTCCAAGATTCCCTGGATTTAAGGAAGGTGCCATTTAGATTGGATGGTAACAACTGTAATTCTTCTCTTCAGAAGGGGAGGGGACAGAAAGCAGGAAACTTTGGTCAGTTGGCTCAGCATCTAATAGGGAAAATGTTAGGAGCTATTATGGAAGATATTATAGCAGGACACTTTGAAAAATTCAAGCTAACCAGAGTCAACTTGGTTTTGTGAGAAGGAAATCATGTTTAACCAATTTATTGGAGTTCTTTGCAGAATGTACTTCTAAAGAGGAACTGTTGGAAGGCATTGATAAAGTGCATGGAAAGAAGGCAAAACACAGTTGTTTGTGCTGATTTTTATAAAATGCTAATTGTGTGTTTATTATAAAATCTTTTAGTTGTTTGTTAAATAGCTGAGAATTGATACAAATGGCTTTTTGATTAGAAATGGTTTTCCATTTGGCTAAAAGAGATTAAATCTGTTTGATTGGCATATGACCCATTGGTCAAAAGACTTTTTTTTCGCTCTACGTACAATTATTGCTGTCATTTTCTACATAATTAATGATTATACTTACAGAGAGAAGATAAGCTTTTCAGTGATTCCTGTTTCAGCTGCAGTAACTGACATTCCAAAGATGAAAAGACCAACACCGACATGAACTGGCATGTATAAAGTCTTGATAAACATAGGAGTGCAGGGCAGCAGGAAAGTGCACAATCCAAATACTATCTGCAAAATAAAAGCTATTGTTATTCAACAGAGAATCATTCTTTTCAACACTTCCAGTAGTATTTTAAATGAACAGGCAGCTTCCTGGAGGAATAGTCTTTTTTAAGGTTTCCATGTACAAATTTATGTACAAAAGCACAAAGAAATGAGATGATAGCTTAGGTAATCCTGAGGTTCTCTCATAACAGAAAACTTACCAACTTCTCATATACTTTTCTAAAGTTTCTTGCTAAATCAAATATTTGATTTAGTGTGTCATTTTTCCCTATCTGATTAATTGCAGCGGGGATAGTCGATAATCAAGACTAAGTGCCTAGATCAGAAACTCAACTAGACTATCCACATAAATACTGTGGTTAGAAGTGCAGGTCAGAGGCTGGGAATCCTATGGCAAGTAACTCGCCTTCTGACTTCCCAAAGCCTGTCTACCATCTACAAGTTAGAATACTCTCCATTTGCCTAGATGAGTGCAGCTCTAACAACACAAGATGCTTGATACCGCCTAGGGCGAAGCAGCCCGATTGTTTGACACCATATCTACAAATCTTCAGTCCCTCTATCACTAACATGGTGAGTTCAGTCTTGTAGACAGTCGCTACTAAGGCTCCGTTGACAGCACCTTTTTAACCAAGGACCACTATTTAGAAGGACAAAGGCAGCAGATACCTGGGAACACCACCAGTTGGATGTTCTTCTCTAAACCACTCACCATCCTAACTTCAATATATATCACTGTCCACTGGGTCAAAATTCTGGAATTCTCTCCCTAACAGCAGTGTGCGTGTATCTACACAACATGCACTCTAGCAGGTCAAGCAGGCACCTCACCATCACCTTCAAGGGCAACTAGGAGACAATAAATGTGGGTCTAGTCAGCAAAGTCCACATCCTTTGAAATGAATTTTAAAAAGTGGAACAAATGGAGTAATTAGGGAGATAATTGCAAACACTATTTCATGGAAGGTTCACTGATATTGGGGAAGAAACTGAAGAATTAATGAACATATGGGAGTTAAGGAGATAGCAGTAATATGGACTCATTCTGAAGAAAGTAGTTTATAAAATTTCAACAACAGGTGATGCCCAAGGCCATGGTTTTCTCCATGGAAAGATTGATATCAGCCATGGTTAGCCTCATCCAGTGGAACACTATCATTGGGCACTATTCAGTGGTGGCTAGGTGAGAGCAAGACAAGGCATCTCTATTTCCCTCCCACTGACTCTTCTCCCTCCAGATTCAGTGAATTGCTACTGCATACCAATAGAGAGAAGGACTGTCATCACAGCACCCCACAGTGTAATTTCAGGGTACCCCAAGGACATGTTACTGCTACTCCTTCCCTCTGCCTGTAACCCCAGCAAATAATGCTGGCGAAGTGTGCCCGCACAAGTGCAAGAGACCATCAGCAGTCTGGAGTCCACTAGGGCACAACTTACAAAAGGATGACAGCAAAGGCCACTGTATGCATAGGGCACAGAACTCAGCAGACTGCTGTCACCTCATCTGTTGGTATGCGAGTTGCCAACATCTTGAGCTACTTGGCCCTCTGCTGGCACCCCTTGTTGTGCCTGGCCCTGGGCCACCTTCTGCCAGTTCCTCCTCAGCTATGCCAAAGATAGCAGAAGCACTGGACGCAGTTGACCATCTTGTCTGCCTAAGATGAAGTGCAGAAAGGCAGGAAAAGATCTGCTCAACAGAGTCTTTCAGGCCCTCCCTCCCATCTTGAGCGTTTTTGACCAATAGGAAGCCCTACATGTAGTATTTGCCATACTCCACCACCCTACCCTGGTTTCCATCTACACCACTGTAGACAAGTTCATCTTCAGGTTTTATTCAGCCGAACTTTTGTGTTGACCTGGCCATGTGTGTGGACACTTGCAGTAACTCTGGAATTGAAAGCCATCACTCTGCACCTTCCCTCATCTACCTTTGAATTTATGTCCGTCATCTACTGCTCTTACACCAGCCTTGCCTTGCCTTGGGTAACCTTTGACACCCCCCACCCCAACATTCACCTAGAGCTTCCTCTCACCCCCAAGTCATCAGCAGCCAAACAGTGCAGTGGAATGTCCCCTTCACCCTCAACCAGACAGTCGCCATCATCAGCCCACTCTCTATAACCCATGACCTCCTCACAATGATGCTTAACCTACTGCCTGCAGGTAATTACCTTCCATTTATCGTCCAGTTTCTGCTCCCTGCCCCCCACAAGGCTCTGCAAGGCTATTATGGCCTCCCTTTGTCAGCCTTGTCACTTTCACAGCCTCCTCATTCTGTCAGCCATGTTGCTTTTACAACATCCTCCCAGTCAGCCATGTCCCTGTTCCCTTCTCACAGTTGTCACATGAACTCCATCATCAATGCCTCTCTTTCTTGCTTCAACAAAACTCTCCATTTAAGAAAAAGAAAGAACGTCCTACTTAGAACCAAGCCACCAGAAGACTACCCACTTTTAAGCAGTTGTGAATCTGAAGGCAGGTGCTTCTGGTTTGTTAATTACTTAGTTCCAAAGGTACATTTACTTCAGGCAAAGTCATTTTTTAATGAGCATGCGTGACATACTAAGGTATTAAAAATAGTTTCCTGACTTTTGCTGTCATTCAATCTGCCATCAACTTAATAGCCAACTTTCATCTCATTGTCAGGAAGTTAATATTTTGCCTCTTGTTCAATTTCCCAACTTCTTTCCCACTCCTGGGAACTTCACAAGATTCTGCCCAGAGTTTTGTTCTTGAGTTTTCTTGTTGTTAAACACATCCATTGTGGGTGTGCTCTGGATCTTTACTGTCTTTTTCTTAACATATCTGTTGAAGAGTCTGGATCTTTACTGTCAATGAACAGGCTAGTTTTAACTCATGTGTTTGCCTCAACAAACATGGATTTCCTGCTAAGGTGTGCAGGTACTCAGCAGAATGTTCAATTCTGGACTGCATGCTAATATCATGCAAATTAGCAGGTATGAAGTTTGACATTGAATATAAAAATACAATAAAGTAATGCTGAATTGTTACAATTTTAAATTAAATTTGATTACAGAACTGCATGTACTCCAATCAAATCATGCAAAGGACCAAATTAAGATTCACTAGAAGTAATACCAGATTCAGAACTATAGTTGTGGCGAAAGGCATGATTGTTTTTATTTTTAAGTCAAAGATATGAGGATGAGATCTGAATGGTGAAAAGATTTGGACAGGATTTTAAGAGGGTAGAAAATAAAAAAATTTGCATTGATTGGTGAACTGTAATAAAAAGCAGAGTCAGCATGATGACTAAACAGAATGACAAAGTTAGATATTTTCCCTTGTAAAGATAGACAATATGGAATGATTTGTCACAAGCACTTACTGAAGCAGTGATTTTAACATTAATTAATTAAAGGGAATTGGTTCAGGGAATCAGGGTGGCCAAATAGTCCAAGGCTCTGCATTCAGATCACATTCTCCTCTGCAGGCATAAGTTCAAATGTCACTCCTGACATTGATTTTTAGAACCTTAGTTAGGCTGCAGTTGGAATATAGTGTTCAGTTCTGGTCACCACACTACCAGATGCACGTGAAGGCTTTGGAGAGGGTACGAAAAAGATTTACCAAGATGTTGTCTGCTATGGAGGGCATTAGCTACGAGGAGAGATTGGAGAAACTTGGTTTGTTCTCACTGGAACGATGGAGACAAGGGGTAACCTTAAGGGGCATGGACACAGTGAAGAGTCAGTTACTAGAGGGCATAGGTTTAAGATGCAAGAGGCAAGATTTGAAGGAGATGTACAAGGCAAATATTTTACACAGGATGATGAGTGCTCAGAACTTGCTGGTGGGGGAGATAGTGGAAACAGATATGATAGTAACTTTTAAAAGAAAAATTACAGAACAGGAACGGGTGCCCAAGCCCACACCTACCATCTGTCCGACTGAACTAAAACCCCTACGCTTCTGGCGACCATATCCCTCCATTCCCATCCCATTCATGTATTTATCCAGACATCCCTAAAATTCACTATTGTATCTATTTCCACCCTGCCTCCCTTGGCAGCGAGTTCCAAGCACCCACCACCCTCTGGGTAAAAAACTTGCCTTGTACATCTCTTTTAAATCTGTCCCTCGCACCTTAAACTTATGCGGAGTAGTAATTGACTCTTCCACCCTGGGAAAAACTTCTGACTATCCATTCTGTTTATGCCTCTTGTAATCTTGTATACCTCTATTAGGTCACCCCTTAACCTCTGTCATGATAGAAGTCTACAAGATTTTGAGGGTAGCAGTGAGGAATCTTCAAATATATTTATTCCTAAAAGGATCAAAAGGGTTGCATCAAAGAATAATTTCACAATTAAAAAATCAAAACTAAATAATCTTAAGTCATGCATGATAAAATGCAGACTAACAACACAAAGAAAGAGGAATATACTAGTATAGTGGGGATAAGAAGAAGATTGTAAGGGAATAAAAAAGAAAACCAGATAATAAGGACTTTTCATAAGTGTAATAAAATGTAAGGAAAATATTTACCAAGTCATTCCATTCTGCTGAAGAGGCAAACCTGATTAAGGGTAATGAATGAATGACAAATAAATGTTAAATTGGATTGGTTTGTACAAATGATGGAATAAGTAAGAATATGGAAACATAATGACAGATCATTTTAGAAAAGAGTTTACTTTTGAAAATAGGAGCAAAATTCAAGACTTGAAGGAAAATAAAATACAGAGCTGAGAGAAGAGATGAGTGGGACTAATTGGATTGTTGTTTGAAAGAGTTGGCACGGACTCAATGACCTAAGCTGCACTATTCTCTGATTCTATAAATTCTATAAAAAAAATCCCATCTTCATAATTATTAGCATTTTGTTTGGGGTTACAACAACTGCTGTTGAGGAGTTTATTGAAATTCTGACAATGTTTCTTTTAAAAAGGTTCTTGAACAGTGTAAATGATTACACTTTTTTTGTATGGCTTGCCTTATTTTTAAGCAATTTTTTTTCACAAATTTCCTCATTTTATAACAATATACATGAAGAAAATAAGGTTTTTATCCTTTGGCATTTGTTGATTTGGTTGAAGTAGTTGTTTCAGAGACTAGGGTGCTGAATCGTAATAAAGGAAACAATGAAAATGTGAGGCATAACTTAGCCTTGATAGATTGGCGAAAGTTACTTAAAGAGATGACAGTGGATAGACAATGGCAAACATTCAAGGAACACAGAGGAACTGCAGCAGCTCTTTATTCCTGCCTGGCACAAAAGCAAAATGGGTGAGACAGCCAATCCATGACTTACAAAAGAAATTAGAGACAGTATCCAGATTGGCCAAGAAAAATAATAGGTCTGAGGACTTGAAGCAATTTAGAATTCAACAAAGAAGGACCAAAGAATTGGTTATGAAAGGGAAAATACAGTACAAAAGTAAGCTTGCAGGGAACATGAGATCTGACACTAGGAGTTTCTACAGATATGTGAAGAGAAAGAGGTTCGTGAAGACAAATGTAGATCCCCTACAGACAGAAACAGAGGAATATATAACAGGAGGACAAAGAAATGGCTGAGCAATTGAAAACATACTTTGGTTCTGTCTTCACAAAAGAGGACACAAATCAAATGCCAGAAATGTTAGAGAATGCAAGATTTGGTGAGAGGGAAGAACTGAAGGAGATCAATATTAGTAGAGAAATGGTACTGGGAAAATTGATGGGCGGATAAATCCTGATGATCTATATCACAGGGTACTTAAGGAAGTGGCTTTAGAAATAGCAGATTCATTGGTAGTCATCTTCCAAGATTTTATAGACTCTGAAGCAGTCCTTGCAGATTGGAGGGCAACTAATGTCACTTCAATGTTCAAAAATGGAGATGGAGAGAAAACATGGAATTATAGACCAGTAAGCTTAACATTGGTAGTGGGAAAATTTTGAATCCATTATCAAGGACTTTATAGCAGAGCATTTAAAAAGAGTGGCAGGGTCAGACAGAACATGGATTTATGAAGGGAAAATCATGCTTAGCAAATCTCTTGGAATTCTTTGAAGATATAACCAATAGAGTTGACAAGGGGGAACCAGTAGATATGGTATATTTGGACTTCCAGGAAGTGTTTTACAAAGTCCTGCACAAGAGATTATCGTGTAAGATTAAAGTGCATGGGATTGGGGGAAGTGTATTAAGATGGATAGAAAACTGGGTGGCAGAAAGAAAACAAAGAGTAGGAATTAATGCTTTCAAATTGGCAGGCAGTAACTAGTGGGGTGCCACATGGATTGGTGCTGGAACCCCAGCTATTCATATATTAATGATTTGGATGAGGGAACAAAATGCAACTTATCAAAGTTTGCAGATGATACCAAGTTGGGTGGGAGGGTGAACTATGACGAGGATGTAGAGACCCTTCAAAATGATCAAGACAAAAGAACAAAACAAAGAACAAAACAGCACGGGAAACAGGTCCTTTTGGATGAGTGGACAAATCAATGACAGATGTGGTATAATTTGGATAAATGTGAGGTTGTTCACATTTCACACATAGGAAGCAAAAATAAGAAAACAAATTATTACCTAAATAGCTTTAAATTGGGAAAGGAGTGTGTGCAGTGGGACCTTGCTGTCCTTGTGCATCAGTCACTGAAGGTAAGCATGCAGGTGCACCAATGTTCAAGAAGACAAATTGCATGTTGGCCTTATTGCAAGAGGTTGAGTACAGGACCAGGGATGTATTGTTGCAATTACACAGGGCCTTGGTGAGGCCACACCTAGAGTAATGGGTGCAGTCTTGGTCTCTTTTTCTGAGGACGAACGTTCTTGCTCGCAAAGAAGTACAGTTAAGGTTTACCAGTCTGATTCCGGGGATGTATGAGGAGAGTGTAACTGGGTTAGGATTGTTTTTGCTGGGGTTCAGACAAACAGGCGGGGGGGGGGGGGGGGGGGGGGGAGGCAGGAATCTCATAACAACTAACAAAATTCTAACAGGACTAGACTGGGTAAATGCAGGGAGGATATTCTTAGTGATGGGGGAGTCCAGAATCAGCAGTCACAGTCTGAGGATTCAGGGTAGACCATTTAGGAAGGGGGTGAGGAGACATTTCTTCCACCAAAAGAGTGGTGGGCCTGTGGAATTCATTACCATAGGAAGTAGTTAATGCCAAAATATTGAATGTATTCAAGAGGCGGCTGGATATACCACTTACAGCAAATGGAATCAAAGGTTATGGGGAAAAAGAAGGATTAAGCTATTGAGATGTTGCTCTGACATTACTGTAATTATCGTTAACTACAGAGTTGTTTAATTTGATTATTAGAACACCATTGTTGTTAGCTGAATATTTGGAGAATTAATGTTAGCATTAGTTCAGATCCAGTATAATTTCCAGTTTGGTTTTATTCACTAATACTAAAACAATACCAGCACATTGAAACTGAAATGGAACCAATCAAGATTTTTCAACTCATCACCAGCTGACATGCAATGATGTGTTTTCTACATCCATGTGGGGTATAAATAACCCAGGAGGGCTCTTTATGTAAATTGGAACATTTCTGCAAGAAATACTGTACTGAATTACTCTCTAACTGGAATTATTCCATGTTTGTTCTGTAAATATAAATGTTAGAGTTTGGCATAATCCCTTATTTGGGATCCAGTTTACACCAGTATAGTTGCTTTTTCTATTAAATACTGTTAAATCTCAGTAACTGAGCCTTTGGCACAGTCAGCCTGTAAATCCTTTCACTACAAGGGAAGAGTCTGAAGATACAAAAACAACAAGCCTCAGTTATTCCAATCTTCAGATACTGTGCTAACTATGGTTCCTAGTACCTACTTTCACTGAATTACTTTTTTTATATCTGTGCCAGTCTTCCACTGGAACTGTATAACATAAACATAGAAAATAAGAGCAGAACAGGAAACTATAGAAATTAGGATAGATTTGAGGTGATGGGATTTTTTCGACTGGAAAAAAAAAAGCTAAGAGATTTCATAAAATCAGGAACACAACAAGCAAGATCACCATTATTCTTGTGCATAAATGTAGGTGGTAAACCTTAGGAGAAACAGAGAAAGAAATGTGTGCTGTATAGTGTAGTTGTGGTAGTGGAAAGAATGATAGGAAGGGCTTGAGGGATAAGGGCCAGTTCTTTGAAAGAATTATCTAATTAACCCTACTGTCTTATCTCAACCCCCCAACACGCACTGCTTTCCTCTTAAAGTAAACATAAATGCCCTTTCAAACGTTATACGGAATCTGCTTCCTGCATCCTTTCAGGCAGCGTATGCCAGATTGTCACAATATTTTGCATAAAAAGAGTTCTTGATCTGAATGCATGCAATACTTCCAACAAGGCAGATGAAGGCAAATAGAAGTAAACTGGTATGACCTAATTGCCATGATGGAGAACTGCCAGGTGACGAAGGCTGGGAATGGAATGTTTGGTATTTAGGATATTTGATATTTATTTGACAGAGTATCTTATATAAAACCAAGATATACGATCAATTTGGGTGGGGCCAAGAAGCAGCAAGGGGCAGCAAATATTAGTAGGAGTTATTTATAGACCATAAAATAGTAGTGGTAACATAGGACGTAATATAAATCAAGAATTAGAGATGCATGTAACAACAGTAATAGAAAAATCATGAGGGACTTCAAACTTATAAAAACTAGGGGATGGAGGTGGGGTGCAATATACCAAACAAATTCTAAGTGCTGAATGAGCGTGAAAAGCGTACTTAGAAACAAACAAGCCCAGATGTGATTCTCATCGGTAGGGGGTGGAAATGCATGCACACATGACCATAAGGTATTAGGCCACTCGACCCATCAAGTCTGCTCTGCCATTCAATTATAGCTGATATTTTTCTTATCCCCCTTCTCCTGCCTTTTCCCATAATTCCTGATCCCCTTATTAATCGAGAACCTATCTATCTATCTCTGCCTTAAAGACACTCAATGACGTGGCTCTACAGCCTTCTGCAGCAAAACATTCCACAGATTCACCACTCTTTGACTGAAGAAATTCCTCCTCAATTCTGTTTTAAAAGATTGTCCCTTTAGCCTGAGGTTGTGCCCTCTGGTTCTAATTTTTCCTACTAGTGGAAATATTCTCTCCATCCAGGCCTCGCAATATTCTGTAAGTCTCAATAAGATCCATGCACACGCGCACACATGCTTTTTAGAATTGTATGTTGAAAAACCAGAGAACGGGCTGCTTCAGATTTTACAATGAGAAATGGCTAATTAATAATTTCATCGTAAAGAAGCCTTTAGAGAAGAGTGGCCATTATATGTTGGAATTTTAAAGTAAGATTGAAAATGATGTGGTTCAATCCAAAACTAGGGTCTTACACCTAAACAAAAGCAACTACAAACGTATAATATCATATAATTTCAATGCAATACATGTTCATGTTGAAAAGTCACTTGCCTGTACAGCATGCATAATAACTGCAGCCAATCCAACCCAGCTATGCAGACTATACATATTAGGGATCTTCTTGGAGTTGTGAAAATCAAAAACTGCCACAAGTGAAATTACCAAAAGAACAAAGGTTACGATATTCAGGCCAGCATGAATGTACTTCATAAGGATCTTACTGCGGTTCCATGTCCAAGGCAGCCTGTAAATGATGATACCTTAAAGAAGTAAAAATATTTTGTCAGTACGTAAATTCAGAACAATACTAAATTACATTGTCATAGATCTACGCAGAATAAGTAGTTCATTAATCATAATTATTTGTATAAGAATTGAAAGACAAAACTTCAACTCTGCTTGAAGTCATTATCTGAACAGGTTCTAAAAGGATTTAAGCCCATTATCAGAAGCTACATTAGCTTTACTGCAAATGGCCAACATTGCTGGAAGCGACAATGATCAAAGTAAACACTATAATGCATGAAATCCTACTTTTTGGGAACGCATTGTAATTATTTTTAAATGAAAATAGGTAAATGTCTGCCTCCTATTCAGTCAAAAAGTGATTTATTTAATGTATTCAAAGCGTATCTCTGATATAGAAGTATGACAATTCCTATATACACCAAGTTTAAAGAAATGCAAATTCCTTCTTAAGTATTCACGTTAATTTGCAATAAGTTTGACTGTGTCTACTTTGCTGTTTGTAAAGTATAATTATTTCTAATGATGTAAAACAGTTTTTTAAATTTTACAATATTAAACATTTGCAGTAATTTGGCTTTCCATCGTGCGCGCTCTCTCTCTCTATCTTGTGGGGCTTCCACTTACCGAATCCATTGATGAAGATGAGTCCGATGACCATGAGGACTGGATGCCAGTTAAATTCCAGCAGTCCCTGATCCCACGCCAGCCCCCCTCTCCAGTGGAGCACCCAGAACAAAACCAACCCCACTGACAGGCTTCCCAGGAACGCGGCAGTCACCAGAAACACAACAAACTGCGGAAACTTCTCCATTCCTGCCTGCCTGCTTGGGAGGGACGGAGATGGTGTCGGTATTGGGGGCTGGGGGCTGGGGTGGGGTCAGTGACTCCGGGTAAAAGGCGGGGTCAGTGGGGAGGGGGACACCCCCTTCAGCTCAGAGGTCACTGAATTGACAACTTGATCCCTCAGCTTGCGCCAATTTTATTTTCCTGTGTTCTGTAAATAAAGTCACTTTTAACAACGCAACAAAAATGACAAAATACTTTTAAAAAGTACCCAAAACGGCACGCATGCGCGGCTTGTCACTTCAGAAACGTGGAATATTTTCCCTGAGACGCCACATTTTATGTCGCGGGTACACAGTTAGATCCAAAAAGTTACAAGATTGGCAAATATTGGGGAGCGGGGGGCTTTTTTTCCCCCTTGTGGCAACATTTCACACATTCACCAAGAAAGCGTGAAAGGTGTATATTCTAATGTCCGATGCTAGTTTGCAAACAGCTCTGAAGTAAGTGGAGCAGCTGAGTGAGGAAATGGCTCCAGTTACCGTTTTCTGGAAGTTGTGGAGTCAAGACTCCAACCAATACATGATGAGTCACAAGTGAGTGCCAGTGAATCAACAGCTTTAACCGAGGAAAAGATGGGATGGAATGAGGGAAAAATAAATATCACTCCTGCCTTTAGGCAAATTAGTTACCACTGTGACAACTAGAGTTAGGACATTACAATGCTATCTGTGCAGCTTAAGCTATTTGATATTTTTAAATGTGAATTATTATTTTGCAACTCGTTCTATGACTTCACAAACGACCTGGGAATCCAAGTCATAAAGCTAGTGTTCCCACCTTTTTTTGTGTCTCAAAACAAGTACTTTTCCAACAGATTTCATCATTCCAGCATATGTAATTTACCAGTTTCCCATTGCAGCCTGTAAAGCAATTCTCTTAAATGAGTTTGGTAGCCTTGCCTTGAATACCTTTCTTGGTATCTCATTGTATTTTTTTAGATAGATGTTTCTTGACACGTCCTTTGTTAAAAGCATTTGTAAATGTGAAAGTAATGTTTTCCATCATCTATACTTGTCCCTCAGCTGTGTACTTTTGAATTTGTAAGGCCCTAAATTCACAAAAATGTAAGTAAACACAATAACCATTCAGCCCCATCCCCTCCATTTTATGTAAAATATAATTTCTTAGCCTGTCTACATCATCCAGTTATCTGTTGATTGACTTCAGAGTCAAGCATCCACTAGTTTATCCTGACTATTATTCCTCTCCAAAATCTCTTGCACATTTACTCAGTTACTTTACCCCAGCCCATCGGCAACCACCTAGTCTGTAGTTCCATCCTCAAAGTTATTGTTAAAGGTCTTTGGTATTGAATGATTATCAGTTCACTACACTGAGGGTACTTGCCTCTTCTATCCCCACTAACTACTCTTCCTCACCACCTCATTGTTCCTGCAGATTGACCACCTCCAGGGAAATGCATTCCAGAAAACCATTTGAGGCCCTTCCCACAAATGTCAACCCAAATCCAGGAACTATTTCAAATTCCCACATAGCACCAGTAGCAAAGCATCCGTTCTTCTTACTCTTACTAAACTTTTTACTCTGAAAAGTTTAATGCAGTCAAATTTAAACCCTTGAACAGAAAACTAAAAATGTAAATTTAAAATCAAGTTTTAGTTCACAATATATGCAGTGACAATTTACATTTAAACAAGTCCCAAATTGCCCTTTATTAGATTGTGCATATTATCAAAAACTAGTATGCTAATATCTTACCCTAAGATCAGCTCTGATGAAGGATCATCCAGACTTGAAATGTTAGCTCTATTCTGTCTCCACAGATGCTGTCAGACTTGCTGAGATTTTTCCAACATTTTCTGTTTCTGTTTCAGATTCCACATTCCAGCAGCTACAGTATTTTGCCTTTATATTAATATCTGTGGCAATTGTTTGTTCCATTAACTTGTAATATTAGTTATGTTTATATTTATAAAGTTCCAATATTTAGCATCTCCACTAAACACGTATATTCAAAATTCTGCATCACGTTTGCCAGCGATAAGACTCTCACATTTACTCCTATTTTCACTTTATGCTATGTAATAAATTACTCATTTGCATTTATTTACTCATACGAGTAAATGCTCTCCCTAACTAACAACGCCACTCCCCCACCTCTTCTTGACCCTCCTCTGCCAGGCCTGCAACACTTATACCAGGAATATTCGGCTGCCACTGCTCCCTTTCCTTTAACCATGTCTCCGTCACTGCAACCACATCCAAGTTCCTCGCAAACATTAAGGCCCTAAGTTCATCTGTTTTTCCTGTTATGCTCCTCGCATTGAAACAGACACGCTCCAGGCCTTCAAGCCCACTCGGAACCTCCTTCTCGCTGGTGTATTTCCTCTCATCCAAGTTTACTCTATCTTCCATCTCGCTCCCTACCGAGCTATCGGTCTCATCCCCTCCCCCACTCCTTGAAGAGATGAAGGATGAAAGATGACCTGATAGAGGGTGTAAGATGTTGTGAGGTATAGATCGGGTGGATTCTCAGAGGCTTTATCCCAGGGCTGAAATCGTTGCTACGAAAGGACACAGGTTTAAGGTTCTGGGGAGTAGATACAGAGGAGATGTCGAGGTAAATTTTTCATTCAGAGAGTGGTGAGTGAGTGGAATCAGCTGCCGTCAGTGGTGGTGGAAGCAAATTCGATATGGTCTTTTAAGAGACTTCTGGATGAGTAGATGGGACTTAATAGGATTGAGGGTTATAGGTGAGCCTAGTAGGTAGAGATATGATCGGTGCAACTTGTGGGCCAAAAGGCCTGTTTGTGTTGTAGTTTTTCTATGTTCTAATTTCTAACATGTTAGATATAGGATATAAAGAAACAAAGTAGCAAGACACTGAGAATGTGCAGAAACAATAATTATCTGAGTTTTGCAGTCTGTGATGTAGCAACAGTACTCAACACAAACCATGAGTAAAATTCACACTGAACACAATTGTAGGTATGAATTTCACCTGGATGGCAGGAAGAGATTGCCTTGCAACATGGGTCCCCGTGTGGCTGTGTAGCACATTGTTAATGAAGGCAAAAAGGAAGGAACAAGTGATACAGTGGATGAAAGCCATGTCCACAGTGTCTGTCAAACTCTTAGCTGCAGAAGTCACATCCACAAAAGTCAGCCCGCAGCTCAGTGGAAGATGAGGATTGTTTTAAATTGAAGTTTTCAACTTTTAAATATTCGACAAAACCATAAAAACATCTGAAAAAAACTTTAATGTGGATGGATATGTGCATTGGACAGTTTGTGAAAAAAATTGTGCTAATTAAAATTTACATTTTTAAAAAAAAGGAATGCACAGTCTCCAAAAAAATTGCATTTACTTAAAATCATAGAATCCCTACAGTGCAGAAGGAGGCCATTCAGTCCGAGTCTGTACAGACCACAATCCCACTAGGCCCTACTCACATAACCCCACCCATTTACCCTGTTAATCCCTTGACACTAGGGTCAATTTAGCATGGTCAATCAACTTAACCCACACATCTTTGGATTCTGGGAAGAAACCAGAGCACCCTGAAGAAACCCATGCAGAGGGGAAAGTGCAGACTTCACAAAGACAGTGACCTGAGGTTGAAATTGAACCTGGGTTCCTGGCACTTTGAGGCAGCAGTGCTAATCAGGGTGCCACCTTTGCAGATAAATGATGGCAGGGTCAAAGATCAATGAGGAAGATCTGACATAACTTTCCTAATTAAGACTTCAGTACCGTGCTCCGTGTGGTGGAGGAAAACCAGCAGCACCATATCTGTAATAATTAGTATCTGTAATAATTAGTATAGGTGCTGGTAAAAAGTCACATGTTGGTATGGAAAGAGATTGCAGAGGGTGGTTGCTACCAGCATTGTACCACAGGAACAGAACAATGCCATTAGAAATTAAATTACTTAACCTGATGTTCCAGAGTTTGTAGAGTTCTTGGATCTTTTTGTTTCAGTTTTCTTGAAATGCTATTGAATTGAAGAGTTTGTTTGTAGGTTGATGTTTAGGGTCAAATAAAGTCATGATCATAAAATTCAATTGCCATTGGAGAAGGACCTCACTACGTGCATGTAAAGATCTTTTATCTGTACTTCCAGGGTTGAGTTGTTTTCAATAAATGGTATTCAATCTGCCAACCACCCAGCTGCTGTCTCTTGAACCAATATTAAAGCACGTA
Organism: Sphyrna mokarran; assembly: GCA_024679065.1. Classification (NCBI taxonomy): domain Eukaryota; kingdom Metazoa; phylum Chordata; class Chondrichthyes; order Carcharhiniformes; family Carcharhinidae; genus Sphyrna; species Sphyrna mokarran. The sequence goes on along the minus strand of JAGIQG010000011.1, from coordinate 47,472,288 downwards.
TAATATTTTTTCCATCTTTATGACAGTGACCCACAAGTATTTGTTTCATGTGGCAGGTAAAAATGGCTTAATTTGAGTTTATTTTATGCAAGATAATCTCAGAGAACAGAAAATTATGTATGTCAAGCCAGTGTACAGAAGAGACAACTATGCACAAAGAGATGCATGGATCCTTCAGCATACACTTGCCACTCTCTGCTAATCCTCACTTGTAAATTTTGAGTCACCACATGAAAATCAGATATATCTCTAACTGATCCTGCAGAGTACAGGTTTGTGAGCTCCTGTATGGTCTGCATAAATCCTGTAATAGTGCACCATCAGAGGAATTAAGTTCCTCTAGGAATCAGAAATAGTGAGCTGAATATTATTCTGCTGAACATGTGAAAGTGTTAGAGTAAAAATATGAATATGACTGGGAAGAATGGATTAGTACATGCCACAGGTACAAAAATGTCTTCACCTTTTCTGCTTCAATTAGATCAGTAAACGAGCATTGTGGGCTTCCTAGCAACATCATAGGCCTCTTACATTGGATCCAAAAGTGTGATGCTGTCTCCTGATGTTAACCTCTCCTCCAATATGTCTTTTTGGATTCCCCACTAACTGCTGGATAACATTATCTCCATCCAGCTCCTCACAACCGTAGCAGCACATCCAGGGAGACCTCTCAATAGTGGGGCTTAGGCTTTTCCACTCTAGATTCCATTTTTGATATTTCTTCTCTCTTATTCTATACACAAACTCCTTCAACTTGCATTTTTAATTGTTCCTTTAAACACTGCAGTTGAAATTACATAATGTGAGTTGTCATGACGCTCATTGGCACTAATGACTGCTTGGGAAACCTGAAAGTAAAATGATTTTTTAAAATTTTGCTCCATTCTTAAAGTTACAAAGTCAATGCCCAGAATGAACTGTGCAAACCCAAATCTATTCCATGTTTGCCCCAAAAACCAAATGCAAAATCCAATTGAATCCAATTCAAGGTCCCCATAAAAGGGGAAACAATATCCAATCTTAGACTTGTTTTGACGCTTGACCTTAGCCAAGAAGCCGATATTGAGGTGGCTGTTTCAAAAAACTCAAAATGCTTATTTTGGCATTTGCCATCATTTAATTGTGTTTAATTGTGTGCAGTTGGTAAGCATTAATTGGAGATTCACTTGTGTTCTATAAAGGGAGCGATTTTATGCAGCCTGTAAGAGCAGGAAAAGTCGGGTGTATGGGTGACTGAATTAGAAGGGATGCAAAATGTCAATTTCCAACAGCACACTAAGATGCGGAAATTGTCATTGGCATGTTTGCGGTGTGGCAGCCTCATATCATTATGCATTGTGTATGAATAAGTTGTGTGATGCACTGGTCAAAACAGCTAGCTTGTTAACTTTTGATTGACTAACAAGAATGAAACATGTCTTCCCAATGACATTGCATTGCTGCAACTCCCAAAATACAGAGAATCTGAGATGGTAACTTGATGGTAACTAGATTCTACCACTTGCTGAACCTCACCTATGCCTTTTCACTCTCCTTGGAATACCTGTATTCTCTGGGATCATTAACTTTATGATATTTGCAAACGATGACAGTGAGAGAGGGCACAGTTGTCTTGCCTTAACCAGCTGGTAGTTTGTTGTTTCAATCTACAATAATAGAGAAACATTTAATGTTTTAATGATATAGTCAAGAGTCCCATTTCAACAGAGCTTGCAGTCCAATGTGCTAACCCTATAATGAGAACAAGACAAGAACACCGAATGACATTGTTCATCAATTGGAATGATTTTGCAACTTCATTTCTTACATCTGCTTTTATCAGAGTGTCAGGGTGAATTGATGGTTTATGAGTCCTCAACCTCCTTGTCCAGGACTGTTGTCTTGTACTTAGTACCATTTTGTTGTATAAGTACCAGTCTCAACATGTTTAAGTTGAAAGAGCAAGCACATGTAGAGTATTGGGCATGCTGAAGCATGCCAGTTGTTGGGGTAATCACATAGTTGTGCATTATTGTGCCAGGTTGTGTTAAAGTGCTTTCCTATCTAAAGTTCTTTGACAATCTGACTGATTTTACTTGTAATTTACAGCTAAAATATGTGTCATATGAACATATGGCAAATGAGGTTAGAAATGAAAGAGCTGTAAGTTTGTGGGGAAATGTTATGCACCAGCATTAAATACACAAAGGATGGCTCTGCAGCAGTGGCATGAAAACATTTTTCGTGTGCTTGGCAAATGATACACAATTTTGGTTCTGGCCATCATCTTTTGCCAGGCATTTTGTCCTGCTAACTTTGGATAATGTGTCCTGCAATGAGAAACAGGACAACCCCTCTTCATATGCAGTCCATGCTGCCACGTTTCCATTTTTGAAGGTATTGGGCATGAAGGTCTAGTTCTGGACTACAACTTTTACTGATATAAAGGCACCTTTTCCTGCCTACACACTTCTTATTTCTGCTGTTTTATTTGCTGCTTCTTAGTTGCCCTGAGCACCATAGGAAAGCTCCACTGATATGAGGTATAAAATTTTGATAGGTATAGATAGAGTGAATGCAAGCAGGTTTTTTCCACTGAGGCTAGGAGAGAAAAAAAGGGTTAAGGGTGAAAAGAGAAAAGTTTAAAGGGAATATTAGGGGAGGGCTTCTTCACGTAGAGACTGGTGGGAGTGTGGAATGAGCTGCCGGATAAAGTGGTAAATGCGGGGTCACTTTTAACATTTAAGAAAAACTTGAACGGGTTCATGGATGAGAGGGGTGTGGAGGGATTTGATTTGAGTGCAGGTCAGTGGCACGAGGCAAAAAGTGATTCGGCACAGACAAGAAGGGCCAAAAGGCCTGTTTCTGAGCTATAATTTTTTATGGTTCTATACTTGAAAATATTTATAGCTTTTGTTGTTCTCTATATGCAACTACTTACTTCTAAGTAGCAATAGTTTAAATTATAAAAAATCATGCTTTTGGGGCTGCTCTTTCAGACTAATACGCACTAGCAGTTTAATAAGACATGCATAATGAGAATTTACTGATCATAAATAGTATAACAGAAAGAAGATTTGGAGAATCTCTGGAAAATGTCAATTTTCTAATTCCAAAGTTCGAAATCCCAAGAAGAGTCATATTGGACTTGAAATGTTAACTCAATTTGCCTCTCCGTACAGCTGCTGCCAGTCCTGCTGGGTTTTTCCAGCTTTTTCTGTTTTTATTTCAATTTTCCAGTTGTTTCAGATGCAATCTGCAGTCGTGGGCAGTGTACTACAAGTCACAACTTGATGATGTTCAAAGGCACAAGTGCAAAAAAAATCCCTGGGTTTTCCAATAGCTGTTTGCTTTCATAAATTATCTAGCAACTGTGTTACAGTGACTTAAGTTTATGGTTTAATTTCCAGTCTACCAAAGATTAAGTCCTGGGGGAACATATCTAAATGCACTGACATGTGAATGTTTAATTTCACAGATGGTAGACACCTGGACTATCTGGTAGAGACTGTGATCCTCCCTTGAGCTCAAGTTCACAAACCTCCTGGCTACATATACTATCCTACTGCAGTACCCCTTTTTGGTTTCTTGGAATGCCAAAAATTTTCTTTAATATGCCCAAACTTCCCACACTGAAAACACACGGGGTGGACCCTTGCTGGTTTATCATTGAGCTTCTTTCTTTTAAAATGGGCGTGGGCATTGAAATTGGCAGCTTGCCTGCCACATTTATATAAGTAATCAAGGTTCCCTTAAGGCTTGTTTCCAGGCCAATTGACTTTCATAATACACTGTTCATGCCATAAAACGTTTGATCTGGCCAGTTGGGCAGGAGTGGCAGCCTGATTATTAAAGTAAATTCTACAAGGGGCAGGAAGAAAGAGGGGTTCTATCTTCTGTGAATTGCAGGGGACATGGGGAAGAGGGGGCGGCTCCTTCAAAGACAGAATTGCTTCCTTTCTTCCTACCTGACCATAGCCTTCGACTCAACATTTCCTGCTCTCCCACCTCCTTCCTAACCTGCCCAAACCCTCCCCAACCAAGACTCTGGACTTAGTAGTTGTGGGGATCCATTGCTCCTTCTTCTTGTTCCTCGTTGCTGTCACAGCAGTGCCCGCTAATGCGCTATTGGTGTTGCTGAAACTGATGAAGGCCTAATGATTCCTTCCCAGAGTTGGGCAGAAAACCCGCTTTGCCCTTTGTTTGGCTTGCTCATAGTTCACTATGCTCGTGTCCCACACACCCCATCCCAGGTCTTTTTCAGGTTCTGTATTTTCTACCTGTTTCAAAGTCTGAGGTGGTGAGGCCAAAATTCTTGGCCAGTATCTTTAATACCATGCGCTTCTGTGTTTTACCTGTTTAGCTACGGTTGTTCTATGGTTAGGGGTGTTAACTTAGCCTAAGTTAAGTCCTGCAGTTTCATGAATGTTTCTGTGTCAAAGTTAGTCATATTGTTGTAATCCCATTTGTTGAAATAACCTGGGTTAGAGAGGGAGAAATAAGACAGGATAGCGAGAGAGAGAAATAATCTGGGATAGAGAGAGGAAGAAATAACCTGGGATAGAAAGTGAGAGAAATAACCAGAGGGAAAAAAAATAAGATGCAGGAGCAGAATTAGACCACTCAGCCCATCGAGTCTGCTCTGCCGTTCAATCATGGCTGATATTTTCCTCATACCCATTCTGTTTTTTCCCCATAACCCCTGATCCCCTTATTAATCAATAACCTATTTATCTCTGTCTTAAAAACATTCAATGGTTTGGCTTCCACAGCCTTCTGCGGCAAAGAGTTCCACAGATTCACTACTCTTTGGCTGAAGAAATTCTCTGCATCTTTAAAGGATCATCCCTTCAGTCTGAGATTGTGCCCTCTGGTTCTAATTTTTTCCCCTAGACAAAACATCCTTTCCACATCCGCTCTATGCAGGCCTCAGAGTATCCTGTAAATTTCAATAATTTCCCCCCTCATCCTCTAAACCCCAACAAGTACAGACCCAGAGTCCGCAACCATACCTCATGTGACAAGCTCTTCATTCCAGTGTTTATTCTTGTGAATCTCTCTGGGCCTTTTCCAAGGCCAGCACATCCTTCCTTAGATATAGGATCCAAAACTGCTCACAATACTCCAAATGGGGTCTGACCAGAGCCTTATACAACCTCAGAAGTACATCCCTGCTCTTGTAGTCTAGCGGTCTTGACATGAATGTTAACAATGCATTTGCTTTCCAAACTGCTGACTGAATCTGCACATTAACCTTAAGAGAATCTTGAATAATGACTCCCAAGTCCCTTTTTGTTTCTGATTTCCTAAGCATTTTCCCATTCAGAAAATAGACTATGCCTCCATTTTCTCCTTCCAAAGTGCATAACCTTATTTTTCCACATTATATTCCATCTGCCACTTCTTTACCCACTCTCCCAACCTGTCCAAGTCCTTCTGTAGCCCCCCTGCTTTCTCAATACTTCTTGTCTCTCTACATATCTTTGTATCATCTGCAAACTAAGCAACAGCACCTTCAGTTCCTTCTTCCAAATTGTTAATGTATATTATGAAAAGTTGTGGTCCCAGTACTGACCCCTGAGGCACTTCACTACTCACAGGCTGCCATCCTGAAAAATACCCCTTTATCCTACTCTCTGCCTTCTGCCAGTCAGCCAATCCTCCATCCATGTCAGGATCTTACCCTGAAAACCAGAAGAGAGAGAAAGAAGTAGCCTGGAATAGAGAAAAAGAGAAATAACCTGTGCTACTTGCCTTTATTAACCGAGGTAAAGAATATAAGAGTAGGGCGGTCATGCTGGAACTGTATAAAATGCTGGTTACTTTACAGCTAGTTAGTCACCACTCTAGGAAGAGCATGATTGTGCAGAGGAGATTCACTGGGATGTTATCTGGGCTGGATGTTTCAGACATAAAGAACAGCTGGGGTTGTTTTCCTTAGAGCAGAGAAGGCTGAGGGAGTACATGATTGAGGAGTACAAAATTCTGAGGCTAAACTAAAGGAAAATTAAACTGAAAGTATTGCTTTTTGTCCTTTATAATCCAGCAGTGTTATTTTTATCTTCTGAACAAAGAAAGATAAACTTGTGGTCTGTTGGTCTCTGAATACTAAAATAACTTAAGAACAGCTTTAATGTTTGTAACCTAATTGCACAGAAATGCTTCCTAATTCATTTCTTTCAAAACTGGGCTCAGTTTAAAATGGTTCTTGAAAAGGAACTTGGTAATCTCACTGGAGAGTCTAAGCTGTTACCAATAGCAACACTACCATCAAAAGCAAAGGCAAACAAGTCTGCCACAATCTTTTCTATCCTTTTGTTGAACTATTTAAACTGCACAACCTATGTGCAGAAGCTGCTGTCTGAAGATTGTGGTTAATAAAACATTATTAAATGAATTATGTTCAATCCCATTTTCCTGCAAACAAACCTGCAACAATGTTATTTCGGATATAGAATTTTTAAAATTCGGGTAGGAAATGACTGTTCTGAAAAGCATCTGTCTGATTTTCTGAAAGCTTTAAAAATGATAGAGTGAAAGTTTGAGGCTTCACTGCTGATTTGCCTTATAAATAAGAAAATTAGGGTTAAGAGAATTGGTGTTGGAAATAAGTTTTGCAACTTCTAGAGAGAACTAATGGGAAAAATGTTATAGCTTTGTAATTGTAGAACGTTTGAGAAGCTGGCCCTGGAGAGGGTCAAGAGGAGGTTCACAAGAATGATTCTGGGAATGAAAGTCTTGATGTATGAGGGGCATTCAAGGACTCTGGTCTGTACTCAATGGAGTTTAGAAGGATAATGGGGGATCTCATTGAAACATACAGGGTACTGACAGACCTGGATAGAGTGTATGTGGAGATGATGTTTCCATTAGTAGGACAGACTAGGATCCAAGTGCATAGCCTCAGAGCAAAGTGAGGACCCCTCAGAACCAAGATCAGGAAGAACATCTTCAGCCAGAGAGCGGTGAATCTGTGGAATTCATTGCCAGAGAACGCTGTGGAGACCAGTTCATTGAGTGTATTTAAGACAGAGATAGACAAGTTCTTGATTGATAAGGGGATCATAGGCTATAAAGAAAAGGCAGGAGACTTGAGCAAACTTGATGGGCCAAATAGCCGAATTCTGCTCCTGTATCTTATGAACTAGGCAGCTACACAGCTACACAGTCCTGCATTTGTTGTGATGCCAGTTGATGTTACTACTGGACAGAAAGGTCTCAGAATGGAAGCCTGGTTCCAAAGACCGTAACTTTTACTTTTATTAGAAAACATGGATGAAGAGTCACAGGTCTGCCAATTAGTTTTTAATAACCAAAAAAAATTATACATGAAACATCTGAAGTAATCCAGTACTCCTTGACTCCCACTTATCTTCACAAATGTACACAGAATTTTTAGGATAACACGGGTTAAAAATATATTTTGTGCCATAGTGTTTTCAACAAATACTCAACACCGTGCTGTAAACCAATAGGCTAACTGTAGTCAGACACTCTGAAAATAACTGGTAGATGCTATCCAGTTAAACTTCTAAGTATTTCTTCTCAAATCCCCCTAACTGATTCTCACACAATGTTTCCAAACTCTACTTAAAAAGATCATAGAACATTATAGTACAGTCCATTCTGAGACTTCAGCCCTCAGTGTTGTGCCGAGCTATGTCCAATCCCAAGATCAAGCTTTCCCCTTCCTCCCTATAACCCTAAACACATGCCTTAAAATTTTCTTTCAAACAATACTTTCTCTCAGTTGTTTCCAACAACGATCCACCTCCAGGATTTGCAATTTTCCTTCCAGTATTCCTTTGAATTGAATAGCTACATGCAATCAAACTTCCACACAATCTCTCAGGTACCTATGTTTTAGATATCTGGCTTCTTCAAACCAATTTCACCAGATTTGCTCTTTTAGGCTGAGTTTTCAACTTCAGTGCTCAAATTCCAGTTCCCTGTTGTTCATTTGACTTCAATCTTCCTGGAACTTCATGCTTCATTCATTGGTTTCTAGAACTAGTTATTCTGCAGTTTCTAGGATTTGTTTTTCTTTTGCCCATTACTCAATGTTTCTGCCCCTGGCCTTCCCTTTCACCACCTAGTTTCAATCACCTTGGATCCAGTTAAAACTAAACTGAAAAATCTTTTCTAACCTAGAAGTGGCCAATGGTTGCTAAGCAACAAATGATTCCTTATTTACTTCTGTTTACTTTTCATGTCGTAAACTCTCTAATAAAGACACAGTATAAAAGAAGCCAACATCTGGATATATGCAAACACATTTGTTTAACATGAATCTGGATGGAGTTTTGCCCTTTCTTACACAGAAACCCAAAATTAAATTTACTTAAATCTTTACCTTATTTTTAAATATCCAACAATACAACCACAGATTACTTAAAACCATCTCTGCTTCCTGTAATTTATTGACTAGCTAGCCTGGCTCATTAATAGAATTTGCTCAGGAATGCAAGGACACAAGAAAGAGGACCTGGATTAGATCAAGGTCATCAAGCTTGCTTCACCATTCAATATGATCATGACTGATCTCTGATCTTTGGCTTCATTTCCCACCTGCTCTCTATGTCCCTTAATTCCTTCAGAGACAAAACATCTGTTTATCTCAGCCTTAAATGAATCACTAGTGGAGGATCCACCATGCTTTGCGGTAGAGAATTTCAAAGGTTCACAAGATTAAGTAATTTCTCCTCATCTCAGTTCTTATTCTGAAACTGCGTTCTTATGTTTTAGACTCCCCAAGATCTACCTCAGCAACTACCCTGTATACCCTCTCAGAATTTTATAGGTTTTGACAGGATCGCCTCTCATTCTTTGAATCTCCAGAGAATATGTGCCCAATTTACATAGTCTCTCATCACAAGATAATCTTTTCATCCCAGGGATGAAGCTAGTAAATCTTTACTGTACTGTCTCAAATTATATTCTCACTTAAATGTAAAGACCAAAACTACACACAGTACTCCAGATGTGGTCTCCCTAAAACCCTGAACAACTGCAGTAAAACTTCTTTATTCTTGTACTGTAATCCCTTTACAATAAAAACATACCATTTGCCTTCTTAATTGCTTACTGCACCAGCATGCTAATGTTCCTTTTTCAAGCACACCAAAGTCTTTGATCATCTGCATTTACAAGTTTCACAACTTTTAAAATATCTTGTTTTTCTATTTTTATAACAAAAGTGAATAACTTGACACTTCCCTACACTGTACTCCATCTGCCATCTTATTGCCCACTCACTTAGCCTAACTATATCTCTTTGAAGTTTCTCCACGGGTTATCTTTCTGCCTGGCTTGGTATCATCAACAAAAATTGATATATTATTTTTTGTCTCTTATCTGAGTCATTGATAAAGATTGTAAATAGCTGAGACCCTAATACTGAATCTTTCAGCACTCCACAATTCACTGCCTGCTAACTTCAAAAATGTCTGTTTGTGCCCCACTCTCCACCCATTTTAAAATACTACCAGTAACTCCATGAGCCCTTATCTTGCCTATTAACTTCTGCATGGCAACTTAGCAACTGCCTTTTGGAAATTCAGGTATATTGCATCTACTGGATCCTTTTTCTTCGCTACTAGTTACATCTTCAAAAACTCAAGTATGTCAAAGAGGATTTTCTCTTAGTAAAAGCATGTTTGCTTGTTCTAACCATACTATGTTTATCTAAGTCCATTGTTCAGAGTTTCTTAGTAATAAATTCCAACATTTTCCTATCAACTAATATGAGGCTAACTGACCTTAGTTCACTGTTTTCTCTCTCTTTCTTGAAAAGTGGTGTAATATATGCCAACTTCCAATCTAATGGGATCATCCTCGAATCTGAGGAATTCTAAAAAAATCATAATGAGCACATCCACTATTAAAACCCCAGGCTATCAGGTCCCAGGGAATTTTCAGATTTTAGTCCCTCTAGATTCGTCAATATCTTTTCTCTGCTGATATTAATTGCCTCATTCTTTTTAGCTTCCATGTTTCTCTTTTTCTGTTTTGAAATTTGTATCTTCTACTGTGAAGACAGACATAAAATATTTGTTCAGTAGCTCTGCAATTTCCTCATTCTGAGTGATAACTTCCACTGATGATGCTTTTAATAGACAAATGTTTACTTTAGCTACTCTCTTCCTTTATACGTACTTATCAACATATGAACATAAAAAATAGGAGCAGGAGTAGGCCATCTAGCCCTTCAAGCCTGCCCCGCCATTCAATAAGATCATGGCTGATCTGAAGTGTATCAGTTCCACTTTCCCGCTTTCTCCCCATAACCCTTAATTCCCTTGTCTATCAGAAATCTATCTACCTGTGAGTTAAATACATTCAGCAAGGTAGCCTCCACCACTTCAATGGACAGAGAATTCCAGAGATTCACCACCCTTTGAGTGAAGAAGTTCCTCCTCAACTCCATTCTAAACTGCCGCCACCCCCCCCCCCCCCCCCCCCCGCCTTATTTTGAGGCAATGCCCTCTAGTCCTGCTATCTTTCTAAGCAGGAAGAATCTCTCTACCTCTACCCTATCTATCCCTTTCATTATCTTATACCTCTCTGTAAGATCCTCCCTCAGCCTTCTAAACTCCAACGAGTACAGACCCAGTCTATTCAATCTCTTTCATAGGTTAACCCCCTCATCTCCAGTATCAGCCGAGTGAACCTTCTTTGCACTCCCTCCAAGGTCAATATATCCTTCCGCAAATGCGGCGACCAAAACTGCACACTGTACTCCAGCTGCGGCCTCACCAGTACCTGTACAGTTGCAGTAAGACCTCCCTGCTTTTATATTCTATCCCCCTCACTATAAAGGCCAACATTCCATTCACCTTCTTGATCACCTGCTGCACCTGCACACTGGTATTTTGCGATTTGTGCACAAGGACCCCCAGGTCCCTCTGCATCGTAGCATGCTGCTGCTTTTCATCTTTTAAATAATAATCCCTCCTACTATTATTTCTACCAAAGTAGATAACCTCACACTTGCTAACATTATACTCTATCTGCCAGGTCCTTGCCCACTCACCCAGCCTATCCAGATCTCTCTGCAGACTTTCCACACCTTCCACGCAATTTAAAGCTCTTACAATTCCTTAATTTAGGAGACCAAAACCATGCATTTAACTCTAGATTTGGTCTTCCCTGTAGAACTGTAGCAAAATATCCCTACTTTTATATTCCACTCCCCTTGCACTAGATGACAACATTCCATTTGCCCTCTTAATCAATTGGTGTAATATAACAACATATTACATCAGGAAGCCCCATATCTCTATGTTAAAAATGTTACCCAAATTCAGAAAAACAAGTTTTCATGTGCAGCATTGGATGAGCATTTGATTCTAGCCTTGAGTGACTGTGTGGAGTTCACGTTCTCCCACTATCTGCACAGGTGTGCAGGTTAGATGGATTAGACACGCTAATATGCCTTTTAGTGTCACAAGATGTGTAGGTTTGGCAGATTGGCCATTCTAAATTATCCCTTAATATCCAAAGATGTGTAGGTTAGATAGATTAGCCATAGTAAATGTACGGAAAGGGCAGAGGAGAGGGCCGGGGTCAGATACTCTGTCAGATTCGGTGCAGACTCATTGGGCTGAATGGTCTCCTTCTGCATTGTAGGGATTATACAATTCTGTGAAGTTGCTCTCAGTTAGAAAATGGGAACTGGAAATCAAAAGCTACTTCCAGATTCCACTTAGCAGGGTGTCAAGGCCATCAGTTCCAAGTGTGCAGATATTACAAAGCCTGCAGTAAATATGTAGGTATTACTGTGGCTGGCTGCCCTCAGGATCTGTTTTCTTTTTAATTGGGTCTTCCAAATGACTAGGCTTAATGAGTCCAGCATGTTAACATGAGAGTTTACATTGTCTGCACAAATCTTGTACTTTCGAAAGTGGCAACCCTAACACCTCATTAAATGTAGTACACAAGAATAATAGTTAATTTTATGCAAGATAGTCAGTGGCTTACTCTGTAGACTTTTTCCAATTACCTATTGACTGTTGGTATATAACTCAATTTCCTTTTATGGGTCTGGCTTCAGTGATTGATGTAATAACAGTACATCACTTTTAACAATAAGCTATATTAATCTCAGCAAACTGCACATTGCATTAATGTATCCTATCTAACTTTTCTTTGTTTTTCTTCTTTTTTGATCCTTCATTAGTTTCTAACCATTAGAAGTGGTTGTTACTAATTATCTATGGTCCAAGTAATACTACTCTATTATGGAAAATATTTTATCTCATTTGCCTAAGGATAGAAAGAAAAATTGTACTATTAGCCAATACATTGTTATCTGAATGCTGATAAAGTGTGCAGTAATTCTGCTTTACTTAACACTATATCAGTTTTACGGATAATTATTAATAGAAATATGCAAATTTTGAGCTTTTAAAAAAAGTTTAACCAAGGAGATACAACTCTAAAACATTAAATGTAATGCATCTGACCATATGAATATACTAAACAAGTGGTTTATTAAAGAAGTGTTAACTCTTGCCCCTATTCTGTGCAGTAGTTTAAATGCAGGATTGATCAGCACTCACTGAAGCAGAAAATTGTATTGACTTCGACACATCGAAAACATTACTTCCATGAAGCCACCAGGGTTAGGATTGTGAGAAATTTGCCTTGTCTTCAATTGAACCATGTTCCTGGGCCATTTAATTTATATGCTAAAGCAGTTTTAGCCTTATGGCAAAAACTGCCTGTAGAAATATGTGCCATTGATAATAAACAGCAGGCGTTCAAGCCGCAGGCTGCTCAATGTGGACCATGTGTACAACCATACTGATTCATGTCACCATGGAAACATGCAGTCAACCAGTACAAGAAACATAACACCTGACTTAAACACACAACAAAGAACAGAAAACGGCAGAATAGCCACAGATTGCTTTGGGTTCTACGTCTACCACACTACATCAAGCACTATTGACAACACTAGTCTTGATTAAACACGTCCAGTTTTGGATTGGGCAGACTGATTAGCAGGTAGTTTGCCTGTTAATGATTTATTTTAAACTAAAGGTAATTTTAAATATTGAGCAAGTATTTTTGAAGTCTGCTGTTTAAGCAAAAGATGTGATTCATTAAATTGCATTTGTGGTTGGGTTTCTCCCAGACACTTGAGATTTTGAAAGATACATCTGAAGATTCCTAAATATGTCTCTCGTCTCTGTCACGGCTCAAGAAATAAAGAAGGTTAACAGTTTTCCCGATGAAGGACCCAATCACTGGACAGCACTTCAAAATTATGGACTGTCACCTTTTGGTTGGAAATGTCCCTGGAAGTTTGGTCACATGCTACTCATGATATCTGATTATGTGATGCCTATGAATGTTATGGCTTTTATCTTATAATGCTTGGGATTCTTGCAGTTGAGATCTTTGGGGCTTTTATGTGTGAAACTGTTCATTGAATCGTAAAATAATTCAATACAGGAGGAGGACATTCAGCCCATTATACCTGTGCCTGTTCAGAACTTTCTGTAAACTAGGAGGCTATCCCCCTGAGCAAGCAAAGAATGGAAAGTAAAATGCTGGATAATTTCAGCAGGTCTGGCAGCGTCAGGAAAGAGAGAAACAGAGTTAAGGTTTCAACTCCATATGACTCTTATTTCAGATTTCCAGCATCCACAGTATTTTACTTACATTTCACTGAAATCTGACAGCTGGGAAGAGGGAAAACTGAAGGGAAGGATGTCATTTGAAGTGGGGAAATCAATGATGGGAGGAGCTTTGATTTGACCAGTAACTCACTGAAACTGTATCAATTGCTAATAGAAATACTTAAGATTCCTCGTTTAATACAAAAGTAGTACAAAAAGACACTGAAATTACCAATCTCTGCCCAGACTCCCCTGCCTGAGCCCTAACTGTCTCTTTCTCTATGTAAGGGAGAATCATGATAATGTGAAATCAGGGGAATCCAGTAAACTGGAGCGTGTTCTGCTTGTGAGATGTTTTTAAAAACTATTTTAAAATGGAAATTATGTAATGGCAGGGACAGTGAGGCTACATTAATGGAATTAGTGCTTTTAATACATTGATGAGTCTAATAATACTGCAAACAGATATTTACCAGGGTTTGAGTAAAATGTCAAAGATTCATAGGAGATAAATTGTGAATTTTGCAATTGCATTCTAAAAGGTGTACTTTCAAAATGAAGGTGATTACGTTTGACTTCTGAAGAGGTTAGTTCAGGTAAGGGAAGATTGACAGAGAAAAATGTATATCAGAAGAAATTCAACCTATGAAATGGAGCTGTTTCAGAGGCCTCAGCGTACATTAGGAATAGCTGTTTGAACTCCCAGCAAGTTGTATCTGGGAAGAAAGCTTGCTTCAACAACTAGTTGTTTTGTCCTACTTCAAAAGCAACCTCAAAAGATATATCGCTTGGTGTGGTAACTGTTATTGTTCTTTATAAGAACATAAGAACATAAAAAATAGGAGCAGAAGTAGGCCATCTAGCCCCTCAAGCCTGCCCCACCATTCAATAAGGTCATGGCTGATCTGAAGTGGATCAGTTCCACTTTCCCACTTTCTTCCCATAACCCTTAATTCCCTTGTCTATTAGAAACCTATCAACCCGTGACTTAAATATGTTCAGCAAGGTAGCCTCCACCACTTCAATGGGCAGAGAATTCCAGGAATTCACCACCCTTTGAGTGAAGAAGTTCCTCCTCAACTCCGTTCTAAACTGCCCCGCCCCCGCTATTTTGAGGCTGTGCCCTCTAATTCTATATCCTTTCAAAGCAAAAAGAATCTCTCTATCACTACCCTATCTATCCCCTTCATTATATGTCTCTATAAGATCCCCCTTCAGCCTTCTAAACTCCAATGATACAGACTCAGTCTATTCAAGCTCTCCTCATAGGCTAACCCCCTCATACAAAGAACAAAACAGCTTGGGAAACAGGCCCTTCGGCCCAACGAGCCTGCACCGCCACCTCGATGTTCCCACTTCTACCCATGATCCCTGTCATCACTCTCTATGTTTATAGATCTATGCATTAGAACCAAATTTGAAACAATTTAGGGAGAATTTGTTCTGCCAATCAGCCTAAGAGCACATCTTTGGGATGTGGGAGGAAACCAGAGCACCCGGGGAAAACCCATGCAAGCACGGGGAGAATGCGCAAACTCCCACAGACACAGGCCCAAATCCACGTATCTGCACAGCACAGCAATAGTCACTGAGCTGTTGTGTTGCCCATCAAATGGTCCAAGTCAAGCGTACACTAATGACGTGAAGCACTAGGCTACTCTTGAAAAATCCAAGAGCAGCCCTCTCACGACCCATCGCGTGTATGCCCCTTGTTAGACAAGGCGGACCAAAGTACCTGTAGGATAAAACAAATACATCAATATTATCAACAATTTACACACTTCTCCCACTATAATAACTCTGTTCTTTCTGCACCTATCCAAAATGTCTTTACATATGCCTTCTTCAACTACCCGTGGGCTGTTGGGTGGCCTATAATACATCCCTAGCATAGTAATTGCCCCCTTCCAATTCCTCAACTCCATCCACAGCGACTCCACTCCTAATTCCTCTATATTGTCCTCCCTCTTCACTGCTGTGATGCTCTCCCCAACTAACAACGCCACTCCCCCACCATTTCCGGAACCTCCTCTGTCATGCCTGAAACACATACACAGGAATATTCAGTTGCCACTGTTCCCCTTCCTTTAACCACATCATCTCCAGTATCTGCCTAGTGAACGTTCTCTGCACTCCTTCCAAGGCCAATATATCCTTCTGCAAACGCAGTGACCAAAACTGCACACAATTCTCCAGTTGCAGCCTCACCAGTACCCTGTACAGTTGCAACAAGACCTCCCTTGCTTTTATATTCTATTCCCCTCACTATAAAGGCCATTCCATTCGCCTTCTTGATCACCTGCTGCACCTGCAGACTGGTATTTTGTGATTCGTGCACAAGGACCCCCAGGTCCCTCTGCACCATTGCATGCTGCAGCTTTTCACCTTTTAAATAATAATCCCTCCTACAATTATTTCTACCAAAATGGATAACCTCACATTTGCTAACATTATACTTCATCTGCCAGGTCCTCGCCCACTTACTCAGCCTATCCAAATCTTTCTGCAGACTTTCCACGCCTTCCACGCAATTGGTTCTTCATGACGTCTTCATGTCATCAGCAAATTTTGTTACCCTACACTTAGCCTCTCCTCCAGATCATTAATGTAAATGATAAACAGTTGAGGCCCCAGCACTGATCCCTGCGGCACTTCACTGGTCACCAGATGAAGCCAAGATCCCTGTTAAGACCGTCCTCATGTATGCAGAACTTGGCTATCAGTCTCTGCTCAGCGACTCTGCGCTGTCGTGTGTCATGAAGGCCCCCTTGAAGAACATTTACCCGTAGGTCGGAGGCCGAATGCCCATGACTGCTGAAGTGTCCGCCCACAGGAAGGGAACTGTTTTGCCTGGTGATTGTTGAGCGATGCTCATTCATCCACTGTCGTAGTGTCTGCATGGTCTCCCCAATGTACCATGCTTCGGGACATCCTTTCTTGCAACGTATTAGGTAGACAACGTTGGCCGAGTTGCAAGAGTATGAACCATGTACCTGGTGAATGGTATTCTCACGTTTGATGATGTCGTCCACGTCTATGATCCGGCATGTCTTGCAAAGGTCTTTTTGCAGTAAGAAGTCTCACAACACCAGCTAAAGTCCAGCAGGTTTATTTGGAAGCAAATGCCAGTAGCTTTTGAAGCGCTACTCTTTCATCAGGTGAGTGGGGAGTTCTAATCACAAACAGGGCATATAAAGTCACACACTCAGTTCACAGAATACTGATTAGAATGTGAGTCTTTACAGCTAATCAAGTCTTAAAGGTGCAGACAATATGACTGGAGACAGTATTAAGCATAGGTTAAAGAGATGTGTATTGTCTCCATACAGGACAGTAAGTGAGATGTTGCAAGCCCAGGCAAGTCACGGGGGTTATAAATAGTATGACATGAATCCAAGATCCCAGTTGAGGCTGTAGTCATATATGCGGAACTTGGCTATCAGTCTCTGCTCAGCGTCTGCGCTGTTGTGTGTCGTGAAGGCTGCCTTGGAGAATGCTTACTGAAGATCAGAGGCCAAATGCCCGTGACTGCTGAAGTGTTCACTGACAGGAAGAGAACATCTTGCCTGATAATTGTCAAGTGTCCGTTGTTGTAGCGCCTGCACGGTCTCCCCAAGGTACCATGCCTCAGGACATCTTTTCCTGCAGCGTATCAGGTAGACAACTACTAGACACTCGGCATATCAGGCCGAGTTGCAAGAGTATGTACCGTGTGCTTGGTGGATGGTGTTCTCACGTGAAATGATGGTATATCTTGCAGAGGTTGCTGTGGCAGGGTTGTGTGGTGTTGTGGTCACTATTCTCTGAAAGCTGGAATGTTTGCTGTGGACAATGGTCTGTTTGAGGTTGTGTGGTTGTTTAAAGGCAAGAAGTGCAGGTGTGCAGATGGCCTTGGTAAGATATTCGTCTTCAATGACATGTTGAAGACTCCAAAGATGATGGCGTAGCTTCGTAACTCGGGGAAGTACTGGACGATGAAGGGTACTCTGTCAACCATGTTCCATGTTTGTCTTCTAGGAGGTTTTTTGCTGTGATGCATTGGAATTGTCAATGAGTCAAGCACCATATCCTGTTCTTATGAGGGCATCTCCCAGCGTTTGGAGGTGTCTGCTGCAATCCTGCTCATTTGAGCAGATCCTGTATATACGAAGGGCTTGTCTGTAGGGGATGGCTTCTTTAACATGTTTTAGGTTGGAAACTGGAGAAGTGGAGCATCATGACATTATCCGTGGGCTTGTGGTACAGTGAAATGCTGAAGTGACCGTCCTTAATGGAGATGCATGTGTCCAAGAATGCAACCAATTCCAGACAGTAGTCCATGGTGAGTTTGATGGTGGGATGGAACTTGTTGATGTCATCATATGGTTGTTTCAGTGATTGTTCCCCATAAGTCCAAAGGAAAAAAATATCATCAATGTATCTAGTAAATAGCATCGGTTGAAGGTCCTGTGCGATGAAGAAGTTTTGTTTGAGCCTGTGCATGAAGATGTTGGTATACTGAGGTGCGAATTTGGCCCCCATTCCCCAGTCCAATGCCAGCATCTCTACATCATAATCTTTTTGAACCCAGCCCTGCCTTTCCTGTTTTTTTCCCTCTCTCTCCTCTTCCACTCACTCCCCAAGATTCATGGCTTTTTCTCCACCAGTTGAATTAGTTTTCAGATTCATTGTCTTTGAAACCATATGAAAACAGATAAAAAATTGTGTACAAATGCATTAATCATTCAGACACGAGAAATTCACAATTTTAAAATCTGAAAGTGTTTAGTTAAATCTTAAATGTTAAATGATTTCAATATTGAAAAATATTAAATATTCTAACAATAGTTCTGCAACTTTATATAAATTTGCCTTTTAATTTATTATGGATTTAATCTACTTTCAGAACAATTTTACTACAAATAGGTTGCAGTTATACTCTTCTGCCATAATGGGGCACTGTTACCCTTTACTAGTCTCTCACAAGGGCTTCAAACTGGGAGAGAAGGATGTGACTAACAAAATAAAAGCTTTCTGGGTATGATAAATGGACTTTTACAACATAATAATGAAATGACCAACTCAACAATAATGAATGATCTACAATAAGCCTATGTCACAAAAAAAGCTAAAAATATTATAGATCATCTCAGGCAATCCTCAATCTTGCCAGAACATGTAGAAAATTACATTTGACTGAAAAGAAGTGGTACACTTTTCTATTTGCATTTTTTGGTAGTGTGGTACAGTTAGGGAAGAGCTGCACACATAACTGTCTTCAAATGAGGTCCTCCTTTAGTTGCAATCGTTTCTGAGTCCTCGCAATTCTGTATTTCAATCACTAGTTCAATGTTGTTCAACTCCCTGAACAAGAAAGAACAAAGCCAAAGGATATAGATGCCAGTGGCATATACTGCAGTCAAGTTCAGATCATCATTTCTACTACTTCCGAGAGCTGGTATTCTATGAAGAATGATTTGATTACTCAATTTGCTGCAACTTGGAAAATTGTATTCTGATACATTGGAAACAGAATAAGTTATTTTCAAGCAATGTTGACCCCAGTACTAGTTACTGTCAGCTTTATTTCAATTCCCTACCTTACTTTTCATTTTTAATTTAGTGTGTTTCTGCCTTTCTGACTTCTATGAGCTCTTCTGAAGTTACAACGTATGTATGCCCTCACCAGAATGTCCTTGGTGCATTTTGAACTGTACAAGTAATCATCCTGCCTCCTGCCCCGGCTGAAATTGTTTAACTTAGCACAGATCATAAATTAAACTGAGGACATTCTGCTCTGAATGGCTTGATACTATTTCCGATAGTGCTTTCACTCAATTGGCATTGGAGGATGAAACTTAAGTACAAGTAGAAATTACATATAACATCTGAAGTATTTTCAGAATTTAAAAATCCCATGATGATTGATAAGAAAGACAGAAACATACTAAATTAAAAATAAAATATAGTATTTTTGTCTAAGATGAAGAATTATCTCTTAATTGTCAGAGATTAAAAGCCTCTCTCAGAAAAATATGCCTCAAGTTTATTTTTATACAATAGTTGCAACAATTAGTCATCTTGCTGAACCTGGTATCCAAAAGGAATACAATTCAAGTCAGGGTTCAAATGCAAATATATTATGGGATGATCCAAATACATTTTATTGGCTGCTTCTTTATATTTTGTTTAGTGACTTATTTAAGTTTACTTAATTTCAGGAAATATTTCCTAACTTGCATGATACAATTTGGAAAACCCATCTGAGGCCTTGCTTCTGTGCACATTGGGCAGGAAAGAAATTAAATGTTATAGTCTTACACAACAAGGTGATTATTTAATATTTGAAACTCACTCAAATTAATCAAGCTGAACAACCACTATAAAATCTCAACTATGTCTCTTCTCATGTTCATATATTTAAGGTCAAATTTTAAAGCTGTCTGCTAAAAACTGGATAGGTAGATGGCTTAAATTGGGGCAGATGTTAAATAGGCACACAGGCATAAAAATGGAGATTTTATTTGGTTTCCCGATCAGGCAGATGGAGAAAGAATGCTCCTTTGAGCCACATATTGAATCAGGAGTAAGCAATAAAGCTTTTCAAGCTCATTACACCATTCATTGGATCATGGCTGATATACCCATCTTTGATCCATATTCGTTAATATCTATCAGATATCTCAGATTTAAAATTAACAACAGATGTAGCAACGATTGTTTTTCATGGAAGAGTGTTTCTAACATCTACCACTCTTTATATGCAGAAATGTGTTGCTAATACTCCTGCAGGCCTGGCTGTTATATTTTAGACTATATTTAGATTTTCTAACCAGTGGAAATTGTTCCTCTCTGACTGTCCCTAATATCTTGAAAGCTTTGATTAAATCACTCATTAAACTAAATTCCAGGGACTATAATCCTAGTTTGTGTAACATATTTTCATAACCTTTGAAGACTAAGTATCAGTCTAGTAAATTTATACTTCAGTCTCTTCTAGGCCAATGTACAGATCACTGTTAGATGATACAAATTGGAATCAATTTGTATCATGCAAGTTAAGAAATATTTCCTGAAACTAGATGAAATAAGTCATGAAATAAAATATAAAGGTGCAGCCAATAAAACATATTTGGATCGTCCCATAAAATTATTTCATTTGAACTTTGAACCCTGGCTTAAATTATATTCCTTTTGGATACCAGGTTTAACAAGATGACTAGTTGTTGCAAATATTGAATAAAAATAAACTTGAGGTATATTTTTCTGAGAAAGGCTTTTAATCTCTGACAATGAAGACACAATACCATTCTGCATCTTAGTCAAAAATTTATTTTACATCAAAAATATATTTCATTTTTAATTTAGTACGTTTCTATCTTTTTCATCAATCATCATAAGCCTGAAAAACAATGCAAGTCTCAGGGGTTTTGAGCCCCTCATTATGGGAATGGACCACATAGTTCAGATGTGACTCTATTGAATGAAGTCAGAACAAGTCTGTAACTTTTCATGTAAACAATAGCATTAAACTCAGGCAGATATAAGTATAATGTGGCAACATACTTCCCATATTAAGAGTTGGTGGGGAGCACTCAATGACTTCTCATAGCTTTGGTCTTCAAGCTTTTCTGTCTTGCTTCTGATTTCCAGTTCTTGCTATGCAAAAACAAATTAGGATAGTTTCTTTTATCCTGGCCCTTGGCCAGTTAACCTCTCCTTCTCCCCCCAATCATCTCCAACTTTGTGGTGATTATGATTTTTCTTGATGAATCAGGTAAAGTTTAACTGGCTGTTGCTAACCTTAAATATTTACACAATGCCCTACATATTTATTCATTATTGTATTCAAACCTTTTACATTCCATGATATCTTATTATATAGGGCAGTGGTTCCCAAACTGGCATCCACAAAACCCAGAGGGTCCGTGGCAAGATGGGTTCATTTGAAAAATGCTGCAAAGCTGCTCATCCAATCTGGAGAAGCCAATATCTGATTGGACAATCATGGATAGTAGACCGATTGGAAGAAATGGTCTCAGAATAGAATTTGGAATGAGTGCCGGAGTGGCAGGGGGCATCTGGCACAGGCCCCAAAAGGGGTGTCATCCAGTAAGGGCCTCAGAGCAAGGGAGGGGTGGTTTGTCCAGCATAAGTCTCGGTGCAGGAGGATATCTAGCATACGGTTCGGGGCACGGCCGAGGGGTTATGAGGAGGTCACAGAGCAAGGGAAAGAAGGGTGAGTGGGATGGGTGGGAGATGTGTGCGCGTGAGGGAGGGAGAGAGACGGGTGTCCTATATGAGAATCAGCTTTCCAGCATCATTCCTTCCACTAAAAATGACAAAAGATAAGACTTCACTTTAAGAGAATCTTTTATGATTACCTATTCCAACTATTACTTTGTAAATTGAGTTTGTGTCTTTCTATGCTTTGTTTGTGAACAGAACTCCCACTCACCTGATGAAGGATGAGCATTCCAAAGCTTCGTGCCTTATGCTACCAAATAAACCTGTTGAATTCTAACCTGATATTGTGAGACTTCCTACTGTGCTTGCCCCAATCCAATGCCGGCATCACCACATCATAGAGAGACAGACCATTATATTCCATTCTTCTCTTACACAAGCAGCCTTCAATGTCTTTTATCTTCTCAATGCAATAAACCTTTTAAAAACTTGACACAAACTTCCAGATTCCTTTTAGCTTGTATCTTGTGATATATGCTATGCTAAATTTCCAAGCTTTATGATTCTAATATGCTACAGAGAAGGGCATCTACGAAAGTTAGATATTAAAAACCTTGTAATCTTATAACCAAAATATGTACTATTGATTTTGGTTCTGTCTTTCATTAAAATAAATAATAAACAGTAGCAGCTCCTCACTTACAAAAAGGTTGTCTCAAAACAGAACCCCATTTTCGGTCTGATTTTGATTAATTTACTGCATGTTTCCAACATTTGTACTCAGCACTGTTTCCTCATCTCAGCTTATGGTTTAGCTGGTAGCATTCTCACCTCTGGGTCACAAGGTTCCACGTTCCAAGTCTGTCTACAGAAAGGCTGACACTCCAGTGTAGTATCAATGGAGTGTTGCATTGTTGGTGGTTCCATCATTTGGAAGAGACATTAAACTTGGGCCCCATCTGCCTGCTTGTGTGGATGTGAAAATCCCCTGGCATTATTTCAAAGCAGCAGCAGGGGAATTATCCCGGGTGCCTAGCTAATATTTATTCTTCAGTCAACTTCACAAAAACATATTAGCTGTTCATTATAATATTACTGTTTGTGGGAGTTTACTATGTTCAAATTGGTTGATGTGCAATGGACTGTCCTTCAAAAAGTGCTTCAGTGACTGTAAAGTCCTTTGAGACATCTGGTGGTTAAGAAAAATGCAAGTCATTTTCACAACTAGAATAAAACTGTGTTTTTATCCAGAGAGAGGTCTGGCTCATTCTATGAAATAGAAGTTACTGTTGGCAAGAGTAAAGAAGGATACGATACAACTGTGATATCCTGAG
The DNA here is from genome assembly GCA_024679065.1 of Sphyrna mokarran. NCBI lineage: Eukaryota > Metazoa > Chordata > Chondrichthyes > Carcharhiniformes > Carcharhinidae > Sphyrna > Sphyrna mokarran. Next base: position 47,449,184 of record JAGIQG010000011.1, on the reverse strand, counting down.
CTCAGAGCACACAGGGTCTATTGACAGAATCTTGCCAAAACAATAAAAGTCTGAAAATAAGAGTGTTCCACACCAGTTTTTTGAGTGAGTTCAGCACTGCAATCTTCCCACAATGTCAGTTTTTCTGACAGCTGGGAGCTTTGTGTCAGTAAGAGAAGAATGGAATCCAAGTACGGCTACAGACCGCTTGAGCACCATTGCACAGGGTGCCCCAATCTATTCGTGCACACGGAGACCTCTTCCCACCACCACCACTCTATTTTGAATCCTCCCTATTTTATCCACATCACTGCTACCCTTAAACAACAACATGGGTTGCCGGAATCAAGACCATCCCGATGAGTCACTGGTGGACTTCCGACATGCATCCTCTTGTCATGCTGTCTCCTTGCATAGCCCCCTCTTGCATAAATCCCCTTGCAGAGCTCCACCCTGCATACCACCCCCTCCTTGTAGAATTCCTCTCTGCATACTATCTCCCCTTGCAGAGCCCTCCCCTGCAACCACTTCCCTTGCAGTGCCCCCTCCTGCATAAGCAGCCCTTCTCTCGTCATTGTGCATTATTTGCCTGTCATATCCCCACCCTCATTCTAGCTCCACCCACTTGGCACTACCCTGGCACACAGTGCTCAACTGGACACTGCCAGGTTGGCAGCATTAGGTTGGTACTGCTTGGGTTTCCCCCTACTATCCAGGGGCTTTAATGGCCTCCGATTCCCCTAGCATAGCCACTGTACCTAGTCTGTGCTACTGCAGAGCAGTAGTGATTCTCGCCGGCGTGACCACTCGCCAGCGAGGGGGGATCCTGGGAGAGATGCCATGTGGGAGCAGGTAGTGATTTTAATTTAATTACTTTTATGTAAATAGGAAAGGACACGAAACTGATTTCGCAGACAAAACAGGGCCGAGAGGATAAGAAACCGATTCGAGCACATTTTTTATTCTCGCCTGCTATCTTTCCAGTTCATCATTTTTGAAGTAACAATGGGAAAAATATGGAAATAAAATACAATGAAATTATATTGAATTATTACATAATACATTTCGGGGGAAGCACTGACTGCACAGCAGCAGGAGAATGGACTGGAGCTGACAAAGACCCTCTATTTGTTTCTGTTCTAATGCTCTCTTCTACCCTCCTCCCAGTTTAAGCATTCTAGGGATATTGTCAACACCTTCTTGCTCTGAAGCAATATTCTGAAATATTGTGACCTTCATAGCTACAAGTTCTACCAAAGTGGCTTGCCAGAAAATAATAAGTGATTGTACTTTGAAAGTAATCGATTGCTTTGAAATGGTCCGAAGATGTGAGAAGGCATTAAATATTTTTTCCTTTTATTCATTGTAAGTCTTTGGAGACACATTAAAATTTCAAATAAAATTAAAATTCGTCCATAATTGGGGATGGAAACTTTTAAGCAGTCATTTTAAAAAATGAGCTGAAAATTGGTCTTGGCCTGCTGTAACTTCCTCATAGATATATTTGCGACTTGTTGAGATTTGTCTCATAGTTGCTTAATTATAATCTATTTATTTGTAGTAGGCCATATGGTTAATTTTTCTAAATTTAAGCATGAAACCTCTTAATTTGGAGAGTGACTGGCCTATTTTAAAAACACATTTACCATGTTTAACTTCCTAAAAAAGTCAATCTACATTAGTGTTTGCATAATAAGGCTATACAACATTTTCTGGAATGTTCTCTATAAAGCAGCATTGCTTTCCTGTGAATCTTTTCTTTGACAGCTGAAACCTTGCTTTAGGGTACATCATAAACACCCCACCACATAATACAAAGCTATGTGATGACATAGCTCATCCATGATAATAGAGGGTGCAATCTCCTTTCATTAAATTATATATACACACTTTGCAAAGACTGATGGGAACAACTCAAGCTGTGGCACTTTCTAAGTGTTCAGATGTCTTTATAAACCATTCAAGCTTTGTTATTCTGATTAAGAATCTCATCCAAATGTTGCAAGTCTTACAATCTTGTGACACATTTGCAGCCATCTGTTCCAAGTAACTGATGCCTCACAGTTCTAGATTATATAACCCTGAGCACAAAATATTTTGTATATACAAAGTGCTATTTTGCCTGAAGGGATTTTTGTTTTGAAGTCAAACATCTGAAGCTATATGTTAACCAATTCATATGTATCCCCATGTTTATGAACATTCATATACCCCCACCTTTCACTCAGTCTGTCCAATTATAGTTGTGCAGTGGCAGCAAATGAAGTGAATAGAGTAAAAAGCCAGGTCAAATGGCATTCATCCTAAGTAACTGGTTGGCAAACTTAGATACATTATTCGTTATTTCCGTCTCCATCTTCAGCCATATGTTGATCCAGTTTGTAAACATGACAGCAAAATGTTCGGGGTGGCAGCATTTCTATGTGTATGATAGTATCTCTATCGAAGAACAATTGATGAGTGTAGGTCTGCAATTTAAAAAGAAAATTTGGGTAAAACTGGATATGCAGGAGCAATAAACACATGTTCCATGTTTTCTCTCTCCCTCCCCTCCCAACACTGGCTACACAAATGAATCCAATGAATAACTAATTAGAAAAGTCTCAGGTTTGTTTCCCACTCTATGTTAGGATAATTGTATTAGCTCCAAGTGAGCTAATACAGATTAAGCTTGGAATAAGAATCTTGCTCAATATTTCTTTTGCTAATCATAATGCAAAAATGCATGTGTTTATATTCAGTGAGGATAGGATTGGGTTCAGCTGCTGTAATCTTTGCAACTGAATAGACTATCAGCACTCTCACATGAAAAACGACCACTGAGATGAGGTATCAGATGGCTACAGATTCTGATGGAACCTACCTCAGTAAAGAGTGAGGTTCCTCAGAGGAATAGGGGAGGGAATAACTTGGAAATTTACTGCAAAATTTTATATTTAAGTCCTTTGTCACTAGAATGAAGGAAACAAAACATAAAATGGTTTCATACCAAGGATTTCCTGTAAAATGGGGTAGCCAGAGCCAGATGACCAGTAGGACATTGAAAACTCTGCTTCAAGGATGTTGGCAAGCGAGGAAGGCCATAAATACTGATTACTCACCCAGGAGACACAAGCTGATGCCAGAGGAAAATGGTGACACCTCCTGGGGGCTGGCATGCACCACCATGATGACAAGTTCTCCAGCAGCTTGGCCAATTGTGAAAACAACCCACAACTATACTTGGAAGCTTCATGTGTGGTACTTGTGGCACATTAAAAAGCCTCATATGTGGACAACTAAACAAAAGCTTGCAGTGTAGCCATTCCCTTGGACCAATCATTTAAATTTAAACGAAACCTTGACAGTTAACTGTTCCCCAATGCATTCTCCATAGCAACACTTCTACCAGAGTCCATTTGTCTACTAATCAGATCTCTCTTCTCATGTAGTATTATTGTTGTTCCCTTTATAGCTGGTATTCTTGTGAATCTGTCCCAATGAATGCTTGACGAAAAGATTTGAAAATATTTCTCTTTTTTCAGCAAGATTTGACTTCTATACAACCAACCTTAGGTTTTGATATTTTGATAAGATATCAACATCATTGCATTACTTCTGTAAATCCCATCTATTTTGTAGCTTTCTACAATACCATTCCTGCATACAATAAATGTAAAATTGTTTTTATTGTCCCTTTCACTATGGAGTGAATATTCAGTTCTTATTCAATTGTGGAAGTAGACATTGCCATACAGACTCAAATTTTATACAGGTGATTTGAAAGCTGGCATTGTTCATCTTTGTCTACAGGAATTAGTAAAGTCCATGAATCCAATTTAACTGTGCAAGTGGATGGATTTTGAATGAGCTAATATGTCACACTATTTTTAGTAATCCTCACTGCAAGCAAGTACTTAAAATAATAAAGTAACTATTAATAAAAACAGAAAAAAAAGCAAAATAGGAAAGCACACTTTGAGAATAATCTTCATTGTAGTTTCATGAGTTCTACAGATGGTCCCCAAATGTGATTAAGCGGGTGTTCTATTGGCGTGTCATTAAGATGCTCAACAACAAAAGTTAATTAGTAGCTAATAACCAATGGGCAATTTATTGGTAATACTTACAAAATCCCAAGGTTCCTTTAATGGAATACGTTTAATTAAGATGCCAGATTGGTTGTCGTAAAGATCAAGATGAATCTTTTCTTCAGTATCTGTTGGAGGTGCTGCTAAAACGGTCAACAGTTCAAGCTCATCCTCGTAGTCTACCATTTTAAAAGTCTTAAAAAATGATAAAATAGCAAAGGAATAAGAATTTTTCATTTGTAATTACAACTCCCTGATAACTTTAACAATCCACATAGATGATTTCCCATGCCTCATTTGTCTGCATAGACTGTTGTCTATAGAGGTAGCAAATATTCCAATGTTTTACATTCTTATAAAACAACCTCTATTAATTTCAGTTAAACTTGTACCTGTTTGTGTAATTCATAGGATCACTTTTTTTCCCACAAGCTTAATGCTACAATATATACTCATCATTTCTCCATCTAACCAATAACAGCAACCAATAACAATCATATTTTAAAATCAAATACACTGAAGGAAATAATATGAACAACCATGAACAAGATTTATGTCCCTTGATCAGACTGACTAGGTAACTCATCCGCGTTAAAGACCCTAAGATGGTGCAGGAGCTAGGCAATATCTTGCCAGCTGTCCCCAGTATATCCTTTAATTCTATCTTTTATACTCATTCTCTGCTTTTAAAACAGTACTCTCTTTTAAATTCTCTAATAATGTTATGCTACATTCTGCACACTCTCATTTCCTTCTCTCCAATGTACTCTATGAATAGTATGTTTTTCTATATAGCATGCAAGAAACAATACTTTTCACTGTATCCCAATGCATGTGACAACATGTGCAATATTCATTATTTGGCACAGTGGGTGGGAAAAATGGGGTAGACACTCAGAGTGAGCCTGTTAAAACAAAATGGTAAGAGGTGTTACATCAAGCTGACAGGGCTGGCTCAGCAACTTAGGTTTTCTGAAGATGGGGGTACCCCTTTTTTAAAAAAAATAGATCTATATATCTTTACCACAGGACTCTGCTTCACCCATGGAATACCATTCCTGACAGTGCCTGGACATGACCTCTCTGTCAGGGGACTGTACTCACCTCTGTGCCTCTGGTGCATTCTGCTCATCAGGTGCACATCATGGAAGATCTGTTGTGGCATGATGAAATGAATGACCCTTTAATATGGTGGGGGAGGGGGCATTGGGGGGGTCTATTTGGAATTGAGGCTTGATAATGACTTTTAAGTATATTTAAATGGAGATCTCAACATTCAACTTCAGGATGCTCATTATGTCACCGGCTGGAGCGGAGGCGGAAATATGACAACAATTGATCAGGGAAATCTCACAGCTGTAAAAGCTGTTTTGGGACTCCCACAGGGTCCCCATCCCACTGTCATTACAACTTTAGATATTCTGCAATTTAAGACAAAGAAAATAATGTTTTTATACTCCACCTCTCTATCGATATAGGCCAACATTTTATTTGCCTTGCTAATTACTTCCTGCTCACATTTTGAGATTCACGTATGAGGATATCAGATTCCTTGACATTGCAGTGCTGCACAGTTTCACTCCATTTGGAAAAAAATTTGCATTTCTATTTTTTTCCACAAGAATGGACCACCTCAAATTTTCACACACTATACTCCTACTCTACAATTTTTTTGTCCATTCACTTAACCGGTCTAAATCCCTTTGCAGAGTCTATGTCCTCCTACAATTTGCTTTTCTACTTATGTTACACTATTGAGGCTGCTGCAATGAGTATTTGGAATGGACAAACTGGAAATGTGAAAGAGAATAAACAGGATAACAGACAATATCAAGTGCCATGGAATATTGGATTTGCACTGTCAATTGGTAGTTTTACTTCGCAACATATGCCATTTTATATCTCATTTGTTCCACTATTCAGCAGGTATGATAGTCTAAATACAGCAAGCATTCTGACACACAATTCCTTCAATAGAATGTTCATTTCACCAGCCATTAAACAAGGATAGAGTTAGAGGTGTTTCACCTGCCACTTGTGCACTTTGGGTCAGATGAGATCGAATAGTAGTTCTCAAACTTTTGGAGCAGTATTACAAGTATAGGACGAAGCTACAGAACCCAGTCTAGGGGTTTGTGAGCATTGTGAGGGTTCAAACATTATGTGGGAAAAATGGAGGTTTGGAAAGGTGGGGGGGGGAGACTCTGAGGGCACGATGCTAAAAACCTAGCCTTATATGCCTTAACTGTCTTCATCTGATAATTTTTGTCAATATAGTAGAAACCAAGTGATAAATTAACTGCTCAAATTAACTGAATTCTGCAGAAAAATAAGTTAATTTCAATCTAGCTGCAATTCCTCATCAATGCCTATGAAACAAAAATGAAAAATTCAAAATTGTGCAAAGTTTACATACAAAAATAAATCAATAATACACGTTGTATCGATTAGGAAAAGTTGCAGTAATCAGATTCAGAAAATAATCAAATTCATAAGAATAAACAACATGCAGGTTGGAGAGATCAGTTTAGCTGAAAGGAACCCGAGGGAGGACAGTTCGCATTTACATAAAGTGGTAATGTATTCATTTAAAATGACAGCCAAATACTGAGATAAGTCTCAAATTAAATTCTGCTTCACCATTAACAAGTAGCTTCAAGACTTGCCCTGTTAAAAGAAGAAAATGAGTCCAATATATTTGAGTACTCTAAATCTACAATTACCTCGTGAATGTCATCGTCTAATTGAAAAAATCGCCTCTTCACAGCTCGGCCACTAGCGGTTACTTTTACTGTGCTCTCCAGCTTGAATAAGGAAATTTTTTTTGAACAGTTAAATCAGTAACAGATTCCTTTTGGTTAATACTTTCTGAAAGTATCTAATGCTTTCAGAACTTTTTATCAAGTGAGCAAATATCCTAAAAAGCACCAGATTAGAGCACTTACTTTCTTTACTCAAACATATATATATAAATTCATCTATCTATATGTATGCATAGAAATATTTTCTTAGTGGGAGAATAAAAGTGTAAATTAGATTTATTGCCATGGCTACACATGTACCAGTGGCAGCATATATTAAGTAGCTGGAATAATTTGTTTGGGCTTAGCTCCCTTTGGGCTTTGGGAATCTGCTTATACTGGTTAATGGTTTTGGATCACTATCCTTGTCTGTTTTAAGGAGGATTAATGTTGGCCTTTATTTCAATCATGGTCAATTTACTTGATGTTGGGTGCTGCCTGAACCCCTATTTTATCACTTCCATGTCACTACATTGAATTATTCTGATTAAGTTACTTCCCAGACATGTGTGTTTATTGTGGGAAGAGCAGGGTTCCCCACAGTGGGAAGAAATACAAATCATGCAGTTACTTCTGTTAACCAGTGTGTTGTGGAAGGGGGCGGAGGAGATGTTTTATTTTCTGAATAAGTCTAACGAATATTCTTCCTGTTCCAAAAGCTAATTATGGATAACACTGGTATACCCTGTGAAGTGGGTCAATTTCTCCTCCCTTAGCAGGATTGAGTACATTGCATCAATTTGGATGTTGGAAAAACTGATTGGAATCTTGGCTGGCACAAAACATATTTTGGTGACAATTGTCTCTTCTTTCTGATGACAGAAATCAGACGATTTTCGAGGAAGTGATGAAGATAATTGATGAGGATAGGGCAGTGGATGTTGTCTAAGTAGATTTCAGTAAGGCCTTTAACAAGATCCCTCATGGCAGACTGGTACAGAAAGTGAAGTCACATGGGATCAGAGACAAGCTAGCAAGGTGGATACAAAACTGGCTCAGAGAAGACGGAGGGTAGCAGTGCAAGTGTGCGTTTCTGAATGGAAGGCTATGACAATGGCGTTCCTCAGGGATCAGTGCTAGAACCTTTGTTGTTTGTAATATATATAAATGATTTGGAGACAAACATAACTGGCTTCGTTAGTAAGTTTGCGGATGACACAAAATTTGATGGATTTACGGATAGCGATGAGGACTATCAGAGGATAGAGCAGGATAAAGATCAGTTGGAGACTTGGGCAGAGAGATGACAAATGGAGTTTAATCTGGACAAATATGAGGTGATTCATTTCGGAAGATCTAATTCAGATAGGAAATATACAATAAATGGCAGAACCCTTAACAGTATTGATAGCCAAAGAGATCTGGGTGTACAGGTACACAGGTCAATTAAAAGTGACAATGCAGGTAGAGAAGTTAGTGAAAAAGGCACACAACATGCTTGCCTTCATCGGCCGAGGTACTGAGTTTAAAAGTTGACAAGTCATGCTGCAGCTTTTAGGTTGCACTTGAAATATTGTGTTCAATTCTGGTCGCCACATTACCGGAAGGATGTGGAAGCGTTGGAGAGGGTACAGAAAAGATTTACCAGGATGTTGCCTGAGTACGGAGGCATTATCTATGATGAGAGGTTGGAGAAACTTGGTTTGTTCTCATTAAAATGATCTGATGCCATCATCAGGTCCCAAACTGGAATGCTTATAGGGTACTTCTGATTCAGAGACAGGGACCCTACACAGTATGCCACAAGACCTCCTGATCCAGAGGTTACAAAGTGCTTAATAAATGCAAGTTTTTTCTTTTTCAATAATTTCATATTTGTCCATAAAGTTTCTCCCAATTGGCCATCATCACTTTGGTGGAAGGTGTTAAGAGTTTAAAACTAGATAGGGTAGGATTCAGAGAGCAGATACCTGGTGAAACAGTCAAGCCAAACCTTCATTCATAAAGTCTGACATTTTATGCTAGCATTTTATCTGGCAGTGGGGAAATTGCATTTAATGGGGCAGATTAAATATGAATGTTCATTAAAACAAGCAGAATTTTGAATCAGAATAGGTTACGTAGTGGTAAATTAATCAGTTACAGAGCATTGCTTAATGCAAGATGATTTATGATGATGTTAGTCAACTTATAGGACCAAATACAGATTGCCATTTAAATAGCTTAATATCCAAGACCTGTTCCATTACAGGTAGTTAACTTTTAGTAATATCACTAATATTTAACAGGTATTTTCAAACTAATTCACGCATTTAGTAATTTACCCAGGAGTGGAAAAAAGTTAGTTCAATATATTTCAACATAACTGAGATCCACTTGGTCATGAAAATGTTTTGTTTGTATCTGATCTGAAAAGTCAAAGTGCTATTAAAAACTATTAACAATACAATAAGACTGTACATTTAGGTAGGAGACTTGCATGAAATTCATTTAGTTTAACAGAATAAAATACAACACTGAAAATTCAATTGCAGCCACAATCTATTATAAATGGCTAACAAGTCACAATTTCAGTACAATTACATTCAGTGAATATCTTCCATTTTTGCTTCCATTAGTGCTCATCTAACTCACTCTAGCTTATGTCTCTCTGAACTTGCAGTACTCTTCTCTCAGGACCACTGTTGTCAAGGGTGACAAAAGTGCTGTTGGTGTTGTTTGGCATGTTAATTTCTATCAAGCAGAGGCTGAATGCCAATTTTCTACATTTTTTCCAATCTCTCTGGGGACTGAACCCACCATTAAATATTGTTTTCAGGATTATGAACCTCAAGTTCTGTGGTTATCTTCCCTCCATGGTCTCCAACTCATTGTTCCCACCCTAACCCTGAACAGCTCACTTCTGCCTCTTTCTAAAGATCCAGAAACAAGACTGCCCTACTATACCCTAAATTATTGATATCTGGCTTCCTTTAGACACAACCATCTTCCTTTACGTGAAGTATGATTCCAACCATGGAAAATCTTCCCTGATTCCCATCTACTTCCACTATATTGGGGACTCCTTCATGCCACATTGTCATGTGTTTAGTTTCTTTACCTGTTCCATTATCAGTCCCTTTGCCTTGCACCATGAAGCCTTTTGTCATTTAATGACTCCTGTTCTCCAACCAGTCACAGTCTTTCCTTTTAATTCTTTATCCCTTAACTCGCCCTTTCACTTACTCAGAAACTGTTTACATCCTTTACTTTTCCCAGTTCTGCTGAAGTTCACACACCCAAAATATTCTCTCTCTACAAATACTACCAGGCCTGCTAGGTATTGAGTATTTTCAGTTTTTATTTCAGATTTCCAGCATTCACTGTATTTTGCTTTATAACTTCCATATTTTATTACTCTACCAAGGATTACAAGATCCCAAACTCCCAAGCATTCTTGCAAAAGAGAAGCAGACTGAGGTTGCTCCATTTATCCTTTTCTTTGAGTTGACTATTAAAACCCTAGGAAGCAACTGTCAGAAGGAACTTAATAATCCACCAGTAATGGCTGAAGAAATTGAACATAATATCACTAGGACGTCCTACTTTACGTAACTAACCAAGTTTCTTCACTCCTCTAAATTTTATAGAAGACTAAATTTGCCTAATTCTCTGGAAATAAAGCTTAACCTCCCTAATACAGAATATTACTTGTCCAGAATATTCCTAAACAGATTTCCAAGAACTGAAACTCCACAGCATTTTCTTCTGAAGTGGACAAATACAGAAACATCTGGATTCAAATATCTTGGACATAATAGCAATGCATAAATTAAATTGGCTATGCAAAATAAACTCTTCTTCCCTAGTCAGCAGATAGATTCATGGAACAACCTGCTCATATTACTCTTACGAAAAACAAGCACAGTAAACAAAAAAGGATATTTGACTAATTGACTAATTGACTGAGCCATTCTTTGCTTGAAGTGAAAGGGGGCAGGGCTTAAATCATCAGAAAGCCTGCTACTGCAGCAGAGGGTGCCATTGCGCATGTGCCAACCTCTGTGACAACCAGCAGAGGGCTGAGAACTCAGAGAGAAACTGGTCACAGAGACCTATCAGGCCTCTGCTGCTGCTGCAGCCAATCTTGACCCACCAGCCCCTTCCCTGTGCAGCTGTTGTGGGGGCCCGCAGCTATCACAGGGGCCCATGGCCGATTGTGAGCCCCACCCCATCCAGAAATATCATCACCCTTTCTCTCCCCACCAATCACCTATAGAGTGGTAGCAGGGCTCCCCTCCCTTCCTCGCTGGTTGCCTGCCCAGTGGCAACTGGGCCCCTCCCCATACCAATTGCAACTGCAGAGTGTGCAATACTTCCCCTCACTGATCAGTAGACACTGCCTACTGTCCAGTGCCAGGATACCCTTTAGGCACTGGCTAGTGGTCGATTCAGTAAGAGGTCTGACCAACACCAATTTTAAATCCAACCGATTTATTTGATAGTAAACCTGCTAGCTTTTGGCCTTTACGCCTTCATCAGGCGAATGAGAACACTTCATTCGCCTGACAAAGGCACAAAGACCGAAAGCTAGCATAGAACATAGAACATTACAGCACAGAACAAGCCCTTCGGCCTTCGATGTTGCGCCGACCAATTAGGAAAAAGCAATGACCCTCTAACCTAAACCATTCCCTTTTCGTCCATAAACTTATCTACTAACCTCTTAAACGCCACCAAACTTGGGGCATCTACAACTGCAGCAGGCAGGGCATTCCATACCCTTACCACCCTCTGGGTAAAGAACCTACCTCTGACATCCGTCCTATAACTAACACCCCTTAATTTAAAGCTATGTCCCCTCGTGCTAGCTTTCTCCATCCTAGGAAAAAGGCCATCACTGTCCACCCTATCTAAACCTCTAATCATCTTATATGTTTCAATAAGGTCTCCTCTTAGCCGCCTTCTTTCTAACGAAAACAACTCAAATCCCTCAGCCTCTCTTCATAAGACCTGCCCTCCATACCAGGCAACATCCTGGTAAACCTCCTCTGTACCCTCTCCAATGCCTCCACATCTTTCTTATAATGCGGGACCAGAACTGTACACAATACTCCAAGTGCGGCCGCACTAGAGTTTTGTACAGTTGCAACATGACGTCGCGGCTCCGAAATTCAATCCCCTACCAATAAAAGCTAAGACTCCGTATGCCTTCTTAACAACCTTATCGACTTGATTGCCAACTTTCAGGGATCTATGCACATACACACCAAGATCCCTCTGTTCATCAACACTATTAAGAGTCCTACCATTCGCCCTATACTCTACACATTTGTTATTCCTGCCAAAGTGAATTACCTCACACTTTTCCACATTAAACTCCATTTGCCACCTCTCGGCCCAGCTCGGCAACTTGTCCAAGTCACTCTGTAAACTATAACACCCCTCTTCACTATCTACCACTCCACCGACTTTAGTGTCATCTGCAAATTTACTAATCCATCCTTCAATACCCTCATCCAGATCATTTATAAAAATTACAACAGCAGGGGCCCCAAAACAGACCCCTGAGGTACACCACTTGTCACCGAACTCCAAGATGAATATCTCCCATCAACCACCACCCTCTGTCTTCTATCTGCTAGCCAATTCCTAACCCAATTAGCGAAATCACCCTCTATCCCATACATCTGCATTTTCTGCAGAAGTCTTCCATGGGCCACCTTATCAAACGCCTTACTAAAGTCCATATAGACCACATCAACCGCCTTACCCCCATCCACCTCTTTAGTCACTTTTTCAAAAAACTCAATGAGGTTAGTAAGGTACGACCTACCCTTCACAAAACCATGCTGACTATCCCCAATCAATTCATTTCTCTCTAAATAACTATAAATCCTATCCCTAATAATTCTCTCCAATACGTTGCCCACAACAGAAGTAAGACTCACTGGCCTATAATTCCCTGGAAAGTCTCTCTTCCCCTTCTTGAACAATGGGACCACATTCGCTATCCTCCAGTCTTCCGGCACTATACCGTAACCAACGACGACCTGAAGATCAGAGCCAGAGGCTCTGCAATCTCCTCTCTCGCCTCCCAGAGAATCCTAGGGTAAATCCCGTCCGGCCCAGGGGACTTATCTAACTTCAAACCCTCAAGAATATCGAGCACATCCTCCTTATCTACTTCAATACTTTCCAGTTTGCAACCCTGTATCCCAGTGTTCTCCATAACTACATTTACATCTTCCTGCGTGAATACCGAAGAGAAATATTTGTTCAGTGCCTCTCCAATCTCTTCAGGCTCCACGCACAACTTCCCACTGCTGTCTCTGACTGGCCCTAATCTTGCCCTAACCAATCTTATATTCTTAACATATCTAAAGAAAGCTTTAGGATTCTCCTTAATCCTATCAGCCAAAGTCTTCTCGTGTCCTCTCTTAGCTCTCCTCAATTCACTCTTTAGCTCCCTCCTGGCTAATCTATAGCTATCCATTGCACTAACTGAGCCTTCAAGCCTCATCCTGACATAAGCCTCCCTTTTCCTTTTAACCAGCGAATTAACTTTTTTAGTACACCATGGTTCCCTTACTCGACCATTTCCTCCTTGCCTGACAGGGACATACTTATCAAGGACTCGCAGTAGCTGATCCTTGAATAAGCTACACATTTCAGATGTTCCCAGTCCCTGTAGTTTCCTAGTCCAACCTATGCACCCTAATTCCCTCCTTATGGCCTCATAATTACCATTCCCCCAGCTATAACTACTGCCCCAGCTTCATGCCTATCCCTATCCATCACTAAGGTGAACGTAACCGAATTGTGGTCACTATCACCAAAATGTTCACTAACTTCCAAGCCTAACACCTGGTCTGGCTCATTGCCAGCACCAAATCCAATGTAGCCTCACCTCTAGTTGGCCTATCTACATACTGAGTCAAAAAACCTTCCTGCACACTTTGTACGAAAACTGACCCCTCTAACGAGCTAGAGCTATAGCTATTCCAATCAATATTAGTAAAGTTAAAGTCCCTCATAACAATTACCCTATTACTTTCACTCCTGACCAGAATTGACTTTGCAATCCTTTCCTCTACCTCTCTAGAACTTTTAGGAGGTCTATAAAAGACTCCCAACAGGGTGACCTCTCCTCTCCTGTTTTTAATCTCAGCCCATACTACCTCAACAGACAAGTCCTCATCAAACTTCTTTTCTATCACCGTGATACAGTCTTTGACCAATAACGCCACTCATCCCCCCCTTCTACCTCCTTCTCTACTCCGACTAAAGCATTTGTACCCCGGAACCTGCAACATCCATTCCTGTCCCTGCTCTACCCAAGTCTCTGAAATGGCCACAACATCGAAGTTCCAGGTACTGATCCAAGCTGCAAGTTCCTCCACCTTATTGCGAATACTTCTTGCATTAAAGTATACGCATTTCAAACCATGCCCTACTCCACCTGTACGCTGCTGTGCTTTACAGTTCTCATCTATGACCCCCCTATTCTCGTCCCTCTTAACATCCAAACTACTCAGGATCCCACCCCCCCTCTGAATCAGTTTAAACCCCCCTGCATAGCCTTTGCAAATTTTCCCCCAAGATATTGGTTCCCCTCTGGTTCAGGTGTAGACTATCTCTCTTGTAGAGGTCCCACCTACCCCAGAATGAGCCCCAATTGTTCAAGAACCTGAACCCCTCCCTCCTGCACCATCCCCGCAGCCACGAGTTCAAACATTCCCTCTCTCTGTTCTTCTCTAAACTATCCCGTGGCACAGGCAAGAGACCAGAGATAACCACTCTGTCTGTTTTGGCAGGTTTACTATCAAATAAATCGGTTGGATTTAAAATTGATGTTGTCAGACCTCTTACTGAGTTTACCCCAGTCCAACGACGGCATCTTTACATCATGACTACTAGTGGTCGATGCCATGATATCAGCGCCATGGGCCGACATTGCCCGAGGAACAGCCTCTTACCCCTCACCACTCCAGGAGGGCTCTCATTGGCCTCCGATTCTACTGGCGAGACCATCATGACTGGTCCCCATTTATGGGACCAGCTGTTTTTTCGCTGGAGAAGAACCCCTTACGGTGAAGTCACAGAGGCAAGTGAGCCTGGCAAATTGAGTCCCAGGCTTGCTAATTTCATTTACATTTATGTTGAAATTTGATTCAAATAATTTATCCAGCCTCGTATCAGAAATGGGTAGATATCCTGTGTGAGTAAATCACTGAGGTGAGAAATCAGGCCTGAGTGACTTCTCGGCACTCCTGCGACCTTGCCAGTTCGCCCGACCTATCGGCCAGTTTTGGCGCAACAGTAAGATTGCTCCCTACATTTCAACTTCCCTTGGAACCCTGCAAGAGTTTCTGAATCTCAATAATGGACCAATGTGATTAATGATTAAAAAAAAGAAAATTAGAGTTACTGTTTACCTCTCTTTCTCTTGCAGAAGAAATAGTAAAGGCTCGTAAAACCTGCCATCTCTGTACATCTTCAGATTTTTCAGACAGCTGCAACACACTAGAAAGGAGTGTTAACATAATTGACAGTAAATGTCCATCTATGTTATAAATTACAATGGAAATATTTTGCACAATAGCAAGAATACATCAAACAACAATTGATATTTTAAGTTTTTTCAGTAACTGTCAATGTTTTCTTAATTTCAGTGGAAAATTCACATCACTTTGGCAAGAATTGATGTCATATAGCACAATCAGACATAGGGACGCAGTAATAAAAGTAACAGGACTGGGAGTAGGCCATTCTCCCTCTTCAGTATGCTCTGCCATTCAACAAGATTGTGACTGATCTTCCAATTCAATGCTATTTTCCTGCCCTATCCCCAAATCCCTTTATATCTTTAGTATCTAAAAATCTATTAATCTCTGTCTTGAATATACTTAATGACTGAGCCTCCACAGCCCACTGAGAAAAAGAATACCAAAGATTCTTCACCCTCTGAGTGAAGAAATTCCTCCTCATCTCAGTCCTTCTTATTCTGAGACTATGTCCCAGTTTCTGACCCCCCGGTAAAAAATCCTTCCTGCATCAACAAATTTTCAATGCATCAATGAGATCACTTTTCATTCTTCAAATAGATTCAGTTTCCTCAATCTTCCATCCCAGGGATTAGTGGTGAACCTTTGTTGCACTCCCTCCACGCTATGTCCTTTCTTAGGCAAGGAGATCAAAACTGCACACAATACTCCAGGTGTCTTTTCACCAAGGCTTCATACAACTGTGGCAAGGCATTTTTACTCTGCACTTAGATCTTCTTGCAATGAAGGCCAACATACCATCTGCATTCCCAACTGCTTGCTGCACCTGCATATTAGCTTTTAGTGACCAATTAAGCAAAGACACTCAAGTCCCTTTGAACATCAGCACTTCTCAAAGTCTCACAATTTAAGAAATACTTTGCATCTCTATTTTTCCTAACAAAGTAGATAACTTCATCTTCCCTCTGCCATGTTCTTACCCACTCACTAAACTGGTCTGAATCTCCTTGAAGTTTCTTAGCATTGTCCTCTCAACTCAAATTCCCACCTAGTTTTGTGTCATTAGCATTTCATACATGTGAATAGCTAGATCCCAAGTACTGACGTTTGTGGTAAGATATTAGTCAGAGTCTTCTAACCTGAAAATGAACCATTTATTCCAGCTCTTTATTCTTCTCTTCATTATCCAATTCTGAATTCATGCCAGTATATTTCTCTCAATCCCATGCACTCTAATTTTGTTTACTAACATCCTATAGAGACCTTATCAAAAGCTTTCTGAAAATACAAATATCCATTCAGGTGCTCAAAAAACTCTCACAGGTTTGTCAAACAGTATTTCCTTTCATAAATCATGGGAACGCCATGGTAGCACAGTGGTTAGCACTGCTGCTTCACAGTGCCGGGGACCCAGGTTCGGGTCACTAACTGTGTGCAGCTTACACATTGTCTTCATGTCTGCATGAGTTTCTTCCGGGTGCTCTGGTTTCCTCCCACATTCTCAAAGATGTGCTGATTAGGTGCACTGACCCGAACAGGCACCGAAGTGTGGTGACTAAGGGAATTTCACAGTAACTTTATGGAGTGTTAATGTAAGCCTTACTTGTGACTAATAAATAAACTTTAGGAGTCTAAAACTAGAGGACATAGGTTTAAGGTGAAAGGGGAGAGATACAAAAGTATCCAGAGAGGCAATATTTTCACACAGAGGATGGTGAATATCTGGAAGAAGCTGCCAGAGGTAATAGTAGAAGCGGGTACAATTTTGTCTTTTAAAAGCATTTAGACAGTTACATGGGTAAATGTGTACAGAGAGATATGAGTCAAATGGATTAGCTTAGTGGTTTTAAAAAAAAAAGGGGCGACATGGATAAGTTGGACCAAGTGGCCTATTTCCATGCTGTAAATCTTTATGACTATGAAATTTATGTTGATTATGTTCAATTCTACTATTATTTTCTAAGTGACCAATTATCACATCTTTATAGTAGACTCTACTTTTCCCTATTGCCAGCCCTGCTTTTCCTTCTGAATAGGCCCTGAATTTTTTTTTCCTTATGCTAGGGATAGTTTTTCCTGCTATTTTTCTCTCTGGTAAAACAAACTCCAATATATCTCTTACACTGAGTTAATTTTACCACGGCTGAACATGTTATAATAGCACACTGGCTTGCTTATAGTTAGGCTTCAGTTTATCTCTCATTTTTTATCTTGGGATAAGTTTCCTGATTACACAAGGGAGATATGCAAAGACTGGATTTGCCTACGTGTATAATAATAGACAGATGATAGTGCTTTTTTTAAAAAATCATTGTGCTAAAAAATGTCGAATTTTGATGACAATACAAATAAAACAAATCATTATTCACAGTATAGTTAGAGAAAATCAAATTTAAAAATTTAAAATTATTTAATAAAGTTCAATTAAATAATAAAAAAATTACAAAACATTTCAAATTACAGGTCTCCTTAATTAACAGTATAAAAACAAAAGGTCGACTGCACTCTGCATTTTGTATTGAGGTCCATAGATTAAATGTTGTCAGATTGAGTTTGTCTAGTCTTATACCTCAATTTCCTGGGATTGCTAGTTGGGTATACATTTTCTGAACGATATACTTTTTCAACCTCCTGTTCAGTGGAAATTTGTAGTGACTGAGGAGGGTTGTGTTTAATACTTGTATCAGTTTTCTGCTTTCCCTTTTTTTTGTGAGGCTGATTATTTACATATTTTTATTATTCAGAAAATTGTCCCCTCACCCCATTTTCCACTCACTTCTGCTTGAAAACAAGCAGGTACTTGACAGAAAAATGCAAAACGTTTTCTAAAAATGAATAGCCAGATCACTTGCTGATCAAAGATGAATGCAATTATATGAACTTACTTAATTTGTGTCGGTCCAATATGTATGATCCTTCCGGAATCATCTGGATGAAAATATATCCAGTCAATGTCTAATGTACAACATTGCATCTCCTGAATTCCATTCGCTGCCTAATTGGACAAAAGTACATTTGACAATTTATATCCCTCATCGCATTCTGTCAAAAAAGCAGTGTCAAATCAGTCAGAATACAAATGGCAGTAATCTAACTGAAATACTATAATTTCAATCATTTTGATTAACAAACATTTTTGTCAGCAATTTTCTCACTGTACCATCTTTCTCAGACTTAAAGCAGTTTCAAGGCAACACCTAACATCCTTGTAAAACAGGCTATATAACTCTGATCCCTATTCAATTATTTCTCAAGATGCAGTACTAAACTAGCAGACACACAGAAATAATTTACAGCCACCTCCACAAGCCAGAAGTATAACTCTCATTTGTTATTCTGAAAGCAGCAAGAGAGAGCCACTCCAATATTGGTACCTGTGCAAAATGACTCTTAGGTGGGGCCTTAAATGTACTAATTGGCTACCTATTTCTGTGCAGGAAGAACAATTTGGATTTGGCAACACAATCTCAAACAACTCAAAAACAGGAGATTTGGTGAATAGTGAAGAGGAATGCAAAAGACTTTAATTAGTCCAGGAGAGGTTGGCAAAAAGGAGGCAGATGCAATCTTGTGTGTCACATTGTACTTTTTGGGAAGAAAATCAAGGAATAGGAGTACACATGTATGGGTAAGACACTGAACAACGTGGATGAACAGACAGACTTTAATGAAATGTTATATCTGAGCCCCCAAGTCCAAGGTAGTTAAAATCTGTAGTACTGAGTAGACAAAAGATCAGGCTGACTTTTAGGCTGGAGAAGAACAGGCACAAAGGCAGGTAGGCACATGATTTTGTGCCACAGGCCAGCATGCAGGTTCCCTACTTCCATCCAACCATCCCCCTCAACATTTTCCTGAAGGGAGTCAGCAGGACATCCAATGGAGTGGCTGACCGTCCACAATGGTTTTGCTGAGTTAAAAATGTTGAAGAGTGTGTGCCTCCATTTTGGGATGCCTCTTCTTCAGTGCAGTCTGTTGCCTTTTTAGTACTGGAGAGTCTCCTATTGACCTGCCAAATTCAAGAACGCTGCTGGGTGTCCTTAATTGAATGGAGCACTTGTTCTCTGGCCACTAACTGGCTAACTCAGAAATTATAGCTAGGTAACTGTCCCACATGCAATGTGACAGTGAGAACAGGATTCTGAAACAACTAGAGAAAATTACGTGTGTTGTTAGGCCAGAGAGAATTAACTGCGTGCAGTTTTTGAGATCTCATTCTAGAAAGCCCTAGAGAATGTGCAGTTTAGATTCACTAATTTTCAGCTAGAAATGGCAAAGTACAATTATGAGCACAGATGGGAGATAGTGGGGCTATTTTCAATGGTACAAGAATTAAACAGCTTAATTAGTTTTTTTTTTAAAGTTAAGCCAAATTTTGGCAAAGCAGGAAACACTATTTCCATTGGTTAAGGAATCATTGACTCAGAAATTTTCAACTTAAAGTTATCACCAAGAGGGCAAAACGAGCCCAGAGGAATTTAATTATTTAGAGGGCTGCTGGAACAAGGAATATTTTACCTAAGGAAATGATTGAAGCAGGGACAAGCACATCCTTTCTGAAAGTTGGATCCAGGGTTAAAGGGAGAAAGCTGGACAGTAGGATTAATTTTGGATTGTTCGAGTGTAAAGTCAGCAGAAACACAAGAAGATGGACTGAATGAATTCTTTTTCTAAATTTCTAGGGTTTGGTGGTTTTAAAAGACACAGATTAGAAATCTGCCCAATGGCAAACCCATATTGCAGAAGTATCCAAAGGTATTGTAATACATTACCAGTTCTTTATCTTTTAACGAATAAATATGGTAAACGCCTTCCAGTTTCTTTTGATTAGGAGTAATAATGTAATGCCAGGGGTGTCCTCCAATCTGAAAAGCACTTTTAAGACAAGAAACTTCAAATAGGACAGGTGGACAATCTGTAAAAATAGAGTTTCATGTTTATATTGACAATAAGCTACTAATGAATCCTAATTCTGGATAATACAAGTAACTAGATTTTGTATTAAAATACCTGTTATTTTAATATTACATGGAATTCCAAACGGAGGTGCACCCACAATTCCAGTTGTGTTATTCCATTCACATTTTTGTCCAAGAGTACATTGTTTCTGTGTAAACTATGTAAAGACAAGAATGTTGATATTTATCTTTAAAGAACATCTCAGTCCACAATGTTAAACACTTTGGGTGGAATCTTCATATCCCGCCTGCCACGAGAATCATAGCAAGTGGCACAGAAAATTCAGCAGACTACGCAAAGGTCCATTAACCTGGGGCGAGAATTTCCAGTCTTGGGGTGAGCACAGCCGGAAAGTCCGCCCTTTGGTTAAGAGTTTGCATTTCCTTTTATGTTGGGTGTGAATGATGATAGGAGCACAAAATCTCACAAGAGAGCTCAAATTGTGTTATATGTCATTAGGAAGTCCATTCACAATTGACGTTGCCAATGGCCTAATAGGATTTTCGATAGGGTCCCGTTAGGGTAAATTTAAATCTAATTATCAGGCCACTATGTCTCATTATGCCTATCTGTTGGTGTGAGGGCAGCCAATGTGAAATACGACTGATCTCCCACAGCATGCACCTGATGGACAATTCTGTCTGAGGAACTCAGGTTAGTGTAATACTCAGGGGAGGGATAGGGAAATGCCTGAGCTCGGGCAGTGCTGGGGGGCTGGGTTGTTCTATTTTTATACACCAGAACGCCTATAAAATGGTGTCCAATCTCTAAAAAATTAAGTCGTTGGTTTGCTTCTTTTTCTAAGTTGCTAAAACATGGTAAGGAAGGCACCACTGGGGCCAGTGGCTTCAATGCTACTTTTCATACCAATGCAACACTCTGGCTCAAAAGGGGAAAATTCCATTCTTTTGTTTTCCATTTGATAGTATTGTATGTTTACAAAAAAAACATTGTGCTATCTGGCATGGATTTTACAATATCCTGTCTGTTGTTTGGACAGGGAAAACTGTGTGCAGTTCTAGAGATTCCATTTCAGAAAGCACTGGAGAATGTGCGATTTATATTCACTAACTTTGTGCCAGGAATGGGAAAATGCAGCTGTGAGCACACATTTGAGACTCTGGAGAAATTTTCCACGGTACAATACTAGGAGCAAATTAAGTTGAGATTTTTCAAAGTTGTAGAGTTTTGATAAAACAAATAGAGAAACACTATTTCCTTTGTGGGAGGCATCACTGATTCATAGGTTATCAATTTATACATAGAATTAACACATTTCTTATAGCTTTTATTGTGTGCATACAAACTAGTTAAACCAAAACATTACACAAGATAACAGGACTATGCTATGTAAGTAATTTCTTAAAAAGTAATGAAAACTTCAAAAGTTATTAGTCTCCCTGTTAATGGGAACATTGGCTTAAATTCTCCAGCGTTCGTGGGCCACTGCTGTGAGAATGGGAGACTTGACACTCACCAAATCTCCATTCAGTGTAGCGGGACTGGAGGATCCCAGCTGTGGGCAAGGTCAGGGGATCCAGTCCATTATTTTGAAACATTTTGGTCAGGCTTAGATTAATTCTGTATTTTCTGCTGCATTTGGGACCTTTAAAATTATTATGGACAAGCTAAGATAAATGATGAAGTTTTATCTACAGAATATTGTCAAGACTGAAATAAAATTAAAGCAAAAACCTGATAAAATCAAACATGACTGAGGATGCCAAGCTTAAATTTTAGAAGTCTAAAGATCACAGTGAACCTTGTCTCTGATATGGTAAAAAAAAGGAAAGATATTTGCAAACTAGAAAGAGCCACAGAAAAATATTCTGAACAATACTAACCATAACACTGTCAATAAAATACAGAAAGATGATGGAAGGAATCATCCACCGACATACTATAACACCTTAGCTAAATTAGTAGCCCCTTTGTGTCTTTAATCAGAAGGTTGTGGGTTCAGGTTGCACTTCAGAATTTAAGCACATAATCTATGTGCACTCCAGTGCACTACTAAGTTGGAGGTGACATCCTTCCAATAACACTAAGTCAAAGGAATATCAAGCATTCTAATAGCATTCGCTTGCAATGTCCTCATTTACTGTTTCTCGTTAAAACCAAAGTTTCAGTTCACTTGTTCTTCTAATTTTTCTCCTTAGAAAATACTTTCTATTCCAAAATCCAATCCAGAAGAATATTTACTGATGTTTGTTTAATCTACCTTTGACCCACTATACTTAAATACCTCACTAAATTCATTTGTTATCTATATCACACTCCTTGAACTCCTGATATTTTTTGTTGATGAAAGCCTATTTCACTTTTCCTCTGATGAAATCATTATTCTTGACAATTTCAATAATAATCAACATTGAATTAAGATACTACTTTGCATGTAACAGCATTGTTCCCATTGATAGACATCTCGTCCAACAAATTCAGCCTTGTCCACCACACACTACATTCTCATTTTACCTTCTGAACAATCCACTGGAAACTGTAAAGCTTCACCAGTCCCATGCTGTACGTCACAATGAGCAAACCGTGTGAAACAGTGGCATCTGTCACATTGTTTCCAAATATCTGTAAAATGTAAAGTTGTATTAAAAGCTTTACTACATTATATCGATTACAAATATCACATGTTGGCTTAAACGAGATGTACAGGGCAAGTTTTTTTTTTACACTGAAGGTAGTGGGTGCCTGGAACTCACTGTGTGTGTGTGTGTGTGTGTGTGTGTGTGTGATATTCCCAAAGTGTACTTGCAACCATGAGTTATGGCCAAATTTTTAGAAGAATGTACTATAAACACATTGACGAAGGAAGAGCGGCAGATGTGGTTTATATGGACTTCAGCAAGGCTTACTGAGAAAGTGAGGGAGCATGGGATCCAAGGGGCTGTTGTTTTGTGGATCCAGAACTGGCTTGCCTACAGAAGGCAGAGAGTGGTTGTATATGGGTCTTTTTCTGCATGGAGGTCGGTCACCAGTGGAGTGCCCCAGGAATCTGTTTTGGGACCCTTGCTGTTTGTGATTTTTTTTATAAATGACCTGGATGAGGAAGTGGAGGGATGGGTCAATAAATTTGCCAATGACACAAAGGTTGGAGGTGTTGTGGATATTTGGAGGGATGTCAGAAGTTGCAGCGTGACAAAGATAGAATGCAAGACTGGGTGGAGAAGTGGCAGATGGACTTCAACCTGGACAAATGTGCAGTGGTATGTTTTGGCAGATCAAATGGGATGAAGGAGTATAATATCAAGGATAAGACTCTTAGCAGTGTGGAAGATCAGAAGGATCTTGGGGTTGGGGTTATGGGACTCAAATCGGCTTCGCTGGTAGAGAATGTGGTTAAGAAGGCGTATGGTGTACTAGCTTTCATTAACCGAGGGATTGAGTTTAGGAGTCAGGAGATAATGCTGCAGCTTTATAAGACCCTGGTCAGATCCCACTTGGAGTACTGTGCTCAGTTCTGGTCATCTCATTACAGGAAGAATATGGAAGCCGTAGAAAGGGTGCAGAGGAGATTTGCAATAATGTTGCCTGGATTGGGTGGCATGCCTTATGAGAATAGGTTGAGAGAGTCTTTTCTCCTTGGAGAGATGAAAAGTGAGGGGTGCTCTGATTCAGATGTATAAGATGTTGAAAGGTATAGATCGGAGGGATTTTCAGAGGCTTTTTCCCAGGGCTGAAATGGCTGCCACAAGAGGACACAGGTTTAGGGTGCCGGGGAATAGGTACAGAAGAGATGACAGGGGTGGGTGCATGGAATCAGCTGCCGTTAATGGTGATGGAGGCAAATTCAATGGGGTCTTTTAAGAGACTTCTGGATGAGTATATGGGACTTAATAGGATTGAGGGTTATAGGTAAGCCTAATAGGTAAAGATATGATCGGGGCAACTTGTGGGCTGAAGGGCCTGTTAGTGTTGTAACTGTTCTATGTTCTATGTGTAAATGCAACTCCTAAACAGTTAACATATTTTGTACAGTCCCATGTTTTTAAGAGCTGCAATAAAATCATAAAACGTTACGACACAGAAACAGGCTGTTCACTCCAACAGATCCACGCCAGTGAAGTATTTTTGCTAACCTCTCTCATCTCCTTTAATTCTTAACTTTGTGTTCATTCCTTAGCGTCCCATAGACTGGTAGAAATTATGGGTGGAATTCTCCCATCCCACCCATGGCAGGTTTGGCACTGGGCAGGAGCAGAGAAGAAATAAATCTTAAATTGGAAGCATGTGCAAGTCTAGATTTTAAATGTAGAATCATAGGATAAAATCCCTGCAGCGCTGGAAGAAGCCATTTGGCCCATCAAGCCCAACCGATAACAAACCCACCCACAGGCTCTATCCCCATAACCCCACATATTACCTTGCTAATCCCTCTCAGTGACACTAAGGGGCAACTTAACATGTCCAATCAACCTACCCACACATCTTTGGACTGTGGGAGAAAACTGGAGCACCCAGAGGAAACTCATGCAGACACAGGGAAAACATGCAAATGCCACACGTCTCCCATGGCCGTAAGGCAGTAGTCACTGTGTCAAAGGAAAACGTGAAGCAAGGGATGGAGAAGTGATTGTTTTGGAGTGGAGGCACATATCTAAGGAACTTGGTTCATACTTCAGTTTTTTTAAAGTTAAAGATTATCTGTTATTGTCATAAGTATGCTTACATTAACACTGCAATGAAGTTACTGTGAAAATCCCCTAGTCATCATACTCCGGCGTCTGTTCCAGTACACTGAGGGAGAATTCAGCATTGCCAATGCACCTTTCGCTCTGTGGGAAGGTACTGGAGCACCCAGAGAAAACCCAACAGGCACACGGAGAATGAGCAGAATCTGCACAGATAATGACCCTACCTGGGAATTGAACCCAGGTCCCTGGCACTGTAAGGTAGCAGTGCTAACCATTGTGTCACCATGCCACCCCATAGTTTCTGAAGCATAGCCAGGTTTTGGAGGCAGTGGTACAGGACATTTGGTGCTGAGAGATGTACAGGTTAGGTGGACTGTCCATGTTAAATTGCCCCTTATTGTCCCAAGTTGTGTATGTAAGGTGGACAAAGGGCCGTGGGGATCAGGCAGCCAGTGGTGCATACTCGATAGGCTGAATATCCTCCTCCTCCTCAATGTAGGGATTCTATGATTTGAGCTAAAATGAAGTTTGTAGTTTGCTGAGATAATTAAATAGTTGATAAAGGATTGTACATAATGAATCTTTAACAGTTCCATGGTGTAGGAGTCAGAAATTATGAAGTGAGGAATTGCAGGTCTTGATGTCAGAGAGGTGCATATGGGAATGAGGTAGTATCCCTATTGAGGTGGACAGAAATCAAGAAATGGTCAAACAATTTTCCATAAGTGAGTCAGACACTTATTTCCTCCAATTTGATTTCTTTGCCAATGCTTTGTTGGTTGGTTTGATGTAAAACCTTCTTCTGTGAAGAAGCCTTGGAGTACACCCAACTGGAGGTAGGCTTGATGCCTGACCACAATAGACAAGTTTGGAGTGTGTACTCCACACCCACAGAATAGGAAATCAGTTGAGTAGAAATGGGTTTTGTATTTAGATGGTCAGCCACAAACTGCTGAGGGTTGAAGATGACCCATAAATTGGACGATATCCCGAATGTGGTAAATACATGCTCTACAAGAATGAATACAGAGCTATTACATGACTAATGTCCAGATTTCACCATTTCATGGAATGCCATCTTTAAATAAATTGCTTCACTGAGATAACTGTTAAATAAGAGGCAGAAAAATACAGAAAGTAATTTATGATGCAATTAATTCACTGAATACACCATGAGGATTTTTAAAAAAAATAAAGCTACTTACATTTTTGTCAATACCCAGCATTCCTACGAAAGTAAGAGGTAGAACTCGGAATAAAGCTAAATGTATAAAAACAGAATGTTGAATTCCAGCCTAAAAGACAATAAGAATTATTATTTTAAAATAAGGCAACCAGAAAACAATTCAATTGTCGGAAAGCACAAAACATTCTGATATTCAAAAATTTTAAACCAGGGACCAACTTAACTAAAATTAAATGATGAGAATATCCGCAGGTGTCACAGGAGAGCCACACCATGTGAGTTTGACACTACAATGTTATGTCAGTTTATATTTAACAAGGGATCTCCTGAATCTTGTGAACACATTTTAAACCTATCTGTAAAGTTAATCTCCTTGGACACTACGCCCCAAGTTGCTGTTATCAGTATAAGACTGCTAGCCATATAGGAAAGCATTATAAAAGTATTATCTGCTATAACTCTTCTGTAGTTATCTTGTATAGTTAGAATGTATCTGCTTACTTGAAATAACTACTAGGGTTAATGCAATTAATAAATTGTGCCAATGCATGTTTAAAATTAAACACCTCAAGCAGATAATAGGTAGAACAAGAAGAACTTTTTAAGATGTTGTGCATAGGCCCAGTAATGAGAATAGTTTGTGCGCTAACAGGCTGGCTTTTGCTGCAGCAGGAGTGGCTGTTACCTGCAATATTCCACTCAGTAATTTCAAGGTCCTTTACTAGATACAAGAACAAAATCTAAACATGCTATCACTGAGGATAGCTGAACAGCAAGTTGACAGAATTAATCAATCCGTTCAAAACATTTTATAACATTAATATCAAATTTTTGTTTGGTGTTCATCACTGATTGTTATCACTGTGCACAAGGATTAAAAACTCTGGTACAATTATTACAAAACTGTTTACTGCTAAACAATGGATTTCATTTTCCTTTGAAAATGTATCCGTTTCTGAAACTGGTTGCATCAAAATGACTGCCATTGTTTGATAAACTAAGTAGCATCCATTTGAGTGCACACTCGAGTTACAAGTTGAAAATGCTTTGTAGAGGATTGCTAACCACATTGATAGTCTTTATCTGCACAGAGAAAGATGAAGCAATGAAGGGGAAAAAAAACAATTTGCCTTCAGTTGCTTGCTAACTCCAAAAGGTTTTCTCTCTAAACTAGTCAATGGTTGGGTGTTCAAAATGAATGCTGACTATTAACAGTAGCTAATTAGCCATAACAAGTATAGAATCTCACAAAATCCAGTGCAGTTTGATATCAGCATAGTAGATACACCAGTACCACCACACTGCATATCATTTTCACTACTCACCGCTCTAGCTACAGCTGTAACTTTGTTCTGTGTGGTCTTGACTACTATTGTCTCTTGAGTATCATCCCAAGTCAAATACCTGTTAAATGTACAAATGTTATGCCACATCACATTAAAACAAGTTTAAAGAACAAACAGACTATTTGGCCCAACTCATCTGTGCTAGTTTTTTGTCCACCAGAGCCTCCTTCCCCTGTTTTTTTATAACCTTTACAGTATATCCTTTTATCTTTTCTTTCCCAGATACTTATCTAGCTTTTCCTTAATGTATCTATGCTGGTTGGCTCTATTATTCCATGTTGTAGCACATTTCACAGGCATGGCATTCTTGGGTAAATTAGTTTTCCTAAGAACTCACAACTGAATTTATTAGTGAATAGTTTCGATTTATATGGTCCCTAATTTTGTAATCCCCTACAACTTCAAACATTTTCCCAACGTCTATCCTACTGAGCTTCTTCATTTTAAGCAACTCTATCAGACTGCTTCTCAGCCTACTCTTTTCAAACAAAAGGGCCATTGCCTGTTCAGACATTCCTCTCAGTTCTAGCATCATCTCTGCAAATCATTTTTTAATGTCCTTTTTCTAAAAATATTCTGGCGGCTAGAACAGTGCATAGCACTGTTTTATAAAGTTCAACATATATTTTCTTGCTTTGATTTCAAATATTTCAAATCATAATTTCAGATAACTGGTTGGACTTTAACCTGGTGTCCTGAGACTTCTTACTAGGAATGTTGGTAGCCAGAGGACATAAATTTAAGATTATTAAAACAGTACAGGAGATGAAGACTTTTTTAAAAATTGTGTTATGAAAATCTGGAATGTACATCTTAAAGGCGGTGGAAATAAATTTAGTAATAACTGAAAGAAAATTAATATACTTCAAGGCATAAATTACAGAACCATGAGGAAACAATAAGAGCATTTGACTAATAGGATAACTCTTTTAAAGAGCTTGCACAGACATGAAAGGTGAATGGCCTCTTTCTGTGCTGTATTTTTCTATGTTAAATTTGGACTGTACGTCCATGAATTGGTACAAATGAATGCGGATTCATTTTTAATTCTCCATAATTACTTATGGAGAATAAGAACTTGGCCTAAAATCGTAGAATGCCCAACTGCAGAAGGAGGCCATTCAGCCCACCGACTGCCGGACACAGCATCTTACTCAGGCCTTATCCCCGTAACCCAATGTATTTATCCTGCTAATCCCCCTCACATACATATCCTGAGGCACTAAGGGGCAAATTAACCTAACCTGTGCATCTTTGGAGTGTGGGAAGAAATCCACACAGACAGACAGAGAATGTGCAAACTCAGCACAGAGAGTCATCCAAAGCCAGAATCAAACACGGGTCCCTGATGCTTGAGGTAGCAGTTCTAGCACCCTCCCACCCAGCCTAGGAAAGTAAATAGTACAAAAACAAGTAAGCGATTCTATTATAGCAAATTTTGGAATTTTGAAAACAAACTGGGTGGGATTTTACCATTGCTTTTTACCCATTTTGCAACAGGAAAATGGCGCAAAATCAGGCATAAAGCTAGCACGAATTTTTGCGACTGCTACAATTTTACAACACCCAGATTTCTGGCGCAATCAGCCTCTCACCAGAAATGAGTGAGAGGCTGGTTAATTTATTGAAATTTATTAAAATTGAACTTTGCATATATTTTGTGAGCCCAGTGCTCAATAGCCTGGGCTCAGTTTTTTTTAATAAGGAATGTAAGTTTGAATACCTGAATTTCCACTGAGATGAGAGGTAGATTTTTTCTATAATTTCTGCAGTCTTAGTAGACATACGAATGAGCCAGTTGTTTGCTGTTAGAGCTATGAGTGATGGCAAATGGTCTGATGGCTTGGGTAACATTTCTCCCTTGTGTGTAAAAGAATGTTTAAAATTATGAAAATGCTGTCAAACTAACGTCCATAAACTGCAATTTATACAAACAAAAGCAAAAATGCCAAAATAAAGCATACTGTTACAGTATACATGGAATCGTGGAGTGGTAACTGGACGATGTTACTGGTCTATGGGGCAATGGAAGTGAGGATGTTTTGGAGATATGGGGTAAGGAGAAAAACAAACTAGTAAGTTGTACTGCTTTCCTCCATTTTCTGTTTTCTACTACTCTGGGTGGGATTTTCCAGCTGCACTCATCCCAAGATGTGAAAACGCCACCCAAGGTCAATGGACCCTCGCATGGTCCCATCCTGCTCGATATGATTCCCAAGGTGAGTGGGATAGGACAATTCCATCCTTAGTCTCTTGTAGCCATATCACCTAGTGCATCATGCTTACTTTCATGGCCAAAGACAGGGCAAAAAACCTCAGAATAAGACCATCTTTTTGATAAGGAGGAATGGAACTGGATTTGGAGAAACACTCAATATCACTACTAATAGTGAGATAAAAACATACAGGTCATACATCGCCAATAATGTCACCCCTCACTTCCCAAAGATATTGACAGAGGGATACTTGGCAATGATAATGCTGGAGACAAAGGGAAAAAGATTTTGGGTTTTCCCAAGATGGTCATTAAAGTGTCCTTGTGTGGATAAATATTACGTGCCATTTGTCAGCCAAAGACTATATCAAATCTCTGCTGTTGGTTGGAATGCATTAGTGTATTTTTTGAGAAGTCATGAAAAATGTAAAATTTAAATGTCAGAATGCAAATATTTAAAAGTAAAGTCAATGAAAAATAGGATTGTAAGATCAAAAGACTACAGCAATTTTGGAAGTTAATAGAAAACATTCCTAACATGAAAAAAAAATTGTTGACTTACCCTATTAGTGATCCTATTTTCTCCTCTACATTGACTTTTAATTTATTCATTGCTGCAGGATTCCACAAGTGGCCAAGCTGGGGTGCCTCACAACAAAGGAACTTCCTTATAACATTTTTATTCAAAGTGTTGAAAATATTTGGTGATGAGTCAGGACCACTACACAATAAAGCCTAAAAACTGAATGCTAAAATGTTGATCCAGAATAAAAATTTACAAAATAAAACTACGGATTTTTTTAATGTATTCATCCACAATTTCTATTTTATATTTTAGTTGATGAGCTCATCCTTTAAAATAGGTTAATATCTTCACAAAATTAAGAGGCTTAGGATTCTCAGATGAACCCATTTAGTATTTATACACTTGCATTCCACTGTGTAATTTCAAGGCCTACATCTTCATATGACTACAGTAAAGCTAATAAGTGGACATCATTTAACTTAATTTCTGCTCTAAAGTTTTTTCCACAAATGCAACTTCCCAAAGAAGCAATTGCCATTAAATTTAAAAAATTAACTGTTTTTCCCCCCTCCCAGACTCTTTAAAAAAAACTGGACATAATCTCATTTAAATATGAAGATTTAGATGCAGGTCTGTCAGATGGCAATAGAAGTATCGGTCTCAAAAAGCAATCTCAGTCATTCTTCCATCATTGATTTAAATAGGTTCAAAGATGTTTCTCATTCTCCCACTAAGCATATTGCTCAAGCATCTGTAGTATGTTATAAAAATGGCTCTTAATTTAAAGAATTATATTAAATTTATTAATTCCTTATACTGGAAATATATCACCTAGGTGATTGTTTAAAGTTTTCACAACATTTCACAGAAAAATTACAAGTAGTCATGTGGATTTATTTGGTACAAAAGTTTCAACAGCTTTGAGTGGTTTTTCCTCTGCCCTACATACAGGGGAAAAGTCATTCTCTTGAACAGGGGAGTGGAAGAAGCAATATAAGTCCATGATGTCAGTTCTGTGCCCTATCTTTATTGCCCCACGATATTCTGGGTTTATCCGGTAAGCATGACCTGGAGTAAATGCAGGCCTGGTGTAGATGTTTTAATGAGACAGAAGTGGTGTTCCAATCCTCCCACCTATTTTTCTGAATTGTTGCCCTTTAAGGTGTCCCAGTGGAAAGGTACCGATGAGAAGCTGATTCAAAATGTCAGTAAGAATTTTGGGGATAGGCCAAAAAATGTATGGGCAGGGGATTAAGATCACTTAAAAGAAAAGTCATGGCTAATTTCTATCTCCAAAAGCAATGTGAAGATCCTAATCTCAGTAACAGCAGCACCATGCATATCTCCCAATTGTTCAGATGCATAGCTCAGTCACAACTTGGATCTGTACTGGAATCTATCTGAATAAAATGAGGCTCTAGCTCCTCACAGGTATCTATAGAGGGCAAACTGCCTCATTTCAGCTGATATGACATTAACAAGTTTTTCTGAAATCCAGCTAAAGGAATACTGCTGCACTGATGTGGTTTTTCATAATTCTTCATTTTTTTTTGCAGGTATCAAATTAACTCACCACAGGAGACTCACAAAGTAGTGCATCCTCAATCTTCTCAGACTTACGAAGTTTTGGCAATTCATACAGCAGAATTGGTTGAGGACCAGTGCTGAAACACAACAACAACAATATAAATGGGGGCATTTGCTGACGCAGTGTATGTTCTATAGTCTTCTCATCAAGTGCAAGTATCAAGACTGAGTTAGTAGGAATGAAGAAAACAGAAACACCTCACATATGCAAGTCTTCCAGCAGCTCCACAGTCAATATCCAAGCATCAAGCCTATAAAAATAATAAGGATGGCCAGTGTGCTTTAAGATAAATGCAGAATGACTGCTGGAATGCAAAGACTGATGAGCAGCAACATTCAGCTGAGAGGCATGATCCATTTTACAATGTGCTGAAGACTGTATATGGTTTATCTAACATAACATTTGCTGTGTCCTAACATCGGATGGAAATGAACTCATCACTAATAAGTCAGCTGTATTGGAAAAAGGTAGCACGAGCATTTTGCTGAGCTCAGTGGAGACTCCCACATCTCAGCAGACTCTCTGCATCAAACTGAGCAGTGGTCCAGGAAAGCAAGCTCATCTCTTCCTCCTTACAATGACAAGGCAATTGAATCAACCAAACAAGCCAAAACTTTTGGCTAGATGGCATTCCAGCAGAGATTAGGGAATATAAGAGAGCTTGTTAACAAACTTTCAGCTGTCTTCACAAGTATGAGATCAGAAAAACAGTTCCACTGCTTTTCTATCCCAAGATGCCAACAGTCAGCATTTGAATGCTGAAAGGATTCAAAAATGTACGCAAAAGCTACTGAGGGAAAAATCTTTTCTCAATTGCAGGAAATATCCATACAAGATCCCTAATAAACCGTCTACCAGATAGGCCTTGTAGATGATGTCCTGCAATCATACAATGTGCTTTTAGGGCTGTGGCACCACTAATATGGTGTGTGCAACAAAACAACTACAGGTGCAGATAGCAACAAAATCGCTGGCGGTGAGGGTGGAGAAGTATACTCTGACTTCATCACACCAGTACTAGATTGCTCCGATGCCAGAAAGTAGTTTGCAAACCTAAAAGTCTGTTTCGCAACTGGTGCCCAACAGTTTGCAATTCTTCTAGCCCCTTTCTATGCAAATCGGTTCACACCCATTCTCACCCAGAAATGGCACAAGGCTGATTACTATGTATTGACTGTATTTTAATGTCATTAGCAAGTTCAGCACAAGACCCACCCACCCCCCTCCCAGAATGCATCCACCTCTCACACCAAATCACTACTGCTTCCTTAAAGTATGGTTCCTGTGCAACAGTTGCGAGGGAAGGTGAGGTGGTGAGTACTGCTGTGCAACAACCGCTAGGATGCAAGAGGGTGTCTCAGCTTGGCTACGGTGCAGGATGGGTGCCCTTTTTTGGTGCAGGGGCTTAGAAGAGTTCAGCTGGGCCTGGACTCATTGAGTCAGGAGTTACCATTGGTTTGGGATCACATGGCGAGCATTCTCCCTGCCTGCTGAAAGATCCCTCCCCATCAAGATGTTTGAGGTCGAGTTTGAATCCCCAAATTGCACCATCCACCCTTCTCCCTACTTGGTTAATGTTGTGGTTTTAAGGCATATTTTACATTGTTATAATGTAATACAATATTAAGGTAGGTGATGCATATTGTGTCATGTTTTTCCTATAACGTTCGATTTACCTGTAAAAGCAGCACCTATAATTGTCAAAGTAAATTCTTCCTTTTTCATAAACCACGGGTGAATTCGACTTTTTCGTCCAAACACACTCAAAAGTTGTGCTCTTCTGAAAGATAGCAAATTAATCATACTGGATCATTTTCTAAAGATTTCTAACTTTCATTTAATAGAGAAGTAGTAGCAATTGGATCACAAGACAAAACAATAGAAAGAAACAACAGCTAAAAAAGTTGGGGGGAGGGAATCAAAATGAGGTGACTGGGAGCGAGAAGGTTAGCTCCTAAGTAGAGAAGGATTGTAGACAGTATGAGAGGGAGGTTAGACAGGTGATGGAGAAGGGAAGCGCCCAGACTGAGGATCTGAGGTGCGTCTATTTTAACGCCAGGTGTGTAGTGAATAAAGTGGATGAACTCAGGGCTTGGATTGCTGCTTGGAAATGCGATGTGGTGTCATTACAGAGACTTGGCTGTCTCAGGGATAGGACTGGGTACTTCAGATGCCAGGATTCAGATGCTTCAGGAAGGACAGGGAGGGAGGTAAAAGAGGCGGGGGAGTGGCACTGTTGATCAGGGACAGTGTCTCAGCTGTAGAGAAGGAGGATGCCATAGAGGGACTGTCTACAGAATCTCTGTGGGTGGAAGTTAGGAACAGCAAGGGGTCGAAAACTTTGCTGGGTACTTTTTATAGGCCGCCCAATAGTGACAGGGATGTTGAGGTGCAGATAGGGAAACAGATCCTAGAGGCATGTAGAAATAACAGAGTTGTCGTGATGGAAGACTTTAATTTCCCAAACATCAACTGGAATGACCCTAGGGTAAAGGGTTCGGATGGGGAGGAGTTTGTTAGGTGTGTTCAGGAGGGTTTCCTGATACAGCATGTGGATAAGCTTATGAGAGGAGAGGCTGTACTTGACCTGGTGCTGGTTAATGAACCAGGACAGGTGTTGGATCTCTCAGTAGGAGAACATCTGGGAATGGTGATCATAATTCTATCTCCTTCACAACAGCATTGGAAAGAGATAGGATCAGGCAGGATAGAAAGGTGTTTATCTGGAGTAGGGGGAAATATGAAGACATCAGGTAGGAAATTGGAAGAGTAAACTGGAAGGAGGTGTTCTTGGGGAAAAGTACTGAAGCAAGGTGGCGGATTTTCAAGGAATGTTTGTCTGGAGCTCTGAACAACAATGTTCCGGTGAGACAAGGAGGTTTTGGAAGGTCACGGGAACCATGGTGCACAAAGGTTGTGATGAACCTAGTTAGGAAGAAAAGAAAGGTGTACAAAAGGTTCAGGGAGCTAGGGGATGTTAAGGATCCAGTGGCGTATAAGACTTGTAGAAGGGAGCTTAAAAGGAAATTAGAAGAGCCAGAAGGGGTCACAAGGAGGCCTTGGCGGGTAGGATTAAGGAGAATCCCAAGGCGTCCTACAAATATGTGAAGAGTAAAAGGATGAGAAGAGAAGAGATAGGATCTATAAAAGGTGAAGTGGGAAAAGTCTGTGTGGAACCAAAAGAAATGGCAGGGGTGCTTAATGAGTACTTTGCCTCAGTATTCACAGTGGAAAGTTATCTGGGAGGTTATACTACAGGTTTGCACCAAACTGAAAAAATTGAGTATGTGGATATTAAGAAAGAGGATGTGTTGGAACTGTTAAATTCCATCAAGGTAGATAAGTCGCCAGGACAGGATGGGAAGTACCCCAGGTTACTGTGGGAGGTGAGGGAAGTGATTGCAGAGCCCTTGGCGATGATCTTTGCGTCGTCAATGGAGATGGGAGTGGTTCCAGAAGATTGGAGGATTGCGGATGTGGTGCCTATTTTCAAGAAAGGGAACAGGAATAGCCCGGGGAATTACCAACCAGTGAGTCTAACCTCAGTGGTCGGTAAGTTGATGGAGAGGATTCTGAGGGACAGGATTTATGAGCATTTACAGAAGTTCAATATGATCAGAAATAGTCAACACGGCTTTGTTAAGGGCAGGTCGTGCCTTACAACCCTAGTTGAGTTCTTCAAAAATGTGACTGAACACATTGAAGGAAGAGCAATGGATGTGGTTTACATGGATTTCAGCAAGGCGTTTGATAAGGTCCTCCATGCAAGATTTGTTGAGAAGGTGAGAGCTCAGTGGGATCCAAGGGGCTTTGGCCTTGTAGATCCAGAACTGGCTTGCCTGCAGAAGGCACAGAGTGGTTGTGGATGGGTCTTCTTCTGCATGGAGGTCAGTCACCAGTGGAGTGCCCCAGGGATCTGTTCTAGGACTCTTGCTGTTTGTCATTTTCATAAATGATCTGGATGAGGAAGTGGAGGAATGGGTTGTAAGTTCGCCGACAATACCAAGGTTGGTGGTGTTGTGGATAGTCTGGAGGGATGTCAGAAGTTGCAGCGAAACATAAAATAGGATGCAAGACTAGGCGGAGAAATGGCAGATGGACTTCAACGCGGATAAACGTGCAGTGGTCCATTTTGGCAGGACCAATGGGATGAAGGAGTATAATATCAAGGATAGGAGTCTTGGCAGTGTTGAGGAGCAGAAGGATCTTGGAGTCTGGGTCCATAGGATTCTTAAATCGGCCTCGCAGGTGGAGGATGTAGTCAAGAAGGAATATGGTGTACTGGCCTTCAATAATCAAGGGATTGAGTTTAGGAGTCGGGAGGTAATGCTGCAACTTTATAAGACTCTTGTTAGACCCCACTTGGAGTACTGGTCGCCTCACTATAGGAAGGATGTGGAAGCTATTGAGAGGGTGCAGAGGAGATTTACAAGGATGTTGCCTGGATTGGGAGGCATGCCTTATGAAGATAGGTTGAGAAAGCTACGTCTGTTCTCCCTGGAGAGACGAAGGTTGAGAGGCGACCTGATAGAAGTTTATAAGATGTTGAGAGGAATAGATAGGGTGGATTCTCGGAGGCTATTTCCCAGGGCTGAAATGGTTGCTACAAGAGGACATAGGTTTAAGGTGCTGGGGGGCAAGTACAGAGGAAACGTTAGAGATAAGTTTTTCACTCAGAGGATGGTGAGTGAATGGAATCGGCTGCCGTCAGTGATGGTAGAGGCGAACTCGGTGCGGTCTTTTAAGAAAGATAAGTACATAGGATTTAATGGGATTGAGAGTTACAGATATTCTATGGCCTGGTAGGTATTGATATGATCGGCACAACTTGTGGGCCGAAAGGCCTGTTTGTGCTGTAGTGTTCTATGTTCTAATAGGGAGGTCTTCAATCGTCAGAAGGCATATCACCCAATGAGTTCACATTTAATGAAGAAACAAAAAGTGATAAATATTTGCCAGAAATTAATTCCAAACACGTAGGAAGCCTTTAGTAAAAAGTTTCAAGCTGCAATTTAAAAAAAAATTCCCAGTACATATAAACGCCAAGTAACACCTCATCATATTCATCTTTTCTTAATCTCAACTCAGTAGAGGGATCGTCAGTTAACAGAAGTTGCCCCGTTTTCACTGCCAACTGTTAGCAGGAATGATGAGTGCTGATGAGCAGTGAACCTCAGCCCCAAATACTAAAGAGTCCACATCAAAGTGGCTAAAACGTTTCCTATCCTTTTACATGTGAATTGCCAACAATCAAATTTACCTTAAATATTTATCACTAACCCATCACCAGCAACTGGAAAAGACTATATATATAAACCCCATTCCAGAGATCTGAGCACAGATGGAAGGATTTGTGATTTTATGATGAAATAGGCTGACATTTCATATACTTCAGTACCGAGAGTGCTGTTTTTCACAGGCTTCACCTATCATCTCTGCAGAAGGTTAGGGTGCAGGGAGTTGGGGTTAGGGTGTTAGACTGGATAGAGGATTGGTTGCCTAATAGGAAGCAGAGAGTAGGTATTAATGGGTGCTATTCTGATTGGCAGCTGGTGACTAGTGGAGTGCCCCAGGGTTCGGTGCTGGGGCCTCAACTATTTAGCATTTACATAGACGATCTGGAGGAAGGGGCTGAGTGCAGAGTGACGAAATTTGCTGATTACACGAAAATGAATGGAAAAGCAAATTGCGTGGAGGGTGTGGAAAGCCTGTAGAGGGATCTGGATAGGTTGAGTGAGTGGGCGAGGACCTGGCAGATGGAGTATAATGTTAGCCAGTGTGAGGTTATCCACTTTGGAAGGAATGACAGTAGGGAGGATTATTATTTAAATGGCGAAAACCTGCAGCATGCGATGGTACAGAAGGACCTGGGGGTCCTTGTGCATGAATCACAAAAACAGTCTGCAGGTGCAGCAGGTGATCAAGAAGGCGAATGCATCGTTGGCCTTTATAGCTAGGGGGATAGAATATAAAAGTAGGGAGGTACTTTTGCAGCTGTATAGGGTACTGGTGAGGCCGCAGCTGGAGTATTGTGTGTAGTTTTGGTCATTGCATTTGAGGAAAGATATATTGGCCTTGGAGTGGGTGCAGAGAACGTTCACTAGACTGATACTGGAGATTAGGGCGTTGGATTATGAGGAGATTCTAAATAGGCTAGGTTTGTACTTACTGGGAGTTTAGTAGGCTGAGAGGGGATCTTGTAGAGATATATAAGATAATGAAGGGGATGGATAGGGTAGAGGTTTAGAGACTCTTTCACGTGGCAAAGATAGCAGGACTAGAAGGGTAGCCTCAAAATAAGGGGAGGGGGTTCAGATCAGAGTTGAGGAGGAATTTCTTCACGCAAAGTGTGGTGAATCTTTGGAATTCTCTGCCTGTTGAAGTGATGGAGGTTTCCTCGCTGAATATATTTTAAGTCAAGGGTGGATAGGTTTTTGATTGACAATGGAATTAAGGATTACGGGGAGAAAGTGGGAAAGTGGAACTGAACCACTGCAGATTAGCCATGATCTTATTGAATGGCAGGGCAGGCTCGAGGGGCTGGATAGCCTACTCCTGCTCCTATTTCTTATGTTCTTATCTCAATTGGATGTAAAAGATTCCATGTTGCTATCGGAAAGTTAATAGCATCAAGGCTGCCTTCGACTGACTGTGGCATCAAGGAGCCCTGGCAAAATAGGAATCAAGGGGTATCGGGGGCAAACACTCCACTGGTTGGAATCACATCCGCTACACATGAAGATGTTTGCAGTTGTGGACAGTCAGTCATCTCAGCTCCAAGACATCGCTGCAGGAGTCCCTCAGGGCAATGTCCTAGGCCCAACAATCTTCAGCTGCTTCATTAATGACCTTCCCTCCATCATAAGGTCAGAAGTGGGGATGTTTCATGATGATTACACAATGTTCAACACCATTCATGACTTCTCAGATACCAAAGCAGTCTATATTCAAATGCAATAAGATCTGGACAATATCCATGCTTGGGCCACCAAGTGGCAAGCAATAATAGTGGCACACAAACGCCAGGCTATGACCATCATCAATAGCAGACATTCTAACCACCACCCCTTGACATTCAATGGTGTTACCATCACTGAATCCCCCACTGTCAACATTCTTGGGGTTATCATTGACCAAAAACTCAACTGGACTTGCCACATAATGCAGTGGTTAGAAGAGCAGGTCAGAAGCTAGGAACACTGTGATGAGTAACTCACCTCCTGATTCCCCAAAATTATTCATCATCTAAAAGGCATAAGTCAAGAATGTGATGAAATACTCCCCACTTACCCGGATGGGTGCAGTTCCAACAACACTCAAGAAACTTGACGCCATCCAGGACAAAGCAGCCTGCTTGATTGGCACCACATCTACAAATATCTACTCCCTCCACTAGCAGCAGTTAGTACTTTCTTAGTTAGTACAGCAATTCACCAAAGATCCTTAGACAGCACATTCCAAACTTACGACCACTTTTATCTAGAAGGACATAAGCAACAGATACACAAGAACACCACCACCTGCAAGTTCCCATCCAAGTCAATCACCGTCTAACTTGGAAACATATTGCCGTTCCTTCATAGTCAGAATCCTGGAACTCTCTCCCTAATGGCATTGTGGGTCAATCCACAGCGCACAGACTACAGCGTTTCAAGAAGCTGGCTCACCACCATCTTCTCAAGGGCAACTAGGATAGACAATAAGTGCTGGCCAACCAGTGACTCCCATGTCATACGAATGAATTAAAAAACGTATCTCTCAATCATTATTACAGATTAGCTAGTAATTCATCTCTTGCAGTTGTTGGGATCTTACTCTGCATAAACTGGCTGCCGTATTTACTTCCAGTAATCAGCAATTACACTTCAAAAGTAGTTCCCTGGCTATGAAGCATACTGGGATGCTCTGAGGTCATTGAAAGCACATTCACGCAAATTCTTTATCAGTTTCAAGTTATAGACACTTTTTTGCTCAAGAGTTAAGCTAACTATAAGTTTAATTGAAAATGAGGTAAGGAAGCAGGAGGGCCTAGATGTGCCATTCAGCCTCTCAAGCCTGCTTCAATGTTAAATAAAATTCTGGTTGATATGTACCTCAACTATATTTACCCCTTGGAGCTCAATATCACTTGATACACTTATAGCAGATCATTAAAGGCAGCAATCCAAATAGGCAAGGCCAAAATGAAGAAAAGTCAGGAGGCATTAGCAATCAGGGGTCCCAGTGATTTAGTAACACTAAGTGAATGATCTAGTAGTTTGGCCGCACTGTGGAAGGAATATTGGGGATTGGGAACTATAGGAAATGAAATAAGGATTTTTTTTGCTGCATTTTTTCTGGGGTCAGAGTGTAGAATCCTCAAGAAAGAGGATATTTTTCCGATAACTTACATGTTAGATGTTTTATTTTGAATTGTGTATTTCTTTTATAATTTCTTAGCTTCCATAATGAAATATGGAATGGAAGTGAAATTCAGAACATCAGCACCATTTAGTGAAAAATGTGATTAGTTCATCTTCACTTTTCTTCTCACTTGTCATTCAGAATTTCTTGTTTTCAGTAATCTCCTGGCCACTTTCCTCACTTACCCATGTTCTGGCACTTTACAAATACGCAACTTAAGCCAGATGAACTGCAAGGAATTTTGCACACAAGTTGTGATGCTGAAGTGTGATGAAAATGCGCAATGACAAACAATTCACATGTTAAAATAAAAATGTTTTCTATTAAATGGTGACTGTACTGCTTTAATATCACTTGTACAGCACATTATAATCAACCATCTACTCCTGGTTTAGATACAGGGATTTCATCATAAAAAGGCTCCAATATTTAAAAAGAGATATTATCAATTCAAGTTTGTTGTAAAAAAGACATAACAGAATCCTTCAGTGCAGAAGGGGGCCATTTAGCCCATCAAGTCTGCACTGACCACAATCTCACTCAGGTCCTATCCTTATAACCCCATTTACCTTACTTAGTCCTCTTCACTCAAAGGGCAATTTAGCATGGCCAACCCGCACATCTTTGGACTGTGGGAGGAAACCGGAGGACCCAGAGGAAACCCATTCAGACACAGGGAGAACGTACAAACTCCACACAGACAATGACCCAAACCTGGAATCGAACTCAGGTCCCTGGTGCTGTGAAATAGAAATGCTAACCTCTGTGCCACCCCAATTCAAATTCAAATTCAATTCATGATAAGTTTAAAAACTGACTTTTTTCCACATCTTTTGTTATAGTCTAGCTGGAGATCACTCTGTGTAAGCATTTCCACCAGTGAAATGTGTATTTTTTAAATCTGATGAGAGGAGCTAACTAAACTGGTGTATCCTAGAATTTGTTCACATTGAACAAGTCCTCACTGCAGGATCCACTTTTGGCTACCAGTGAAAATTTGCGTTAGATTCTAACACTGGGCTTTTGGAAGGGGCTAAGCTTTGAACTAAACACTTTAATGAAGCAATGATAAGTTAATTCCAGTGGATGAATTATTCTGAAGCATGTGATTTAAATTTTATTTTGGTTACAATATTATTTTGGTATTAAAATTTCCAGTTGGTAAGAAAAGAAAAGCAGATTAAATTTTCAAAAAAGGTGTTTAGTAATTCAAAGGATTTCTTCTCTTGACTGCTATTCTGGATTAGTTTGTAAATTTGTAATGGATCCTCACTGGGATTTTTCCTCACTGTTTTACTTGTTTTTGATTCGCACACTATCTTCTGAACACAGAAACAGGCCAAGTCCAACCAGTTTACATAGGCATATATCTTCCATAAGCAGTTGTTCTAATTTGGATTTTTGCCTCGTTAGATATTTCTGTATTTGCGAGCCTTTCAACAACCAGTTCCTAAATGTTGACATTGTCGCTACTTAGTCAGAAGTTGCAGATATGCACTTCAAAACTTTACAACCCCCTTTTGTGTGTGAAGAAAGCTGCTTCTTCCAAACTCATGCGTACAACTGATGACCACTGGAAACATGATGCTTCTTTCTTTCCCCTTTGTCACTGCCACATAATTTTCAACAGCTCAATAAAGCAATAATTTCCTCTGTTCTTCATAATTGTGTTTCTTTATTACTGCCTAAGCGTGTCAATAAAAAGTATGCATGTGTGAAAAGCAAAAGTGCATCCAAGATACAAAACTCTTAGTACATTAAATAGACATGAAACTAACCACAACTCACCTGACAGACTAACTGACGGAGGATGGTCAAATTTTTTCTGAACACAGAACCATCTTCATTTCCATACAAGCCAATAGATCTTGCAGACAAAATGCAACAGTTATTTTTTTTCCTTAAAGATGAAATATTGGTGGATTTCTTTGTACCATACATTTTCATAGATGGTTTGACGACTGAACTATTTATATTTTCTGCCGAGAGCCTCGCAGGTCTTGAGATTATGTTTGCAGGATCAGTAAAAGTGACACAGTGAAGTGGAAATCCAGTTTCTCCTCACTTGATTGGATCTGCAGAAGATTCTTTTTGTTAAAAAATGTGTGAAAGCTTGAATATTTTTAAAACACATTGCCAATTTTACATTTGATTGGCAACAGCTTATTATCAGATAGCTCCCAATGTCACATTTCAGCAATCAAGGCCATGTTTCCTATTAAGCCAAAGGTAATAATTATGCATGAAGTAATCAAAGAGGTATTACTGAGTCATGTCAGGTCAGGTCAGGTCCTAGCACGAGATTCCACCGCAATTATAGCAAAGCAACAACTGTTGTGGGACTGCTTGCTAGCTGCAAGAAAACAAACTGTAAAAACAACAAGTGCATAGG
Organism: Sphyrna mokarran; assembly: GCA_024679065.1. NCBI lineage: Eukaryota > Metazoa > Chordata > Chondrichthyes > Carcharhiniformes > Carcharhinidae > Sphyrna > Sphyrna mokarran. Next base: position 47,406,647 of record JAGIQG010000011.1, on the reverse strand, counting down.
CCTCACCATCAATATCACCCACATTTATAGGAACAGCTGTTTATACCACACAGTTAATATATTAAGAATTTTGGCTATTTTGGGACGATTCGGTTGTTCCATCAGCAGTTTGCACCTTGTTAAAGTGAGATTTCTTTGAATATTTTGGATCCTAAAAATAGAGTCAGGTCACAGCTTGCACTAATCAGCTCCGATTGCAGCAGCAAAAGAAAAGCTGGAAGAGGAAAGGCACAAGCCTCAGTATGAAAACTGAGCCTCCTGATCAAAACTGAAAAGCTATCTTGATATGCTACAGCACCCCCATAATGTACTGTCAACAATTGAAAAGCTGGCTATCAGATGACATCAAAATTACCATCGAGACAGTAAAATGAAACATGAGGTTAAGAATGGATTAGTCAAGAATGCACTTCCACATTGATTTCAGAACTGTGGAAACTGCTTTTTCAATTGGTCTAGCCCAAACAGTCAAACTCTACTACTTGATGCATTCCTACCAAATATTGCCTTTGGACTTTTAACCAATCATCTTAAATCTATTACATCTGGATTTTGACACTTCTACCAATTGGAACAAAATTGCTCTCTATCTAGTCTGGGCTAGCTCCCTCCTGATTAGAACATCTGTATCAAATCCCCTCTCAACTTTCTTCTCTCTCAGGAGAACAGCTTCCAATCTGTTCTTCAACCCTGGAAACATTCCAGTAAATCTTTTCTACACTCTCTCTGAAGACTTCATGATGTTCCTGAACTGCAGGGTCAAATATAAAGGTTCATCATCATTTCCTTGTTTTATGCCTCTATGCACAAAGCTCAGGATTCTGTATGCCTTATTAACTACTTTCTGAACATGCTATGCCACCTTCAAGAATTTGTGCACATATATGCTCAACACTCAATCCTATACCTCTTTTAGAATTGTACCCTTCAGTTTATATTGCCATTAGTCATTCTTTGTATTCAGATGTGTCACTTCACTCTTCTGCACGTGTCATCTATCATGTGTCTGCCCATTCCATAAGCCTGTGTCCTCTTAAAATCTATCACTATCCTCAGGTGACAATACTTCCACGTTCTGTGCCATCTGTACACCCAAGTCTAGATCGTTGAGGCCACTCATTAAGGGCAGCACAACAGCACAATGGTTAGCACTGCTAATTCACCAGGGAGTTTTGCAACACCAATTTTAAATCCAACCGAGTTATTTGATAGTAAATCCACGAGCTTTCGGCCTTTGTGGCCTTCGTCAGGCGAATCTTCGCCTGACAAAGGCCATAAAGGCCGAAAGCTCGTGGATTTACTATCAAATAAATCGGTTGGATTTAAAATTGGTGTTGTAAAACTTTACTGAGTTTACCCCAGTCCAACGCCAGCATCTCTACATCATGGCTTCACCAGGGACCCAGGTTCAATTCCTGGTTTGAGTCATTCTCCCCATGTCTATGTGGGAGTTTTCTCAGGTGCTCCAATTTCCGCACACAGTCCAAAGACATGCCAGTTAGGTGGATTAGCTATGCTAAATTACCCCTTAGCGTAAGGGGACTAGCTAGGGTAAATGTATGGAGTTATAGGGATAGGCTCGGGTGGGATTGTGGTCAGTCAGACTCGATGAGCTGAATGGCCTTCTCCTGCACTGTAGGATTTTATGCAAATATACATCAAGAAAAGCAATAGTCCTAGTATAAACATATGGGGATCTCCACACTATACCCTTCCTCTCATCCAGCCCAGGTGGCTTACCAGCTTTGAATACAGTCTTTATAAATACCCCCTTGAATCAATTTAGATTCCCTTTTATGTGAATGCCAATCTCTTGCAATACTCTCTTTGCATCTATTATTTCCTTTTCCACTTTTCTCTAAACTTTCTATATCCGGCTTGGTTCTCATTTGAATGCCAATTACTTCACATCTGTCACATATCACTTTTCCATAATTCTGCATCTGTTTCGTAGGCTCTGGCTTTGTTTCCCCATCTTTCCTCCTCATGGAGAGCTGTACCTGAACTATTACCTCCTTGAAGGCCGCACATTGCTCAATTGCAGCACTGTCAGTATTTCACCTTCCAATCTTTGATTCCAATTTACTGAGGGTCATCTGTGCTCACCCCATTGAGATTGACCTTTTCCTAATTAATTACTTTTACTCTGAATTGTTTCTTGTCCTTTTCCAATCTTTTTGGGCCAACATGGCCCAAATAATAAACTAAACCAAATTAACAAGAGGATAAGTTGTCAGGATGGCCGAGTGGTCTAAGGCACCAGACTCAAGGAATGTGATTCCTTGCCTTGTGTTATGGCTGGTGAATTCTGGTCCCTTTCTAGGGGCGTGGGTTCAAATCCCACTCCTGACATTTCCATTTTACATGACTAACGTCGCCACCGGAAACACAATGTCTGCAAGACTCGAATGCAATTTGCACCTGCCTTCTTTAGTTCTTTGATCTTTGGACTATGGGAGGAAATTGAAGCACCCAGAAGATCCATACAGACATGAGGAAAATGTGCAAACTCCACACAATCACCCAGACTGGAACTGAATCCTGGTCTCTGACACTGTGAAGCAGCAGTGCTAACCACTGTTCAAGCCTTTCAGGCAAACAATCTTCAGGTTACAAAACCACAAAGACTGTCGGCTGAATTTTATCACTTATCCAACCTGAGAATCTGAGGAAACGAGGGGCTGAGCTTTGGAAGGTCCACAGACCTCAGTGGGATTATATGGTTTTGAGATGAGCAAGGCTGTAAAATCCCATCTGTGTTGCTGAATCTGTATGAGTTGACCCCAGAAACCTATGAGGCCATTAGTATTAGGAACAGGAATAGGCCATTCAGCCCTTTGAGCATGCACTGTCATTTAATCAAATCATAGCTGAACCAATAAAAGTCAATTTTCCTGCCTTCTCTACATAACTCTTAATTCCCATACTGATTACAAACCTATCAATCTCTGCCTTGAAATTGTTTAAGGGCTTGCTCTTCACAGCTTCCTGAGGTAAAGAATTCCAAAGATCCACCACTCTTTGAGAAAATAAATTTCACAAATCCATCTTAAATGAGCACTCACTTATTCTGTGACTATGTCCTCTGGGCCATGAAAAGAAACATCCTCCCAACTTTACCCTAACACCTCCCTAAAAATTTTATATATTCCAGTCATATCACCTCTCATTTTTTGAAAATCCAAGGAATACAGACCTCTTTAATTATGAATTTATAGAATAGAATCCCTACAGTGCAGATGATGATCATTTGGCTCAATGAATTTTCACCACCAACAATCCTATCTCGGCCCTATTCCTGTAACTCTCTGAATTTAACCTGCTAATTTCTCTGACATTTGGCGTGTGGGAGAAAACTGGAAAAACCCAAGGGAAGCCCATGCAGACATGGGGAGAACATGCAAACTCCACACAGTCACCCAAGCGAGGAATCAAAGGACAAATTAAAAGGATAGGAACTGCCTGAAACAAAAGACAAAGTGGAAAGGAAACTTAAAACATCAAATCAAAATGTGATGAAAGGGATCAATAATGCACCCTGATCCCTGCAGTGCCCAGAGAAGGCATTAATGGTGCCCTCAGCACCTCATGCTCTCTCTCCAGGGACACCTCACTACAAATATAGCCGAGGTTCAGAGACAGGCAATTGGGTTGGTTGAAGCCCTTAGTCGCCTGGACCTGCTTATGGCAAGTTTTCTCACAACATTAGGTTAAAGTCCAAGAGGTTTATTTGGTAGTAAATGCCACTAGCTTTCCAAATGTTGTTCCTTTGTTAGATGAATGAAGAGTTCTGATCACAAGCAGAGCATATAAAGGCACACAGTTTACAGAGTACTGATCAGAATGCGAGTCTTTATAACTAATCTGCTATTTAAGTCTTAAAGGTGCAGACAATGTGAATGGAGATAGCTTTAAGCATAGATTAAAGAGATGTGTATTGGCTTCAGACAGGACAATAAGTGAGATGTTATAAGTTCAGGCAAGTCATGGGGGTGACAGATAGTGTGACATGAACCCAAGATCCCAGTTGAGGCCTCATGTGTGCAGAACTTGACTATCAGTTTCTGTTCAGCAGACCATGCAGATGCTACAACAAATGAATGAACACTGCTCAACAATCACTAGGCAAGACTGGTCCCTTCCTGTTGGTGAACACAGGCACAGGCATTCAGCTTCTGATCTTCAGGTAAACGTTCTCCAAGACAGCCTTCACAACATACCACAGTACAGAGTTGCTGAGCAGAAACTGATAGCCAAATTCTGTATACAAGACTTGCCTGAACTTGCAACATCTCACTTACTGACCTGTCTGAAGACAAAACACATTTCTTTAACCTATGCTTAATGCTATCTCTACTCACATTGTCTGCACCTTTAAGACTTGAATAGCAGATTAGCTGTAAAGACTCATATTCTAATCAGTATTCTGTAAACTGTGTATGTTTATATGCCCTGTTTGTGATCAGAACTCTCCACTCACCTGATGAAGGAACAGCATTCCAAAAGCTTGTGAGTTTTACTACCAAATGAATCTGTTGGATTTTAACCTAGTGTTGTGAGACTTCTTACTGTGTTTACTCCAGTCCAACGCTGGCATCTCCACATCATGGCAAGTTTTGCCTGGCCCAGGAGAAGGTTCACAAGGAGGCTCTCCCTTCTTTCTCCACACCACAGGAGCATGGGGCTGAAGTGCAAAACAAAGCACCGACAAAAGATTTTTGAGGAAACTAAAAAGTCTACCAACCTAAACCCATGATTACTGACCCCTCATTCTAAGGGAGTAACACTTTGGCGTACGATAAAATTGTTGGAGGGTGTGGTTTAAATTAAAAAGGCAGTCTGGTGCCTGTCCCATACCAGAGTGAGAGGAGCTCAAACTCTACCTGTTTGAGTGCAGACTTGGAGCTGCCGTCTCGCGCCTGGGCCCAAGAAATGATTGACAGCAGCTCGGGGGCGGGGCCTGCCGCGGGGGCTGTCGGGAGTTGTAGTCACTCTCCAGGCCTACATGTCCCAGAAGGCACCGCTTTACGGTGACCTGGTGCCGTTGTAGTTCCGGTGTTTCCGAGTGGTTTGACCTGGCGGTAAGTTTGTACCTGGAGCGGTGAATGTGTCCCCGGTAACCCCATCAACTAGTGAGTTAAATGTGTCTGATTCCAGTGCCGTGTCCTGGAAGAAATCTCACAACATCAGGTTAAAGTCCAACCAGTTTATTTGATATTAAAGCCCACAAGCTTTCGGAAATACTGTTCCTTCGTCAGGTGTGTGGAAGGTTCCACACAGCAGTTCCGAAAGCTTGTGGGTTTTACTATCAAATAAACTGGTTGGACTTTAACCTGGTGTTGTGAGACTTCTTACTGTGTTTAGCCCAAGTCCAACACCAGCATCTCCACATCATGTCCTGTAATCACAGGGTACAGGGAATATTGTGTTATAAGCTGCTGTTCACCGTCTCAGCAGATTTCTGACCAAGCAGGACTGATACTGTGTCCCAGGAAGGCAGTGTGCACTTGCTTGTACGTTAGTTCTGCCTCTGCCAATAGAAAAAAGTTTTTGTAAGTACAATACCGGTGCTTCATTCTTGGCTTGAGTCACTGTGTGGACTTTGCACATTCTTCCCATGTCTATGTGGGTTTCCTTCGGGTGCTCCAGTTTCCTCCCATGATCTGAAAGACATTTTGGTTAGGTGCATTGGCCATGCTAAATTCTCCCTCAGTGTACCTGAATAAGTGTTAAACTGTGGCGACAGGGAGTTTTTCACAGTAACTTCATTGCAGTGTTAATGTAAGTCTACTTGTAATACCAGTAAATAAACTTAAACAATTATGTTTTTCTCCATTACTGATGTTGTCTTTGGAAGGCACAATGGGATTAGGATCCCTGAGAATATACTCTTATCTGAAAAGGGATATCCCACATTAAAACATCAAGACTTCTTTGGCAGTCCCTCATAGTTGAGGATGACTTGCTTGCATACTAAAAGTGAGTTCTCAGGTGACTGAGGAGTCCAATTTGTGAATTACAATCTCTGTCACAGATGGGGTAGTTGGAGGAGCAGGTTGATGAGGTGGCTGGGTTGCCACATGCTCCTGTCATGTTGAAGCTTAGCTTCAGTTTACTCTTGACACAGAAATTTGAGGTGTCAGCTTCCTCCTGATTGCTTTTCCTTTATGTCAGGTTGCCTTAGGCCAGGGATTGCCAGGTGTCAGTGATGATTTTGCATTTTTTCAAGGAAGCTTTGATGGTATCCTTGAACGTTTCCTCCGCCGTGCTGTGTTCAAACTCTGAACAGCATGCTTGTTTTGAGAATCTAGTGCCAGACATGTAAATAATGTAACCTGTCTAACGGCGTAGATGGAGCATAGTCAATGCTTCAATGTTGGGGATGTTGCCCTGAGTGAGAACACTGAATTTGATGCACCTATCCTGCCAATGCATTTACAGGATCTTGTGAAGGCAAACTGAGGTTTTGACGTGCCTTTTGTACCTGGTTCATGTCTCTGAGGAGGATGGTATCACTACTGTTCTGTAGTGCATGAGCTTGGTGCCAGGTCTGAAGTCCTTGTCGTCAAACATCCTCTTCCACACTTGTCGAAGGCTACATTGGCACACTGAAAATAACCGAGCTATAGAGAGACACCCTAATGCAGACAATCTAGGTAATTCAGTTTTAAAACATCTTGGTTGAAAATGTATATCAATACTAACACAATCCGTGGACCAATCTCCAAATAATTGAAGTACAACTACTCAACAGAAAATAATGTTTTAATTGCTTAGAATTAAAATAATGTGCCAAATGTCAGCTGAAGAAATCTGATGATGGCTGTACAGAAATAACATCTAACTGGAGATCCCTGTTCAAAACAGATAATTTAAAGAATTGCCCTTCATAATTGGGTAGTGTGTCGTGAACCTACTTGAGTTCTTTAAGAAAAGATGTACAACCTATAAATGGAAAAGATACAAAAACGATCCAGTCAAAATGACGTTTTTAAAGGAATTTGATGTCCAGCAGCATTTTTACCACTCAATTGCAATTCTTAAAATATGATTCGTTAAAAATCTATTCTGTCATCCAAGATAACCATCTGGCATTTCAAGCCACAAGCCTAAACATTCACCAGTACCATTATACTTTGATTGCACTACATACTATCTACAGATTGCATCACAGAAATTTTTCGAGGCTTTCTTATTAGCAACTCTCAAACCCATGAGATCCATTTCCTAAAAGGGTGAGGGGCAGCATATGCATGGGATCACATCACTTCCAGGTTCCCATAAAATCATGCGCCATCTATACTTGAACGCGTATCACTGTTCCTCTATTGGTGCAGGGTCAAAATCCTGAAATTCCTGATGTAGTAGCATTGTGGGAGCATCGTTATGTCATGTATTTCAGCAGTAAAGTAGAGAACTCCCAAACATAATTTCTAGGACAAGTAAGGATGTGCAATAAATAGTGATGTTTCCAACAAAGCCAAAACACACACATGGATTTTTGAAAAGGCTTACTTTCTGTTTTCACTGTGCTGCCTAGTCTAGTTTCTCACCTATCTGTCTAAAGTTTATCCAGTCAATTCATTACTCTGCCTGCCCCATCCTTCAAGCTGATATTAATGTGTCTATCATATCCCCTTTCCCCCTCTTCAGTGATTCCTTGAGCATATAAATATTGGACATTAGAAAAATATCACACTTTTCTGTTCTGTACTATTTCTAATACTAATTTTTTTCCTCCCAGATATAAATAATTATTGCATTAATCTAATTTGCATCTTTCTGAATTCAGTAATTAAATATGTATTTTCCTTAGAGCAGACATTTCATCAATATGAAGAGGCACCCACAAGTGTGGTTGGTTCACATAATGTCTTTCACGTTGCTGAGGAAACTTGGCTTGCAATGTAGATTCCAAAGTAGTAGACGACCAACTGCTCCTCTTGGCTCTCGGATTTTATCTGATCCTAGTAAAGTATTTGAACATAATATGTGGTAAGTGGATATTTTCCAAACCACATTATATTTACAAAAGCAAAGTATTCTAGATGCTGGAAATCTGACATAAAATGTCATTTCAGATTGCATGTTTGTTCAGTTAAAATCTGGTTATAAGAAATATTGCTTATGCATATTATGGGTTCATTCCATTGTTAGTCAGTCCTCTTGCTCATAAACCATTCAAATATGGAACTTCTGATATGATTTCAACAAGTTAACAATTTGGATTATAAATTAAACTTTCTCTTGGTTAAAATGTTCTGCAAATACGGTAGCGATGAAATTTAACGCTACATCACTTAGAGCCAAATGTTGATCTGACAGTCCATAAGATGTAGGAGGAGAAGCAGGCCATTCGGCCCATAGAGTCTGCTCTGCCATACGATGAGATCGTATGGAATCAACAGAAAATTATAAAATTGGTGGGGGGGGGGGTGGTTTCCAGCATTTTCTATTTTTTATACTCTTGATATCTTTACCGATTAAAAATCTGTTTATTTCAGCCTTGAACATACTTAACAAGTTAGCCTCTACAGCCCTCTGCATTAAAGAATTCCATAAATCCACAACTTCTGAGAGAAAACATTCCTTCTCATCTTTGTCTTAAATGGACGATCCCTTACTCTGAAATTATATCCTCTCGCACAAGGATAAACAGCTTCTCAACATCTACCCTTTTAAACTCCCTCAGAATCCTACATGCTTCAGTAAAATTGCTTCTCATTCTTCTAAATTCCAATAAGTCAGGCTCAGCCTATCATAAGAAAATCCTTCCATACCCAAGACCAAGCAGTGAACCTTCACCGGACTGTCTTTAATGCCACTATATCTTCCTTAGATAGGGAAATCAAAACCCAGGTGTGGTCTAACTAGTGTCTTGTATAGTTTTAGCAATACTTCCCTATTTTTATACTCCTTTCCCTTTGAAATAATGGCCAACATTCTATTGGCCTTCTCTATTACCTGCTGAACTTGCATGCTAGCTTTTTTTGTGATATAGGCACGAGTGCCCCCAAATCCAGCTGTGCTGCAGTTTTCTGCAGTCATTCTCTATTTAAATAATATTCAGCTCCTTTATTCTTCCTACTGAAGTGCATAATTTTGCATTTGTATTGTGTTCTGTCTGCTGAGTTTTTTGCCCACTCACTTAACCTGTTTATATGAAGGCCTGCCTTCTCAACCTTGTCCCTTGCCTGAAACATGGTGATCCTCAGATTAAATCACCACCTGACAACTCTCTCTCTCAAAGGAGAGAGCAGCTTATGGTCGTCTGGGTCTATGGTGACTTTACCTTTACCTATATCCCTCTTTAGACTCTTTATGTCACCCTCGCCATTGACTTTGTGTCATCCACAATTTGACAACATTACATTCACTTCCCTCACTCAAGCCATTAATATATCTTGTAAATAATGATGCCCACTGTACTGATTCCTGTGGCATTCCACAGATTGCCATCCTGAAAATGTCCCTCTTACTCACTATTATTTATTAATTAGCCAATCCTCTATCCGTATTAATATATTACCCCTAATGCCAGGGATTATTAAATACTTTATCAATTTCATTTTGGAAATCCAAGTATATTACATCTACTGGTTCTGTTTTATACTGCTCATTACCATCTCAAAGCATTCTAATAACTTGATTAGACATGATTTCCCCTTCATGTTGATCCACCTTGATTATATTATGTATTTCTCAATGCTCTGCTATTATGCAAGTAAACGTAGTATCAATTTGATATTTTTATGGAATGCAATTGATTTAACAAAATTTTTTCTGGAAAATGGTAGGAATTTTTTTTCCTCTTATGAATTTCTTGCAAACCTATCTTTGTACCTCTATATGCAGAAACTGAGGGAAAAAAAAGAGGGTGGCAAATAACCAACACCAAACATTTCCAAATCATTTTCGCCTTCCATTCTATTTCAGTAATGGGAAGAGCATAAAACGTGTAAATAATCCTTGGCAATCTTTAAAAAAGAAAATTAACCTTTTATCCAGGGATCACATCCAGTGGACACCAGAACTGGAAGAGTTTGCTAGGCAAAAAGTTGAAGACAATTCTAATGTTAGAGTCGCATTGGAAGAACAAGGTACGTTATAAAGCTTTTTTTGAAATTTGGGGGAATATTCTTCTAGAGATGTAACAAGCGAGAAACAAGTTTGAAATCTTACTTTTATAACAGAACAGTTTGACAGGAATGCAAATGAGGAGCCAACTGTGGAGCAGTTTGCATATTGTGTTTTATTGAATGGTCCAGATGCATGTTAATTATCATTTGAACTATTCCAGTGAAGTACCTGGCAAAAGTAACAATGTAATAGCTGGTTTACTTGGCAAGAGTCCTTGCTATTTGACATGTAATAATATTGGATCAAACTTGGGATGTTCCTTTTTATGTATGCTGATTGCTGAGTAAACTCGCTGAACTAGTGTGATTACTCCAATATTTGATGTCCTTCCTCTATATCCATATTTACATCAGGTTCTTTTGTACTATCTGAAAACGATGCCAATTTTAAAATATAAATGACAGATTTTCATTCTCATTATAATGTAGATATGTAGTACTGGAGAACTGGAATTTTTTTTTTGCTTTTCTTGCTAACTATAATAGAGATCAGACTTCTGATAATAAATTTATCAGATTGAATAATCACATTAAATGCATGCAAAGAAATCAGTGTCAGATTGTATGTTTACAGTCCAATGTTTGCAACCAAGAAGAAAAAATATTTTGAATTTTAAATGCTAAAACAGAAATATTTAAATAATGTCAACAAATTGGCATTTTTGGTATGTACATATTTTGTTTTTAGTGAACCTATTCAATTATGTTATGTACTGTAGGAACTTAGACTCTATAGATCCTGGAACAATTTACCCTGGTTATTCACAGATATCCTGTCATAGCATTATTCTGTATAGATATGACATTTTTGAATCTTTTCCCTTGGATTTCTAAATTAGGTGGGAATACATGGTTGTCTGGATTGAAATTATCTAATTGTAAAATGTACTTAATATAAAAGGTATAAATAATAGAGAAACACTTTTACTCCTGAAATACGTTACGATATAATTCAGGTTTGATGCCGAATTGGAAAGATGTAATTTATGAAATCTTATTTTACAATACTTTGTGTTTTTTTAAATTACGCTTTCTAATTTACCATGTTACAGCTCCATAGATCCACTAATCTTGCAATTGCAGTTTAAAATCAGACTTCAGGCTTTAATTTTTCTTTTTCTCTTTTATTCAATTTGTTGCTGCAGTCAAATATGAGAAAGATGCCAGCACCTACTGGGATGAATTCTACAAAACTCATCAAAATAAATTCTTCAAAGATCGTAAATGGTTGATCCTAGAGTTTCCTGAACTCTTTCCAGACAAAACGCTCAGCTGGAATGAAGGGGTCAAGGAACCAACAAGTAATTCCATACTCAGTTCTTGTGTTTTCTTGCAAACGCAGTATTCTGCAAATGCAGAACAAGCAAAGTTAGATGATTTTAACATGACACATGCTGCTCAAAATATTACGGAAGCTGTACAGAAAGCAAACATCATAGAACGAATAAAAAGAACAAAGAATGGAAAAGATGTGGAAATTAAAAAGCAACAAAGGAACAGGATAGACAAACAGAAGAATGCAGAACCATTTCCTGGTATCGATTCCACCTTCAGAATTTTTGAGGTATTTCTGCAAAACAGGGTAAATTAGAGTATTAAGAGGGTGTGTGTGTGTGTGTGTGTGTGTTAACATATGAATTTAAAAAGTACTATTGCAGTATATTCTCAGAACAATTGTAGCAACACATTTACAAACGTCTAGGACTGCAGATGTCAGTACACATCGTTTTTCTGTTTCTCCTTTCATGACCTTTTCTTCCATTCCATTAAATGCATTTTGGCAATTTATTTTCTTCAAGCAGGAGAGCGAGATGTTTTGAAATGTTGGTGCCCAGAGTTAACATGTGATCTATATTCCTGCAAGCTGGGTGTTTCTCCAGTGCTAGCTCTAAAGTTGACCAAATAGCCTGATTCACAGCTTGAAATACTGTCAATAAGATTTGCCATTGGAAGGCGAATCAAAGTGATGAAATTGTCTTTTACCACGGAATGACAAAAAGATCTTCTATTATTCCATTTTGATATGATTTTTTAATTTTAGCTATGCTGGTATGAAGGGATGACAAGCAGGACTTTAGTGATTCTCACAGGAAAGAATATAAAAAATCAAGCAAAAATTCTTTCAACTTCTTTGTTAAATCTCCTACTCTTTAATTGTAAAGTTGCTTCAGTACAACTGATACAAAGAAATCCCAAAAGAACAAAATTCAGACTTTTTTTCAAAAAAGCATCTCCGTTGATTTAATGCACAATCCTTTAGCCATATAGACCAGAAACTTCTGAGCTTTAATGCTTGGGGTATAGTGAGATAGTTGAACTCAATCTTGTTTGCAGTCGGAATGTACGTTTGGTTTTGCTGCTACACGGAATATCATTAGATAACATTGCCCTATGTGCCGGGGGTGGAGGAGTTCCAAAATGCACAAGCAAACCCATGTAAATAAATGATATAACTGTTGAACAAAATAATTAAAGTTTAAATATAAATCATGGCCACATATTACAGTTGAAAACTACAGGATGGGGTATTTACATTGATATATTGTACCTGACAGCATTACAACATTACTGACTAGTGGAAAAACCTACTTGTGTACATATATCATACATTAAATCTTTTAATTTATGTTACTATAGATTGAGTAGTTTGCTTGTACTTTCAACTCAGAGTTCTCTCTTTTCATGCTCTATGTGTACAGTTTGTTTTCCTTTCATTCCCTTCCCCTTATGTTTATTTGACTTCAATTATTCTTCAAAAATATTCTTATTACAGCAAGTTCATTTCTTGACATTTTCACTCTGCATTTCTAGTTAACATTATCTTTCCATGCAGCAGCTTTAATATCTAGCGAAGTGTGTAAGTTTACCCATAGGTCCTGCTGTTACAGTGTTTGATATAAATTAGCAAAGGCTTACATAAACAATGAGATTTGAAATAGGAAGTGATTGAGAAATAAACATTTATAGAAACTGAGTAATTTACAGCCATCTCAACATAACTGCATCCATAGAAAAAAAATATAGAAAATTACAGCTCAGAAACAGGCCTTTTGGCCCTTCTTGTCTGCCGAACCATTTTTTGCCTAGTCCCACTGACCTGCATTTGAACCATATCTACACACACACACACACACACACACACACACACACACACACACACACACACACACACACACACACACACACACACACACACACACACACACCATCCATGAACCAGTCCAAGGTTTTCTTAAGTGTTAAAAGTGACCCCGCATTTACCACTTTATCCAGCAGCTCATGCCATACTCCCACCACTCTCAGTGTGAAGAAGCCCCCCCTAATATTCCCTTTAAACTTTTCTCCTTTCTCCCTTAACCCATGCCCTCTGGTTTTTTTCTCCCCTAGCCTCAGTGGAAAAAGCCTGCTTGCATTCACTCTATATCTATATCCATCAAAATCTTATATACCTGTGTCAAATCTCCCCTCATTCTTCTACGCTCCAACTGCTGTGAAGAAGAGTTGTACGGACTGAAAACTCTAACTCTGTTTCTTTCTGCACGAATGCTGCCAGACCTGCTGAGTCTTTCAGAATTTATTTCAGATTTCCAGCATCTGCAGTATTTCGCTTTCATAGAAATGCATCTAATTTGGATTCCCTTATTGAGATTTGACATTTAAGGAGAGTTGTCTGTAAAGTTTTATGATTTTAATGCTGCTCGTTCACATATCTGTTTCAGACATCAGAATTATTAATAATTATACAAAAGTATTTTATTCATGCCTTGTGCTTTATACTCCATTGAACCAGTAATGAAACATTTTCCTGTCAAAAGAAGAGAACATCACTAATGCTTAAAGTGCATTATGATGTCATGTATTTTGGATATGTCATTGGCAGGCTCTAAATTTAAAAGTATTATTTTAATGGACCATAAGAATTTAGTTGGAAATTCTAGGACAAGTAACTCATCTAATTCACCGAAAATTGCTATTGACTGTCTACAATTCACAAGTCAGGAGTGTGATAGAATTCTGTATACTTGCCTGCATGAGAACTCCTCTAGCAACAGTTAAGAAGCTCAACACTATCCAGAACAAAGTAGCCAATTTGATCAGCAACCCATCCTCTATCTTAAATATTTACTCTCACCACTACTGATACACAGTGAGAGCAGTGTGTACGAATTACAAGATGCATTGCAGTAGCTTACCAAGGTTCCTTTGACAGCATGTTCTAATCATATGGCTTCTACCACTTGGAAGGATGATGGCAGCAAATACATGGGAACACTACAACCTGCAAGTTCCCCACTGAGCCATGCACCTAGCATGGAATTAAATTGCTATTCATTCACTGTCACTGGTTCAAAAATTCTGGAACTCGTTTCCCACCAGCACCTACACCACATAGACTGCAGTGGATCTAGAAGATAACACACAACCACCACCACCTTGAGGGCAATTAGAGATGGACAGTAAATTCTGGCTTTGTCAGTGTTAGTCACATTCCTTAAAAGAATTTTAAAAATGCCATTTGTCTAAATTCACACCAATAATTCTCCCCAATATTGGTAGACAAAGAATAAAAATGTAAGTCCTATAAATAGGTGTGAATCAAACAATTACATACTTCGGGTTTCCTGGTTCAATTTGTATAAAGTATCTAATGTGTATTTCTGTATTCCATTTTATGCAATGGGAAGAACAATTAAATTGCACTCCGTCAATGGATGGCAAAGAATGAGAATTGGTAATTTGTTTTCAATGACATTGTAAGTTATTTTAGTTACAACACCCTGCCAATTAATTAATAACTAACAGATCAGAACTTTATTATCTGTTATTTTCTATAAACAGTTAATAATCTCTTGCCTTTTACAGTCTTATCAACAAGAAGGACTAATGTTTTAGAGAAGTTTCACTATTGAGCAAGAGACACAATCAGCAATTCCTGTACTTCAGTGTTAATTGAGAGTTGGAAAATAGTTTTTATCAAATACAATAAACATTAATATTTATAGCATTTTATGGTATATGTTTGACTTGACAATTCATATTCTTTACAATATGTTGAAGGAATAAGCATTCATATTTGTTGGTTTGTTTCATGGTTATGTTTTCAGGATGATTAAGATATATTTTAAAACAAAAGTCCAAGTCATGCACAATTGTGCCTCTTCATGAAATTATTATATTGTATTAAATTACAGTCTGATAGCTTCACTTTTTAAGAAATTTTTTCATGGGCTGTGGGTGTCACTGGCAAAGCCAACATTTGTTGCCTGTTTCTAAGTGCCGTTGAATCGAATTGGCCATATCAGAGGGCAGAAACAAAAACATTGCTGTGGGTCTGGAGTCATTTGGTCAGGTAAAGCCAGCAGATTTCCTTTCCAAAAGGACATTTGTGAACCATATGGGTTTCTAGCATATGAGAATGATAGTCTCAGTAATGTTGACCATGAAACTAATATTTAATTCCATATGTTTTCTTAGTTGAATTTAAATTTCACGAGCTGCTGCCATGATAGGATTTGAACACATGTCCGCAGAACATTAATCTGGGCTTCTGGATTACTTCTCACCAGTGACATTATCATTGTGTCACCATCTTCCCATAAGGTGCACAAGTATAGTATGGAACTCTGTAAATTTATACAGGCTCTCAGGCTGTAATTTATACTGTATATAAACAGATTATTTCTTAGTTTTCTATTTAAACTTCCATTTAAACAGTTTAACTATGACCTTATCAATTGATCTTTGGCCTCATAAATAAAAAGTTTGCCCACACATTTTAGAATTAATGCTTGACTTTTTCTTTCCTGCTGTACTAATGGTCTGACTTATGATTCTGCCTGCGTCAGCAGCCCTCCAGTGCTTTATTTAATTATTTATTCCTCATATCAGTGTATCAGTAGAGAACCGTTCTTGTCCTGACCTAGCTTCCACACAAAGCCTTTGCAACAGAGGTCACTGGAACATTTATAATATACAGAACTGCACATACATAGAATTCAAAAGTGGTGTTTCTATCCAGTCTTTTCTCTTGTTTAGCTAAAAGGTGCTGAAGTTAATGCTGTATCTCCTGCCACCCTGACTGATTTAAGCTTCCAAGGCATAAACCAAGAATTGAATCCCAACCCTGTAGAGTTCAGGCAATGTCTGCCCAAAATCTTGTTTGAAATTTATTTTTAGATTCATACAGATGTACCTTACTTCAGAAACACAGATATTTATGCTTCATTTTGATATCATTAGGTTGGATGTGGTGCTGGGAATAGTGTTTTTCCCATCCTGGATGAAATTCGGTAAGTAAAACATCATAGAATTAAATACAATTTTATTTAAGTAGAACATTAACCCATTGCAAAGTATTGTATTGGCAGATACTTGAATATTAGCTCACTTAATGAATAGATATGACTTCGTGTATGAAAACATTTATCTCTATATTGTATATAAAGGGAACAAAATCAGTGTTGCAAATCACTCTTCCAATTCTCACTGGAACATTTATTAAATACGATTAAATAATTTGGAATGGATCCACTTGAGCTAGTTTTCCTTAATTCCTGATCTCATCAAAAGACAATCTGGCACTGTTAATTCCATGGTTTGTTCTGGAACAATAAAAGAAAGTGTTGCCTGAGGGCTTGCGGATGGCAAGTAAGTTCTTTGCCTCACACCTTTCTCCTGAAAAGAAGAAATGGGGATAAACCAGCTAATTATTGACAAAGTTAGCGTCTTTCTCCAGTTGTTGGTAAACTGCTAAAGTCCATTATATGGGATGAAATTGCTCAACAATTGAAGAAACGTAAGTTTGAATTTCTAAACAGCAGGGTTTGTCTAATCTAACAATATTCCTTGAAAAAAAATCTAAAAATGCAGTGTTTCTATAAAATTGAAAATGGAGTTCTCAAGGTACCTCATAAGAAACTTATGGCAGAAGTAATGGTACATGAAATTAAGAATGTGATTACATGGTTAAAAAAATGATTTGAAGGCAAAAACAAAGGATGAGTATAAAAAGAGTCCAATTAGAAAAATATAGGCAATGTAGTCCACTGATGTCTTGCTCTAATTTGTTTACTACTTTCCCATGATTGAAAATTGTTCCATTCAAATGTAGATTCTGCTGTTGCATGAAAAGTGTTGCCAAGGGCTCACACCTGAATCATGACTGATAAAAGATTAACTTAATCTGTTCTCTCTTCAGATTCTGCTGACTGTTTCCAGAATTTCTGTTTTCCAAATATCATATTATTTTGCTTTATGATCCACAATGTTGGCTGCCTTTTCTGGTTCCACTGGATTTATTTGTTTGAACTCTATATTGTTAATATTTGTCCTCTGTGCTGTTGTTGTTGGACAAAACCTAATCTCTGAATAGCAGATAACGAATAACCCAGGAAATTTAAGCACCATGGAACTCGATATATATTACTGATGCAACGAGAACTATATGCACACGAATTGGGTGCAAGAATTATGTCATTTGGCTCCTTGAGCCTGCTCTGCCATTCAATAAAATCATGTGGCTTCGATTCCACTTTTTTGCCTACCCCTTATACCCTGTTAATCAAGAATTTTACTCTACATTAAAAATATTCAATGATTCTGCTTCCTCCCCTCTCTGAGGAAGAGTTCCACAGACTGGCAATCCTCAAAGATTTTTTCCTCATCTCTGTTTTAAATGGACACGCCTTGTACTCAAATATGCTTTTGTGGTTTGTGGACATTAAGTCCCCTCAGGATCCTACATGTTTCATTAAAATCATCTCTCACTCTTTTAAACTCCAATGGATACTGGCCCAACCTGTCTAGCATTTTCCTCTCATCAAAGGAATCAGTCATGAATCGTCTTTGAATTATTTCTTATGTCCTTCCTTATATAAGGAGACCAAAACTGTACATAAAATGTGGCTTTGCCAACATCCTGTAACACTTTGCAAAACTTCCCTACTTTTATGTTCCATTCCCTTTGCAATAAAAAAAATCAGCATTCCATTTGCCTTCCTAATCACTTGCTGTCCAGCATATTAACATATTGTGATTCATGAACCAGGATCCCAAACCTTTCTGTACCTCAGAGTTCTGCAATTTCTCCACAATTAAATTTTTTACTGCTTTTCTATTCTTCCTGCCAAAGTGGACAAGTTTGTGTTTTCCGACATTATATTCCCATCTGCTAGATTATTGTCCACTTACTTAATCTACCTACATTCCTTTACAGATTCCTTATGTCCTCCTCACAACTTAGTTTCCAATGTATCTTTATGTCATCAGCAAATTTAAGAATAATATGTTTGGTCTTGTCATCCAAGGCATTGATATTGATTGTATGCAGTTGAGGCCCCAGCACTGAGACCTGTGGCACACACTTGTTACATGTGCCATCCTGAAAATGGCCCATTTATGCCTATACTCTGTTTTTTGTTTTAGAACATCAAACATGGAACATAGAAAAACTACAGCACAAACAGGCCCTTTGACCCACAAGTTGCACCGATGATATCCATACCTACTAAGCTTACCTATAACCCTCAATTTTGTTAAGTGACATGTACTCGTCCAGAAGTCTTTTCAAAGACCCTAAAGAATTTGCCTCCATCATCACCGACAGCAGCCGATTCCACTCACCCATCCCCTCTAAAGGAAAAACTTACCCCTAATATCTCCTTTGTACCTATTCCCCAGCACCTTGAACCTGTGTCCTCTCATAGCAACCATTCCAGCCCTTGAAAAAAGCCTCTGAGAATCCACCCGATCTATACCTCTCAACATCTTATACACTTCTATCAGATCACCTCTTATCCTTCGTCTCTCTAAAGAGAAAAGACCGAGCTCCCTCAACCTATCCTCATAAGGTATGCCACCCAATCAAGGCAACATCCTTGTAAATCTCCTCTGCACCCTTTCAACAGCTTCCACATCCTTCCTGTACTGAGGCGACCAGAACTGAGCACAGTACTCCGAGAGGTCTGACTAGGGTCTTATAAAGCTGCAGTATTATCTTCCGACTCCTAAACTCAATCTCTCGATTGATGAAGATCAGTACATACTCCGCCTTAAACACATTCTCTTCCTGCGAGGCTGATTTAAGAGTCCTGTGGACCCGGATTCCAAAGTCCTTCTGATCCTCTACACTGCTAAGAGTCTTACCCTTGATATTATATTCCTTCATCCCATCTGACCTGACAAAATGGACCACTACACATTTATCTTGGTTGAAGTCCATCTGCCACTTCTCCACCCAGTCTTGCATTCTATCTGTGTCACGCTGCAAGTTTTGACATTCCTCCAAACTATCTACAACACCACCAACCTTCATGTCATCAGCAAACTTACTAACCCATTGTTTTCTAACCAATCTTAAAACTGCCACATTTCAAATTTATAACCAATAAAATGTGAAGTCACTGCATGGAGCCCACAGTTGCCAGGCTCCAAATTTCATAGAATCACACAATGGTTATAGTATGGAAGGAGATCATTTAGCCTTTTGTGTCCATGCCAGCTCACACAACAGCAACTCTGTTAGTCCCATTCCCTCACCATTTCCCCATAGCCCAGCATTTTTGTTATCCAATTCCCTTTTGAAAATCACACTTGAGTCTACCTCCACCACATTCAGTCAGTGCATTTCAAATCCTAACCTCTCACTGAACAATGAAAACTTTTCCTCATGTCGCTGTTACTTCTTTTGCGAGCTACCTTAAATTGGTGTCCTTTGCTTCTTGATTCTTGTACTATTGGAATCAGTTTCTCTAATTACTCTCTCTGAACCCATGATTTTGAATACCTCTATGAAGTCACCTCTCAACATTCTCCAAGGAGAACAACAATGTGTATTCATTTATCTATGTAACAAATGTCCTTCATCCCTCGACCTATTCTTGAAAGGCTTTTCTGCACTTGCCCTAAAATCTTTGCATCCTTCCTAAAGTATAGTGTCCAAAATTGAATACAATATGTTCTGGCTGAACCAGTGCTTTATATTGGTTCATCATAACTTCCTTGCTGTTGTGCCTCTATAAAGCCCAGAATTCCATGTGCCATTTTAACTATTTTCCCAATTTGCCCTGCAACTTTTAACGATTACTGCACATATTAGTCTAGATCTCTCTGCTCCGGCACCCTTTTAAAATTGTATCCTTTATTATATGTTATGTCTCCTTGCTCTTCCTTCAAACATTTATCAATTCTTTGTGTTAAATTCCATCTGTCATTTGTCCACTCATTCTACCACCTTACCCATATCATAATAAAGGCTATCACTACTCTCCCCACAGTTTACTATACTTCCAAATTTTTATCTTAACTGCAAAATTTTAAATTGTGCCCTTTACACCCAAATTTAGATTATTAATATATATCAAGAAAATCAGTGGTTGTGGTACCAACCATTTGGAACACTTATGTACATTGCTGCAGTCTGAAAAACAACTATTCACCTCCACCCTCTTGTTTCCTGTAAGTCAGCCAGCTACGTATCCATGATTTCTCATACCTTTTACTCCATGGATCTTAACTTTGCTTGCAAGCCTATTATGTGACACTTTATGCTGCATTTCAATTTCTGCCACTTGATTCATGTCACAATTGCTTCCATGTTCCTTCGAGTTTGCTGTCCCTTTGAAATAAGATAAAACATGAAAAATACATTTTTTAGTCCTGCAAAAAAAGGGCAAAGCATATTTCACAGTTTAAAGTTGAAATCCCCATTTCCTATCAAATAATGAAATGTGTAAAAAATTTCATTAAACAAATAAATATAATCAAAAATGTTACTGATTTGTCTCTATATTTATTATGTTATAAAATTAACCAACTAACATTCCTCTGATGCACCTATATACATGTGCATATATAAAAGACAGACGCAAATGCTAGTTGTCCCCTACACTGAATTTTTATTACACTTTAACAAGCCTGTGCCATTTGGTGCTGCATACATAAAATATATCTAATCAGTGTGAGTTGCTATCTGATAGTGAGGTGCAGAGAATAAGAAAAGAGATGAGTGTTGAAGAAAAAACCGAAAGGGGAGGCATGTGAATTTTTGTATTTGCTAATCCTCATTATATTCAGATATACAGTAAAGTCTGCTACCACAAGAATTTCTTGGGAGAAAATATGAGAAACAAAACATGCTTGTATATTTTGAATGTATTTTAATTTTTGAATTTCATACTGTACTTTCATACATTAAGCACTATGCTACGGCAGATAATGTCTTAGCAATTGACTAGAAGCAAGTGGATGTGTTTGAATGCAGGAAAAGGCTTTACTTACTGAATTTTTACTTCCTCCCTTTGACAAAATGCTTTGCAGTATAGGAGATTCCCCCTCTGCGAAAACATGGGCCTGAACCTGCATTTTCCCAATCCATGGTACAGCATATTGATCCCACTCTAGGTTGCACAATCTTGTTAGTTCTTGTTCCAATTTTCAAAATATAAACTGCATTTATTAAAGAGTGTGGCAGCAATACTGAAATGGAAGATTTAGAGTATCAGGGCCTAATGGTAGGACTAGGTATTTAGAGAAAATATTAATATACTGTCTGTTCTGTTGCATCCGTTGTTGCTCTGGTTTGTGCTATACTATGGGAGAATTGACTTTTTACAGCAGAGTTTCTGAAAAGACAGTAACATTATTTTGTGTTTAATGCATGCACATTTTTCATTTTTCCATGGTTGACATTTACTGGAAGAAGGAAAAAAGCTATGGCCCAAATCATAAGAGATTTATAACTTTTAAACACCCATATGTTACATTTTGTTAAATACTTACCACTAGACAGAAGTAGTTTTACTAAATATTGAATTTCATTCACTATGAAGTCTGCTGCATGTTCAGCAAGAACAGTTGGGGACACCTCACTTTAACAAAATATGTTGTGTGGTTTATTTTTTGAACACTAGACATATGCAATGAAGTCGCACCTTCAAATTTAGAAGAATAAACCAAGCTTCCTCCTTTGTGCATACTTGTCACTGCATCTATCTGAGTTAATGGAGTAAATCAGGGCAGATATTTTGAAAGAGGTGTGAACATTACATCAAGGAATTTAGATAAAGGATTAGTAGGGCAGACTGAGTAAATACGTTAGAACTCTCCCACCAGCAGAAATGTTACTCCTCCTCCATCACATTCTAGTATTTCATCAGCCAATCTGTAAATTATTTTAGTTCCTTTACTTTCTTCTTGCTGATTTCTTTCAGATAACCTTCAGCCTCTGTTCAGAGGGCAGGTGATAACTTATTTCCCAGGTCTTTACTTATGTTGCTGAATAGTGAACCACTATAAATGATCCAGACTAACACTTCCTCCATGATCTCAACTTGGTATCTCTATTGATGAAATATAGGCAATTGTGAATATAAGCTAACTTCATAGTGATCTGAATTTTTACCTTTTCAAAATACACTAACATTTTCTTTAGATGTTTGTTGGTTTAATAAATATGCCTTAATTCTTTGTAATGAGATTTTTCAGCGTTTAGATGAAAACTGTGTAGGTGATGCTCAAGAAAATGAAAACATTTAATATTGTTCTCTATTCATTGCAGAAATCCCAATGCATTCCTTTATTGCTGTGACTTCTCAGCACGTGCAGTGGAGCTGGTGAAGGTACACATCTGATTTCGTTTTTCATTTCCTTCCACCTAAATTGCTTTAATTTCCTATTTTGCTTTTGCATAATGACAATAATTGTAGCTAGTCAAATATATTGGAATTTTATACTGGAACATTGCTTCGATCATGGTTATAGTTGAATGTTTTTTTAAATTAAGAAAATCTGTGCTTTATATTGATTTTTAAAAGGGGAGAATCAGAAAAGTGTAAACAAATGAGAAACAGACAAAATTAATTCGTATATTTGGAATTATACAGTGCAAAAAAGAATTTGTCTTTTGTATGTTCCTTTGAATTCTAATTACAGTATCTGGATTGTGGTAATGAAATACCGACTGATAAATAAGAAATATTGAAATCTCACTAATTAGCTGTGTGGCCATATTCCTCTATTTGTCTTATTGTTCATTACTTTGCAGTCTCACCCTTCATACAATACATCCCAGTGCTATGCCTTTGTTCATGATCTGTGTAATGAAGCAGGCGCCACCTACCCGTTTCCAGATGGAAGTATAGATGTCATTCTTCTTGTATTTGTGCTTTCTTCTATTCACCCAGAAAGGTAGGTAAAGGTGAAGGGCCATGACAAACATCCTCTGCTCATTTATCATCTAGGTTTATTTCATTCAGAACTCGACAGGAACCTATATGCTACACCACTCTTTTTAGAAGCTAATTTCATTTCGCAACAACCATTTGGTTCAGAAAGTAGCGAATGTTTTCAAATTAATAGTTTTTCAAAAATGAATTCTCATGTATCATACATTTATACATTTCTTTGCAACCTAGTACAGAACCCATAAAGGTATTTTTAAAATATTCTTTCAGCAAAATATGAAAATGTAATGGTTTTGGTGTGTGCTATATAGCATGACTTATGACAACAATTGAGATAATGATGATGTGACTTGGACAAAAGCCAGAGTGAGAACAAAGCTTTGGCATTGGACGCTATTTTAGTAGATTTAAAATTAAACTATAAATTACCAAAACCACCTTTAGCATAATAAATCTGAGTGCTATTTTTATGCATCACTCCTTTAGATTCTTGAGGAAATCTGCAGGTCATACTGTGTGGCCAACCATGGTAAAACTGCAGTATTTATCTTTTTCTATAACCAGAAATCAAATACAAATGTATAATAAATAATACTTTTATCAATATAATAAAATCAATGAGATCACAAAGGTCAATTAAAGGTGCTAAGAAATGGCTTTTAAAATTGAAAACCTTAGTAATCAATCTAATTTAAATGTCATTCCTGACATTAAATTTACACAGAATTCACTTCTGTGCTTTTGAGTATGGTATCTATCTAAAGGTGCAATTGAATTTCAAATTAATCTGATTTTTTTTTCACATCACGTGGTTGAATCCCAGTAACACCCATGCCTCTTTCATTTAAAGGGTTGTTTTTATCTGGTCATTGTAGAGATATTGCTCATGCTGGTAACAATGAGCAGGTGAAAGAAAAATTTAAGAAAACAGTTATTGCACCCAGAAAATCTTCTGCCACAGTTACAAAGTCTTTGTCTGCTATAGGCCCCTTCTGGTTTGTAAACATACTTCAGCAAGAAACTAACAGTTCTATCATTTATGTTCAATTTCTGCATTTTACTGGCTTTACACTTACTGGTTGTTTCTGATTGCCATTTTCATTTAAGCAGCCAGAAAGAGACAGCAAATGTGACCTTTCATTATTCATGTTTCAACCTGATTTTGATGCATTTCTCAAGACATATTGTTTAAAAAAAATGAGTGTATCCTTTTTACAAAGGTACTTAGAGTTTTATGGTACCTTTTATTGGTGCATGCAAACTCAACACATATTTTAATTGTGATTTTAAAAAAGACCAGAAAATGGAGCTGTTAACTTTATAAAAATGAACAGAAGTCTATTAAAGGTAATATTGATCTTGAGGGGAAAAAAAAGTAATGACAACAAATGGAACAAATTGCAAAACATTTTTATTTAGCCTTAACTTCATTCTGTAAATCAAAACTTAATGCCACCACCTAAGTATTTTTATGTTCTCAAAACAAAAAGAAAGTATACTGTGACAGTTCTAACAATAGTAATGAAAAGGCATTGATTAAATATTTTGGTGTTTTGAATATGCATAGTGTTGGTGCTGACCAATTTGCTTTTTGTGAAGTAATGTTTATTCTTTTTTGTGTTCTTGTTGCCTCTCCAGAAACTCCATATTGGAATTAGTAAATTATGAAAGATTTTGAATTTAAATGGTTATGAAAAAGCATATTAAGATTCTTTCCCCTTTTTGTTAAGTCCTTTGCTCTGTCTTTTGTTATACTAAATAATGGGTGGCTGAAGAGAAGCTGCTGAAGCCTTTCCTTAGTAGATATATGTTCCTTTAGAGTGGTTGCTTTCTTCAACTCCATCTTTCCCCTTCTTTATCTTCTGCTTTGTGCATCATCCCGTAATCTACTTTGTCAGTCACTGTCCAAGTTATCCATAGTGTCTCTGGTTGATATTGTCTTCAGTTAGTGAGATTGGATGCAATCTCAGCCCTTACAGAACAGCCCTGACTTTGGCTCCCCTTCTTCTAACATGTATATACAGGAAGAGATTGTTGTTTGAAATGCACATGTGGTTCTACCCATTAAGCTATGAAATTGACCACACTTTCTGCCTATATTGCTATTCTGTAATTATTGTACAAGCCATGTGAAAGGCATCACTGTTCTAAAATTTAAAATGTTGATCATTAACCAGGAAATTCTGATTGCATTTTTTCTCTACTTTGTTTTTGGTCCCTTCATATGATGTATGATGGAAAGATTCAGAAGAGGTCCACAAGAATAATTCTAAGCTTAAACCACCTTAATTATTTAGGCTTAAAATAGCTGTGTCTGTTCACTTACAAAGTGTGTGATTTCAGCATGATTTGATAATGATACATAAAACACTTAAAACACTAAATTCATGGAATTCCTACAATGCAGAAAAAGGCCATCCAGCCCATCAAGATTGCACCAACAGCAATCCCACCTAGGCCTTATCCCTGTAACCTCACAGTATTAACCCTGCTAATCTCCCTGACACTAAGGCTCAAAGTGAGCATTGCCAATCAACCTAGCCCACAATCTTTTGGACTGTGGGAAGAAACTGGAGCATCCAGAAGAAGCCCATGCACATGTGGGGAGAATGTGCAACTCCAAATAGATAGTTACCCCAGCCAGAATCAAACCTGAATCCCTGGCACTGTGAGGCAACAGTACCACTGTACCGCCCATTGAGTTTTTAGTTGTGTATTATTCCTGTTTGATAGATCGGGAAAGACCAGGGGTTACACATATAAGTTTTATGCAAGGGCTGTGTTGGGTTAGACATTCGGCAATACTTCTTAGATAATAAATCTATGAACCACGTTGTCAGCTTATGCAGGGAGTGCTGATCATTGCTTATCTTTAACAGACCTAAGCCATTTGGGGTGGAAGTTAGACCTTATAGTTAGTGAAATACCACGCAATATAACTATAACTTTCTGAAGTAGTTTCAGTTGTATGTGGGTCAGAGAGCAATTTTCCAGATTTATTTCCCCTAATTGACAATGGGATTTAAGCTTACCCTGGAGATTATATGGCTAATGGGGGATAGAGAATTGTTTAATCTTGATGAAACTGTGGGATATGCTTTATGAATCAGACAGTATTTTCCTGTCATTTTTGTCCAAGATTTGTAATCTTGTACAGTACATGAATGAATACAATGCAGATTTTATAGGCAGAACAATTGATTTTCCTGCACACCTCAGTTTAGAAAAAAAGTAGATGCAACTTATTGCCTCTTCAAAAAACCTTCTTTAGCTAAGCTTCTGAAGAAAACCTGAATCTGACTTTTAAAACATGTACAACTTCACATGTCTGATTCTGAAAAAGAGAAATAGAATTAATTTATCAGCTCTCTTTGCCCCCTCTTAAGTCACTAAGCTGGAAGTTCAGTCCACCAGCTGTCAATCTCAGTTACTTCTTGAGGCGAATGCCTGCCTTTTTTGCCTATGTGTAAGAGACTCTGTATTGTATTTTTAGCCTGGTGCCAGCAGCAATAGCAGTTACAAGGTGGACCTTAGCCAAGCCTCCTGGTGTGCAAAGGGAAGGCAGCTTCAGATATCACAAAAAGTCATCTTGCAATGGAACAGTGTTTGGAATTGTATATAATAATCCTGTTTCAAAATAGCTAGTTATCACCATCAACCCACTGTTGTCGGAACTAATACCAGACTGCTGTTTAATTGTTGGAAAAATGTTGGATCTAGTATAACAATACTATAAGTTAACAAAAATTTGGTTCAGACAACCTAGCCAAAATTAATTTTACTACAAGATCATTGTAGGGTGTTGTCCTTGGCTAAGACTACCTATGTTTGGTCTTCATGTATTTTTTTTGGCACTTTTCAGCAAGTGTGTTGAGTGGTAGAAACTGGATTCCTGATGATAGCCATGTATTTCCATGGTTCTTTTATCCACTGGTGAGTTAAGGTTAGCTTTACTCCTCAAATGTGTCCTGCTCCTTCTATGTGGAAACTGTGGAGACATGTTGTGAAATCTAGTATATCATTCCATGTAAAAGTTACCTACTGCAATGCACCAGGGTCAAAATTTGCATGTTTCACCCTTAAGTAGTCTTAACAGCTGAAAAGGGCTTTGAAGATGCAATTGCTGCATAGAATTTCAAGGAAACAATACACCATATAAAATATTACCAAATTGCTCTGTAAAGAATTCCATAATTCCATAAAAGTGCAGTCATCTACAAAATAGTGTCACCATTTTTCTCACAATGCACAGTTTCAACACAAGGTAGTGGCATGATATCTGTTGTCACTACAGAAGGATATGATAGAAAAGCGATAATAAAATTAGATCATTTAGTCTGTAGTTCGCTGCAGAATTAGGGGAACTTATAATAAAAGCATCATAGTTTGGATTCCTGGAAATATGATTGTAAACCATATTGAAGGTTATAAGTTGTGAGTGAGAACCTTGTAAAATTTATCGTTGTTATTTGAACCTCAAAATAGGATTATGTCATTTCTGATTCTATTAATTGCAACATGCATTTGGGTGTTTTATTCCATCTTGTAACTGCTATTGCTGCTGGCACCAGTTTAAAAATTAATACCCAACATGATTCCTTGCTATTGTAGAAAGAAACCAGGGCCAAAAAATAATAATTTTATGGATGAAAAATCCATCAACATGTTTTACATTTATACATATGGAAAAGTTCTGGAGCTTTGATTTAGTTATTTGATGATCTTATTGTAATTATAGTGATATTACTGATGTACCATTGGTGATTTAAAAAACTCTATCCCATTCATTCAGACTTCTGCATCCACCCACTGATCTGAGATTGCAAAAATTACTCATAGCAATCAATGCACTTCTTTTCCCCATGCTGCTCTTTTTCTTAATATCAACCTCTCATTGCTCCCAAGTCCTTAAAATGCAACTCCAAGTGCTCATAATACTGTAATAAAATTTCTATTTACTAAGTCACCTTAAATCAGTAGTACTGATAATGTACATTAAACCCTAAAACGCTCATATTCTGCAGCACACTATGAAAATGCCATGGTAGATCTGCATTAGTATAAATAGATGTAGATATAGACTTTAATCTAGGTATGGAATGAGTATTTGAGATTGATCTTGATTCATCTTGACATGGCCTCTTTACCCACTGAGCACTTTGCATTAATCTTCTCCTTCTGTTTTGTCCGCCTCTTCATTTCATGGATAGTCATTCAGGCAAATCAGATGAAAATAGGACAAAGCATAAATTTATACTTGATAATAACCAGTGTTACCAAGTTTAATTCTGAATAAAGAAATAAAATAGCACCATTTTCAAAAGTCCTTCTTTGTTGTCTGAATGACACCAGTGTAGGTAGCCATGTGCCATTTGTGCTGCATTTTGATATTTGTTTTGATTCTTTTCTGATCATCTTATAGTTCTAAGGCTGACTTAATATGTTGGGTGGAATTTTCCCCAAAAGTATCTAAGTAATACAACAGCGAGAAAACAAGACTGCTCCATGCCAGTCTCTTGAGTTCGCTCTTTTGCACTTCTTTCACTCACAATCTTTTGCACTTGGTGGAATGAAGGAGTCTCCATGCAAATCACGCAGTCACAGAGGTTCCAGATGCATGACTTATTCAAAAGGGCCCCAGTTGTGCAGTATTAAGTAGGGAGAGTTGATTTAAATGCTAAAGACGCACTCATAGTCAGTCACGCCAGAAAGATGGCACCTAGAGAGCAACTCTATGATTTATGGAGGGAGAGTTGGGACAATTACTGGATATGATTGAGAATACACTTGCCGAGCGCCCTTGACTGGGGCGATAGCTACGAGACATGATTTTTTTTTATTACTGTTAGTGAGGTCTACGATTGGATGTCAGCAGTCAGTCACAGAGCCTGTCCAGCAGACAGGTGACAGAGTAACCATTAGCAATATCATTGGGGTTGGGACTTGACTTCATATGCAACCGCTTGGGATCATTCAGTGGGGGAATATGTGCACTGACAATCCCTGACATGAGGACTCCCATACTGGAGCATGCCTCCCAAACACCTGCACCAATGCAAGCCCCCCCACCTCACCTCACACCATGGCAGCAGATGACGTTCCACCCCTCCCCTACACCCCAGAGGTTGGTGCTCAGTGGAACTTAGCTCCTAGCTCTTTCTGTACTGCTGCGTCTGAGCAGCAGTGATTTATGTCAGCATGACATCATACCAGGGAGGTGGGAAGGTTTTGGGAGAGAGAACGATTGCATGCCGAGCTTGCTAATGATATTGAAATCTAATCAAGTTCATACGAATAAGCTTTGTTTTGGCACACAGCAGCCCTCACCATGAAAAAGGGACCAGGAAGATAGCAAACTGATTTTTAACATCTTGCACTATTTTCTCAGCTCGCCAAGCTGGGCATGGCGAGTTGATAACTTCGTGCCCCATTGTATAGTTTTTGTGATTTTGTTGTTTTCTTGATGGTCGATATGGTATGCGTGAATACAGGATTAATGTCAGTTTAAAAAGTGGACTGTTTTTATTCAAAACTGGAAATACTTATCAAGTCTGGTAGCATTTGTGGAGAGAGAAATAGAGTTTGTGTTTCAGGTCAGTGCTTGTTCCCCTCCAAAAGCACTCAAAAGCTAACAGCAGATTCTTATTCTAGCAGTTCCATTTCAGCAGGCATGAGCATAATTTGCTAAAATGAAAAACATTCACAGCAATCATTTGGGTAACTGCATCCTTTAAATATCATACAAGTGGTAGTTTTTGATATCAAATGGTGCTAATGTTTTAGTTACAAATGTCTTTTTATTTTCGTGAAATTATCAATCACTTATTTTATGCCTGTTTAACTAAGATTTATTTCCATGTTTTTAGGATGCAGATGGTCATAAATAGATTAAGCAAGTTACTCAAACCTGGAGGGATGATATTATTTCGAGATTATGGTAGATATGATATGACTCAACTGAGATTAAAGAAAGGTAATCTCTTAAATTTTTATTTTCTTTAAAAAGCATATTACTTTTTGAAATCTTGTAGGTCTGTCATTTTAGTTACAGTTACAACAACACTTTTTATTTTGTTTTCCTCTCTTCCTGGTAATGACTGGCTGGGCTGCAATTCTATTAGGACAATCTCAGAATTTTGTATATTTTGTGGTTAGAAATGAAGTCACAATTTGCATTCATGCAAAGAAAGATTTTGTTCTTGGGACTTATTAAATTTAAGGAGAAAATGCACAACAAATATTCTCTAAAATGAGGCAAAACATTTTTATTACTACTAATAACATTTTTACAATGATTGAACTGGAATAACTTCTCTTTGGTCAGAATATCATTCAGCACATTCGAAAATGATTAGTTTCAGAGACTAACAGAACACACACAATATGCTTATACTCATAAAGACAGCAAAACTAAGTACAAGTGAGGACAATTATTTATCTATCAGGTCTTTGCTTTCAAGCAATCCTATTGTCAGAGCATCTTTAATAATTCCAAAATTCTAGTCTCTTGTTCCAGTCTTTTCACAACATAGTAACAAATTCGGTAAAGGAAATACCACAATCATTGCTTTTAACAAAAAATAATCATCATACCCTGGAAACAACAGACTTTAAAAATTTAATTTTAACTGTGTAAATAAACTAGCAACTATCAAAAATAAATTATAACGTTTGAATTGTAGCTGCCTATTTAGCAGCAGTGTAAAAGATCTATGGAAAGAAGGTCACCATCAAGGCAAAAATTTGCTACTGCACAAAGCCTAGCAACAATTTTCAGACCATGTCACCATTGTCTGAAAATTGTTGCTAAGCTTAGCTAAACTGTGAAACAGGTGCCTGTGTTGCAAGTTCCAGCTGCTATTTCATTTGTACCATTGGCTGTCATCCTGTTTACAGCATTGATGCTGTCCCAAAGTTAGATTCAGAATTGCACAAGAGAAGTCTTTTCTACCAGCTGCCTTAATAGCAAGATACAGAACTTTTATATCAGAGTTCAGGGATTACAAAAGTAATGCCTACATCTGTGTTTGAAAAGCAACTTTTTCATTCAACCCATTATATGCATAGCATGTCATTTAAAGTGAAATATCGGATGATTGTGCTACATTTTTCTGCTGACAATAAAACAGGGAACTTAAAATCAACCCAAGGTTTCAAAACTTTGAAATGGGAATTCTGCTGGTCCCTCTGACACCACAGGATAATTTACCATGACCAAACCACTTAATCTGCATATCTTTGGACCGTGAGAGGACACTGGAGCACCCGGAGGAAACCCATGCAGACACGGGGAGAATGTGTGAATTCCACACAATCACCTGAGGCTGGAAGATGTCAGAAGATGAAGTCCGAATTTTTCATCTTTGTTCTTGAAAGACATCATATCACATATTAAATCCCATTGTCTGATCATCCTCTTTCATGCTTCCTTATAGTAACTGACTTTGCCAAAATGAGTCCTTTGCTTGCAATGTCTTTTAAAGGTTATAAAATCTAACACCATGAATGACAAACTGCCTCTTGCATGCATGCTTGCCTGCACTACTTGAAGATTGTTTTCATGAGTTCTAAAGAAACCATTAATACACGACACCTTTCAGGTTGCTGTAACAGGTGAAATGATTGGAATTTTCATTGTGCTGACACAGCAAGTAACAAAAGTAGGTTTGTCTTTTCGCCAGCATTATGTTTTAAGAATTTTGTGCAAACATTTGGAAATACCATTCACATTCAGTATTTGCTGGTAAATTGTTTCTTTTTACAAAAACTACTCTCCATTCTTCTTTCTGAAAAAGTGCTGTTTTATCTCCTTTGACTTGCCATCTTTAACTGGAGTTAGTTCAGAAATCAGATAATTTTTCTGTGTGGGATTGAAATTGGCAAACCAGAAACGGTTAAAAATAAAGTTCTATATATTAAGCTGACTTCTATCATTACAACAATCTGGTAAAAACCCAAATCTGTTCAATCTCCTGGTTTTCCACACTGGCTTCACATTCTATACTAACCATAATTATTGAGGAAGAAAATTACACGGAATAGTGAAGGTCTCTTGCAGCAGGCAGTTCCTAAAATGACTAAACAATGATTACATAAGATTCATGCTGATTTCCTTTCTGTCTTTAGTATGGACTCTTTTATTGTAGTTCTCCCAGCAACTCCCTTCGCTATCCCAGCACAACTTAAAATAATGAGTCAGAACAACTAGTGTGCACTTACACATTAAACCACACAAGGGGAAGAGCTGGCTACAGAGCTACTGCTTCACTTCCAAATTCCCTCAAAAACTATATGACTTGGACTGCCTCAACAATTCCTTACCTTCCAATAACTTAGCTTCTTCTCGTGAAACTGCATTCCACAGGATTCACAAAACTGTACTGTCTAATTACCCATTCACTCAAATGTTTCATACACTTCTAGCTTCACTAAGCTAGCATTGCCCATGGGTTTCGCTGAACTCCAGTTTCCTGGCTTCACCCAGCTATAAATGGCTCTTAAGGCTTTTCTGAACCCTAATTGCATTCAACATGGAACCTTCCATTGCGTGCTTTCCCTAGCACTCCTCCTGAGCCCTAACTGCATGAAATGGTTTTCCTGAGTATTACAAACCATACGAGGTCCTAACTGCATGAAATGGTTTTCCTGAGTATTACAAACCATACGAGGTCCAAATTGTGACTTTCAGTTGCACTGAATGCTCCCAGGGCTTTTCTGAGCCCTAACTGCCTGGAGCCTGTGGACAGCAGTATCCTTTAGGTATATCCATTTCCCAGTACTGCAAAACATAAATTGAAACCAGAGGATCTTCCTAAGCTCCACCCACCTCCATGACAACGCAGCCTTTCAAATTTCACTGAATGCTTTTAAGCTAATTTAACTTTAACCCCCAAAACAAAACATCTTTTGGATTGCATAGTACTTCTTTGCAAGCATTGTAGTAAGCCCATCTGCTGTTTTAAGATCTTACTTTTCTAGCTGTCAACCTTTTAAGTCAACATAGTTTCAACTTTTTAAGTGTAATTGACTCCAAGCTGCTTTAGCTTCATTATGTTAGTTTCTACAGTTAAACTTTAATCTTAAAGCACTAAACATTATCTTTAAAATATTAACATGAGCTATGAATTAAAGATACTTACAACAGGTGGCATTGTTGAATTCAATTCTTAAGTGAGTCCCCATCCCCTGCAAAGATTATTGGGTAGCACACAACTATTTTGCTGATTTTCCTTTTAATTTCCTAGCCTGGGGGTGAAAAGTGAGTTGCAGAAGTATGCTCCGAGATTGTAACTTTTCACCAGTCAAGGATCTATATCTTGCTCTTCATGATTTATATGTGGAAATTGGTGTATTTTGCATTTGAGCCATCAGTGGAGAATTCCTGATTTGAAATTATGCTGGAAGGAATCCTTACGTTCATGTCAAACCTTCTCAACTTTATCTTGCCTAACAGGAATCTCTGATTTTAAAGAATACTGAGTGAACAATGTTATTTATCCTGAAATATTTTAAATTTACAGTTTAGTTGTGGCAGAATAAACATACAGAGGCTACCCAAAGTATTTTTAGTTGAAGTTCAACCATATAACATGTATAAATTTAAATTGTGTTGTTAGGTTGCTGCTTATTTGGAAACTTTTATGTTCGAGGAGATGGAACTTGTGTTTACTTCTTTACAAAAGGTAAGAACATTAACAAAGAATCTTAAAGCAAAGAGAATGCTCAATTGGGAGTTATACAATACAACATGTACTCCCCAAGTGATTAACAATACCCACACATGATAGGTCACAAATGATTTATCATTTTCATGAAGTGTATATATTGCTTGATATTATATTAGGAGTTAAATTAGTCTATTGTGAGAAATGTTAACATGAGCAAACAATGTTTTAACAGTTCTTAATAGGAAGCATGAGTTCCCTGCCCACTGTCTCCTGTTTCTGGGGATTAGAATGTGGGAGGAATCTTGCTAAAGTTGTATAGAGTTTTGGCAGGATTGCATTTGGATTACTATATGTAGTTTTGGTATTCCAAATTTGAGAGGAGATATGTTTGCATTGGAAGTTTGTAAGATTGGTATCTGAAATGAAGGGCGTTGTCCTGTGATGAGGCTGAGTTAATGGGTGCATATTCACTGGAGTTTAGAAGAATGAGGGGGGATTTCATTGCAACGTATATTTTCCTCAGCTGTACCCTAAAAGGGCAACCCCTAATTTTAAAACAGTGCTCCTGAGTTCTGGACTCACCCACCATACGAAACATCCTTTATACATCACATTATCAAGACAATTCAAAATCTTATATACTTGAATAAAGTCACCACTCTTCTAAACTCCAATGGAAAAAAGCCTAATCTGTCCAACTTTTCCTCATAAGACAACCCATTCATATATAATCTAGTAAACTTCTGAACTGCCTTCAATACATTTACAGCCTTCCTTAAATAGGGAAGTATTCAAAAATGTGATCTCACCAATGCCTTGTATAACTGAAGCAAAACATCTCTTAGAATGCTATACCTGTATACTAACCTTTTTAAGACTCATTCACAAAACACCCAAATCCCTCTGTGCTTCTGAATGCTGCGATCATTTTTCCTGTAAGTAATGCTCTGCTTTTTTATTCTTCTTGCTGAAGTGAAAGCTTCAGCTTCACATTTTCTCACATTGTACTTCATCTGCCAGATTTTTGTCCACTCACTAAACCTATCTATATCCATTTGCAATCTTGTGTCCTCTTTACAACGTACTTTCCTACCTATCTTAGTGTCATCTATAAATTTAGCTACCTTATCTTCACTCCCCTCATCCAAGTCATTGATGGAAACTGTAAAAATTTGAGCCTTCAGCATAGACCCCTGCAAGACTCCATTTGTCACATCCTGTCAATCAGAAAAAGATCCATTTATACATATTCTGTTTTCTGTTAGCCAATCTTCTATCCATGTTTCTATCTTCCACAACAATCTCTAATGTGCCACCTTATCTTCTGGAAATCCAAGTACAACATCTCCTTTATCCATAGTGCATGTCAGTCCAGAAAAGTTGGTTAAATATGATTTCCCTTTCACAAGACCATTTTGATTCTTCCTAATTACCTTGAGTTTTTCTAAGTACCAGGCTATAACCTCAATGATCAATTCTACACCCTCCCCATGATTGGTGTCAAGCTAATGCCTATAGTTTCATGTTTTTGCACTCCTCCTCGAATATAGAAGTAAAATTTGCACTTTTCAATCAGATAGAACCTTTCCGGAATCTTTCCAAAGCATGTACTATTATCTCATTAGCCATCTATTTTAAGACCCTAGAACAAAGTCCATCGGGTTCCAGGGACTTGTCAGTTCACCATTATGTCAGTTTGCTCAGTGGCGCAAACCTGGTGATTATAATTTTACCAAGTTTCTCTCAATCTTTTAATTCCTGCTTTACAGCTATTACTGGAATTTTTTTTGTATCTTCTACAGTGAAAACAGAAGCAAAATTTTTCATTTCTTCTGCTATTTCCTTATTATCAACTATTAACTCTCCATTGTCACTCTGTAGAGGACCAACACACTTTATTTTTCCCTTTTAACTACCAATAGAGAATATGTTTGTACATTTCTAGCTAGCTTTCACTTGCACTCTAATTTCTTTCTTCTGATTATCTTTTTAGTCATTCTCTGCTGTTCTATATTTTCTGACCAAATATCTGATATGCCATTCATCTTTGTACAATTAAAGTAACATTCCAATAATTTTGTTCAGTTCACAATTTTAATAATAAATATAGGCACCTGAATTTTATTTTAACCAAGCAGCTAATTACATGTATCTAACAACTTGAATCAATTTTTCTTCAATAGAAGAAATTGCAAAGATATTTGTCTCAGCTGGATTGCAAGAAATTCAAAATTTAATGGATCGACGACTACAAGTTAACCGCAAAAAGAGAATTGCGATGCACCGTATTTGGGTGCAGTGCAAATTCCAAAAACCCTCTTTAAAAAATATTTAAGACTGAAGATATTTATTTTCAGAACACCTTTAAACAATATTGTTTCATGTGAAAAAGTTTCACTTTTCTGTTATTTTATTTTGTACTCTTTTAAAGTATTGGCATTTTTTTCTCTCTTCTCTGCTCATAATATGTGGCATGGTGAATCTGGAAGATGCTATTAAACTTTATTTGACATATTTGTCTGTGCTGTTTATTCCTGTGTCTTTTTTACATATTGATAAATTTTAAGCCTGTTCTCGAAGATGCTGCATGCCAGAATGTATTCTCTCAAATATCAAGAGATGTAACCATCGTTCCTTTTATAAAATTATAACTTTTGCAACATTATAGGAGTTAAGAGTTTAACAACCCTCTGTTTATTATGGGAGAATGTACTGCCACATATAGCAGTATATCAGCAGTCAAAATTCAGTCAAAATGTCTATTTGGTCCATCAGGTTCCTGCCAGTGGAACACAGCACCACAAATGTTTACTTGCAGGCAGCTCTGCCCTTTTTACATAATCATCTAAATACAGACTATTTTTGTAATTGTTGCTTGAAAAATCTCTTGCATTTCCAGTCCAATTTGGAGTTTTTCAACTTTTTCCAACAAAATAAATGAATTTTTAGATCTCTTGTATTTTTCCTCTGTTACACCTGCTAGTGACCAAAATTTTTTTTTGTAAGTTGCATTCATAGCTCACAAAGAAAAATGTCAGTGAGACCAAGGCCGTTTGTCCTGTAGAGATCTGCATTCTCAACAAGGAAGCATCTAGACTGATATGAGATGTTGTCTTTTCACCGTACTCCAGCTTCAGTGGAGACTTATTTTAACTAGTTTTTCCATGCGTTTTTTTAGTCTACAGCTGTGGTTTAACTTGAAATAATACTGGGTTTCTAGTCCATTAAGATATAAATTTATGGCCCCTCACAATCATTGTTTTAAAAACCTGAGTCCAAATGTTTGTAACACTTCACAACCCAATCATCTGAGAGCAAGGAGCAGTAACATTTTTATCATTGCATATTGAGTAACCATGTCCCTTTTTCTTTCCAAGGTATGCCAAGTTACATTTATCTCCTGAATTCTGTAATTTTGCCTATTAGCAAACTTAGTCTAGATTTTTCTTTGACTACCACAACTGAATCAGCTGCTCTCTGCTACTTCCAGTTTGGTATCATTTGTAAAGTTAGATCTCTCTCCTAAATGGATTTACTGGTTAGATTTTGATATGCCCAAACATGTAGGTTTGGGAGTAATTGGCTAAATTGACAGCACATTGGGAAATTGATTTCAACTGTTACAACTTGCAGGAATTGCTGAATGTGGGCAGTTCCACTGGAAAGGTGGCTTGCAACCAAATGAGATATTTCTGAATAATATACTGTGATGGATTTTGAATTTAAACTTTGGTTCTGCAGGTTTCCTGGAACTTGCCAGTGAGAGCACTTTAAGTACACTGCAGCAAATGTGGGCAAAAACCTTCGCAAGATCTTATCGTGGGCATTCCACAGATAGAATCGACGGTGACTGATGGCTTGTTTGCCAGAGTCAGTTATTAGATTAATAACACCAATGTGAATGAGCAAAAATTGTGTGGCTCCCTGTAGGTTCAAGAGCGTAGGTTCACCCTTCCAGACATTTTTGCATCTGAAAGCAGGGTTATCTGGGTTGTGATGTTTCCCCATTCACCAGGCGAGCCCAAATCCTGCAGTCACTGTGAAACCATCTCACTAGCCTGGTGGGACTTTCTTTGGAGGCCGTCCCCATGAAACTGAAATTGAATCACATGAGTTTTGCCCACACAAAGTAGGCAAACATCTTTGGATGGAGGAGCAATGTGCAGGTCACCAGGTACACATTACTTTTGTACCGTTGTGAAACATGTCAGCATAGTTGTACACCCATGTGGTCTCATGATCCAGTTTAGGGAGAAGATGACGGTGAGCAGGAATTATAATTAGATGTGAATGATAATCCTTATGTTTGGGAGTGGGAAACTGTCACCCATGATTGGCAGGAGGTGCAGATTGCGAACTGTTTTTAAAACCAATTTTAAAACTGATTTTTGTGATCT
Organism: Sphyrna mokarran; assembly: GCA_024679065.1. Classification (NCBI taxonomy): domain Eukaryota; kingdom Metazoa; phylum Chordata; class Chondrichthyes; order Carcharhiniformes; family Carcharhinidae; genus Sphyrna; species Sphyrna mokarran. Next base: position 47,368,263 of record JAGIQG010000011.1, on the reverse strand, counting down.
CACAAGATTTTCCACTCCTTTTTATCATGACATCTACTGCAAATGGAAATGGAAAATCTTGGCCTTTGTCTAGGACAGTGAATTTTTATCATCCAAAAATTAGAGGTTCTAACATTAACAATTTAGGATGACAAATTGTAATAATTGATAAAATATTTTAAAGTTTTTTTTAACTAACCTAATATATATTTTAGTTGTCTATAATTATAATTCCATCTTCAATTTTTATTCATATAGACTGGTCTTTTCTTGGCTTGATAGAAACACAAAGATGGGCATCGTTCTGAGTGCATTTCATTGATATGGCTCAACTACTCACTAAAACAACTTGATGAACCAACAGGAGAGTCAACTGAAGTAATTTTACCAGTTGCTAAGCCTTTCAGTTATTCTTGAAGCTGTGCAGAAAAGATCTAATTTATGAAAAATGACTGAATAGGAACCATCCTAAAAGCTGTCTTACACATTTTTTAAAGCTATGGGAAGAGTAAATTTGGAATATTACTTTCAATTGGAGGTGACATAGGATCAAGATAGTAAAAGATACATTTAAGACTTTACACAAAGAGCAATCAATAGATTGAATAGACTGGTAGATATAGCAGTAGAAGTGAAATCATTAAAGAGATGCTGCATGGAAGGAAAGTGATGCAGTAAATGCCAGTAGAGTTCAGATGAAACTTCTTAATGCAGCATATTATTATATCATGGAATGTTTTTAACATTAGGAAGGATTGAAGAGAAAACCATTGCATGAATAAGAAGAGAGAAGCGGAGAAAGATACAGGGCTTTGGGGAGAAGGTAAGGCAGTGAAATTAAATTTGGATTGCTCCTGAAAGAACTGCTATGGATTTATGTTTCTTTACATAAAGAGTGATCAAGAGATATTAAGAACAGTGCTTGACACCACGACAACTAGCTGCTGCAATAAGAATATGAAAGGGTTGATATTTTGAAGTGATGTAGTCACAAAGTGCTTTTATCATGCAATCCAATTTTTATATACCATCAGATACAAAAGCATAGTGATTGTCTCAATAAAACAGGAAATATAAGAAATACTCAACAGGTCAGACAGCATCGGTGAGGGAGAAACGGTGAATGTTTCGATGAATGACTTTTCATCGGACCTGGGAACAGTTAGAAATGTAACAGATTTTAAGGAAGTGAAAGGAGGAAATGTGAACAAGAACAAAAGAGGTGGTCTTTGATGTGGTGGAAGAGAAGTTTGTGATTCAAAGCTGAAAGGAGTAGCAATAGGACAAGTAAGGAAATAAAGCATATGTCTAGAAGGCATGTGAATGGCAGATTGATGACCAAGTGCCATGTGAAAACAAAAGTAAGGGAAAGATTAAACTAAAATCTTTTGATAATTGCCAGATTCATAATTCCATTGAGGGTTCAGCCAAATTTAACACCAGGAAGAGGGGGAAAGGGAGTACAGGGGAATAGATTAATGAATGACATAAAAGGAATCTCAGAAGTTTTTTTAAACATGTAAATAGTAAAACAGTGGATTAGGGACCTTCTTATGGAAGTAGAAGGCATGGTTAAGGTACTAAATTGTCTTTATTTAAAAAGTGGTTGCTGCCAATGTTACAGTAATGAAACAGAAATTGGATAGGATAAAAATAAAGTGAAGATACTTTAAAAAATGATAGCATATAGAAAAGCTACCTGGTCCATTTTGTATGTATCTTGGTTAGTGAGCGCAGAAAGGCTGAAAATAGCAGAGGTTCTCTGCTAGTGAGAATTGGCTATTCCAATTCCCATTAGCAAAGGGAGCAATGTCACAGGTCTGGAGGATTACAAAATATTACATCCCTATTCCAGAAAGATAAAAGAATAAAGCTGATAATACAGACCAATCAGCCTATTGTTGATAGTGAGAAAAATTGTAGAATCCAGGGCAAAATTAATTAACACTTAGAAATAGCTGGGTTAAGATATATACATTCGTTAAAGGCAAATAATTTCATTTGACTAACTTGTGTTCCACATAATAGACTTATTAATAAAATTAAAGTCATGCAATTAAAGGGAAAATGAGTATATGGCTATGAATTTGGTTAAAGGACAATAAGCAAAATAGTCGTAATGATGGTAGTGAAAGGCTGCTTTTCCAACTGGAGGGAAGTGTGCAATAATGTCATGATGTGGAGATGCTGGTGTTGGACTGGGGTAAACACAGTAAGAAGTCTCACGACATCTGGTTAAAGTCCAAGGTGTTTATTTGGCAGCAAAAGCCACTAGCTTTCGGGCCTCTGACCCTTTGTCAGGTGAGTGGAGAGTTCTGATCACAAAAGAGATATAAAGACACACGTTCAGTTTACGGAATACTGATTACAGAATACAGAAACTCACATTCTAATCAGTATTCTGTAAACTAAGCGTGTGTCTTTACATCCCCTGTTTCTGATCAGAACTCTCCACTCACCTAACGAAGAGTCCGAAGCCCGAAAGCTAGTGGCTTTTGCTACCAAATAAACCTGTTGCACTTTAACCTGGTGTTGTGAGATTCTTACTGCAACAATGTCACCAGGGGTTAGTTTTGGGATCACTGCTCTTTCTGATACAAATTGACCTGGACTTGGGTATGGAGGCATCATTTCAATGTTTGCAGATAACATAGCACTTGGAAACGTAATAAACAGTAAGATAGATAATAACAGATTTCAGATGATAGACTGGTGAAAGTGTCAAATACATGGCTGATTAAATTTATAACAAAGAAGTGCTATTAAATTTGTCAGGAAGAATGAGGGGAAACACTCCAAAACAAAAGATGGTGCTATCCTGAAAGGTAGGAGTAGGAACAAAGAAACTTGGGATGTCTACTCTGAAGATGGCAGAACAGGTCAAGAAAGCTGTTTAAAAAGCTTCAACAGGCTGTTAGTCTTATAAATAGAGGTATAGGCTGGAATTTTACCAGCATTGTCCGTACCAATTCTGAGGCTTGGCAAGGTTTGGAGAACGATATTCTCCATTGGCCTTGGGCAGGATTGTACAAACCTAGGCAGATATGCCGATAAAATTCCACCCATAGAATGCCAAAGCAAGGAAGTTTATTTAAATTTTTTATGCAAAAAAAGCAAATGCCTTAAATTTTATAAGCATTTTTTTTATTTTAAAATGTTATAAATTTGGAATTCTAGTTTCCAGCTAGCCTCATGCCTCTGCATGAGTCAGATCAGGAAGTAGCTAGATATGCAGTTTCAATTTCAATATCAATTTCACCTTCTTTAGGTGGGAACCAACCAAACGTGCCTGTGTGGACGAAAAGAAGAACAAAAAGTGCAAAAAACAGGTCAAGCGATCTGAAAACAGGCCCGGTGGCCTGGAACCATTAGGGCATTCTAGAGGTGTCTGAAGAAGCAAGACATGATGGTGGGAGGGACAGGCATTGATCCCAGAATAAAGCCCGAGTCAGGGACAAAGATAGGAGGGATCTGGGTATACTGGTACACAAGTCACGCGGCAATGCAAGTGGAGAAGGTAGTCAAGAAAGCATGCAGCATGCTTGCCTTCATCAGCTGGAGCATTGAGTTTAAAAATTGGCAAATCATGTTGCAGCTTTAAAGAACCTTAATTAAGCCACACTTGGAATATAGTGCTGAATTCTGGTCTTCACACTGTCAGAAGGATGTACAGACTTTGGAGAGGGTACAGAAAAGATTTACCAAGATGTTGCCTGGTATGGAGAGCATTAGTTACGAGGAGGTGTTGGAGAAACTTAGTTTGTTCTCGTTGGAACGACAGAGGTTAAGGGGCGACCTGATAGAAGTCTACAAGATTATGAGAAGTATGGACAGAGTAGATAGTCAGAAGCTTTTTCCAAAGGTGGAAGAGTCAATTACTAGGGGGCATAGCTTTAAGGTGCATGGGACAAGCTCTAAAGGAAATGTGCAAGGCAAATTTTTTTTAAGCAGAGAGTGGTGAGTTTTAAGGGGCATCTGGACAAATACATGAATAGGATGAGAATAGAGGGTTATGGTCCTCAGAAGGTCGGGGGTTTTAGTTCAGTTGGGTAGCATGTTCAGTGTAGGCTTGGTGGGCTGTAATTTTCTTTGTTCTTTGTTCTTGTTCTTTAGAGACAGATCTCATTGCATCAAGATATAGGGCTGGAAAAGAGAAAGGGGTTCTAAATTAAAGAAAGAGTTGTGTGGAACAGACTTGAACTGAAGCAGTCTTGAGCGAAGCACTGAAGTTCCAAGGAGGCAGCCAAAGGTTGGTAATTCTCGACTGCGGGCCTCTTGGCGCAGTTGTGTTATGCTTGATACATCTGAAGATCTGAAATTGTATCTGGGAATAAGTTTCACAGAATCAGAGATCCAGACAAACGAAGGTGTGATTGAAAACCTGGAGGTGGACCTTGTGAGACAGACAAAGTTTCAGTGAGACTGGTTCACTCACAATGTGAAGAGCACCTTGGTGAGTTCTTAGAACTCCATGGAATCTGTTTTTGTTACATCATTGATTTATTTTGGAGTGTGGTGTATCTGACTACTGTACATTTGTTAATTCACATATACCCTATATTTACCCTGAATATCATTGTATAAGATAGATGTGGTAAATTATTATCTCTTTCCTAATATATATATGTGTTGATAAAGATATAGCTGAAGTAAAGAAAAAGTAAATATTTGAATCATATTCTTGTATTCATATTAAAATCTTTCCAACCTTTTTGACTGTTGCACTATAATTCATCTTTCTTGTTTAATAAATACTTCATTTTTTGTGTTAAAATCTCATCAACAGACTCCTGTAAATTTGTTCAGTAATTTCTTTCATGGTTTTTAAAAAAAGACAAGATCTATGAAGCCAGCTTTCAAGCTGGGATCTGACTTGTCCAATATTAACATTAGCTGGGATTGTAACAAAGTGGGGGCTTTTCTAGGATTAAATATCCTTGAATTTAAGCAGGATCTGTGAATCTTTAAAGAAATAAATACATGGAGGTACTGAGCTTAAGAACAAATTTTGTTGTGAAGTAGATTACACTGGTTGGAATTCAAAAATGGCTTTGATGCTTGCTAAGATTTTACTGAGGGTAGAAAATGTAACAAAGAACAAAGAACAAAACAGCACGGGAAACAGGCCCTTCGGTCCAACGAGCCCGCGCCACCACCCTGACGTTCCCATCTCTACCCGCGATCCCTGTCCATGTTTATAGATCAGTGGATTTAAAAACCAATTTTGAGACAATTTAGGGAGAATTTGTTTAAATACTTTATTTGTTTCCACAGGCTATTCGGTCCACCTTGTTGACCAACAAGGTGCATGCATTCGGCAGGTCGTGCGAGGGCTGCTCTTGGATGTTACTTCAGGAGTGGCCTAGTGCTTCATGTTGTTAGTGTATGCTTAAAATGGACCATCAGATGGGCAACATGACAGCTCAGAGACTATCGCTGTTGCTGTGCAGACACATGGATTTGGGCCTGTGTCTGCGGGAGTTTGCGCGTTCTCCCCGTGGTTGCGTAGGTTTTCTCCGGGTGCTCCGGTTTCCTCCCACATCCCAAAAATGTGCTCTTAGGCTGATTGGGTAACAAATTGTCCCAATATTGGTCTCTATATGTCATTAAGACGTTAGGACGGCGGTGCGGGCTCGTTGGGCCGAAGGGCCTGTTTCCCGTGCTGTGTTGTTCTTTGTTCTTTGTTTGTTCTTGTTCTTTTGCCAATTAGCCTAAGAGCATATCTTTGGGATGTGGGAGGAAACCGGAGCACCCGGAGAAAACCCACGCAAGCACGGGGAGAATGCGCAAACCCCCACAGACACAGGCCCAAATCCATGTATCTGCACAGCACAGCGATAGTCACTGAGCTGTCATGTTGCCCATCAAATGGTCCAGGTCAAGCGTACACTAACGACGTGAAGCACTAGGATACTCTCAGAAAAAAAATCCAAGAGCAGCCCTCTCACGACCCATCGCGTGTATGCCCCTCGTTAGACAACAAGGTGGACCAAAGCACCTGTAGGATAAAAACAAGTACATCAATATCATCATCTATTTACTCACTTCCCAGGGACTCCCAAGGCTCATGATCCCTATTTTAAATCAGTTTTCTATACCCCTCCATTCCTATTCTTTTCATGTGCCCATCTAAGTATTTCTTAAATAACTCCAGAGTACCTGCCTCCACCACTTTACTTGGCAGCGCATTCCATACCCCCACCACCCTCTGTGTGAAAAAACTCCCTCTAGCATCCAAATTATATCTTACCCCCCTTACCCTAAGCCCGTGACCTCTCGTGCTTTTTGAGTCCATCCTAGGAAAAAGCTTTACCCTGTTTACTCAATCAATCCCCTTCAAAATCTTGTACACCTCTATCAGATCTCCTCTAAGTCTACGTCTTTCTAAGGAAAACAGTCCCAATTTGCCAAATCTCTCCTCATAACTCAGATCTTCCATACCAGGCAGCATCCTGGTAAACCTCCTCTGCACTCTCTCCAGAGTCTCCACGTCCTTCCGGTAATAAGGCAATTAACATTGGCTTATTCAAAACCCTTGGGTAAGGCTCCACCAACAAAGCTAGCAAATAACTTAAAGGTAGAAATAAAAGCAGAATTTTCTAAGAATGATATGATTAATGAAATTATCCAATGTATAGAATTAAAAGAAGTGAAACTGATGACTCAAAGCTGGAATTAGCTAAAATTCAGTTGCAAATGAAGCAGCTCAAGAAAGAGATAAAGAAAAGCAAAAGCTTGAACTTGAACCTCAGAGAGTGAGAAGTTGGTAAAGCAAGAAAGAAAAAAAATGAAAGGAATTGAATGGGAAAAAGAAGGAAGATTGAAAAAAAGTGGAAATGTAAAAGCTTGAGTTTGGGTTTCAAAGAGAGAAAAAAAGCACGTAACGTGGCCCATCTGGAGAAAAGCTCAGAATAAGGGGAGACAGGGGAGATAGTAATTTAAAGGATGATTCAGATTCCAATAGGCATTTTGATTTACCTAAAAATCTTTGCTTAGTGTTTATAGAAAATGGAGTTCAAAGATGCTACACCTCAATTGAAGATAGTGGTGAAGTTGAAGTGGCCAAAAGATGCTTGGACCTCAATAGCACAGAAAGTGTGATCTTTCATGCAACCTGCCACATGTTTTGTGGTGGCAATATCTTCTGGTCCTGTCATTGTCAATGGGGTTTCCCATTAAATGCACACCTCGTCACTAGGAATAAAATGTGCTAGGGAAAAAGGAATGCTATGGGGATCAGTGGTTTTGATCAATGTTGTTTGAGAAAATTTGAGGGAAATTATGATTATGGGGAATTCCAAATAGCATTCCAGTAATCATTAAGATTTAGATGAGCAATAAATATCAACAATTTTGGCTGACATAGGAATCAACAGGGAAACTGGAGGTATAGGAAAAAGTCCAGCTTTATAGAATAAGTGAAAGATATCCCAGTCAAGAAAAGTTATAGTGTAGATATAAAAAGGGTTGAAAATAAACCTGGAGGAAAGCCACACGGATGCAGGGAGAACGGGCAAACTCCCTATAGATAGTGACCCAAGACAGGAATCGAATCCAGGTCCCTAGCGCTGTGAAACAACAATGCTAACCACTATTCTACCATGCCACCTGGAGATTGTTAGAGAAAATTTGAGATTGGAGATTATGGGTATTTAATCTATAATCTATTGGAGATTATGGATGTTTAATCTTGAAGAGAAAAATCTATTACTTCTCCAATAAAACTGGTTAACAAATTAAACTTCTGAAAGATACCATAGAATCATAGAACCTAGAATTCCAACAGTGCACAAAGAGGCCATTGAGCCCATTGTGTCTGTAATGATCTCGGAAAAATCATCCATTGCTCTCTATCCCCATAATCCCACACATTTCCCACAGCTAATCTATCTAATCTAGTGTGGCACTAAGAGGCGATTTAGCATGGTCATTCCACCCAGCCTGCACATCTTTGGGTTTTGGGAAGAATCCAGAACACTCAGAGGAAACTCATGCAGACACATGGAGAATGTGCAAATTCCACACAGACAGTCACCCAAGGTCAGAATCGAGCCTGGGTGCCTGGACTGTGAGGCAGCAGTGATGGCCATTATGTTGCCCTAGAACAGATCAGTTATTAATGGTGACTAATGATGCAGTTTGTGTTCTACGTAGTGTGATGAAGAACAACTACCAAGAGGAAATATTCAGAGGATTTATAAACCTGTTCCTTTGTGTCAATTTATGAAGTAACCTAATAAACAGAATTGTTTCATATTGTCTATGGAAGGAGTAGATTTTATTTTGGGTAATGATTTGGTTAGAGGAGAGAGCAACATGGTAGTGTCTGTATAGCAGCATGCATTTGATCATGTTAATTGTACCAAAAGCTTACTGTGGCCAAATAGGATTGGTTTATTGCTGATAATGAGTAATTGACGAAAAACTTGATCATTGTGGAGAACCAATTTTCATGCACAAAAGATGAATTTGCTAACGAAAAATGAGAATTGCTGACAATAATTGAGCATCAGTCCCAGGAAGTAGAACATTTAAATGAGGACTTAAAATGTCCAAATGTGAAACTTGTAGAATCAAATTGAAAAAAGATAAATCTTCAATTAAAAAACATAATGAATTTCAAGTCTGTATGAAGTATCATGGAAATGCCCTGAACAGGAAAGGAATTGTTAGTTAACTACAGTAGTTGGTTGGATGCAGAGTTAAAAACCATGACTGATGACTTGTTGGAACTTTGTTACGAAAAGAGCAATGAGATTCTTGAACTCTGATATGATTTGGAGAACCAAAAGAATGAAATGTATGTTATGGAAGAGCAGATTCAGAATTTAAGAACAGAAAGGAAAAATCTTATTGAGAAGCTAATGAATGAATTGAAGTGTAAAGAACAGCCAATAACCACGGTGGAAAGATTATGAAATGAGCTGAATGCCCACACAAAATGCAGCCTTGTTAAAAGTTCCTCAGATTAGTCTGAGACAAAGACAACTGACGTTTGATTTGATTTGATTTATTATTGTCACATGAATTTACATACAATAAAAAGTATTGTTTCTTGTGTGCCAATCAGACAAAACATACCATTCATAAAGAAGGAAATGAGAGTGCAGAATATAGTGTTACAGTCATATCTAGGTGCAGAGAAAGATTAACTTGATGAAAAGTAAGCTCATTCAGAAGTCTGACAGCAGCAGGGAAGAAGCTGTTCTTGAGTCATTTGGTACATGACCTCAGACTTTTGTATCTTTTTCCTGAAGGAAGAAGGTGGAAGAGAGAATGTCAGAGATGAGTGGGGTCCTTAATTATGCTGACTGCTTTGTCGAAGTAGCAGGAAGTGTAGACAGAGTCAATGGATGGGAGGCTGGTTTGCGTGATGAGTTGGGCAACATTCATGACTTTTAGTATTTCCTTGTGTTCTTAGGTAGGAGGGGAGCTATACTAAGCTGTGATACAATCAGAAAGAATGTTTTCTATGGTACATCTGTAAAAGTTGGTGAGAATTGTAGCTGACATGCCAAATTTCTTTAGTCTTCTAAGAACTATAGTGTCAGCATGAGGGAAACTAGGGCAGGTTGTTGGAGATCTAGATACCTAAAACCTTGAAGCTCTCGAACATTTCTACTTTGTCCCCATTAATGTAGACAGGGGCATGTTCTCCTTTATGTTCCCTTAAGTTGATGACAATCTCCTTCATTTTGTTGACATTGGGGGGAGAGATTACTGTTGTTGCACCAGTTCACCAGATTATCACATTCCTGTACTCTGTCTCATCATTGTTTGAGATCCGACCCACTGTGGTGGTGTCATCAGCAAATTTGAAAATTGAATTAGAGGGGATTTTGGCCACACAGTCATAGGTGTATAAGGAGTATAGTCGAGGGCTCGAACGTAGCCAAGTAGTAGCTGAATTGAATGAAAATAATTGGAAAATGAGAAAGTCAACAAAAATTTGGATAAAATTAAGTAGAAATGAAGATTCTATTTCTGAAACTTCAACTGGAAGAATAAGAACATGTGCAGGACACGGTAGCCTATACCATGAATAGATTAGAAAATGACTTGAATAAAAAAAGGAAAAACCCATTGGTGCAAAATCATTCACCTGGTGTTGATCAAAACAATGAAAAGATGAAGCACAGAGAGAGCAGAGAAATTCTAAACATCTCATCTACCCAACCTTACCAGCACTACCTGCTCAGTATAAGGTAGAGTCTACAGATCACACATTAGGTTTATCAGCCACCTCAAAACCATTAATCCAGACTGGGAGCAAGTACTCCTCCATCATGAGGGATGCCTAAGAGAGGAGAGATTATCAATGATCTAATCACACACCAGTTTACATCTTGAGGGAGTTTAGAAAGTTGAGATAAATTATTTCCATGCTGTATAGCTTAGTGGCACATTAATGTTTGTAATATTGTATGCAATAATAGTTGTATGTGATGTGTCAAGTGACGACTTGCCCTCAAGCTTTTGTTTACATATTTTGACTTGCTTGACTATGGCAAGCCAATAAGTACAAAGATATTTATCCAAGTAGTATTGTCAAAATTAGTTGTGCATCAACACAGTTTACAAAAAATGGTGAATGATGATTCCAAGACTGCGTTCTGGGTTCTTACAAAATAGAACTTGTTTTCAGAAAGAAAGATTGAAGGAAAACCTGATCAGATTTTAGAAAGACTTCGCTGAAAACAAAAAAAAATCATGATTAAATAAAAATGAATAAAGTTCTGGCTCATATAACCAACTCTTCCACATGACAACATCTAACTGCCTATTCCAGTTTTTTTTTACTACATTGTGAAACGTAGAAAGCTATTATCATCATTGACAGGAAGAGTTAATTATTGGCCTTGAACTTAACTTTTTTTCAGTTTGTACTTATAATTCTGAAACCATGTTCTTCATTTGAAATTGATGTCTGGATTAATTTTTCAACATCAGATAACTTTGTAAAGTCTCTTTTAATTCACATCCTATGGAGGAAGAAATTTTTAAAATCCGCATAACTCGTTCCTCTGATTTTACACCCAAATGAATTTGGAGTCCTGAGTTTGCATTCCCTTACTTTTGAGATGCTATTTTTAAAGCTAAATACTCTAATTGGTAACCTGGGCACCCAGTTAATGACATCTATGAGACAGCCACATCGGGAGTGTCCACGGCCTTGCCGCTTCCAGCCACTAGCACACTGGATAAAGGACAAGGTGTTCTCAGAAACTGCTTCAACCCACACATTTTAACCTAGAGCCACACATTTTAAATTAGATCCATACATTTTAACCTAGATCCATAAATTTTAAACTATATTCATATATTTTAATCTAGATCCATACATTTTAATCCAGGTCAAATACAGAAAAAACTTGTGGGTCTCATGGCAAGTCTGAAAACACTGAAAATGGCAGGGGCAATTGGACAGGTCCTGACGAAGCTTCCCCTAGGAAGCCAAATTCAGAAACTGTCTTGGGGTATCAGGAACTGGACATGGCTTCGGGGACAGTGGGTTCAGATTCCTGATCACGTAGCCTTTTGAAAATCCAAGCCCAATACCAGCATGGGGGCCCCTTCCCTTTCCCTGTCCCAGGTGTGTATCAGTGAGCAGAGCTGAATGGAAGAGTGTCAAGGTGCAAATTGATTGCAATATCACCACACTGCAGACCTTTACAGATTTGGACTTGTCAAAACTGTTCAGTAAAACTGTTCAATTTGCTAATTGCAGCTTTGCAAACACAGATAATTGAGCAGAATTTGAATGTAGGTATGGAACAGTAGGTCACAAGTGTAAAATTAACAAGTCTTATGCAAGGTTTGAAATTAGAATAATCTCCATTTCCACAGGACATGAACACCCTCCAAAAAATATAGATAACTTTCTTATTAAGAGTGAAAGTAAATGAATGACTATGGAGAAACAACCAGAATCTATAAGATATCAATTTGATGTTTAATGTATTCTTGTAAATACAGTATTGTCAGGATGGTTTGTAACTTAGATTGATATAATAATTTGGGCAAAAATATTCTGGAAGTTTTATCTTCTTGGAAATATTGAGTGGCTAGTTAATCCTTTGGAGGATTAACTAAGCAGTGTTCAAATAATAAAGTGCTCAGTCATGTTCTATTGTTCATGCTTCTTGACTAGGCTGCAGCCTTTCACATGGTTGGCCATATCACCTTCTCCCAAAGCCATTTCTTGTTTTCATGGGAATGCCCTCATGTAGTTCCATTCTTATCCATCCAAGTGTAGCCAAAGAGTTACATCCAATGGGTTCTCTTCCTTCTCCTGTACCATTTCTTCCACTATACCCGAAGGATCTAATCTTGGCCCTCTCCAGTTTTGGTTGTACATGATGCCTTTTGATGGCATAATTTAAATGACTCAATATGTACCCTGAAAACACTCATCTCTACCTCATTAATGCCTCTCCTGAACCATTTACTGTCTCTAATTTATCATGCTGTATGTCTGACATTCATCTAAATATCAGGAAGAGCAGAGTCATTGTTTTTGGTCCCTCTCAAAAATACTCTGTTGCCTAGTCAACAATATTATTCTTTTTCCTGGCAGCTGTCTGAGTACAAATCAGATTGTTAAGCACCTTAATGTTATATTGGATGCCAAGATAAGCTTCTGACCACATAGCCTCTCAATAAGCAAGGCTGCCTGCTTCCACCTCCATCACGTTAATCCTTCCCTGATATGTATAGCTGCATTTTTATGTGTTCATCTTTTTAAATCTTCTCTGCACATTCTCTAATGCCTCCATATTTTTTATAATAAGGTGATCAGAACTACATGCAGTACTCCTGACGTTTAACCAAGGTTTGATACAAGTTTAGCACAACTTTCCTATTTTGAATTCTATCCATCTAGAAATAAAGCCTAGTGCGATGTTAGCTCTTTATGGCCTTGCTGGCCTGTGACGTAACTTTTTATGATTGGTGTATTTGTACTGTGAGATCTCTTTGTTCCTCTAGCCAACTTCAACTTGCATCTTCCAAGTAATATATGACCTATCTAATCTTGTGTCTAAAAGGTACTGACTCTCATTTATCTGCATTGAACTTCATTTCCCAATTATTTTTGTGTTTTTGATTCCAAAGCCCAAGAACAGTAAATTGTCACCAGCTGTGGTCCCATCCCTAATCTTGATGAAACACCACTTCCCACCTTGAGCAACTCTGAATAACTATCCTTCACTCACCTGCTACTTTCTATCTTGAAGCCAGCTACCAATCTATTTTGCCACTTGTTCCCTGACTCCACATTCTCTGACATTATTTATTAATCTATTATGGGATACTTTATTGAAGGTATTTTGAAAATCCAGATAAATTGCAGTACTATTTATTGACATTTGTTGTTATTTCTTCAAGAAAAATCAATTAGGTTGGTCTTCCAACATTTTCCTAGCTGGCCCCTCTATTTCTACCCTGTATACATCAGAGTTACTGCAAAATTCTGCTCCCTGAATCTTATCTTGCCCATGAGATAGTATTCACCCATCACCTGTGTTTGCTGACCACATTCACTCTCAGCCTAGCAATGCCCAAATTCATCTTTAAAATTCTCATCTTTGTTCTCAAATATCTTGACAATTTTCCCACTCCCTATCTCTGTAATTTTCTCTAGCCTGACAAACCTTCAAGATATCAATATTCCTCTAATGTCTGGCACATCCCCAATGTTAATCATTCTATCATTGGTGGCTGTGTTTCCAGTTACCTCGGGCCTAAGTTCTGGAATTCCTTTGTTAAATCTCTCTACCCATTTACCTCTCTTTTCTCTTTTACAAAGTCCATAAAACCACGTCTTTGTCCAAGAATTCTAGACTGCAAAATTTGGTTAAGTAGTGTCCATATTCTTGGCACTACAATTGCTGTTTGGGTGCAAAGTGGCATCACAATGTGCACACATCTGCTCCTGTAGAAGGTGTACCCGAAAGTAGAATTGGCTGATTGTGGCATCAGTGAGTGTGTAACATTGATTTGATGCCAGTACTACCATTTTGGAACTATAGCACTCCAGCTAATGTATTTGCTTAACCTCACATAGCTAAACATGCATTCAGCAGCAAGAACCACCCCTCTCTCCCCCCAGTTCTATTGAAAATAAGGATTCTTTAAGGATTTAAGGATTTCGTTCAAACCGCTTGCTCCCAGACATGGATGCAGTTGTTTGCATTCTCCTTGGTAGCATGACAGGGAATATGAACAGATGCAACATGAGGAGGACAAGATAGTGGAGGAGGAAGGGTAAAAGGATTATCAGCAGAAGGCCATGTCTTCTCAATGTCTTTAGAGAGCAATTCTACTGGAATCTTAGTGAATAATAGTGCATCATACAAATTGTAAATCAATTGTATATAACCATATGTAGATAAAAGGCATTCATTTGAATTTCATTTGAGCACATATAAAGAGACACTTACTGAAACTGTAATGTGGTTGTATAGGGTGATATACACTTGCAATGATACACTCTGTTGTTAAATGTAAGACTGAGTTATTGACTCTGCAATACTGTCCTTCACCTTGTGGCTTTTCAGGGTAGAACATGGTAGCAGAGTCCAGATATTTATAGATGGAGGACAGCCCTCCCGCTCAAAGACCAATTGGATTCCAGGGGAAATTTTAGGCCAATTGAAATCCCAAGAGATTTTCACATTATCTTAATTGCAATGTTAAAGTAGATGTACTTCTGACACTAATGAATAAACAATTGAGTCATTTACCAAGGACCTTTTCTCTGCCATTTTATCAGCAACAGCCAAGCCCTCCACCATATGAACTCTGGCAGTTTCCAGGTAGGCTGGGGGTCCCTCCTATTTGGGCACTCTGTGGCCCACGTGTGCCCTCCTCATGGCAACGGCCACCCTCATGACATCCTCTTCTGCCCTCACTAAACTCCCATTCTGACTGGGAACCTGCCTGACTGCCAACAACCCCCAATACCACTCCCCCACTCCCCATGCCCACACCTCCCCTTCCACACCTCACTTACCTGAGTAGGAAAAGCAGCCTTCTCCCATGGTGTCCTCAACTTAAATGACATCTAATTAGTTATTGGATGACTGAAACATCTGGCCATGATTCCCACAAAAGCCAGAAGCAGGAATTATCTCTGCTTTTCAGTCTGTCATCAAGGTCATTGCTGCGCATATAATATTCTTCATCTGACTATTTTTAAAAAGGAAAAGAATCTACAAAAGACAAAGTCTTGCACTGCATATCCTAAAGGTCAAAATTATTTTGTATTCTTGCATTCACTTTCGTCATATATCAAAAGAAGGAAATTACTGTTTGGGTAAATGCAACAAGGTATCACAATATATTATAAAGGTGGGGTCAGGAAAAAAGCTTTTCATTTTTCTGGCTTATAGAAATATTTCCAATAAATAATGTTTCACACTTCTATAATCATCTGAAGTCCTTTGCAGATTCATTGTGAATTCTTTAACATGAATTTGGATTGAAGAAGAGGAACTACTGTTTGCCCACTTGACTACCTACACTCCCAACAGAGTTATTGTGTTATAATAGAGAGGAATTCAATTCTAGTGCAGTTTTTAAAAGTTTGAAGCAAATTTAAGAGCAGCAGACACTGCTTGATATTTGAAGGAGCAAAACCTTGAGGAAAGTAGAAGGGGCTCTGCTCCTTCAAACATCATGAACTCGTCTAAGAGGTGAGAGGGAAGGGGTATTTCTCCAATGCAGAATATGTCTCAGATTATCTTCATACCACCATTTAGCTGGTGTAGCTTTTGGGTTTGTATGGAAATGGTTAGGAGGATGCATTCTGAAATTAGAAACATTAATTGTTGTAGCAAGAAACAACTTGGAAGAACTCAAGGAAATAATCTATAGTTTAAAATGACCACAACAATACAATTACAATATTTTGTTCAGTTTAGTGAATTGCACTATCTTATATGAAGAATACTGTATATTCTGCATGTAATGACTGGAAAGGAACATTGTTTATTACAGAATGCAACGTAAAACCATTTCTGTGGTGTACATGTACTGGTTCCTGCCTGGGACTATAGTTCAGCAGATCCAGTCCTGCGTCTGCTTTATAAAATGTTTACACAATGATTCCCAACTCAGCAGATCACTATCTGTTATCAAGAGAATTCATATTCAACCAGCCGCAGCAGGAGATCAATCAGTGATCCTCCATGGACCTTGTGGAGGTGATCATAGTGTTGCTGAAGGATCTGAAAGGCACAAGTGAAATCTCAAAAATTATTAATAAAAACACCAGAAGCTTGGTCATGCACAGATATGATCTGCAAAACGGTCACCCAATCGGCACTTGATCTCCCCAGAGTAGAGTAGTCCACATTGTGAGCAATGAATACAGTAATTAAACTGAAAGAGTTACATGTAAATTGCTGTTACATCTGAAAGGAATAGTTGGGGCCTTGGATGGTTACGAGGGAGCTAAAAGGGCAGATGTTACATGGATGGGTGCCGTGGGGGTAATTGAACAACTAATTCATTGTAGTCCAGACTATCACAACTACCTCAAATACACTTCCTCACATCCAAATTCCTGTAGGACTCTGCTCCATTCTTCTAGTTTCTCTGTCTCTCCTGCATCTGTTCTTATGATGCAACCTTCCACATCAGTGCTTCTGAGAGACCTTTTTTCCTTAACCAAGGATCCCCACTCCAATATTGATAGGGCCCTCGACCATGTCCACCACATTTCTCGCACTCTTGTTCTCTACTCTTCCCCTCCCTCCCAGAAGAATGATAGGATTTCTCCTGTCCTTGTTAATTAATTCTGAGGCTATATGATGAAATAGGAAACCAGACACCAATCTTTTTATTTAATATTAGATTTGTTTATAGACTGCAACATTACCCTTGTCTGCCATCTCCATAACTGATACCCTTTATATTCTTTCAAGCAATCGAAACAACAAATGAACAAATAATCAAATGGTTGTGCAATTAAAGAGGCACTGTAACTAAAATAAAATTACAAAGGAATCTTTTCAAAATTAAACTAAAATGTTGTTTTGGAGACTGATGATGAAGTGTTTCATCCTCAAAAATATGGCATTTATGTTGATCGACCTACATTCCTACAAATAAATGGCTAACAGAGCAAAGAAAATTTTCAGACTTACTTTTCCTATCCCGTGGGAATCTAATCTAACACTTTGATCTCCAAGACTAGAGGCCAGTATTTTACAACCTCAGTCAGGCATGGCTTGTAAAATTGCATCTGAGGCCAAAGGAGAATTTTGTTCTGTGAGTCTTGCCCATCCCGATTCTGGGGCAGACGTGCCGGTAGATTTCTGATATCTCTTTCAAACCTCGAGTCACTTGTCTTGCTTCAGTCTTATACTCCCATTGGGAAAAGCTTTTTCCATATATATCCACCCTTGTAGCAGCGAGATTAGCTGTCCTCTACCGGGCACTTCAGAGCAAACACCAAATTCCTTCCAACTATCCAATTATTTTTGTTTTGACTGTCTTCATAATTTATCTGCTAGTTTGTTGTCAGCCAGCAAAAATTCCTGGCCATAATGGCTTCTACTTCCAGTAGTTTTCCTAGATTGCTCTGTATTCTTTGTTCTATTGCATAACCTAGTCAAACTACAGCAGCAACTTGTCCTTTTATGTCTTTCCGGGCTATTAATACTCTCCTTCCAATGATGAGAGGTTTTGTTGCCAGTATGTAATTGTTTCCAAGTTCAAAGATCACTTTCAGATAAGCTCGCACTGCGTTATCTAGCTTTCCATTGTTTCACCTCATTTTGCCAATTCATTTATCCAAACTCTTATTCATCACCTTGGACATTGAACCAGTGTTTGATTTTGCCAATGGTTTTCCCTGCTTTTCCTATAATAATCACAAACCTCCATTCATTGGACTCATCTGCTATATGCCAACTCCAGACAATTGTCCTTTGGTTTCAAAGGCCCTGTTCTGTGCGTTGGTATCAATCTACATATCACCAACTGACCCCTTATCTACCATATTCTGTTCCTTGTATCAGTCAAACATATTAGAATGTGAGGTGCAGGGTGCCTCATTGCCTTCCATTAATTTTCACATTATAAAAGTTTGTAATCAATTCCAATTAACCGAAATGAAAGGACATTAATCATTTGACTACCATGTTGAAAAGCCACTGTCTCCCCCTCACACACTCTCACTTTATCAGGGCCTTCCCAATCTTTTTTTAATATACTGGACAATCTAATGCAATTCCATGGAGCTCTGAATTTCTCTAATACTTTGATCTTGATGGATGCTCTTCTCTCTCTGGGTAAAGCATTCACTTGTGCAGAAGTACTGGAACTAATTGCATGCCATTCTAGGGCTGGGGGAACTAACACACAGCACAGAAGGTATTTTGGATTCCTCCCATTAATCAGTTGATATGTACAATCACCTTCAACCATTTTAAGCAAATTCTTTGCTTGGACTGCCCATACTTGATCAGTTATTGACTTGATTGATTGACCAAGATCTTATGAGGAATTTGACTGATTACATGATTTCTTTCACAAAGTCCATTGTTGAAAATACTTTCAGCTGTGGTGTTCATGATCACAATATTCATGTTTTTGCACATATCTCTATACTCATCATTGACAAATCCTCCCCTATTTTCAATCAGAAGGTTAGTTCTGCTCCCAGTCCCTATCCATGGTTTTGCATGACTTTACCTACAATCACCCTTTTGAGCTTACCATGTATTACTGTAGAATGACTGAATCTGGTTGCCATGTCTGTAAAATGTAAAATGAAAATGTTTATGACATTATCCCACACGTTTAAATTCATGGCTATTACTTCATTCAAGTTTTGTGCCGATGAAAGGTTTACATTAAGATATAGTCGCATTCTCAAATACTTTTTGCATATAACACTAATCTTTTCCCATCATCCACACCTGTTTCCTTTGGTGAGGTTCTAAATCTTTAAGAAGAAGCATGAGCAAATTGGCTTTCAAAGTTTAAGACAATTTTGCTTTTTCTCTCTCAGATTCATATTACCTGTCGCCATAAACAGTTCCTTAACATTCTGATTAGAAATACCATGTTTTGCTAAGGGGATATGATAATGTTCTGACTGGGTAAACTGTAAATCCATTGACTTTCTAAAAACAATTTACTCATTATATTCCACGCCCAGTTTCATCTGTGCCTTTTCCATAAAGTGCTATTCTGTAGGAAGAGTATCTTACCAAAGACAACATCTGCATTAATAGAGTGGCTTACTCCAGCTATTTTATGTGGAATCACCACAGTCTTCAGTGACCTCAATGTTACTATCCTCGAATTGAGAACAAGTAGAACATTAGTTCTCCCTAATGTGAGGAAAATGAAAGCTCTTAATATTTATTGCAACATTATTGTCATATTTTTATACACCAGGAAACGAACTTGTCTGTAGGAGCATGGGTGTGACAGGTTTAATTAATCTGGAGACAATTAGACTGCAAAGATCAAAACATCAATAAAGGAGTTGTGTCTGGCAGAAAAATAGGAATAAAAGAGGTGAATTTGTCTGTGGAATATGTCAAGGAGTGAAAAGGTGAAGAAAGGCAAGTGGTTGAAATGTTAATGAACAAGGGGACTGGGAAGCAGCTTGACCAGGAATTTACATTAGACAAATAAGAAAAGTGATTTTAAAGTTGGTTGTTGGATTTCAAAGAAAATGTACGATTGGGAAATTGGAAACGTGTGAGGCACATAGTAAGTTTACTTTAAAAATATAGGAGACTTAAAGTAATAGAAGAAAAAGATTGATCAATGCTGTGAAGAGGAACTTCTAAAGGAGCATAGAAATAATAGAGTGGAAGATCAAAGGAAAACATTTTTAGTGAGACTGAAGGCTGTTATGGGTGGCTGTAAAGTCTTGAACAAGTTGGTGAGGGAGATTTTCAATGCCCCGTATGGTGTGTTTCTTGGAAGAGGAGGCGGCAATGGGATCTTCTGGTGCCACCACTTTAATGGGATTTTCCATTGAATCCACCTCCTGCTATGTGGGGTGCACCATCAGTGGGACTAGTAGCAGTGGCCCAGCGTGTGAACATCAGTTTTACCATCACTCTCAGAGAGGAGAGGAGAGCAGCAGGGCATTGAGTGGTAATGTTATTGGAAGTTTATAGATTATAAGATTATAGTTTAGAAATCATTAAAACGTGGTTTAGCTCTGAGTTTATTTAATCCAATATCCTTTAGGAAATATTTGTTAAGTATTGTTAACAGTGTCAAGATGTTCTTGTATCTTTAAATGTTATTTTCTTATTTTCCTTTATTTTTAATAAATGTTTAAATTTAATATTTAAAATAATCACAAGTGGTCTGGAATTTACTTCTGTTAACTTCAAGTCACTCCTCATACAAATTGCCAATTATTATGGCAGCTTGTACTAAATTTGTTTTTGGTATTTGGGCATTTACCATTTGCTGTGCCATTACACTGACTTCACTTGGATCCTTGCCACTGTGTGAAACTAAATAATATTTGAACCAATCTTTTCCACGTACTGTGATGACACAACTATGATCTAACATGTCACAATTAAATGATTCTGTGAGTAGTACGCTCAGCACCTGATGGAACTTCTTGTGACTGATAGAATTTCCTCAGACTGGTCATGATCTTCATCTTTTTCAACTTACGAACTCTGCATCATATATCATTTCAAAAAGTCTGCTGTTCTGCTTTGGGTGATTCTTTGTATAAGGATATTTTGAGTCCCACTTGAAGCACTGGTTAACAATTTCCCAGGCATTCCGGGAAATTCATTTGTCTACTGTTCCAGTCTTGTTATCTGCCAGATCTGCTAAAAATGCCTTCATCCTCATTTCTATTGTATATAATTCTTCCGTTGTATATGCCTGTTCTCTTCTTCTTCCCACCCATCCCAATATCTAAATGATGTTGAAATGTTGCAATAATTGTGATCTGCATCCTTTGTGACACCTGACAACGTCCCATTTGCACCATCAAAACTTCTGGAAATGATTACTTTTCCAGAACATTTTTTAAAGCAACAGATAATTGCTCTAAAACAATTCCTTTTTCTGAGAACCGATTGCCAATTAGGAACAGGAGCTTATCCATGTGTGATACCTTAGCACAATCCAACAATTTAAATGGGGGCATGGAATAAGAAATCTCCAAATTGAATTTCTCCAATTTTTTATTCAGTCTATTAAAGTCCATGGTATATTCCTTGATGGAACGGCCATCCATCTTTCATAATATAACAAAGTTTTACCATGCCTCATATGCATCTTCTTGATCATCTTTCTTGTAAACTTCATCCATGAAACTTATTAGAAGATACCGATCTTTATCAGTATTCAACTTTTGGCATCCAGTTCGCAAATTATGTTGTTTCTGATTTTACTTTTGTTGGGAAGCAACAACACAAAGACTATACCTTGTTTTCCCTTAGGGTCGGATATAAACTGTGTTCACATAGCCACTGATAATTCATTTGGTATTTTTCCAATACCAATCCTCTTCTAAAATGGGCATGAGAGTAAATTGAATGTCAAAAACACAAGTTTTCTGGGGCAGCAATTTCCAGGCACTTCTAAAATTGTGATTCATGTGTAAATCAATGTGTGAGAATGCAAAATGAAGATAATTGGTTTTGTTTATTTATACTTTTCACTGATTTGTGGATTGAATATTACATTGAAGTGTGTGAATTTGGACACGAAAATCAACTTATTTTTATAAATTCTTCAGTGTAAGGGAGAGGGTAGATAATTCCACCCCTGAATTATATAACCTAAAGAGGGATACAGGTCACTGCAGTCTAATGCATTTAGGACAAAGATCATTGGCCTAGATTTGCAAAGCAAGTGTCCTTGCTGCTAATCTTGAAGAAAATAGAGATCTAGCATTAGCTGTGCCAAGAATTTTAACTCTTTTGACATACAATTGATTGCAACCATCCTTAATGGGGATTCTCAGCGTGGAGCTGCAGTGGAGATGTTACCGAGCTGTCCAAGCAGCCAAACATATTAAAGAATTCCAAAGGACAGCCAATTAGAAAATTAAAAAGACTAATAACCAAATCACTTTTAATTTTTTTTAACAGAAGATTGGGAACCAAGCCCAATAGCTGACCGAACAAGGACTAGGCAACATAAATTTAAGGCTTTGGGCAGTAGATTCAGGGGAGATGGAAGAAAGAACTTCTTTTTCCCTTTATTACAGCAAGTAAGCAATGACCTGGAACTTGCTACTTTTGAGGAGAAGGCAATCGATAACTTCAAAAGGAAATGGACAGGAATGAGGAAAATAAATTTACAAGACCACAGGGATATTGTGGGACAATTCTCTACAGAGATCAGGCATGAACTCAATGGTTGTCTCCTGTGTTATAATGACTCTATAACTGTATTGCTCAATGACTTGGGTTAAAGTAGAAATCAAAATATGAATGAACTTTAAATATTCTTATGGTTCAGGTCAGAAACTCCGAAGTGTTCTATGGAGCCCACCTAGATCATAAGTTTTATATCTTGAATTTGGCTAGAGTAAGCATAACATGTTTTACTTCAGGTATAATTCAAGTGACTGCCAGGAAGCTTTTATCAAATAAAGTGTATTTTAGAATATCATTAACATGTGTAGTAAGAAAATTAGCAAGAACGTTTATCAATTACAAACAAAAACAAAACAACCACAATAATGTATAACTCTTAAGGAAGATATCTAATGAGTTCCAATCAAATCAAAACCTTTGCCATAGACAAAACTCATTAAAAATGTTCATTACAGCAAAATCTATTGTTCATGTGATAATGATCGAAATCTGCAGTTCTCTCAATACACTTGGAACAGTTTCAAGACAAGACAGCTTCACAAAACACCAGAGAGACTCTGACTCAGCTCCCTACAACAGCAGATTTTTACTGTTAAAAAAAACAAGGTTTTGTTTTCAGCTAACCAACAGAATTTTCAAAACAACATGGAGAGTGGGAAACACCTCTTCTTTGCTTGCTGTCCCTTCTAAAACTAAAACTCAAACCTGCAGTTCCAAACTGAAAATGAAAGAAAAACTGTCCAAAAACACATCACCGTCTTCTTAACAATGCAGGATCAGAAAGCTAATCCCAGAGCAAACACAAACAGTCCCATTTAAGCCATTTAAGTAGCAATAAAAGGACATTTCCAGTCAAGACGGCAACAATTACATCACTGAAGCTATGAGCTAAGAAACCATGAAGCCGTGACAGTTCCAGAAATCATGTCATTAGGGCAGCAATCATGAAATCCACTTCCTTAAAGGTACTCTAATATCACAAGATATATTTTTTGATTATTTATAAAATTTAGTAATTAAGAATAATGGGAACATTTAACTACTTCCACAAATATAAACTGACAGTATATTTTCAGGGCTGGACCAGTTACTAAGCAGTAAATTATTACTTACTGCTAGAATCCCAATTACACTTCATTGAGCAAGGTTTAATTTATATAGCTTTTCGAACAGTAAAATGAGAATGGGAAAAGAACAGTTCTCACCAAATTGATTTTTCCTGTTTTCTGACTTTAACGGTAGTTAGGGGGAGAGAGAGTGTGGTGGGGTGGGAAGAGTGGGAAGCACAGTCTTTGTTGGAACAGTGAACAACAGACCACAATTTCAGGATTTCCATGTTAATTTGTGCTTTCGCTATACTCTGGAGTTGTCTGTTATTTACTTTCCAAAGGATAAACACAGTAAGAAGTTTGCAACCTTGATTTAAAACTGGTGTTGCAGACTTCTTACTGTATTTACTTTCCAAAGGGTAAAAACAGCTAAGGTTGATGGTTTAATAACATTGCAAATTCTAAGCCTTTGAGATTTAAAAATGTAACCTATTTTGAAGTATTTTACTCTAAGAATAAATACATTGACTTGTGTTTAAATGGGTTTACAATCTTTTTCCTCAATTCTGATTGTACACAGTATTTGGATACTTTTACATTTCTGATATTGGCAGCATTGTTTTAGATCTACTATTACCCATCAATCTTTAGTCAACACTTTAATTGGATATTTCTCTGAAATACCTTTTATTTCTATTGATCTTGGGCAATACATGAAGGAAAATGAATCAGTAATTCCTCTTGCTTCAAGGATTTTCACAGTAACTTCATTGCAGTGTTAATGAAAGCTTATTTGTGACAATAAATGAACTTTAAACATCTATTTTGGGGAAGAATATCTACTTATTATGTTTATTGCCAAAATTAGATCACGCAAGAATTAACAATGTATCATACCACCTTTTCATAGGTTGCTAAAATGGTTCATTATGTCAATCATAAAACAGTGCCCATATTCCGTTAGCTACTGTTGTGTGCTTTTTATATAGACCACAGAACATAGAATACTACAGCACAAACAGGCCCTTTGGCCCACAAGTTGCGCCGATCATATCCCTACCTACCAGGCCTATCTATAGCCCTCAATCCCATTAAATCCCATGTAATTATCCAGAAGTCTCTTAAAAGACCCCAACGAGTTCGCCTTCACCACCACCACCATTCTAATTACACTAGAATTTAATTAGTTAATTAAGTTCCACAAGAGATGAATAGCTAATTCAAATTAGTAAATGTGATGGGCCAGAATTTTGCACCCGAGATGAATAGCTGGAGTTGGGAAATTTCCTGACAGCCTACCATGTTCAGGAAAAAGTGCTCAGAATGGCATAATTTTCACCCTGAGGGGAACTGGTGAAAGATCCTCCAGCCCTCCCCTTTGAAACCTCCTCACTCACACCCCACCCATGCCTTCCCTACCCACCTCTAATAGCTCCTTGTACTCTCCATACCAACCCATGTCTCCCCACCCAGCACCTTTTGCCCTTAAACTTTCCATGCTAACTCACCCAATATTCACCTGCTGTAGTACTTGGTGATGTTTCAAGAGCCTTGAGAATATGCTCTCAATTAATAGGCTTCTAGCAATGACCCCCTTCTATAAAGAATTGCCGTAGTTTCATGGGCCTGTCCCTCAGATGGTGTCCCATTGCTGCACTCTTCCACCACCTCTGTGTCATCTTCATGACCCTGAACAGAGGTTTCCTCCACAACCTCTTAAACTTCCTCATCTTCTTCACTGTCCTCCTCCTGAAATACAAACATACAAACAAGGAACAGGAGGAGGCAATCTGACACTTCAAGCTTGCTCTGCCATTTAATAAGATCATGGCTAACCTGATAATAACTGCAAATCTGCATCCCACCTGCCCCATAACCTTTTTGCTTACCAAGAATTTATCTCCTTCTGCTTTCAAAATATTCAAAGGCTTTGCTTCCACCACCTTTTCAAGAACAGAGTTCCAAAGACTCACAAATCTCTGAGAGATTAATTTCACCAAATCGCTATTTTAAATGGCAGACCGCTTATTTTCTGTGACCTCTAGTTCTAGATTCTCCAAAAAGGAAACATCCTCTCCATATCCACCCTGTCAAGGCTCCTTGGGAGTTTGTATATTTCAATCAAGTCACCTCTTGCTCTTCTAAACTCCAGCAGATACAAGTCTAACCTATTTAACCTTTCCAGATATTATTTCTCTGAACTGCTTTCAACACATTTACATCCTTCCTTAAATAAGTTGACCTATATTGTGTGCAGTAATTCAGATATGGCTCACTTGTGTTTTGTATAACATAATCTCTGTACTTTTGTATCCAATTTCCCTTGCAATAAATGATAACATTCTATTAGCTTCTTCATTATTTGCTGCACTTGCACAACCGTCTTTTGCAATCATGCACTGAGACACCCAGATCCTTCTGCATCTCAGAGATCTGTAATCTCTCAACTTTTAGATAATATGCTTCTGTTTTAATCTTTCTGCCAAAGTGGGCAATTTCACATTTTTGTACGTTTTACTCCATTTTCCAGATTTTTGTCCAATCACTTAACCTGCCTGTATCTTTTCCTAGCCTCCTTGTGTCTTCTCTACAATTTATTTTCCTACCTATCTTTGTGTCATCAGCAAATTCAGCAACAATCCCATCCATCTAGATCAATATGTTACCCTCTGTACCATGAGCTTCTATTTTCCACAATAACCTTTGATGTGGCAACTTATTAAATGACTTCTAGAAATCTAATACAGACATCCATTTGTTCTCCTTTATACACAGAACATGTTAATTCCTCTAAAAATCCAATAAATTGGTTAAACATGATTTTCCTTTCACAAAATCATATTGACTCTGTCAGATTACCTTAAACAAGTGCTCTGCTATAACTTATTTAATAATAGTTTCTAACATCATCCCTATTACATATTGAGCTAACTGGCTTGGAGTTTCACCCTCTCTGTCTCTCTCCTTTTTTGAATAAAACAGTTATATTTGCTATTTTGCAACCTAACCTCCCCTAATCTAGGGAGTTTGAGAAAATTAAAACCAATGCATCTCACTACCAATTCTTTTAAGACCCTAGGATGAATTCCATTAGGACACTGACACTTGCAAACCCACAGCAATATGCTTAGTACCACTTCTTTGGTGACTGTAATTTTTTTGAGTTCCTTCCTTTCCTTCCATTTCCTGATTTATAGCTGCTTCTATGATATTACTTATATCCTTGAGAGTGAAGATGGATAGAAAATATTTGTTCATTTGCCATCTCCTTGTTTCCATTATCAATTCTCCAGACCCAATTTCTATAGGACCAATGTTCACTCTAACTTGTTTCTTTTTTAAATATTAATGGAAACTCTTAAAATCTATTTTTATACTTTTTGTTAGGGGGTATTTTATAATACTTAGACAGATTTTTATAGATATATTT
Organism: Sphyrna mokarran; assembly: GCA_024679065.1. Classification (NCBI taxonomy): domain Eukaryota; kingdom Metazoa; phylum Chordata; class Chondrichthyes; order Carcharhiniformes; family Carcharhinidae; genus Sphyrna; species Sphyrna mokarran. Next base: position 47,341,471 of record JAGIQG010000011.1, on the reverse strand, counting down.
GCTGTGATAGCCCTGTCATGGTGCCAGTGGATTTGAGGAACTTCACATTCCAGAATCAAGATTGTCAGGTCCTTTCTTTTCTTCAGATGGCTTCTTGGTGCATTCTCGAATGGGCCTTCAGTTTCAACAAATTAGATGTACATGTTCTCGGAGTTGTCGAAGTGAGTGACTCCCTTTATTTTGTAAAGTAACTCATGGGAATCTAGGTTGAAATTGAGCCATGTCATCCCAGAACTTAATCAGGAAAATAGCACCATCAAGAAAGGTGATCGATCAGAATGCTAACAGTTTAGTTGAGATAATTTGACCCTTAGATCAACAAGTGGATTTTTGTTCCAAAAACTTGCAAGATATTGAAGTGGAAGTTCACCTGAATTTATTTCAGGGTCTGAACTGTTGTGTTAAAAGAAGCAAGGATAAAATGGTGACAGTCCAACATATCATTCAGCCATAATGCTGGTGGATGTACAACTGAAAGAAGCACACTAACGTGATGATTTAATGGACTCAATTTCAAATTACAAAGCTATCTATTCATTCTCTTACTGGTAACAAAGACTTTCACGATGTGCCAGTTAATTGTTAAAGCATGTCTCAGGCTTCACCATCTTCATGTATACCTGCAACTAGTACACCAGTGCATGAAAACTCCCTGCAGGTAGCCTGCTGCTAAGACAGTCTGTTCATTTACGACATTTAACCAGAGTAACATTAAGAAATTTTAAATAAATCTACTCATGGCCTTGAGATGTTATGGATATTTTTATAAATGTTTCTTTTGCATATTTTTCATCCAGTGATAGTTTAGGACTTTTGGGGACTTGGGACTTTTCATGGAATAATTATAGCATAGAAAGGGACCATATGGCCAGATGTATATATGCTAACCCTCTGAAGGAGCAATTCATCTAATGCACTTTCTGCCTTTCCTTGTAACCCTATAAAGCTTTTCTTTTCATATAATGATCCATTTGCTTTTTGAAAACCTTGTCTCCATCTAGCTCTCAGGTTGTGCATTTCAAATGCTAAACATTCACTCTACAAAAAAGTTTTTACTCAAGTCTCCATGGTTGCTTTTGCTAATTACTGTAAATTTGATTTCCTCACAAGAAATTTTCCTGAAGTGGTTTGAACTGGAATAATTCAAATTCACTGGAATAATTACGATTAATGGTGAGTTGTGGTTCCTGCCTCCCACCTCTCCGGCAAGAATGTTAGGGGTGAATCTGTCTGGCCCTGAAGCGTTACCTCTGTCTCGTCCTCCAGTGGCAAGAAGACATGAAGCTGAAATTCAGGCAGGAGTGGGTGGAGAGAGGTTTTGGCAGAGTCAGGTTAGAAGATACCAGTGGTGGTAGCAAGAGACATTGCGGGTGGAGGTCCCTCCAATAGACCCAGAGACTTTAGAAGGTATCCCTTCCACCATAGTTCACCATAAGCCTGCACAGGAACAGCTGCTGGACTGGGCACATGGAATGTGGCTCTCCTGCCACTTGTTAAATCTCAGGAGAATTAAATTCACAAGAATGATACCAAAGATGCGGAACTTCAGTAGATCAGAGAAATTTAAACTGTTTCCCTTTGAGAAGAGAAGGCTGTGAGTAGATTTGAAAGAGGAATTTGTAAAAGTGGTGGCTAATGAAATAATAGGTGCTTTGGTATTAATTTTGCAAAATTTGTTAGATTTGGAAAGATACCATCAAACTGGAAAGCAAATATTACCCTTCTTTTCAAGAAGGGAGTGAGGCAGAAAACAGGAAACTATAGGCCTGTAGATTGACGTCTGTCATGGGGAAGAAGTTAGAATCAATCCACAATGAGTTTATAGTTGGGCAGTTAGACAAGATCACTTAGGGAACTCATGCTTAACCAATTTACTTTGAAAGGACTAACTTTGAAGGACTAACATGTGTTGTGGATGCATTTAATAAGGTGCCACATCAAAAGTTGTTGCAAAAAATAGAAGCTCATGGTGTAGGGGTTAACATATTAGCTTGGATTGAAGACTGGTTGGCTGGCGGAAAACAGAGTATGTATAAATGTGTCTTTGTCTAAATGCAGATGTGACGAATGAAGTCCTGCAGGAGCCTCAATTTTTCACAATTAATATTTATGACTTGCATGATGGAAGTGAAGGCATGGAAGCTAAATTTGCACATGATACAAAGATAGATAGGAAAGTATGCAGTGTGGAAGACTCATTGAATTTGCAGATGGATTGCCTTTATAGGACACAGATGAATTTTTTTTCTCAGAGTTGTTCAGCTTTGAACTCTTTGCCTCAGAAGGCAGCGGAGGTGGAAATGAAAGGCATCAAAGGTTATCGGCAATAGATGAGAATGTGGAACTCTACACAAACAGATCAACCATGATCTTATCAAATGATGGAGTAGGATGATCAAATGAGGGACTGAATGGTCTACATCTGCTCCTATTTTGTACGTTTGTAATTCAAAATCATGAGGGGCCTGGACAGAGTAGATAGGGAAAATTGTTTCCCCTGGTAGAAGGATTCAGAACAAGACACAAATTTAAGATAATTGGCCAAAGGAATAATGGAGGCATAACGAGAAACTTTTTCATGCAGTGAGATGTGCACTGCTTGTGAGTTTGGTAGAGGTAGGTTCAGTTGAAGCATTGATGAGGAATTATGTTATTATCTGAAAAGAAAGATCATAAAAGGTAATGCGGAAAGGCAGTGAAATGGCACTAGTTGCATAGCACATTCAGAGAGCCAACACAGTCATGATGGGCCGAATGGCCTCCTTCTGTGCTGTAACAGCTCTGCGGTTGTAGATTAGGTGGCTGTTCCTCCTGACAATGGGCAATGTCTGAGACCAGGTGGGAGTGTTAAAGCAAAGCTATTGAGTTCTCCAAAACACTAAGTAAAGTTTGAAATAATACAAGTTTCCCAGTATTTGAAATCCTTAATTTCAACAGTGATAAAGTGGTATTTGTCTTTTTTTTCTAGGAAAAATGGAAATTTACATCACTGCAGATGACAGAAAAATGGGATGGCTATAAACTGTCATCCTCAAAAAGAGACAGCCTTTATTGAAGATTAATTTTCAATAGGCTGCACACACACACACGCATCACACTGGAGTTGCCCAGGTTCACGTCATGACATCTAACTGTGAACGGGGCGGGGTTGGGTTCAGTTACTTTATTTTCCCCCTAAAGAGAAACCATACAGAAGAATTTGGCGCGACATTGTCGCAAAAAAAATATATACATACACATAAGTCGTTTGCTGAGTGGAAGCTGGAGCCCCTTTAATGTGGAAGCTTTGAATGTGCGGAGGGAAGCAGAGAGTTATTGACGTTTGGTGAGACAATGAGAGAGAAGTTTCCCCAAACAGCAGCAGCTTGGAGAGAGAGAGATAGATAGAGCTGTCCCCGGCCAGAGGGGAGAGAAGCAGGGGAGAGGGAGAGGAGGGTTCACTCTTACACTCCCAAAGTTTAAAGTCAACCTCGGCTGCCGGCGTAGGGAGGCAGGCTGGCTGCCGGTTGGGTGAGGGGAGGGGAAGGGAGGGGAAGGCCGCAAACATTGATCATCATCATCATCATTATTATTATTTCTGATGATTATTATTGTGGCTTTTTGCCATTTCCATCTCTCCGCTGAGGTGCACGAACCTCGCGATAGTATTTGCACAAACGATGCGTGACGCTTAACTGATGCGAAGGTGACGGGGCCACTTGAAGACGCAGTGCAGAGGTGTGTGAACGTTTGTCACGGGGGGGGGGGGGGGAGAGAGAGAGAGACAGAGAATTATACATTTTATATCTGAGAGTGAGTGAAGGTGGAGACATTAAAGAGGGCATTTCTGAGGAGGGGGAAATTAAAACCACTTTCTCGACTGGCTGAGGTGGTTTGCTGCTGACTTGATTGGGGGGGGGTTTGTTTTTTTTCGGGGGGGAGAAGGGGTTTACTGGGCGTTGTGTCGGTGCTGACACTTGGTGTGTGTGTATGTGTGTGTATGTTTTATTTGTCTCAAAGTAGCTTTGATGAGTGTCCAAAGTAACAGTGGAAGTGGTGGAAGTTTGGAGGGGACGCCATCTTGGTCCCAGTTCTCCACGTCCCCAACGCCGGGAGCTTTGCAGACTAACACGGCACCTGTAAAGGCTAAAGAAGGTAATTTGCTCCACACACTCACTCGTCTTCAACTCTCGCCCGTCTTCTCCGATGTCTTTCGAAATGTTTCATTTCGTTATTTTTTTTTGTTTGTTGTTCTTTTTGTGTGTGTGTGTGTGTATGTGTGTGTGTGTAAAGCGGTGGCACGCCGGGTCCCAGGCGGGTTACTCTCCAGGCCCCGGGTACATTTAACATGAGGATGAGGTTGTCTAATGGTTGGTCTTGTTGGTGCACACGCCACAAACCCTCGGGCAAAATCTTAAGGCAGGACTTAATCAGGCTCTGGTGCCGCTTCAGAATACATTACAGATATATTTTAAAATCTTCATGCTCTACAGACCCTTGGTTATGAAGTGACAAAAAGTGGAGCTGAGGTTTTAGTGGAGCTGTAACATGTTATGTTTACTCCATTGTGTGGTGCCCTCTCCCTCAGCGAGAGATGATGAAGAGGGTCAGGGCTTGACTTGGGGAGTCCATGATCTTATTTCAGTGCGAGTTTTGGCGGTTGACATATTGATTTGCAACATGATCCTGAGAGGTTAAGTAAATTGTTTCTGAAAACGTAACCAGCAGGCTGAACTCCATTGCCATTTTTGGCAATGCCAGTCACTGATGAGATTTTTTTTACAGTAAGTGGAAGGTATCAAACAGTATGGAAAGCACAACGCAGCAAAGCGTGGGGAGATTTTGGATTGTCAGATCAAAGGGAGACTGTCTTTTTGGCAACTGCAGCCATCCTTCTCACGATCTGAAACAGAAGATTTCGAAACCTAATGGCCTCCAAATTTTGTAAAAACTTAAAACCCTCATACTATAAATGGATCCACCAATTAATCTATTAAAATATTTAGCAGCTTTATCAAATCCTCGTCACGTTTCTTGGTAAAGCACTTCTGTTTGCAGTCATTTTGGGTTTGCATAAGGATGTATGAATAATAGTTATTTAAAAGGGAAGGAAGAATTTAAAATTGTTAGCCACAGGTGAAGTCCCAATGTGCAATTTTTGACCAGTTAGAAAATCCACAGATTCTTTAAATGTATTGGTTAGTAATACATTGCATTTAAAAATATTGCATTGCAAGTTAAACAGCTTTTTACTGTTGAAAGATAACAGCAACTGCTGAGTCATCAGAATGATTTTTATGTATTTTTGTAAAACCATGTTACACAACTGCATTATAGAACTAGGACAATCAATTTTCACTGTTCTGTAGCCTGATATTGTGGGAGTTTTTCATTGGTTGAAATTGGATTTAAGCCTTTGCATAACTATTATGTCCATTCACAAATATTGTGAGATATATTCCAAACATGACAAAATATGAGCATTTAATTACTTTGGAAGGAAACAATTACTTAGGAAAAGTTGACATAGTATTCTGGGAAAATGATGAACTGCTGTGTTTGAAACACACCAATTCTTGAATTGAAAATAGTACACTTTTCTGCTATTATCTTCGCTTAAATCATTTCATAAGCTTTAATTTTCCTGTTGGGGAAATGTGGAAAAAAATGAATAATGCTTTGCCATATTCAACAAACATGTCACAATGGATCACTTGGTGCATTATTGGGGAGGTGAAATTTATTTTTTTACTTGTTAGTGTATTCTCTCATGCATTTAATCTAAAGTGTATTACAATAGCATTTGCAAAACTGTGAAGGAAGTTTCAAATACAGCATGTTGACAGATTATTTGTAAAACTTTGGTCTCACTAATCAACTGTAATTGCTACATTAAATGTGTTCTTGCTTTTAATATTAATATTCATTACAAAAATAAATGCTTGTTTTGCAACAAGTTCCCATTGACATTCCAAATTGAAAATTTCTTGCCCTTACAAATAGTGAATGTGGTTACTTCTGCGAAGTTTGTTGTATTGGTTGATTTCTAATAATTGGTCCAAGAGTTGATCGTAAAGTTATTGGTTTCCAATAAGTAGTCCTAGTCAAAAGAGGTCTTGTAGTGTTGTGGAAAGCAGTTTGCCTCTGGATATGAAGTTCCAGGTTCAAGTCTCATTTTAAAAGTGATGACCAAAGAAGGTATGTTCATAACTCGGCCAAACAGGTTGTGTCAATTTATAATTCCTTCCAACAAATGGCAATGTCAAACAGAAAGAGGAGGATTCTTGGTCAGCCACGTAATGGAAAGAAGTTGGAGCTTGAACCACCTCAATCCACAGTTCTAGGCTACAACATGCACATAAGAGTATATGTTGCCACAACAACTCTGATTCTATGGAAATTGGTTGACTGCTTGGACAGTATGGACCAGATTGTTGCCAACAGGATAGGGTTTGATCCCTGTTATGACTGGGATCAGGACCTGTCACCTTGTCTTTCCATGGTGAAGCTGGTGGAACTATGGGCTGTCTTTGGATAGAGAACTCCAGAAGGAGAAGCAATTTTCAGAGGAAAAAGACAAAGGTTTAGGAAGAAATAAATCTTGTATCTAAGGTGAATTGAAATCTAGATCCATATTACACAACAGCATGGCTTTTTACATGAAAATATGTACCAGATTTGTCACATTTTTTAAATGTTCTCTTAGCAATAAGATAATTATAAAGAAGCAGATCTTGCATAAAAGGGACATTCTCCTGCTAAAACTGGCAGATTTCATTTTTTTTTTTATGTTGTACGTAGGTGATCAGATATATTCTTGTGATTTACGGAAATTTTCATGATATTGAACTTTTTACGTAATATATGTATGCTGTAGCCTATGAGATTTGTTTGGGTGAAATGAATCTTGTGTTCTATTGCAGGTCATTCCTTGTTTCAAAAATATGATCCATACAAGACATTAAGTATCTTGGGGACCATTTGCAATAAAGCTGCAATATTGGTGCAAAATAATTTTACTTTGCACTGATGAATTTATAGTGAGGAGACCTAAGTCTGGACTGACCTGACATTGAAATGAAGTGGATTTAGACCCTAGGGAAGTGTCTTGCTATGCTGTACTTTACTCTGCAGTCAGTTTTGGAGAATATCCAACTTAAGCTTAAAAGTTAGTATAATTATTGGGCTGGAAAGGATTTATGGGAATATATTTATGCAGGTATGAAGTTTTTGGTGTGCTGAAGCCTGTGATACAGTTATAATAATATTGTTCAAATTATTTTTGGATTTCTTTTATGAGAGAAGATCTTTACTTGGATAAGCATCTCCTGTTTTCAACTGCATGTTTGTTGTACAGTTGATTTCCTAGAAGTATCTGAAGAGATGTTCTCAGTTGATTTCCTTTTCATTCATTTGGTGGTGTTGCTCCTGATTTCATCCAAGGATTGAATGTTTTCAGGTCAATCATGTCAGTTGTACACTTATTGGCCCACTTACTGTTCCAAATCTGTGTATTTCTAATCTAATTTAAAATGGGAAATCTGTATCTAACGTTTACTTTTGACTGATCTGTTGCTGATTCGAAACGTGCATAATGCTGGAAAACCTTTTTCTCTTCCTTGAATAAGGTGTAGTAAGGGAAAGATAATGTACATTAGAATGCTAAAGTCCATATACAATACTAATGAGTGTCTGATAATTCAAAATGATCACTGCATACTAAAGAACTGAATTACCTAATATCTTGAAATAATGTAAATAGAATGAGGTAAGACCTTAGTATTTATGTAATTTTAATTGCTAGATGACTTTAAAGAAATGATTACAGTAGCTACTTTAAGTGTAGTAGGGCGAGATGAAACAGTCAATTGCGTATATATTTCATGTTCTTAATGCAGTGCATTCCAAACCAAGCTTTTTTACTTGGTCAACCTGCAGTTATTGGACTTTATAACATGCAGGGCATAAAATGTACTAACGACTGTTGTTTCTCTCTTTTAAAAAGTACAGCAAGCCCAAAACAGACTCGTGTACAAATTTGCAGTTTTAGTTTTACTAAGATGGTTTTGGGAACAGAATTGACTGCAATTTCAGCAAACGTCTATCACAGATATCATGTGATATCTTGCATGTCGTTTATACTGTCTGCAAACCTTAGATCCATGAATATGCTTTCTTAATTGATTTTTTTTTATACCTGATATCGCTCCCAATTTTTCTGGTTGCATTTGTTTAACTTGCATCCTTTGCTGCATGTTATTCTTTAACACAATTTGTTGCTGATAGTTGATTGCACTTCTCACTTATTGAATAGTATCAAGTTATCTTCATAAAGTAACTGCACACTTATAAAGACTTGAGTAAGGTTGGTGATGTGTTGTAAATTATGGACACAGTTTTACCACTTTGGTGCATTTAACTAGGTTGCCCTGTGGATTATTTTAAATTTTGCATTTTGGTAGCTTGTCGTGTACCAAACCTTTATCCATGAACCTGAACTAGTTTTTAGTAAACTTCCCAGTTATAATTGTAATGCTCAACAAAAAATAAATGTTGGGGAAAGGAAAGGAGGGAGGGAAGAGAAATCTAGAGCAGCATTGAAACAGAAAATTTTAGGAGTGCACAGTAGATCCTTTAACTAGTACCTGTTTCTCAGCTACGTGCTGCTACTCAGTGATGTAATCAGAAAGCACAGCATTAGGTTTCACATGTATGTTGATGACACTCAGCTCTATCTCACTGACAGCACCACATCTTGACTTGTCTACTGATGCTACAGCATCAGACTGTTTATCCAACATCCAGAACTGGATGTGTACTATTTCCTCCAGTTAAATGTTGGAAGAACTGAAACCGTTGTTTTTGGATCCGGCTCCAAACTCCGTTTCCTAGTTACCAACTCCATCCTCCTCCCTGGGAACAGTCTGAGATTAAGTCAGTCTGTTTGCAAACTTGGGGTCACATTTGACCCCACAATAAGCTTATAACTTTATATTCCTGCTGTTACTAAGATTGCCTATTTCCATCTTTGTAATGTTTAGTGCTGAAAGCCTCATTCATGTGTTTTCTGCTCAAAACTTTATTATTTCAGTGCACTACTGGGGAGGATGGTCTCATATATTCTTCCAAACTCTGTGTCCTCTAAATTTGAGGTCAGCCCAAACTTTGCCCATATTTTAACTTGCACCAAGTTCCATTCCCCCGTTGCCTCTGTGCTTGGTGATCGTCTTTCGCTTCTGGCAAAGCAGATTCTAGATTTTAATATTCTCATCCTTGTTTTCAAATCGTTCCATGGCCTTCCCCCTTTTTTCTGCAAGTTCCTCCCGTTTCTCAACGTTCAGCTCTCTTCACCTCTGATTCTGGTTTACTGCGTATCCCTGATTTTAGTCACTCTTCCATTGCTGTTTGTGCCTTTTGTTTGGAACTTAACTTCAGAATACCCTTTCCACACTTCTGTCTTGCTATCTCATTTTCCTCTATTAAGATACTCTTTAAAACCTATTTCTTTATTCAAGCTTTTTGATCATCTGACCTAATATCTTGTGGCTCTGTCTCATTTTTTCATTCATTTCATTTCAAGTTTTGGCAATGCTTTATTACATTAAGGGAGCTATATACATGTTGTAAGTTATTGAAATGTGGAAGACATGTTAATGTTTCAGTGTAGATACTGGATCAGAATTGATTCTCAAGCTAGTGGAATTTGGCAGATTAATTGTGTTTTTTTTAAGAAATATTTTGCATAATGTTATGAGAGATGAACAAATGTAGTCTTGTCTTGCCTTTTGGAGAAATGGTTTGGTGACTTGTACTTGGAGAGATAGTGGTAATGCTATTAGAATAGTAATCCAGGGACAAAGGCTAATGCTCTGAAAACTGATCTGGAAACTGAAGTTAGTTTCATAGTATCAGTAATGGTAACAATCATCAATTGTTGTAAAACTCTTGTTCATTAATATCCTTTTTATGAAAGGGAATTTGCCACTCATGTCCTGGTCTGGCCTACAAGTGACTCTAAATCTACAGCAATATGGTTAGCTTTTAACTGCCCTTTGAAATGACCTTGCAGTTCTCTCAGTTTAAGGCCAATTAGGGATGGGCAATAAATGGAGGCTTTTCCAGTGATGCCCATATCTGTGAAATATTTTTGAAACTCAAAATTGAGATCAAGATTTATCTTCTCTTTTGATCCTCATATCTGCACAACCCAAATTTGTGGCAAAATCATCAAAAGTGTTAGTTGAATTTTCGCTGGTAAAAGGCTTCACAGTTCAGAATTGAGGAAATAATGGTATTCTTTGATTAAATCAGCCACAGATTGGACGTCCTTCTCATCTTGTATCTAATCTAATTTGTTATTTCTAATTTTGAACATTGCAGTTAACATACCTTGATTGGATTATTAATAAATCAAATCAGCTATCCTGAGGGGCAATGAAATAATGTTACCCAAATAATATGTGGAATTGGATATTGTGTGTAATGTGTTTTTAGAATATCTGCAATTCTACCTGCATTTTTGGCCTCCGAGATCAATTGGTCCCCACATTTGGAACCTGATCTGTGATTTCAAGAAGGGATGTTTTGTTTTCCTGTTTGTGTAAAATATGCTTTATTTAGAGTAGTGTAGGAGGTGAATGAACGCATAGTTTGGCTCCTGTTCATTTCTTCATACATCACTAATCAGAAAAGGCTCTTTTGAGGGGAAACTAGCCCTCAGGTGAGTCAGAAGTGCATGTATGGTTTTTGACTTCTGCTCATGTTGAGAAACTGCAGCAGCAATAAAAGGAAAGCCAGAAACTGACTGACACAGACCAGCTCTTCTATTTTGTATTGCTGCTGAGCTGGATATTTGATTGTTCATTGGAATAGCAGCTCTTCCATTAACTTGGGAGCCTATAGCCAACATTTTTCTAAATGTGTATGTACGTACCTGGTGGTGATGTACATTTTTTCCTACTTTTTTGCCCATCAACCTTGCTAAATTTTAGGTGGTTGCTGGAAAGTATCAATTCCTATGCCAGAAACACTTTGGCAAGAAGGAGTGACTAATTTTCAAAAACATCCTTCGACTGTAAATTGTGTACAAGAGTGGTACTCTGATTATGTCAACAAAGAATGTTACATTCCATAATACAGAAATAGGTTTTTTGGACCAACTGACCTCTGTTCCAAGAGTCTCCTTCCAGTTCCCTTCATCCAGCACCTTCAATATACTGTGCTATCACTTTCTCCTTGTGTATGTATCAAAATTTCCCTTAAATACATGTACTGTTCGCCTCAGCTATTACATTCAGAATCATAGTTATTATAGTACATGAAGTGGCCATTTAGTCCATTCAAGTCCATGCCACTTTTTTGTAGAACAGTTCAGTCAGTCCCAAAGTCTACAAGTTTATTTCCCCCATGTTTATCCAATTTCCTTTTGAAGTCATTGATACACAGTTCTTGTTGACAGTCATTACCACTTGATGTGTTTAAAAAAAAACAAAAATTTTTCCATGTATCTGCTGCCCAAAATCTTAAGTTTGTATTCCCTCGCCCTTGAACCTGTTAGCAAATGGCAACAGTTTTTCGTTGCAAGCAAGATTGTCACAGTTTGGATTAGATAGGCACATCTATCAAATCTCCTTCTTTACACTAAGATAAGCAACCCCAACTTATTCAGCCTAACCATAAAGCTAAAGTTGCCTCATCTCTGGAACCAATATTTGTGGATGTCTTTTGCAACCCTTTGTGTATCCTGACTGAAATGATTGGCTTTAATTTTGCTAGGGCTTCTTGATGCCGTGCTTGGTCAAATGTTGCCTAAATGATCACCCAGCCGGGTGATCAGCCCCAGGAATTCATCTCTTTTGTCTATATTTGGACCTAACCTGTAATTTGTTTTGAGCTCACTGAATCCAGTGGCGCCCAAATTGAGCATTGCTGAGCAGGTTAGCATTAAGTAAATTCTGCTTGATAACACCTTGCATCACTTTACTAATTAAGAGTAAGTTTGAGTTGGTAAAAGGCTGGATTGGATTTTGTCTTGCATTTTGTGGGCAGTAAGTACCTAGACAACTTTCCACTTCATAGATTTCAGTGTTGTTGATGTAAGGATGTGGTTTCTGAGACATATGATGAGGATAAGTTGGAAAATGCGCACAAATAAAGTTTTGAGGAAAGCAGTTACGCAGAACCTTTGCAGGTGCCAGGGGCAACTATAATTATTTGGGCAAATACTGAGGAAAGGGAATCTAGAACATGTGGTAGTAACTGGTAAAATTCAAGGTAAGAAGTCTCACAAAACCAGGTTAAAGTCCAACAGGTTTATTTGATAGTAAACGCCACCAGCTTTCGGAATGCTGTTCCTTCATCAAGTGACGAAGGATTCACCTGACGAAGGAACAGTGTTCTGAAAGCTAGTGGCATTTATTACCAAATAAACGTGTTAGACTTTAACCTAGTGTGGTGAGACTTCTTACTGTGTTTATCAGAGTCCAACCCCAGCATCTCCACACCAAAATTGAGGGTAGCAGTGTAAAAGGAAAACAAAAGGGGAAAACGCTGACAGTTTCACAGGACAGATATAAGACTTGAGCACAATCTCAAGATTGTGGACACTATCAAGCGTAGTGTTGGAGAGCAACGATTGCAAACATGGTAAAACTTGGCACCTAAGGAAGAAGCTTACTTGGAACAACTTAGTGAGAAACATAACTAGTTCCAAAGGGCAAGTTGCAATACTATGTTTCGGAAGTTGTCAGGACATAATGCGTTTAGCTGTTAATTCCTCTCTTAGGGAGAGTGTTGAAATGATCATAAGAAATAGGAATAGATGAACCTACTACGCCATTTGATAGAATCATGTCTGATCTGATAAGTGCCCTCAACTTCCTTTCCTACCTATACATCCCATGATTTTTAAACACCTTTGCTGATCAAAATTTGGCTAACTCAGCCTTGTCTATACTCAATGATACAGCCTCCACTACTCTCTATGGAAGGGAGTTCTCTTTGGCCCTTTGAGGGAAGAAATTATTCCTTATCTCTGCCTTAAATGCTTTCTAAATTGTATCCCATAGTTCTAGTTTCTCCCTTTTGAGAAACACCCTCCTAACTGGTATCCTGTTACGGTCCCTAAAAATCTTATGTTTCAATAAGATCACCTCTCCTAAACAACACTGAGTATAGTTGCTACTTGCTCAGTGTTTCTTCATAAATTAATCTTTCATCTCCGGAATCAGCTCAACCCTGGCATCTGTTTTAGTGGGAACCTCGGCAGGCGAACGAGATGGATCATCCACTTGGCTGAAGTTATTTGCATACAAAGTCCTAAAACATTCATTCACTGCAGCCATTGCATTTCTCATAGAATCATAGAACCCTACAATCAACAAAGAAGCCCTTCGGCCCATCGAGTCTGCACCGAAAGCAATCCTACCCAGGCCCTACCTCCAAATCTTACATGTTATACCCACTAATCCCTCTAACCTACGCACCCCTGGACACTAAGGGCAATTTCTCACATGCTTATGAGAAGCTTGTTACTGTCCCATGAGAAACAGGCAACGAGCCTTCTGTGGAGGCAATCTGCTGTCGTCAAATATGTTGATGTGAGCAGCATATTGCTAGTGATTGTTACACCAAACTATGACATACCTTGGTATCTGTATGAATCATAAATGGAAGTTTTCCACACCCTACTCTCCCAAGGATGTTGCATATCTAATCTTAGCTTCTACCCTCTTCCCTATAAATCCAATATAGCAGTGGAGTGGGGGGGAGAAAGTGGAGGAAGGTGATGATGATTGAGGAGGAAGAACAGTACAGGCAAAGCTAACTACTTTGAGAATGAGGAAGATGAAGATGGACTGAAACTCTTCTGCCCCGTTATCGTCTCTCCCAGGCCATGCCAAATCATTCCCTGTGTCACCAGCTTGTTAAAATACAGACAACAATTCTTTACGCTTGAACTCAGAAAAAACTAATAATGAAAGTGAGGACATAGTATGGTGAAATTCATAAGCAGCGTGGAAGGAGGGTGTGACAATGTGCTACCTTCCTGGTGAAGGCTAAAAAGACTATATGGGTCTGAAAGTCTTGCAAAATTTAGGCTGTTTAACGTTTCTCCACATTGTGCCACATTAACAAAAAAATTTGAAGTACCCAGCTTGTAAACTATTATCATTTCTTACAATAAGATCCTGGCTCTTAATTGGTCCAAAAAATGGATTAAGAATAATTAGAGAATGGTGGAGTTTTGAAATGCATTTACTATTGATAATGGTGTTTGACAACGTCACAGGCGCACACTATAATGTTTATAAATGACTTTGTTCTGTTCGTTTGGTGGATAAATTTATTTATTGTTATCTTGCTTCCTTTCTTTGACAGCCCTGTTCTACTGAGATCATTGCTCCAGGTCAGGCAGCTACAAGGTGTTCTTTTAGAGACCTTGCTCCCAAATACAATGGTTCAAACTAGATGATTTTTAAGGTAGTGGGTGAGATCAGTTAAATAAATGTGTTTGATTAAATGATTTTCAAAAGTTTCTAAACAAGCTGGTAACAATTGATATTATAATGGCAGTAGAGTCATGGTACAGAAACAGGCCCTTCAGTCCACCATGTCAATGTCGAATACTTAAAAGTTCAATTTTTAAAAAATGCTAATTACTTTCTACTAGGTGAATTACATTAAAAATTAGTAGTAAACTGTAACATTATATTCTGAACTAATTTTTGTACAAAATGTATTATTCTTCAATAGCGCAGAGAATGGGACCCCCTCCCCGCCAGAATTTATGTCTCGATGTTGATATTACATTCAATTGTAAGGAAACACTCCAATTATTTGTTCTATCCCATAGATTATGCAATTGGAGATATTGGGCAGGGTGAACCTGCTGTGGAATGTAAAGCATAGTATCCATTGTGATAGTAGATTGATATCACCTGAAGCTGAGAAAATGTTTGTGGTATACCCCAAATTAATGTTCCTAAAGGTAGAACTTAGAACAGGATGGTTTTATTCAGTAAGAATCTGGCAACACGAATTTTAAATCCAACCGATTTATTTGATAGTAAATCTGCAAGCTTTCGGCCTTTGTAACCTTCGTCAGCCTTTGCCTGACGAAGGCTACAAAGGCCGAAAGCTTGCAGATTTACTATCAAATAAATCGGTTGGATTTAAAATTCGTGTTGCCAGATTCTTACTGAATTTACCCCAGTCCACCGCCAGCATCTGTACATCATGGTTTTATTTATCCAGACCTTTCCTGTTTTCTAACAGTTTACAAGCTGGATTGCATCTATCTCATTTCACATAAAACTCTTACAATTTGCAGGGGACATGAATGCCTAGATGAGATTTGTTACCCAAGCTGTATCATAATTATTATGTTGTGTTTTTTAAACAGCAATTCTAACCAAGCCAGCAAAACTTTACATAATTTAATGTTTTATTTATTTTGATGTTCGTTAGAAAAATTTTATTGCTTTCCTGAGGTGCACTGTTGTGATTTCTGCATCAAAATAGTACAAAGCCCTGGAAGATTTTTCTCTTTAAAGCAAAATCAGACTAATTTGCAAAATACCATGTAGCTGTATTGTTTTATTAGATATGCAAAGAAGAAAATGCTGGTGCAGACTTAAGTCTAGATCAGATTGAGATATCTCTGCAGGTAGCCTCTATTTAGGTTATTGGTTCGTCATGGATTGCCTCACCCTGCCCAGTATCTGCAATTGCATAATCTATGGGATGGAACAAACAGTTGGAGTGTTACCTTACGAGTAGCATGTAATATCAACATCGAGACATAAAATTTGGCAGGGAGGGGGATTTCCATTTACCATGCTATTGAAGAAGAATATATTTTGTACAAAAATTAGTTTGGAACATAAATGTTACAGTTTACTACTAATTTTGAATGCAATTCACCTAGTAGAAAGTAATTAGCATTTTTCAAAACTTAAACTTTGTTATGGATTTGTATGTCTACTTGGTTTCTTAAAAGGTACATGTAGCTTAGAGATAAATTTGGTGAAGCTTCATTTTTGGTGAACTTTGGTTAACTATTTGGCTAGAGTGACACTTCAGCTCTTTTGCAACAGTTGTATTTGACTTCAGCAAATTCAGTATGATTATCAATTTGTTTGAGCAATAGATGCTTGGAACTTAAGATTAAATAATGAGACATCAAATGTCAAAATTTAGAAATAGTGCACTCATGTCTGTTCCAGATTTAATTGTTGATACAAAACAATTCTAGCTTTTTCAACAAATTTAAAATGTGTTTGAACCCAAACATACTATAAACGCTGAAAACTAGGAATTAGAAGTTTGCTTTCTTTTGGTATCCGTGTAATGACTTCGTGATTTTTCTTGTTTAATATTATTGCATTTTAATAAAAAAAGTAATTTCCATTGTTTATGAATATTATACTCCTGTAAGCTACTCAAATCAGTTTAGAGCATGCAGTTTTTATTTTTATGACAATCTTTCTCTTGCGTCAGATATATTATAATTGCGTGACTTTTTATCCACACTAGCATAACTTGTGATACCTGAATATAGTACTGGAGAAAATATATTCCATATTTGTACTGCAAAGTAAAAGATCCTCTAAGTACAGATTTTATATATCTAATCATTTATCCAAAATTGAATTAGCCTGTGACAGTCTCATTCTTTACTAGTCAGTTTTGCACGGAAGAAGTATGTTTTCCTGCACAGAAAGAATGGAGGGGATTCCAGACATTCCTAGATATGTGAAATCGGAACAATTTTCTTCAGAATTAAACATGATTAGCTTGTGTGATTCTGTCATGCACAATGCCTGAATAGCCAGAATCTTAAAAGTGCCGGTTGTAATAATTGCTTATATTCGTGATCTGGAGTGATTTTTATATGTAGTCTTGGAAAAAGGAATGTTCCTTGATCATTTAAGCCTTCAACCAGAAAGGTCTGTTGTAGCTGAATTTTCTCCCCAATCTTAATTAAATGACAGCTTTATTAAAAACAGATTATCATGCTAGAAGATAGCATTTGAACTTTCAGAGCAGGCTTGTTTTATTCAACCTGGACAGCAAGAATCTTGACTGGGTTAAAAGTTAACATTATTTTGAAGAGTTGTCTTCTAGCTGCTTGATTGTATTTCGCTCCCAAAAATGAACTCTTCTAAGAAAATCAGAGTTCTGGTGAAAAAGATTACACCAAGTTATTTCTCTAATGAAATTGGGGTTTTGATGCCTTTGGGGAATGAGAGACCCTTAGGAAAGATTGCAGTGCAACTTTTTAATGGCTATCGATGTCTCTATTAATGAATGATGATGTGACAGTTTTTGTTGGCATATGATACAGATTTTCTATATCATTGCAAACTTGTTTTTTTGGGATTGAATGTTATATCCATACCAGACTTGGATATTCTTTCAGAAGTAAGAAAATTAAGCTGATATGCAGTACATCTGAACTCTTATTAAAGCACAGCCAGTTCCCTTATGGAGAGATTAATATGCCTAACACTTGAGGGAATTATACATTGAGTAAATATGGTTGCTCTGTATGAGTAGCTTTATGGCACAGCATCTCAGATCTGTAATTGTATGTTATAAATAAATTAGTGAGGGAATAGGGCTCCGTGAACTTGAGACATATTCTGAGTTTCTTTCACTCATTTGTGAAAATAGATTTTATCTGCAAATCTCAATTGACCAAGTTTGATTGAAATCCCATATTTGAATATAATCCCAGATTGATTCTGGCTTGATCACATACTTTTGAAAATCTTCCAGCATCTAAATTCTGTATCTGATCAATCTTTGTGCACAGCTCAAAACATAGCTTTTTTGGTATACTACACTCCAACTGACTATTTTAGGACTTGGATCTACAAAATACTTTGAATTAGTTTATGTTTCCCTTTTCCCTGTCTCTCCACTTTATTGGTACTGTGTAAGTATTGTATTTTATCGAGGGATGCGCTTTTCTGAACCTTAATTTCATCCAAAATATGAGAAGATCTTAACTGCCAAGGACAAAATAGTATGCTTTGTTTTATTGTCAAATGTTTTATAAATACATCCCAGCTCTAGGTATTGCTTTATGACATTGTTCACGAACCTATTGAAATCTTTGCACTAAAATGTAGTGGAGTAACCCCAGTTTATAGTAAGAATGGAAAAGATTTTAAATTGCAGCTGTCATTGTTTACTGTACATATAATGGTCTAGATTTAGCAACTATGTTAACATTTGCTGATGACACAAATTGGGAAAGGATTGTGAAAGGCAACTAGCAGAATGATCAGAAAGATCATGTAATTTAATGGGTCAATACATAAAATATATTTTGTAAGAAAGTAGTGAATGTATATGCATCTTAAGTGGATTTGTGTAAATTGTAGGCCATTCAGGGTGGTGATATAAGTACAGCAACTTTTTTTTAGACAAAGGTGATGTTGAATTTGTTCCAAACCCTTAAACCATTTTGGAAAACCTATCGTAGTAAGAAGAGAAATGATGGAAAATGTGCAGCTTAGATTCACTAAGAAGTTACTCTGGAAGAGAGAGTTATGAAGAGAGACTTCTCAAAATGAGATTCTTCTGTTCGTGGAGAGAAGGTTAAGGAATGGTCTGACGGGAACCTCAAATGCTAAAGGATTATGGTGATAGTTTTTTCACTGATCTGAGGTAACGTGACATTAAAACTACCATCTGCAGCATGCAGAAATATGAATGCCACTTCAGTATTTGAACTCATTTAACTATATTGTTGGATTAACTTGAGTAGCTTACTTTGATGCAACTAAATCTGCGTTTGAATGTGACCAAACCCTATATTCTGACTACGTTTTTTTTAATGTAAATTAAATTGAAGGTTCTGTTTCTCCGTGGGACATTGATTTTTTTTTCCTATTCTAGTAATCTGCCTCAGTGTTGCTCACTGAATCAGAATGTCTTGTCTGTAGAATTTAATACACTTTGCTAAATGAAGCAGTTGGGTTGGTATTTCATTTGAGAGGCTTATTACTGCTTTTACTTAAATAAAAGCAGTAGTAATTGGGGAGGAAATTCTGTCTGTAACCTTCTTGAAACAGGGAGGTAAACATAGGGGAAAGGTTAATAAATCTTATATCAGAATGGTAGAAAAAAGTGAGCTGTATATTTGAGTATTTGGAAGAGAAAAGAAATGAATAAAAGCATGAGCTAAGATAGGCAGTGGGTTTTTTCAGCAGTGCGCAAGTGGGAAAAGGTTTGGGAAGCTTGTCAGATAATTGACTTTTTGGAAAATGAAGAATGTCTTGGGTTTGTTGCTTCTGGGAGGGATTCAGTGACAGCGGTTTCAAAAGCATTTACCTGAAAGCTCGTGCTACCAAGTAAACCTGTTGCACTTGAACCTGGTGTTATGAGACTATTTACTGTGCCTAGGATTTAATAAAATTTGTTTTGAGGATCTGGATAAACAAAAATACGTGTTAAATCGTTGGAATCATTAGATTAAATTAAAATTTGAGTAGGATAGAATTAGGCTGGAAAATTATTAGATTCTTTTAAGGCAATGGCATCAGTACAAGTGGGGCCTTCCATTACAGTTTTGGAGTATAGAGCAGAGCTGATGGTCAGAAATTCAGTAGGTCAAAGAAAAAGTTGAGAAGAGGCTCTAGAATATACTTCTGGAATGGGTGGAATGAAAAGTAGTTAAAAAAAGAGGTTAGTAGAGCACTTAAAACTATATAGACAATAGACCTCTGA
This sequence comes from Sphyrna mokarran, assembly GCA_024679065.1. Lineage (NCBI taxonomy): Eukaryota > Metazoa > Chordata > Chondrichthyes > Carcharhiniformes > Carcharhinidae > Sphyrna > Sphyrna mokarran. Next base: position 47,321,752 of record JAGIQG010000011.1, on the reverse strand, counting down.
ACCTGCAAGAATGATCATGGTGCCACGATAGAAGTTTGAGGGAAGCTCAAGTTGGTGTAGTGCAAATTCATATGAAAGCAGAGTGTTTGGGGTAGGCTGCTATATTTGGCAAAATTGGTTAGAAAACAAGCTGAAAACTTAAATCCTCTATAGAGCAATAGGAAACAGTGGATGTGCTAAAGAATGGCTATGTGAAGGCAGGACTAAGTCAGATTGAGGAGGAAGTATGATAAAATGCTACAGTGGCAAGTAATATTCATAGAACATAGAACATTACAGCGCAGTACAGGCCCTTCGGCCCTCGATGTTGGGCCGGCCAGCGGAACCTCTAACCTAAACTATTCCAATATCATCCATGTGCCTATCCACCGAACATTTGAACGCCCCCAAAGTAGGCGAGTCCACAACTGCTGCAGGCAGGGCATTCCACGCTCTCACCACCCTCTGTGTAAAGAACCTGCCTCTGACATCCGTCCTATAACTACCACCTCTTAATTTAAAGTTATGTCCCCTCGTGTTGGTCATCACCATCCGAGGAAAAAGGCTCTCACTATCCACCCTATCCAGTCCTTTGATCATCTTATACGCCTCAATTAGGTCACCGCGTAACCTTCTCTCTAATGAAAATAACCTCAGGTCCCTCAGCCTTTCCTCATAAGGCCTTCCTACCATACCAGGCAACATCCTGGTAAACCTCCTCTGCACCCTTTCCAATGCTTCCACATCTTTCTTATAATGCGGCGATCAGAACTGTACGCAATACTCCAAGTGCGGCCGCACCAGAGTTTTGTACAGTTGTAACATAACCTCACGGCTCCTAAGTTCAATCCCTCTACCAATAAAAGCTAACACACCGTACGCCTTCTTAACAACTTTATCAACCTGGGTGCCAACTTTCAAAGAGCTATGTACTTGTACCCCAAGATCCCTCTGCTCGACAACACTATTAAGGGTCCTTCCATTAGCCCTATATTTCATATGCCTGTTATTCCTACCAAAGTGAATCACCTCACACTTATCCGTATTGAATTCCATTTGCCACCTCACGGCCCAGCTCTGCAACCTATCTATGTCCCTCTGCAAACTGTAACATCCATCCTCGCTGTCTACAACTCCCCCCACTTTGGTATCGTCAGCAAATTTACTAATCCAACCCTCTACACCTCATCTAGGTCATTTATAAAAATGACAAACAGCAGTGGCCCTAAAACAGATCCTTGAGGTACACCACTTGTAACTGCACTCCAGGTTGAATATTTCCCATCAACCACCACCCTCTGTCTTCTATCAGCTAGCCAATTCTTAATCCAAACTGCTAAATCGCCTTCAATCCCATGCATGTGCACTTTCTGCAGTAGCCTACCATGGGGAACCTTATCAAACGCTTTGCTAAAATACATACACACTACATCAACTGCCTTACCCTTATCTACCTCTTTGGTCACCTCCTCCATGGTAAGAATGCAGAGTCAGTTTGGCATAGAACTGGGCAGTAAATTGGCATTATCAAAAGTTTTTGTCAATACAGTATATATACAGATCAATTTCACATGCCTGCAGTCAGATTTCACAAATTGTGAATGGACAATGGGGAGATTGGATAGCACCATTTACTCTTGGGAGTCTGGAATTAGGATAGTATGCAAAAGTTGATGTAGCCTGTACCATTATACAAAATATCAGTGTTGCATTTTTCCACAATACCTGTTAAATAGTGACTGAAAAATAATAATAGTAAGGTTAATTTGGAGAGCAAGTACACTCTAAATGAATTTTAGCATGATAAATGTGTTCAATTTTGAATATTCAAAATGGAATTATATGAAAAGCCATTAATAGTATTCTTTCAGTGAAACATCTTTGTAGGAAAGACTACTGAAAAGGTCAATATTGATTGTGTCTCCTCATGTGCAATCATTTTCCAAGAACATGTTTGTTTAAAATTTTGAAGACTCTCATTTAAGTACAGACTTGCTGGTATTGAATTTGATTGAAGTATTCAGAAATCGGAAGTTGAATGAATGTTGGTGTAATCCATGTGAAAATGTAGTTGCCGTAAAACAGGGAGCAAAAAAAGTGGTTGATTTGGATTTGAGGTCATTTTTTCCTGAAGACTTTGTTGACTAAAAAGAATGTTGTAATTCGTTAGAATAATAAATATGGAAGCTGGTTAAGTAACTCCAGCATTCCACATTTTAATAAATCAGAGATATCACATATTTGTGAAGTAATTTTTAAGAAGCAAAATTGACTGTTTGCAATATTCAATATATAGTTAAGTGACTACAGAAAAGTCTGAATATTTAATTGTTATTTAAATCTGAAATTTCAGCTTCTTTCTTTTGGTGTGAATTGTAAATTTAAGCCTGAAATTTAGCTTTGTTCTATGACGCACTGTATCACTAAACTATCTAATTTGCCTTTTGCAAAAAACATCTAAATATGAAAGAGGGAAAATTTTAAGGATGTTATTCAGGCATTTGCAAATAGCCTTTCATAAAAAGATGGACGAAAGATTTTGGTATGATTTTTAATGTGTAATCAGCATCTATATCTGAAATGTTGTAAACATGAGCCATGTTTGTGAGTAGAATTTTAGAATTACTTTTGGTTTTTCACAATTTACAGGTGAATGGAAAGAATGAGGGCCCTATATATCAATTATTGCTTTAATTCCTTAAATATTTTGGTATTTGTTCCTTCAATACACTATGGTTTTGATGTTTCCATTTGCCTGTGGAGCGCGACTGTTTAAACGTACTAAAAGCGTTAACTGACTAAAATGGCACCTGTGGGTGCTGCACACTTCAGATCAGTGTATGTAAAGAATTATGTTCCCTGAAGTGAATTATCTTGTGCCTTCCTTGAAGAACAAAGTCAGTTGTACTGTTATAATATTTGAATTATATGATGTACAGTAAGAATTAATTTTTCCTGGCTTTGGTGATATTTATATTTAACATATAAAGGACCTTATATAAATGTCATAGCATATGGATAGTCAAGCCAAGTCCAAATATTAAATAATGGGAGAGTTCTTGGTTTTCAGTAAGAAGTGCTCTTAAGTCTCTCTTTAAGGTTGATACGGCTTTGCCACATTTGACTCTTAGGTTTAAATAATTTTGAAAATATTTTTAACATGACTGACTTTAAATAAATGAACCCCAGAAGCTAGTGGTGTTGCATATTATTGCAGTGCTCATATTGCAAATCAACATCAGCATATTAAAAATGACAAGCCAATTTGGTGGGGTGGAGGAGTTTGAAAATTTGGAGAATTGATCTACAAACCTTTTATAAGATCTAAAATTATCCAGTAGATCATCCTGAGCCCCCAAACTGTTTTGTACAGAAAGGTCACTATTCCTTGTGAAAAGAGCAAGCTCTTCGTATGTAACCTAATTTTGTTGTTATATAATGTGTGTAATCCCTGATCCTCTGCAACTTATTCAGATGAAATATTTTGTCTACAGAAATGGGCTAATTCCTTAAACTATTTCACAAATATCGATCAAATTGTTCCCCCCTCCCCCAAATCCCTAAGGTATGGACAAAATCTTTGAGCCTATCCTTTGTACAAAAAAATTATCAGGATGTGGATGTTATTGCCTATTCATTGTTGTGGAGAAGATGATGAGCTGCCTCTTGACCCATCACAATGAGAGTATTTCAACAATGTTGTTAAACATTACATTCCAGGATTTTTACGCCAGACCAATGAAAGAATGCCAATATTTTTCCAAGCCAGGATAATGTCACTAGGAGGGAAACTTGTATTTTGGTGCACCTGCAATTTGTGACTTCTGAGGTGGTGCAGCCTGCAGATTTGGGAGATTTTTATTTAGTCTTGATGAGCTGCTGCTGTGCATCCTAATTAGTTATATTGGGAACATTATGGGACATCAGTGCGGGGAGAAATATTTGGATAGCTGTTTAATCACAGGAGAGGCCTCAGAGAACTAGAGAATAGCCAATGTTTTTTTTTTAAAAGAAGGACAGCAGGAATAATCTGGGAAATTGCAGGCCAATGACCCTAATGTCAATGGTAATGAAATCATTAGAAAAGATTCTTAGGGACAGGATTTATTCACATTTGGGAAATATATGGACATATTAATGACGGGGAGCATGGCTTTGTGTAGGGGAGGTTGTATCTCAAACTTAAGTTTTTTGAGGAGGTGGCAAAGATGGATGTCGTCTACATGAACTTCAGCAAAATCTTTGACAAGGTCTCTCATGGTAGGCTGATACAGAAGATAAAGTCACATGGGATTTGCGGTGAGATGGTAAGATGGATACAGAACTGGTGTGGGCATATAAGACAATGTTGCGGTGGAAGAGTGCTTTTTGCTGACTGGAGATCTGTGTTCAGTGGTATTCCACAGGGACCCATGTTTGTAATTATGTATAAATAATTTGGAGGAGAATGTAAGTGGCCTGATTAGTATGTTTGTGTATGACGCAAAGATTGGGGGAATTGCAGATACTGAGGAGAATTGCCAGAGGATGTACAAAGACTGGAGACTTGGTAGAGAAATGGCAGATGGAATTTAATCTGCACAAATGTGAGGTGATGCACTTTGGAAGGTCTAATGCAGGAGGGAAGATTCAGTAAATGGCAGATCCCTTAGAAGCATTAACATATAGAGAAGGATCTGGATGTTAGGGGCAAGGTTCGCAGAAAGTGGCAACACAAGTGGGTAAGGTAGTCAAGAAGATGCATGGCATGCTTTCCTTCACTGGTGGGGGCATAAGAGTATAAAAATTGGCAAGCCATGTTGCACTAGTATATAATTTTAGTGGGGCCACGTTTGGAATACGATAAACAGCTCTAGTCACCACGCTACCAGAAGGATATAGAGGATTTGGGGAGGATACAAAAGAGGTTTACCAGGATGTTGTATGATTTGGAGGATGTTAGTTGTGAGGAGGGGTGGACAAACGTGGTTTGTTTTCACTTCTTCAATGTCAGAGGCTGAGGGGCAACCTGATAGAAGTTTAGAAAGTTATGAGAGGTATAAATACTGAGTTTTTTTCCTGGGTAGAAATGCCAATTTTTAGGGGACATGGGTTTAAAATAAAAGGGGGGGGGGAGTTTATAAATGAGAGGCAAGTTTTTTACACAGTGTGGTAAGTGCGTGGAATGCACTGCTAGAGTACGTGACAGAAGCAGATACATAGCAATGTTTAAGATGCACCTTGAAAGATGCATGGTAATAAGTAATGATTAGAGTGATATGGATCATGTAGAGGTGAAAACTTTTTAGTTTAGAAAGGCATCATGTGTTGGTGCAAGCTTGATAGGTTGAAAGGCCTATTCGTATGCTATACTGTTCTTTGTTTTTCAGTTTGTTCTAGTCAGTGGTCAAACAGGAGGATATGACAAAGTAAATTTGAATGGGAAGTAGTGGTGGAGGAGATTTGGCCTTTGATGAATAGACAAGGTATTTGCTACCTATCTCGATGTGGACAAATTAAGGGGTGATAGTTATAGGACGGATGTCAGAGGTAGGTTCTTTACCCAAAGGGTGGTTCGGGAGTGGAATGCCCTGCCTGCAGCAGTTGTGGATGCGCCAAGTTTGGTGGCGTTTAAGAGGTTAGTTGATAAGTACATGGAAGAGAAGGGAATGGTTTAGTTTGGAGGGGCGTTGCTTTTTATATTGGTCGGCGCAACATCGAAGACCAAAGGGCCTGTTCTGTGCTGTAGTGTTCTATGTTCTATGACAAAGACTGTAGGGTGAATGGACAAGCTGACCATTAACATCCTGGTGCAGGAGGCTATTCAGTTGGGAAGTAAAAAGAAATATGATGGCGATGGTATATTCAGGGGAGTAGAAAATGTTCTCTGCAACTGTGAGCAGGAGTTCTGAAGGTTGTGTTGCTTTTCTGGTGTCAGGATCAACGATGTCATGTTGTGACTTGAGGTGGACTTGGAACAGGAGAGGAAGGATCAAATTATCATGAACTACGTAGGAACAAATGACATGAATATAACTATGATGTTCTGTTGAGAGACTTTGCAGAGTTAGGATCTAAATTAAAGCACAGAATCTTTAAAAGTAATAATCACTGGATTGTTACCTCAGCCACATTCCAAATGTAGAGAGATAAACAGACTAGAAGGTTAAATGCATGGCTGAAGTGTGTGGTGTGGGAGATGGGATTTGGTTCATGGGTCGTTGGCACTAGTACCTGCAGAAAGAGGAAGCTGTTATGTTGGGATGGGCTCCACTTAAATAGACTGGGGCCCCTAACCTGGAGAATAAAATAAGTAGGCCAGTAGACATAATTTTAAAGTAATAAAGGGGAAGGGTGGGTGGTGGTGATGAGAAGATTCAGGAAAGGGCAAGTTCAAAAGCAGCAAGGGAAATGATGAGGCTTTAGAACTGAGCAATGTTTTGAATAAAAATAAGCCACATAAGTCAGGAAGGGACAGTGAGTGTGACAAATAGGGTATTTGTGTCTAAGGTGACATCAGTTTTTAAAAAAGAAATCAAAATTAAAGGTACTCTGAATATACAAAACATTTATAACAAATTAGATGAAATAATAGCCATTCTTGATACATAGTTGCAAAATGTTCAAGGTTGGGAGCTAAATATTCCAACGTTCTTAACATTCAGAAGAGAGGGAGAGATAGAAATGAAAAATTAAAAGGTGGGAAGAGAAAGAAAAAGTTCTTGGCTCAGAAAATCAAGATATGAATTCAGTAAGAAACTTCACTGGACAGAAAACATTGAGAGTTATTCTTAGGCTCCTTAACAAAAAAGTAGTGTATAAATCAGGAAATTGAGGTATTTGTTACAAGGGTAGTACATTTAATCATCACTTGAATCAAATAATCTGTATATGAGGATAAAATTTATGGCATGCATATTAAAGCAAAATACTACAGATGCTGGAATCTGAAACAAAAAGAGAAAATATTGGAAAATCTCAATAGGTCTGATAGCATCTGTGAAGAGAGAATAAAGCCAACGTTTTGAGTCTCGATGGCCCTTCATTGGAACTGATGGTCTTAAAGGTCAGTATATCAAGAAACCAACGAAGGCATAGGCTGTTTTGAATCTGCTGTTGTTTAATAAGAAAGGGTTAATTCACCTTGTTGTGGAAGAATGACTGTAATATGATATTTCATATTGAATTTGAAATGTGGATCTTAAATCTATAAGCAAACTGTGTAGATAGGAGGGGTAAGTTAGGTTAGAAAAGACATGAAAAGAAATAACTATATAGACAATGGCTAGCATTAAATTTTTTTTGCAATAAATGTACATTTCATTAAGGCAGAAAAATCTCAGGGAAGATTTAAGATATAGAATCATAAATCGTTGAAACCCTACAGCGCAGAAAGAGGCCATTTGGCCCATCGAGTCTGTGGAAGAAGCACAATGGTTGAATTGATTTATTATTCTCATTTGTATTGGGATACAGTGAAAAATATTGTTTCTTCTGAGCTATGCAGACAAAAAACTCCCTTCAGAGTACATGGAGAGAAGGAAAGGATAGAGTACAGAATATTGTGTTGCAGTTACTGATGGGATGAAGAAAAAAAATCAGCTTAATATGCAGTAGGACCATTCAAAAGTCTGATGGCAGCAGAGAAGAAGCTGTTTTTGAATTGTTTGGGTGCCAAAGGAGGAATAAGCATGAGAATTGGGAGGATTTTGGAATTCAGCAAAGGAGGACCAGGAAAAGAGATTATGGGAAGACTAGCAAAAGATTAAAAAAACAAATTGTAAATCGTACAATAGGTATATAAATAGGAAGAGAATAATGCAAATAATGCTGACTGACCCATTAGAGACAGAGACAGGCGTTATATTGGCGAATAAGGAAATTGCAGTTTGGTTAAACAATTTGCATTTCATTCACAGTAGGATGACATTTCTGAAATAACGTGGACTGAAGTTTAATCAGAATGAGCGACTTGAAGAAAGCAGTATAAAGAAACAAATAATCCTGGGGAAATTAATGGGACTAAGTGGCAATCTACATCCTATGGTTTCAAAAGTAGTAGCTGTGAAGATAGTGGCTGCATCTTTCAGAATTCCTTTTGATTCTTGAACAGTTCATAAGGATTGGAAGGCAGCATACCATATGCTTCCAATCAAGAAAGGAGGAGGAGAGAAAGCTGGAACTACTGGCAAGTTTGCCTGATGTCAAAAGTAGTCAAAATAGTAGAATCCATTATTAGGGATGCAAAAAGAGGGCACTTAGAAATTCTAATTTTTATGATTTAGCAGGTTCAGCATATATTTATGAAAGGGAAGCAGTGTTTGAAAAATCTGTTTTTTTTTGATGTAACTGATGAAACGGTCAAAAGGAAACAAGTAGATTCAGTGGCCAGAATTCTCCCATTCTGTCCTCAACAGGAATTTGGGGAGGGAAAACCATGCAAAGGTTCATTGACTTTGGGTGGAATTCTTCATTTTTGAGGCAAATGTGACCAGAAAATTCTACCCAATATTTTTGGGAAGCATTTGATAAGTTGCTACTCAAGGTTATTATACAAAATAAGAGTTATGTTTGCATGCTTACAAACCTTTGGAAAAGTTCTAGAATGTAAAAAATTCTAGAGTATTAAAACCAAAGCACTTATAGAACTTTAGAATGTAGATTGGTGGTTTCAGGTGATTGTCACTATTACTTCATCTAATTTCTCCAGTATCACTTCTTGTACAGACATCTTTCACTTCCTTCTTTGAGCTAGACTCTTGATTCCCTCTTCTGGAATGTTCTGCATGTCTCATGGCATTGGGGATAATAAAAAGATCATGGACCAAGAATTGACTAATCAAATAAAAAGAGTAGGAATATCCATGTGAATGATTTGGATGTGGGAAACCAAATAAAATATTTCCAAGTTTGCTCATAACAGAAAATTAGATAGGAATAGGAGGACACAAATAGGCAGGATAAGTGAATAGGTAAGAGCATAGCAAGTGCAGTACAATGTGGGAGAATATGAAGTTTTTGATAGGAGAACAAATGCAGAATATTTCTCAAATTTTCAGAGATTGGGAAGTATTGATGTCCATAGCACTTTGGTGTCCTTGTTCGTAAGTCACTGAAAGTTAACATACAGATGCAATAAGTAATTAGGAAGCCAATTGATACTTTGGCCTTTATTGCAAGATGATTTGTGTACAGCAGTAAAGATGCCTTGCTGTAATTGTTTGGAGTATTGTGTACAGTTTTGGTCTTGTTATCTGGGGGTGGTTTCCAGCACAGGGGCACACAATCGTTGAAGTGAGAAAAGCAGAAGGTAGTGAATCTTTGGGATTCTTTACCCCAGAGAGCCCTGAAGGCTCAGTTGTATCGTTCAAAACAGATCAATGGATTTCTAGATGATAAAGATATCAAGGATATGGAAATACTTTGGGGAAAATGGCTTGTGGTGGATGATCAGCCATCGTGTAGTTGTGGTGGATGATCAGCCATCGTGTAGTTGTGGTGGATGATCAGCCATCGTATAGTTGTGGTGGAGCAGGCTGAATGCTGTGCCTATGTTTCCATATTCCTAATAAATGGGATATTTTCAGGGTGACTGGCTATAACTAGGCAGAGACAGGATCAGTGCATAGGCCTCAGCTATTTTCAGTTTATATTAATGACTGAGATGAACGGAATGTAATGTTTCCAAGTTTACTAACAATGCAAAGTTGGGTGGGGAAGTAAGCATTGAAGTGGCTGCCAAGGCATATAGATATGTTGGATGAGTGGGCTAGAACATGGCAGATGGAATACAATGTGCGAATATAGATAAGTTGGGTAATTGGCCAAGATGGATGCAAGGGGGTGAAATTTGAAGTTATTCAGTTTGTTAGGAAAGAAAATGATATTTTTGTATGGTGAGAGATTAGGAAATGTTTCCTTTCAGAGGGATCTGGATGTCCTTATACTTGAAACACTGGAAGGTAACATGCAAATACAGCAAGCAATTCGAAGGCAAATGGTGAGTTTTAAATTTTATTACAAATGGCTTGAAGTATGCAAGTAAGGAAGACCTATTAAAATTATGTAGACATTGATGGTACATCTAGAGTATAATGTGCAGTTTTGGCTTCTTTACCTGAGGAAGAAAATACTTGTCCGAGAGGTGTGCAATGAGGATTCGCAAACTGCTGCCTGTGATGAGTGGCTTGTCCTAGAAGAAGAGATGAGTAGACTGAGCCTAAATTGCTTAAGAGTTTTGAAGAATGATAGATCTAATTGAAGCGTATTTCTTAATTCTTAAGCAGCTCAACAGGGTAGATGCTGAGAAAATATTTCCCCTGACTGGAGCATCTACAGCATGGGATCAGGCTTTTAGAATAAGACTTCGTCCGCGGGTTGAGGGGCTCGGGGTGATTTTTCTTTTGTTCAAAGGGTTTTAAATCTTTTAAATTCACTATTCCATGGCTCTTGAAGCTTAGTGAATAAGTATATTCAAGGCGCAAATAAAAGATGATCAAGATGATTAAGGATATTGGGATTGTGAAGGAAAATGGAACTGAGAAAGTTAAAGTTTACTTATTAGTCACAAGTAGGCTTACATTCACACTGCAATGAAGTTACCTTGAAAATCCCCTAGTCGACATATCCGGTCCCTTTTTGGGTGCACTGAGGGCGACTGTTATCATGGCCAATTTACTTAACTTCTCAATTTTAGACTATGGGAAGAAACTGGAGCACCCAGAGGAAACCCACACAGACACAGGGAAAATGTGCAAGCTCCACGCAGGCAGTGATCCAAGTTGGGAATTGAACCCGGGTCCCTGGCAGTGTGAGGCAGGGCTGACCAGTGTGCCACCATGCAGTTGAGATAGAATAACATTCATGATCTTACTAAATGACAAAGCAGGCTTGAAGGACTTGAAATGGCCAATTTCTATTCTTCTTACACATTTAACATAAGAATGTACTTTTATTGTAACCTTCACGTCATCTGCTTTGAGACGACTGATGCAAAATAGAGAAGAGCGGATTTATGGACAGGGTAATACTGGATAGAGAAGAAATTAACTTAAAAATCTGCATTGCTGAAAGTAAGTCATTGTTCTGGATGGAATGTATTCTAGGTTGGTGAAGTGGAGAGATGGAGAGCATTGGAGAAAGTGCAGAGGACGTTTACCAGGATGTTGCCTGGTTTGGAGGGTAGGTCTTATGAGGAAAGGTTGAGGGAGTTGGGACTTTTCTCTTTAGAGCGGAGGAGGATGAGAGGCGGCTTAATAGAGGTTTATAAGATGATGAGGGGATAGATGGAGTGGACGTGCAGAGACTATTTCCTCGGGTAGATGTAGCTGTTACTAGAGGGCATAACTATATGGTTCATGGTGGGAGATATAGGAGGGATGTCCGAAGTAGTAGATTCTTTAGTCAGAGAGTGGTTGGGATGTAGAATGCACTGCCTGCTGTGATAGTGGAGTTAGACACTTTAGGAACTTTCAAGTGCTTATTGGATAGGCATGTGGAACACACCAGAATGATAGGCAGTGGGATAACTTGATCTTGGGTTCGGGCATAGCTTGGCACAACATTGAGGGTCGAAGGGCTGGTACTGTTCTATGAAAGAAACAAAGATAGAAATAAATTTGATCATGTAGAAGGTTAAGAGGTGACCTAATTGAGGTTTTCAAGATAATTAAAGATTTTAATGGATTAAATTTAACAAAAAAAAAGAAAAATCTCCTGCTCCCAATTGGTAAATTAATATAGATTTAAAAACACCATTTAGAGGATTCCTGAGGAATCTCTTAAGTTTTTGGGATCTTGAACGCAGGATCTAAAAAGGTCGGGCAAAGTGATTCCTTAAATTATCTTACAGGTATTCAAGAATGAGGAACTTTTAAGCTTACAGGAGCACAGTAAGAACATGTGACTAAGCACAATTCTCTTTCAAAGAGCTAGTAGAAGCATATAGGTCTGGATGGTGCTCCTTTTTGTGCTGTTGGTTTCTTTGATTCTATGAATATAACCTTTAAGGTACTATACCCACTAAGATGCTTTAAAATGGTAATGAATCTAGTGGCCTCACCTGAAGCTTCCCAAAGCCTTAAACATTGTATTGCCAATGACGAAAGCAAAACTGGATGCAGTATTCTAATTGACAGCTAATCAAGAACTTGTGCAAGGAGAAAATAGAATGCTTTGTTTAGTAGTTCATTATCTTGTAAATGCACCCAAATATTCTATTCGTTCCAGATAATAGTTATCAAGGTAATTGTTGAATAAATTTTGTTCTTAATAAAGTGCTGCCAATGAATCATCCTCTTACCAGCATATGAGAGACATGGCTAAACTCTGGAACCTATTGCGTATTGTCTGCAGGTAATAACATTCATTTTAAATGATTTGCAATCTTTGTTCTTTTGTTGTTTGATTATAGATGACAAAAAGAAAATACTAAAATATTTGGAGGAGACCTGTGTGCTACAATAAATGAAAGCATTGGATTTTCCAATTAGATCAATGTTAACATTACAACATTTTTCAAATGGGATTTTTTTTATATGTAGAGATCGTGATTGGCATAGTTTAAGATGTGCACTCCAGACGTATTTAAATTGCTGCCATTTTAAATATGTTTTCAGTTGCAGTTATAGATGTATTTGATATCTACCTTTGTTTTGATTGACTAAGGATTCTTTGCTTTTGACCACGTTTGTATTTCATTCTGGCTCGTATCTACACGAGCACAAGTGAAATCTAAAAATGGGCACAGGTTTTAAATTGACCTTGGTCAATTTGCACACTAAATTAGAAAGAGGAATTGTATTACACCAGGATTTTTAAATTAATTCATGGATGTGGACGTCACCAGCTAGATCAGCATTTTTATTGCCCTTGAGAAAGTGGTGTTGAGCTGCCTCCTTCAACTGCTGCAGTTCATGTGTAGTAGGTACATCCACAGTGCTGTTAGGGAGGGGTTCCAGAATTTTGACCCAACGACAATGAAGGAACAGTGATGTATTTCCAAGTCAAAATGGTGAATGGCTTGGATGAAAATTTGCAGATAGTGGTGCTCCCATGTGTCTACTGCCTCTTTCCTCCCGGATGGTAGTGGTTGTGGATTTGGAAGGTGCTGTCTTAGGAGTCATAGTGAGTTTCTGTAGTGCATCTTGTATATGGTAACACTGTTGCCACTGTATATTGGTGATGCAGAGTGCAAATCAAGTGGGCTGTTTTTCCTGGATGGTGTTCAGTTTCTTGAATTTTGGTGGAGCTACACTCATTCAGACAAATGGAGAGCATTCCATCACACGCTCCTGACTTGTGCCTTGTAGATTGTGGGCAATTTTGGGGATTCAGGAGATGAGTTACTCTTCATCTGTCTCACCAAAGTCTGTCTGCCATTTACATTATGAACTGTGGTTTTGACCCCTTTAATCAAAAGCTATCTGTTTGTGTTTTTATTTATTTGTTCTTTTGGATATAAACATGGCCTCAAGGCCAGCATTTATTGCCCATTCCTATTTGCCCTTGGGGATGCGCTGGTAAGCCACTTTCTTGAATTACTGTATTCAATGTAGTGTTGGCATTCACAGCGCTTTTAGGAAGGATGTCCCAGGATTTTTACTCTGACAGTGAAAGAATGGCAATACAGTTCCTCCAAGTCAGGATATGTGGCTTGGAGGGGAACGTGAAAGTGGTGATATTCACTTGCGTCTGGAGTCTGTGTTCCTGTAAGTAACATGGGTCTCGAGTTTGGAAGGTGCTGTTGAAGGATCCTTGGCATTTTACCGTGGTGAACTTCGTAAATGGTGTACACGTTTTGCCATTTTGTGTTAGTGGTGTGGGGAATGAATATTTAAGGTGGTGGATGGGGTATGGATCAAGCAGGCTGTTTTGTCTCAAATGGTGTTGAGTTTTTTGAGCATTGTTTGGAGTTGTACTCATTTAGGCAGATGTATGATTTTCCATCCTGCACCTAACTTGTGTCTTGTAGATAGTTTTGGGGTGTCAGGAGATATGCTACTTCATAATTCCCAGCCTCTGACCTGCCCTCGTAGCCATAATATTTACATGGCCAGTCCATTAAGTTTATGGTAATTGATAACCCCTAAGATATTGATGATGGAGTATTCAGTGATAATGCTGTTAAATGATGGTAAGATTCTCTTGTTAGAGATGGTCATTGTCTGGCAATTGTGTTGAACAAATACTGTATGCCACTTATCAGCTGAGTTCAGTACTGTCCAGATCTTTATTTTGTGGGTACAGACAGCTTCAGTGTCTGAGAAATTATGAATAAGACTGAACGTTGTGCAATCATCAGTGAACATTTCCAATTTTGACCTTACGATTGAAGGAATGTCATTGATGCAATATCTGAAAAGATTGGACGCTACTGTGAGGAACTGTTGCAATGATGTCCTGTGATTGACCTACAACAACTACAGTCATCTTCCTTTGGTGCCTTTTATGAGGAGATTTTTCCTTTCATTCTCAAACCTCAATTTTGCTACACCTCTTTGATAAGGAAAAAGGAAGTTTATGATAGGTCTAGGCATCTTAAAAACTAAAAGCTCTTGGAGTACAGTGAAAGTAGGAAAAAACTTAAACATGGAATTAGGAGGGCTAAAAGGGACCTTGAAATGTCTTTACAAACAGGTGTAAGAGAATCCTAAGGCTTTTTAAGCATATATTAGGAGCAAGAGGGTAGCAAAAGAGAGTGTAAGCCCGTACTCACGGACAATGGAGGGGAGTTGTGTGGAACTACAGGAAGTGGGTGAAAAACTTGGAGTACTTTGTATCAGTATTTGTAAAGGAAAAGGATATGATGGATGTTGAAGTCAAGGGCAGGTGTTTGAACGTTCTAGAGAATGTCAGTATATTAAAGGAGGAAGTGTTGAGTATCTTAAATTGCATGAAGGTAGACAAGTTCTGGGGGCCTGATGAGATCTATCCAAGGTTACTACAAGAGAAGAGGAGAGAAAGAGTAGAAGTCTTAGCAGATATATTCACATCCTTTTTGATGACAGGCAAGGTTCCTGAGGACTGGAGAATAGCCAATGTTATTCCCTTGCTTAAGAAAGGAAACCAGGATAATCCGGGAAATTTTTGGAGAAGGTACTAAGGACAGGATTTGTGCACGTTTGGAAGAAAATTGACTAGTTACTGACTGGCTGCATGGTTTTGTATGGGGAAGGTCATGTCTCACCAACTTGATTGAGTTTCTTGAAGAGTTGATAAAGATAATTTTTTTAATGGATTTTAGCAAGGCATTTGACAAGATGCCACATGGCAAACTGATACAAAAACTTAAATCACTTAGGATTTGGGGTGGGTTGACCAGCTGGATACAGAACTGGCTTGATTATAGAATGATGTGGAGATGCCTGCATTGGACTGGGGTAAACACAGTAAGAAGTCTCAACACCACCTTAAAGTCCAACAGGTTTATTTGGTAGCAGAAGCCACCAGCTTTTGAAAGACTGCTTTTTCATCAGGTGAATGGGATTTCAGTTCACAAACGGGGTATGTAAAGACACATTCAGTTCAGAAAATAATGGTTGGAATGTGAGTCTTTACAAGTAACCAAATCTTAAAGGTGCAGACAATGTGAGTGGAGAGAGGGTTAAGCACAGGTTAAAGAGATATGTATTGTCTCCAGCCAGAACAGTTAGTGAGATTTTGCAAGCCCAGGCAAGTCATGGGGGTTACTAATAATGTGTCATGAGGCCATCCTCGTATGCAGAACTTGGCTATCAGTCTCTGCTTGGCGCTTCTGCACTTTTGTGTCATGAAGGCTGCTTTGGAGAATGCTTGCCTGAAGATCAGAAGCCAAATGCTGTGACTGGTTATAGAAGACAGAATAGAGTGGAACGGTTTTTTTTTCTAGAATGGAGATGTGTAGCTAGTGGTGTTCCTCAGGGGTCAGTACCAAGACCTCTGTTGTTTGTTGTGTATATATAAATGATCTGGAGGAAAATGAGGGGACTGTTTAGTAAGTTTGAGGACAACACATAAGTTAGCGGAGTTGCTGATGGTGCTGAAGATCGTCCAGAGAATTCAACTAGGTATAGATAGATAGATTGGAGACTTGGGCATAGAAATGGCAGATGGAGTTTAATCCGACCAAATGTGAGGTGATGCATTTTGGATGATCAAATTTCGATTTCAATTATTCAGTAAATGGCAGAACTCTTAGGAATATTAACATAGAGGGATCTCGGTGTGCAGGTCCAAAGTTCCCTAAAAGTGGCCAAAGTAATTAAGAAGGTGTATGGCATACTTGCCTTCATCAGTCAGAGCACTGAATACAGGAGTTGGGAAATCATGTTGCAGCATGTTGGTTGTTTGGAGTATTGTGGCAGTTCACCACACTACCAGAAGGACGTAAGAGCTTTGTAGAGAGTACAAAGGATCACCAGGATATTGCTTGGTCTCAAGGCTGTTGTCTATGAGAAGAGGTTGAATAAACTAGGATTGTTTTCATTGGAAAGATGGAAGCTGAGAGAAGACCTGATAAAGGTCTACAAAATTGAGAGGCATAGACAGGGTGGTTAACCAGATGGTTTAACCAGATACACTCCCTGGTGTTCTATAAGCTGTTCTGACTGTTTCACGAGAACTGTAGCATTCATCCAAAGAACTTGGTTCCAGTATCACTTGAGCATTAGTCTTTGCTGTGTTAAACCTGCTGAAAAGATGTTTTTCCTCAGAGTGGAAGTATCAATTACAAAGGGACACGTTCATGGTGAGAAGGGAAAGTTTGAGGGAAATGTATGGGGTAAGTTTTTCATGCAGACTGGTCAGTGCTTGGGACATCCTGCCAAAGGAGGTGGTGGAAGTAGATACAATAGGAACTTTAAGGGGCATCTGAATAGGCACACAAATATGGAGGAAATAGAGGGGTATAGACAGAGTAAGGACAGAAGATTTTTTTTTGTTAAGGCATCATGATTGGCGTGTGCTTGAGAGCCAAGGGGCCTGTTCCAGTGCTTTACTTTTCTTTGTTCTTTGTATTACGCACTCAGTCAAATGCTAATGATGGTCACAGGCAGTTATTTTTAGCTCGTCTCTTGAATCCAGCGCTTAGCCAGTTTTAGACCCAAATCTGTAATGTAGCCTGGAACTGAATGACCCGCTATAACCTGCCAAAACCCAAGCTGAGCATTGGTGAGCAGACTGAAGCCAAGTACTGCTTGATGACTGCTCCTGTCACCTTTGACTGAGTGGTTGGAGACTGATGGAATTGGATTCTTCAGGTTTTTTGAAGACAGGATATATCTGGTGTTATGATTCAGGTCAGAAACTCCATAGTGTTTTATGAAACCCACGTGGATCATTTTTTTTTTTGCACCTTGAATTCGGCTAGGGCAAGCATGATATGGTTCACCTTAGAAATGATTCAAATGATCTACTAAGGAGCTTTTATCAAACAAAGCTTATTTAAGAATATTAGCAATAATGTATCAATTACAAGCAAAACAACCACAATAACGTATAACCGTTAACAAAAATACCTAAGATGTCCCAATCAAACTGGTCCTGTAAACCCTTCAGCAGGTTTAACACAGCAAAGACTAATGTTTACGTGATACTGGAACTGAATCCTTTGGATGAATGCTACAGTTCCCGTGAAACAGTCAGAACAGCTTTTAGAACACCAGGGAGAGTGTCAGGTCAAACCATCAACAGCAGATTCTTTACTCCAGGACAGTTTTCAGCGAACCAGCAGACTTTCCCAAAACAAGGGAGAGGGAGAGAGATGCACTTCTTTCCAGCTTGATGTCCCTTCTAACAACCTTCAGTCAAAATTGAAAATGAAAAAGCACCTGACCTGCAAACATTCTTCCTCCTGACAATAAGGCATCATAAAACTAGTTCCCAAAGTAAAAATGAACAACCCCCATTTAAACACTGAAAGAGCAATAAAAGGGCTCCAGGTAGACAATCCATTACCAATGACATCAGGTAAGGTTGCAAGTTGCAGAGAGCATGGTTTTTTTTTAAAGTCTTAACGTGCTAACATCCCAAGGCAATCTTACATTCTCTGATGTATGCCAGTTGTGGCTGTGCTGGCACAGCTTGAGTCAGAGTGCAGCTAATTCTAGAGCACATCTTCAGTACTGTTAAGGCTCTCAGCTGTCTGTTGCTATCATATAGAGTGGATAGAATTCTCTGTTGACTGTCATCTATGCTGATGTGGACTTCAGGAAGAAGCTGAGATGGAAAATCCACTTTGCATTTCTGGCTGGAAATATATCATCTTGTCTAGTCTTGACCTTTGCATTGACTTGTTGAGCTCTCGCATCACTTTTGAGCCTCCTTCTTCATTTGTTTAGTTGTCTGCCACCATTCAATACTGAATGTGACAGGACTGCAGAATTTTTAATCTGGTCTGTTGGTTGTATGCATGTAGTCCTGAGTTGTAGCTTCAACAGTTTGCCACCTCATTTTTAGCATGCTCTTGGCAGGGTGTGGGGGGACAGGGCAGGCTGGCTGGCTGGCAATGCCATTGGGTCCCACCCCCACTACTGCCCAATCCTCTGGGAGTCCTCGGTTGTACACCCCCTCTTTACTTGTTGGGGTTGGGGAGCTATTGTTTCAAACTCCCCATTGAACAAGATCAGAGCCCTAACTTGATGCTAGTGATGGAGTGAGGGAAATGCTGGGCCATGAGGTTACAGATTGTGTTAGAATACAGTTCTGCTGATGGTTTGCAACACCTTGTGGATGTCCAGTTTTGATTTGCGAGATCTATAGTAAGTCTATCAAAAGCGCAGTGGTTTGTCACATCAAAGGATGGACTGTGTTCACACTATGAAGAAGAATTAGGCCTTGTCCCCACATGGACTGTGCAGTAATTATTCTCAACCAGTGCAGTTATAGACAGAGCATCTGCAACAGGTAGATGGGTGACATCACCTGCTAAGGGCACTGTCTAGTGGATATACCTTCAGACCTCAACGAGTTCGATCAGTGGGGATGCTACCGAGCCATTTTTTTGATGATGGACATTGATGTCTCCCAAGCAGAGTTACTTTCTGTGCCCTCGCTATCCAAAGTGCTTCTTCCAAATGGTGCTCAAATTGGAGGAGAGAGAGCAATAAATGATAATGAGCAGATTCCTTATCCGTGAATAACCTGAAGCCATGAAATTTAATGGGATCTGGAATCGATTTTGAGGATCCTGTGACTACTTCCTCCTGACTGTGTATGCCGCTCTGGCGCGATTTGTCTTATTGGTGGGCAGGATATAATTAGAAGTTATGATGCGGGAGTCTGGGACATTGGTTATAAGGTATGATTCCATTATTTCCATGTTAGTATGTCACTTGATGAGTGGGACAACTGTCCCAATTCTGGAATCCCCAGATGTTTATCAGGAGCACTTTGCATGAGACATGATATGAGCTTCTCATTTCTAATGCATAGGTTGGTGGTGCAGGGCCTATCCAGTTTTATTACTCTTCAGCCTTTCTGTGGTGGTTGATACAGCTGAGTGGTTTGCTAAGCTATTTCAGAAGGGAGAGAATCAACTACTTACTATAGGTTTGAAATCATGTGCAGATAAGGATGGTGCATTTTTTATCCTTAAAGACATTAGTGAACCAGATGGGTTTGTATGATCGTTCAGTAGCTTCATGATCATTATCAGTGCAGCTAACATTTTATTCCAGGTTTATTAATTAATTGAATTGAAATTCATCCAATTATATTGGAATTTAAACTTGTCTTCAGAGCATTTGCCTAGGCCCTGTGGTCTTCTGGTCCTGTATCATTACCAGTATGCTCCTGTATGTTGTCTGCAAAGACTTATTTTCCTGCTTAGGC
The DNA here is from genome assembly GCA_024679065.1 of Sphyrna mokarran. Taxonomy (NCBI): domain Eukaryota; kingdom Metazoa; phylum Chordata; class Chondrichthyes; order Carcharhiniformes; family Carcharhinidae; genus Sphyrna; species Sphyrna mokarran. The sequence goes on along the minus strand of JAGIQG010000011.1, from coordinate 47,301,985 downwards.
AATGTTACTTTTGAGGTCTTCCAAGGGTTTATCCTTCAACCTTTTTCTGTCTCTCATCTGCAAGCTGGTCCCTGGCAGTTTCATCCGAAGCAGTCATGATGTGGAGATGCTGGCGTTGGACTGAAAGTTCAGGCCAGAACTCTCCGTTCACCTGATGAAGGGGCAAACCCTGAAAACTTGAGTTTACTAACAAATAAATCGGTTGGACTTAAACCTGGTGTTGTCAGACTTGTCTCACCCAAAACCATAATGGTAGCAAAGTGCCAAGTGGGCCATTGCGTTTATGCCAATCTATCAGCATGGGAATCAGTACAAGGGACCCTACCTTCTAGCTTCTTGATTGCTCACTGATTGCTGACCTTCCTGCTTCTGTCATTCAGCCCAATTGCAGAGTGGCAGTGGGATCCCACATGTTGCGCTCCCTTCCCTGAAGCCTCTGCCTGATGGGCAATGGCCCAGGCTGGCAATGCCCATTGGGTCCCACCCCCATTAGCACCAACCCTCAGGGGATCCTTAGTGCCCCCTCCCTCCCCTTTACTCTGATGGTGTTGGGAAGCTATTGTAAACCCTGCTGGAGTGGAACACTCCTTGGGGGAGGGGTGGCGTGGGTTTTAATCCTGAGTCTCCTAATAAGATTTGAATCGCATTTATACAAGGACTCCTGATGCTCAGAGGCTCGGACGCCAAGTGCGAATCGGCCTCCAATAGTCTGCTAGCCTGCTGCACTAAAAAAGCAGTGCATTGGGATGGGAAATTGTCCCCGTTAGCTTTGTTCCCCAGTACAAACTTCATTCCCTAGACTTCTACTTCACTCCAGTCCGTGATCACTGTCTTGATTCTGAACCACACCAGTCGCAATATTGATATCCTATTTGACCCTGAATTGAGCTGCTAACTGCATCCACCATTGCCCATTTCTATCTGGCCGTTCACCTGCTGATGAAACACTGAACCAGTTCTTTAGCATGAATAAACTTGACTATTTCCACGCTTCCCTGTTTGGCTTCCTACCTTGCGCTCTCTGTAAACTTGAACTCATCCGAAACTCTGCTGACCATATTATAACTTGCAAAACGCGTTGTTCATCCATCCATGGTGTTTGATCTACATTGGTTCCTGGCCTGGCAACTCCTTGATTTTCAAATTCTTATTCATTTTCCTCACTTTTTTCTCTTTATAATCCTCTTAAGACATAATTCCTCCACTGCACACCCCTATTCTTCATCATTCCAGCATTAGCAACCATGTCTGCCAAGATTCTAATCTTCTGTAATTTCCTCCCTAAAGCTTTCTACCTTTCCTCCTTGAAGGCAAATGATGACAGATAAATAATCGTAAACTGACTGACGCATTTTTATAATCAAGAAGCTGCGAATGATAGATATCGGAACCAAAACAAAAATACTAGAAATGTGGATGAGTTGCATTGTTTTAATAAAGGATCCAAACTGAAATGTTAGATCATCATATCTATCAAACAGGTACTACCTGACCAAAGTATTCCCAGCATTTCCTGCTTTATCTGTGAGAATTTATTTGAATGCAACCAGATGATTTGAATACTTATGTGTGCTGTCTGTTTTCAAGTAAAGAAACATCTCACTAAAGTTTGTTGCAGTGATTAATGTATCGAGATCTTGTATATGTACAGAACAGTCATGTTTAAATTTAAATTGGTTCTAATATAACTCTCCTCGAGGTCAGCTCCTCCTGCACTTAATGGAAACTGCAATTCACGTTGTCAGGATGTACTGAATTGATAATAGAAATTTTTGTCACCTGTTTGCTATGTTTGTGTGCTGGAAGTTTGTAAATCTTGGAGATCACATTGTCTGCATGGGTTCCTGAAAAACTTCTTGATGTTATAAGACATCCTCGGCCTCAGTGAGAGCTGTGTTATGATCTCTTACTTTATACGGACATCTTTAATTTTGATACATTTTCTATTGGTGGTTCTCAAGTGGTGCCAACCTCTTAAGGAAATATTTGTTCCGAAGGCTTTAGGATCAAACCAGTGCCACATTGGTTAAGATTCAAACCTCTTTTGTGATGGTGTGCAACACTACTATTAACATAACATGTCCTTGCATTGTTACATTTTAAACAAATCTGATAAAAGATTTGGACTCTGAGTTAGAAATTAAACCTAGAGATAGTTGCTTAAGATGGGGACCAAATGAGTAATGACACACTAAACTTGCACCTTTTGTCTTAGAGCTTGAGGAATTCTTTTCTATGAATGGCAAATTGTTAAGACCTTACATATTGTTTTTGCTGAAGTTTTTACAGAAGTTTGTCCAAAAGTTGTTGTTCTCTTCTACATCTATATCCTGTGGATGATTAAATTTTTTGATTTGAAGCTAGAATACAGTGAGTTTTCCATTGTAATTACCAGATGTTTTGTATGTTCATTGGTTTCATTATCCATTTATATGCATATATTGTAATATTACAATGATGATTGCACTTCAGAACTACTTCATTGGCTTTGAAGTACTTTAGAATATCCTGGTGGTTGTGAAAAATGCTATATAAATGCAGATGTTTGTTTTCCTCTTTGGAAACCCGACATTTGGGGGTGAATTTCTCATCCTGCCTGCCATAGGAATCGTAGCAGGCAAGAGGCAGACCGTGAAAAGGTCCAATGAACCTGGGTGGGATTTTCCAGTTTTGGAGTGAACGCAGCCAGAAAATCCCACCTTTGTAGTTTATTTGTGATTTAAGAATCTAAGACATGGAATACTTCATCTGATACCTTTGCATTGCACAAAACCATATTTAGCAGAAAAGGCCATTCACCCCATCAAGTGCATGCTGGTTTCCACAGAGCAATCTTGTTGAGCCTACTCCCTGAAACAGCTGTATATACAGTTCTATGGTCTAAAAATTATTTTTAGAAACTTGGATTTTGCATAGTTATGTCATGTGATGGCACTTTTACTGTGAATAGTGAGAAAATGGTGCAGGAAATTTGATGAAATAACCTTCGCCTTGAGCTTTAGCTTAAACATCAATCCTGACTAATCAAATACAAGTCTCTACTTAAGTTTGTGAGAAATAATTTAAGTTGGTCTTGATTTAGTTAATTTTAAAGCAAATTTTGTCAGTCTTCTGAGATGCCACAATAATGACTGATATGGGAGCCATTATGCCAATATTAGAATAGGTTTTCTTTCTGTGCTTTGGGTAAAGACATTTCATTTTGGTTATGTAAAGGAAACTTTACAGTATACTAACCTATAGATTCTCTGGACTGAAAATCATTTTTGCTGATCTGTTTAGCAAAAAATAGGGTTAAAAAAGTGTTTTTGTTTAGCTATCACTGACATTGGCAAAAATAAAGATGGTTGTGGTGACTGGAGGTCAATCATCTTAGCTCCAGGAAATCACTGCAGAGTTCCTCAGCTGTAGGCCCAACCATATCCAGCTACTTTATCAATGATCTTCCTTCCATCATAAGGTCAGAAATGGTAAGGAACCTTAGCAAGTTACTGCAGTGCAATCTTGTGGATGGTACACACTGCTGTCATTGGTGATAGAGGTATTGAATGTTTGTGGAATGGACAGCAATCAGCAGACTGCTTTGTCTGGCATAATATTGTGCTTCTTGAGCATTGTGGGAGCTGAGCCCATCCACGCAAATGGCAAGTATTCCATCACATCCTTGACTTGTGCTTTGTAAGACTGTATAATGTTCAGCACCATCCACGACTCAGATATTGAAACAGTCCACGTCAGAGTGAAGCAAGACTTGGGCTGACATATGTGGCACATTAGGTATGTGTAACACTAGTTCTGGGCAATGACCATCCCCAACAAGCAAGGATGTAACCATTATCCCATAACATTCAATGGTATCACCATCGTTGAATCCCTTACTATCAACATCCTGGGGAGGTTACCATTGATCAAAAAATCAGTGGTATATAAATATACCATTTTTATGGTATATAAATACTACCATATATGGCCACATAAATACTATAATAGCAAGCCCAAAGGATGGGAGCTTGAAGCATAAAACCCACCACCTGGCTCCCCAGTGCCTGTCCACCATCTCCAGAGCAAAAATCAGGAGTGTGATGTTGTGCTGCCCACTTGTCTGGATGAGTACAGCTTCAACAAAACTCAAAGCTGGACATCATGTAGGACAAAGCAGCCTTCTTGATTGCTGCACCTTCCACCATCAATGGAGAGTGGCAGCAATGTGTACCATCTATAAGATGAACTGCATGAATTCACCAAGGTTCCCTAAGCAACACCTTCCAAACTGATGATCTGTGCCATCTAGAAAACGGGCAGTGGATACTTATCACCACCTGAAGGTTCCTATCCAAGTCACTCAGTATTCTGATTTAGAAATAGGTCACTGTCATAGTTGAATTCTCTTCCTAACAGTACTGAGGGTTACCTACAGCAGTTCAAGAAGCCATCTCACCGTGATCATCTCGAACATCTTGGCGTGGGAAATAAATGTTGGCCAATGTTGAATTTAAAGAAAACACTTTCCAAAATGTTCAATTATTTTGATATTAATTGTTAAATATATCCATGGAATAAATTCTCCTTACAATTCTGGTTCAATTCCAGCTTCTGGTAATTTTCTATGTGGAGTTTGTACCTTCTGTTCTTGTCTGCTTGGGTTTCCTCCCACAGTCCAAAGATTTGAGGGTTAATTAGCCACATTTGATTGCCCCTTGGTGTCATGGGAATTAGCAGAGTGGATACATGGGGTTATATGGGGATAGGACCTAGATGGGATTATTGTTAGTGCAGGCTCAATGGGCTGAATAATCTCTTTCTGCACGGTAGGGATATGGTAATTCTGTGCAACTTCTGATTGGCAATTAATTCACAAGTACACATTCTCATTTTGTTGAGCCTGCAAAATATTGTTTAACACAATTTTTTTTTAAAGCATACTTTTGTACTTTTTTTTTTATCCTTTGGGAAATAGTGGTGGAAAATTGTGGAAAGATTCCTGAGCTAATTATTAGCCCTGAACATTCCTTCCGTGGCCAACAAGCCTGGAATTAGATTCTAACATGGATGCTGCTACCACTGTGCCATAAGGCCTCCTCCAGCACAAGTTTGGGTTCAGGCAGATGTGCCTGCCTGTGATGGTGTTAAGTTGAGTAAGCATGCATGGTAAGATCAATAAAGGGAGTTTTAAAAATTCTGTGTATTGTTGTTGAACCAGTTTTGTGTTTTTTAATGCTTGAGAATTTGAAAAATTGCCTTAACCTGAGTAGGAAATTAATTATTAGAGATTAACCCAGGTTGCTCTGAACACTTAGGTAGCCAATGATTATAAATGATTTGTTGTCTACCTACTGTCCTTTAGATTTTTAGTTAAGATGTGAACCCTGGCAAGAGTGAGAGCAAGTTACAAATGGGGAAAGAAATATTGTAAATGACTGTACAGTCTGTTGTGATGAGATGATTCACTGCAAGTTGAATGACACCTTTCAGATCTAATTCAGAAAGTTTTTAAAAAGATGCAGACAGAACAGATAATTCAGTATTCTTTGCTGCTTTCTCTGGTTTGTTTAATTTTGTTTTCCTGTCACTTGCATAAACATGAATTCCTGAAACAGTGCCAAGCGATTTCAGTCATGGGTTGATTAAATCTACAATTTTAACTGGTTAACAACAACGTGCTTATACGTGGGCTTCTTAGCGCAGTCTACCCTTATAATTGGCAGTTGCATTTTATGCAATAATACAATTTTTGGCATTACATTCCCTTTCTATATTGCTTTGCTTAATTCCAATTTTTGCAGGGCAAGAACAAACTTCGAATTTTTCAGAAGTTTTCACAGCATGTGAGCATCATTGCTGAGTCAGCATTTGTTACTCATCTGTAATTGCCTGAGAATTTGCTGCTGCAGCTGATGTTAGGAAGGAGTTCCAGAATTTTTTGATCCAGCAACGGTGAACTAAAAGAAATGTAGTTCCAAGTCAGGATAGTGTTTGGTATGAAGAGAAGCTTGCAGTTATTAATGTGCCCGTGTGTACGTTGTCTCTTTGACTTTTAAAAGCATGGAAACTTTTGAGTAAATATGCTACCAAATATAAAGTTTGGGGAATGCAATTGTTGAAATTGCATGGATGCTCGATCATTATGTTAAAGAGGACTTCTGCGAGCAGTGGCTATATTCTGCTCCTCCAGTGCACCCATGGTATTATTATGGAGGGGGTTGTGAATTTTGACCCAGCAACTGTGAAGGAACAGCAATACAGTTCCAAGTCAGAATAGTGTGTGGCTTGAAGGAGAGTTTGTAGCTAGTAGTCTTCCTATGTTCTGCTGCTGTTCTCTCTTCAACCTTCAAAATTTTGAAGATTTTTGAGTGAAGATGCAATCAAATATAAAGTTTGGGGGATGCAATTGTTAAAATTGCATGGGTGTTATATAAGTATGTTAAAATCAATTTCATTTATTATTGTCACATGTATTAGCATACAGTGGAAAAGTATTGTTTCTTGCAAATGATACAGGCAAAGCATACCGTTCATAGAGAAGGAAACGAGAGAGTGCAGAATGTAGTGTTACAGTCATAGGAGTGTAGAGAAAGATCAACTTAATGCAAGGCAGGTTCATTCAAAAGTCTGATGGCAGCTGGGAAAAAGATGCATTCAGCAGTGAATCTTTGGCTGTTTTTGACTTTGTTCAAGCTTTGAGGACCATAGTTCCAGAGATCCAAAGAAAAGTACAGCACAGGAGCAGGCTCTTCAGCCACCCAAACCTGTGCCACTCATGATATCCTAGCTAAAGTAAAAGCCCTTCTCTTCGTCCATACCCCTTTATCCCTTTCCTATTCATGTATTCATCCAGATGCCTGTTAAATGTTGCTAAAATGCCTGCTTCCACCACCTTCTCTGGCAGTGCATTCCAGGTACGTACCACTCTGTATGGAAAGACTCCCCCCCCCCCCCCCCCCCCCCCCCCCCCCCAACCCCATACATCTCCCTTAAGCTTTTTCTCCCTCCCGCTCACCTTGAATGAGTGTCTCTTTGTAATTGACACTTTCACCCTTGAAAAAAGCTTTTGACTATCCACAATGTCTCTGCCTCTCACAATTTTGTAGACCTCTATCAGGTCTCTCCTCCACCTCCATCTTTCCAATGAAAATAATCCTAGTTTATTCACCTCTTCCCATTGCCAGTGGAGACCAGGCTACTTCCTGCTGAACCTTCTTTGCACACTCAAGTTTCCACATCTTCTGGTACTGTGGTGACCAGAGCTGCATGCAATATTTCAAATGCAGCCTTACCAAGATTTTGTATACCTGCAACATGATTTCCCAACTCTTCTACTCAGTTCTCTGGCTGATGAAGGCAAACATGCCACATGCCTTCTTAGTTACCTTTGGTTCTGCTAATAGTGTTCTCTTTCTTTAGACGTTGCATGAGGCTTTAGCATCAGTGATTTTTTTTTTCCATCCTCTACAGTTCACCATCACTGATACTGCAGTGCTTTTTAGTTCCAAATGATCTGACATGACAAGAGGGAGAAATGTAGCCTGACCTTTACTGGATGTTTGTTTTAAAAACAATGAGAATTATATGGAAACAGTATTTTTGATTTTTTACAGTAAGGTTGTTAACACTCAAACCATTGAAATTTGAATCAGAGGAAAGAAAAACTTGCACTTAAATGGCACTTTAGCAACTTGGGATGTCTTAAAGCGCTGTACAGCCCATGAATTGCAATAAAGTGTAGTCATTGTAGTAATGTACTAAAATATAATGTACAAAATGTGGCAGCCAATTTGTGGACAGCAAGCCTCCACAAACAGCAATGTGATAATGCTCAGATAATCTGCTTATTCAGTGATGTTGATTAAAGGATAGATATTGATGAGGACACTGGGGATAACCATTCTGCTTTTCTTCAGAACACCACATTGAAATCTTTTCTGTCTGCCTGAGAGAACAGATTGGGGAATTGAAGGGTGTTTAACTCCTCATTCAAAAGGCATCTCTGATGGTGCAGCATATACACAGTACTACACAGGAGTATAAGCCTAGGTTTTTGAGCTAGGTTTGGAGTGGAATATGAACTCTCAACTTCCTAATTTGGAAGTGGGTTGTACCATCTGTCACAAGCTGTTAAACTACTAAAGTGCCTGCAACTTGCTGGTTTGAACTTAAGTCATCCTAACATTGACTTGATTCAGCATCTTGTAATTGACTGTGATATTTGGTGAACAATTATCTATTTAAAGAAATGTGAAATCAATTTAGATTTGCATTATACATTTTTATACTAACTTCTTGAGTATGGATACTGGAGTACAATTTGGTGTATTTCAAGCAGCTACACTACTTTTTTTGTGTATTTACACTACAGATTTGGTTGATATCGGTTGTAGCTAGGCAGAACCTCTCTGGCTTGAATTTTGATTTTGCCCAGTGTAAATCTCTGCTTACTTGGATATGCTGCAGCTTAAGTGTTTATGTAAAGCAAAAATACTAAAATTACTGTTTAAGCATCCTAAAATTAGAAGTAATGACCAAAAGGACACGTTGCAATACCTAAAATCTGAAATATGAAACATGAAAGTGCTGCAGTATAGAATAGGTCTATCAGCAACAAGAGAAAAATATTTTTTCCTGAAATGAGAAGGTATCATTTATTTTTAAAATGCTGATTAATCTGATGATTTCACTGCTTTATTTCTAGCTCAATTATTTTCAGACTTGAGTACATATACACAACTTCAATTATATAACACTTTTAACATGGTCAAACACCTTAAAGTGCTTCAGGAATGTTACCAAACAAAATTTAATGCATTCTTTTAAAGGAACCTGATTGTTTATAGAAGAAAATGACAAACCCATAAGAGTTCCCAATATATTAATTTAAATTGTTGCTTTTGTAGATAGGTATGTCACAATAGCATTTTTTTTCAATGCATGGTACATTTTAGAGTGTAGATGCTGAGATGTTTACCTTGGCAGAAGAATGTAGAATTGGTGGGTATCCTCTCAGGTAAGGGGTCAGCATTTTGGACTGAGATTAGAATTGTCTTCACTGAGGACTGTGAATCTTGGGAACTTTGTACCATAGAAAACTAAATACTTAACAATGGAGTTTTTTAAAGCTGAGAATTTTTAAAGGACCTCAGTTGATGAGAAAGTAGAATTGAAATCAAAGCGCAGTCATCGTTTGGTTAAACAGAAGAGAGGGCCATTTGAACTACTTCTGTTTCTTATGTATATCTATTTTCTATTGGAATTCATGCTTCAACTCTGGGTAATTGAGGCTAAAACATAGAATGTTACCATATTCATAGAATCATTGAAGGGAGGGGGTTGGTTTAGCTTAGCTGGACAGCTTGCTTGTGATGCAGAGACGCTAAAAGCATGGGTTCAGCTCCCATAATGGCTGAGGTTATTCATGAAGGCCTGCCTTCTCAGCCTTGCCCCTCGCCTGTGGTATGGTGACCCTTGGGTTAAATCACCACCAGTCAGCTCTCTGTCTCAGAGCAACCTATCGCCATCTGAGACTATGGCGACTTTACTAGAATCATACAGCCTATCTATGTCCTGCTGCATTGCCTGACAATACTCCTCACTATCTGCAAGTCCAGCCATCTTTGTATCGTCTGCAGACTTGCTGATCACTCCACTTACTCCCTCTTCCAAGTCATTTATATATATTACAAATAGAAGAGGTCCCAGTACCGAGCCCTGCGGCACACCACTTGTGACCGACCTCCAACTAGAAAAACATCCTTCCATTATTACTCCCTGTTTCCTATTACCAAGCCAGTTACTTATCCATCTAGTTACTTGTCCTTGTATCCCATGAGCCTTGACCTTTTCAGCTAACTTCCCATGAGGGACTTTGTCAAACGCCTTACTGAAATCCATATAGACGACATCAACAGCTCGCCCTCGTCGACCGTTTTCATTACCTCCTCAAAAAATTCTACTAGATTCATAAGGCACAACCTCCCTTTAACAAAGCCATGCTGCATATCCTTAATCGGATCACAACGCTCTAAGTGCCTATACATCCTATCTCTAAGAATCCCTGCCAACAGCTTCCCTAACACTGACGTCAGACACACCAGCCTATCATTTCCAGGGTTATCCCTACTACCCTTTTTAAACAACGTTTTTCCTAGGATGGACTCAAATAGTACAGGGGGTCACGGGCTTAGGGTAAGGTATAATTTGGATGCTAGAGGGAGTTTTTTCACACAGAGGGTGGTGGGGTATGGAATGCGCTAGCAAGTAAAGAAATGGAGGCAGGCACTCTGGAGCTATTTAAGAAATGCTTAGATGGGCACATGAACAGAATGGGAATGGAGAGGTATAGAAAACTGATTTAAAATAGGGATCATGAGCCTTGGGAGTCCCTGAGAAGTGTGTAAATAGATGATATTGATGTACTTGTTTTTATTCTACAGGTGCTTTGGTCCACCTTGTTGTCTAACAAGGGGCATACACGTGATGGGTCGTGAGAGGGCTGCTCTTGGATTTTTTCAAGAGTATTCTAGTGCTTCACGTCGTTAGTGTACGCTTGACTGGACCATTTGATGGGCAACACGACAGCTCACTGAATATCGCTGTGCTGTGCAGATTCATGGATTTGGGCTGGTGTCTGTGGGAGTTTGCGCATTCTCCCCGTGCTTGCGTGGGTTTTCTCCGGGTGCTCCGGTTTCCTCCCACGTCCCAAAGATGTGCTCTTAGGCTAATTGGCAAAACAAATTCTCCCCAAATTTGGTTTTCTAATCTATAGATCTATAAATGTAGACAGGGATCACGGGTCAAGGTGGGAACAACGGGGTGGTGGCACGGGCTCGTTGGGCCGAAGGGCCTGTTTCCCGTGCTGTTTTGTTCTTTGTTCTGTCAAACTCCTTTTAAAAAGTTATTCATGGACTCAACTGCCATCATATTTCATGGTCAGGCATTTCAGATCCTACTGACTTGAATGGAAAAATTTCTGCTCATCTTTTCTTTAGATCTTTTGGTAATGATTTTATCTCCGATTTCTGTTAATGAGATGCTCACCAAAGGGAAGTGTTTTTCCATCTATCACGATCAAACTGTTTTCACAATGAGAGGTTATCTTCCCACTCCCAAGGGAAATAGTCCTAAATTTTCTGACCTCTCTCAATAACAATCCCTCATCCCTTGTCCTGATAAACCATCTCTGTTAAACAACACTGATCCTTGGGACATTGCCACAAAGCACCTCTCCCACTCTCAAGCATCCAGCTACTACCATACACGCTCCTTGGTACAGTATAGTTAACATTTCTTCAGTAACCTTATGAATAGCTAAAGATAATAAGTAAATGTGTAAAAATGGAAAAATAAAGTAACGCGGGATAAAAATTAAAAGGGAGGTAGGGTATATCCATTTTTAGCTGAGGCCACATTGCCTCATGGGATTTCAAATCCTGGCCCCCAACAATAGGAATAGAAGCAGAGGAGTAGATAGAGCATTCTTCAACCCTTAAAGCCTAGCTTCCATTCAATAAAACTATACCAGTATTGGGTCCTAACTTTATCATCCTGCCTTGGCACCATACTCATTTGTATCCTGGTTTAGAAGAAGACAAATCAGTTTCCAATTTAAATTTAGTTGAGCAATATGAAGCCTTATAGTGCCAGGAACCTAAATTCAATTCTGGCCTCAGGTCTGTGTGGAGTTTGCATGTTCTTCCTGTGTCTGTGTGGGTTTCCTCAGGGTGGTCCAATCTCCTCCCACACACCAAAATTAAGCAGTTGAGGTAGATTGGCCATGCAAAATGACTCCTTAGTGTCAGTGTCATTAGCAGGATGAATGTGTGGGTTTATGGGGATAGGGCCTGGATGGTATTGTTGTTGGTGCAGGCTCAATTGGCTGAATGGCCTTCTTCAATGCTGTATTTTGTAAAATGGTGGCCCAACTCAACCATCTTTTTGTGTATGGAAATGCTTCTTAATTTAGTTAGTACCTGAATGGTTGGTACTAATTTTAAGATTATTTGCTCTTGTATTAGATTCCCCAAGTATGGAAACTTTTCTCACTAACTGTCCTCTCAATTCCTTTCAAACCTCTAAAAACCTTGACCAAGTCATCCTTATCTTGCTATATTCCAGGAATACAAGCCTATTTTATGTAATCTCTTCCCATATGTTATCTCTGGTGACATTATGGTCAACATGTGATGTATTCTTTTCTGAGGTCATTGTATTATTTAAGGTGCAGAATTCACAACTGTACATAGGCATTCCAGATAGGACATATTCAGGACTTTGTCTAGCCATTGCAAAATTTCCTCTTCTCGTATATCTAGTTACAAAGACTAACATTCTGTTAACCTGTTTGTTGTTTTTGCGTACTGACCTGTGTATTATTTTGGTCATGTGTGCACATAGACTCCTACATCTGCTTGAACCTCCTCTGTTCCTAGTTTTTCATCATTAGGTTGTATTCATATTTATTTTTGATTTCAAATGGATGAAATGGTGGCATGGTGGCACAGTGGTTAGCAGTGCTACTTCACAGCTGCAGGGTTCTGGGTTCAGTTCCCGACTCGGGTCATGGCTGGACTTGTGGACAGTGAGGAGCATTGTCAGGCAATGCAGCAGAACATAGGCTGGTTGCTTGAGCAGATAGATGGCAGATGGAATTCAATCCTGACAAATGCAAGGTGATGCATTTCGGGAGAAAGAATGTAGGGAGAAGGTATATGATAAAGGGTAGACCTATTAAGAGTATAGAAGCGCAGAGGTACCTGGGGGTGCAGGTGCATAAGTCTCTGAAGGTGGCAGAGCAAGTGGAGAAGGTTGTGAAGAAAACATATGGTATGCTAGCCTTTATAGGAAGGGGTATAGAATCCAAGAGCTGGCCTTTAATGTTGCAGTTGTATAAAACATTAGTTAGACCTCATTTGGAATACTGCGTTGTGGTTGCCTTACTACCGGAAGGACGTGGAGATTCTGGAGAGAGTGCAGAAGAGGTTTACCAGGATGCTGCCTGGTATGGAAGTCTGAGTTACGAGGAGAGGTTAGGCAAATTGGGGCTGTTTTCCTTAGAAAGACGTAGAGGAGATCTAATAGAAGTGTACAAGATTATGAGGGGCATCGATAGAGTAAACAGGGTTAAGCTTTTTCCTAGGATGGACTCAAATAGCACGAGGGGTCACGGGCTTAGGGTGAGAGGGGTAAGGTATAATTTGGATGCCAGAGAGTGTTTTTTTTCGCACAGAGGGTGATGGGGGTATGGAATGCGCTGCCAAGTAAAGTGGTGGAAGCAGGCACTCTGGAGTTATTTAAGAGATACTTAGATGGGCACATGAACAGAATGGGAATGAAGGGATATAGAAAACTGATTTAAAATGGGGATCATGAGCCTTGGGAGTCCCTGAGAAGTACGTAAATAGTCGGTGATATTGATGTACTTGTTTTTATCCTACAGGTACTTTGATCCGTCTTGTTGCCTAACAAGGGGCATACACGCAATGGGTTGTGAGAGGGTTGCTCTTGGATTTTTTTCGAGAGTATCCTAGTGCTTCACGTCGTTAGTGTACGCTTGACCTGGACCATTTGATGGGCAACACGACAGCTCAGTGACTATCACTGTGCTGTGCAGATACATGGATTTGGGCCTGTGTCTGTGGGAGTTTGCGTATTCTCCCTGTGCTTGCGTGGGTTTTCTCTGGGTGCTCCGGTTTCCTCCCACATCCCAAAGATGTGCTCTTAGGCTGATTGGCAGAACAAATTCTCCCTAAATTGTCTCAAATTTGGTTTCAGTCCATAGACCTATAAACATCGACAGGAATCACGGGTAGAAGTGGGAACATCGAGGTGGCAGCATGGGCTCGTTGGGCCGAAGGGCCTGTTTCCTGTGCTATTTTGTTCTTTGTTCTTTGTCTGTGTGGAGTTTGCACGTTCTTGTCATGTCTGCGTGGGATTCCTCCGGTTTCCTCCTACAGTCCAAAGATGTGCGGGTTAGGTTGTTTGGCCATGCTAAGAAACTGCCCCTTAGTGTTCAGGGATGTGTAAGTTAGAGGGATTAGTGGGTATAATATGTAAGGAGATGGGGGTAGGGTCTGGGTGGGATTGTGTTTGATGCAGACTTGATGGGCCGAAGGGCCTCCTTCTGCATTGTAGGGTTCTATGATTCTATGATTTTAAATTATCCTTGCATTGAAATCTATCTGCCACAACTTTCCCACTTTGTAATTTATGGTTTTGTCATTGTGTCATTCGCAGGCTTGGATATATGATTCAGTATTGTGCTAAGTTATGAATAAGTATAGCGAATAGTAAGTACCCCAGCACAGATCATTGTGTGATACCCCTAAGCAATTCCTTTCACTGTAGATACATGCCCTATTATCTCTACTCTGTCTCACTAGGCCAGTAGTTTAGCTTCAATTCTATAAGCTTTAATTTCAGCTAACACAGCTACATGTATTTGCTAAACATAGGTTATCGGCCCAAATTTCTCAAGTATTCAGTCACAGTCCTTAATTATAGATTCCAATAACTTTCTCACAATGTGTATTAGACTAACAGCTATATAATTTTTTGTTTTTTTTTCTCTCTCCCCTATCTCTCTTCCTGAATGAGTTTGCAATTTTTCAACCTGTCGGGATAATTCCTGAATCGTGAGAGCTTTGAATAGTTATGGGCAAAATGGAAGAAATGTTGCTCACCATCTTCCTTTTTAAAACTCTGAGATATAAATCATCAGGTCCTGCAGATTGTTTTATTCATTTCCATTATTTGTGATTTTTTTTTTTGTTTATATGAAGAATATGTATCCTTGATTCATTATTAATTTCCTGTTATGTTATCCCTTTCTTCTGTGAAGATTTATACAAAGTAAATATCCACCAAGTTTGCTTTTTCTTTGTATCACAAATAATATTAAATCAATTCCTTTTTAAAAGGACTCACATTGCCCTTGACTACGTTATTTTCTAATGCAGTTGTAAAAACTTTTTGTTAACCTTGATATTTTTCTTGTCTATTTTCACATTCCTCTGTGCAATGTTGGCTATTTTAGTTAAGTTTCATATTCTATGTCTCTGGTTTTGTCAACCGTGGTTATTTGATTTGCTAAGTACTTTTTAAGAGTGTATATTGTTCCTGCTAAAATTTATCTTCAAGCATTTCCCATCCTTCTGCTTTAATAATATCCAATAACAATTTGAACCAATTTGCTGTTGTTGGTGTCTGTCAGCACATTAATATTAAGCTTGCCAAAATCTAGAATCTTATTCTAAGTTTTTCCTTTTTGAATCTATGGGTTAATTCAGTCATATTATGACTATTGTTAATTAAATATTCCCTTACTGTTAGATTATTAACTAAATCTGGTTCATTACAAAATCTGGTATGGTTGTCCTCTTATTGATTCTAGAACATAGTCAATGATCTTGAATGCACTTGACATTCATTACTTTTCTGTTGAGGAATGGTGCTGTATCTCCACAATAGTTGTGGTCCAATAGATTTGCATGAAATGTATGATAAAGTAAAATGTGTTGAAGGACACACTGCATTCTGATAAGATTTAGAGTTATTTCAATTCTTGCTATGTTTTAGCAGCCATAGTCTTGGTTAATGGAATACAATATTGTTGTAGTAAGCTACTAATCAAAATTTGCCTAATAAGCAAAACATTTCTTTACGATATAAATGAAGCATTTTGGTTAAGACTTAGCTCAGTATAGTGTCCTCTTAATGTCTGTGAGTTTACAAACCAATTTGCTGCACAGAAATCAGGTCCCAGCTTAACTCATTATAATATTTTAATGACCAGTTGGTCAAACAGTTTGCTAGACAGACACTTTACTACTGGAAGGGGAAGTGAACTTGTTCAATTCAAACATGTGCAGGGTGGTTCAGCTATGTTTCTGATTTGTCAACTGCTTTTAAATCAGGTATAAACTTAAATACTGTTAATTACATAGATGTTTGAGTTGGGACTTTTCAGATCATTTAATATTATCTGGAGTCTTTACAGTCTGTCTTGGAGTTTGAAGATTTTTAATATTACATCCATTAAAGTGATGAGAAATGGAAACATTCATTCTTAAGATTAATTAAAATTAATTAAAGGAAGAATTGCAAACTTTTTTCTATTAGATACATTAATTGAGCTTAATCAATATAAAATGTGTGTAACTTTCAACTAGTATAATTCACTTGTTCATTTACTATTCATAACTTGGAGGTTAAAATCTAATGAGATCCATGTTGTACCATTCTGCTGTTTCTCAGTGCCAGTGTGGATTCTGAACAGATACAGGATTACTTATTAGATAAAGTAATTTAAAGGAAAGCTTTGTCTTCACTATTCTCTGTTGAAGTGCTGAGATGTTGGGTCATTAGTTGTGTAAAATATAGCAATGAAAAATTTGCAGTTTTTAAAAAAGCTATATATAAAAAAAATCATTCTTGTTAGAACAATCTTACCATTATGTCTGATTTAGAGAAGAGCAGAGAAATGAACCTCGGGTCTTATGTTTTTGCTGTTGTTTTTAAATGTGAAAAAATGTCAAGCTTAGGTTTTTTCTTGGGTTGTGCTCATGAAAATTATATATTATGGAACAACCAATTTGTGGACAGTTACCTGTATATACACTTGTAAACTAACTTGTGTTCTTATCTAATACATTTGGTGGGCAGAATGAGGAGAGCTGATACAAACTAAATGGTACAATTTAAAGGGGTGGGAGATTTGACCTGAGAATGTATTTACTCAAATTTTTGAAAGTGATAGGCAAGCTGAGAGGTCTTTTTCAGATAAAAAGCAGATGAGCTTCTTGATTTTATTGATGATAGAATAGCGCACAAAAGCAAGGGAGTTATGCTAAACCTTTATAAAACGCTGCTTAGCTGGAGAATTGTCATCCATTTGATTGCTTATTGCAGCTCTCCCATCGATGATGGTTCACCCACTTCTACAAACTACTGGATGTTACATGCCAGGCTGTCAGCTGCCTCTGTGGATTCATGGTTGAGGAGTCATTAGAAATGTTCTTTCCAGTATTGACAGATGGTATTAGAATAATGTGTATTGAATGGCAGAACTTTAGGTTGCCTTTTTTTATGACTTGACGGCATGGATTGAAACTAACATTCTCAGCAGATGTAAAAACAGAAAATGCTGGAAAACTCAGCAAGTCTGGCAGCATTTGTGGAGAGACGAATAATCAACATTTCAATATGAATTCAGAAATGCTTTGCTGTCATTCTCAGTAGAGTCTTTCAGTCTGTTTTAGATTCCTGTTTTAAGGTAATCTGGAATCTGATGAAAGTAGAATTTAAAAATATACTGTTTTGGATGCTATTGGAGGAGATGGGCTATCAGGGGGTAACAGTAGCAGCAGCCAAAGCAGTGGCACCACAACTGGCTCTGCTGTTCAAGAAAGTAGGGACAAAGAGCAGTAGAGCAATAGTTATAGGAGATTCTGTAATTAGGGGTGCAGATAGGTTTTTCTATGGATGTGAAAGTGATTCCAGGATGGTATGTTGCCTCCCTGTTGCCAGGGTTCAGGATGTCTCTGGTCAGAAACCATTCTGAAGGGAGAGGGTGAAAAGCTAGAGGTCGTGGTACATATTGATACGAATGATATAGGTAGGAGGAATGATGAGGTCCTGCAGCAGCAGTTTAGGAAGTTAGAGTTAAAAAACAGGACCTTGAGGCTGTAATTTCAGGATCCCTGTGCCACATGCTAGTGAGGTAGGAATAGAAAGATAGTGCAGCTCAACACATGGCTGGTGTAGGAGGGAGTGTTTCCGATACCAGATCTGGACCATTAGAGTCTCTTCTGGGGCAGATGGGACCTGTACAAGGAGAACGGTTTGCATCTAAACTGGAAGGGCATAAGTATTCTGGCTGGGAGGTTTGCTAGAGTCACACAGGAGAATTTAAACTAGTTTGGCGGGAGGGGGCTGGGAAACAAAGCAAAGATGAATTAGCTGAAGGGGAACCAGAACGTAGGACCTGTAGACCCACAGAAATAGCAGGCTGGATGGGATTGCTAATTAAAGAGGTTCTGATGGACTGAAGTGTATTTGTTTCAATGTGAGAAATGTAACAAGTAAGGCAGATGAACTTATTAGTACTAGGAACTATGACTTGCTTATGGGAAGGACAAGATTGACAGCTTAACATTCCAGGACACACTGTTTCAGGCAGGATAGAAGGGAATGTAAAAGAAGTTGGGGGGGGGGGGGGGGTGGAGGTTTGCAGTACTAGTTAAGGAGAATATTACAGCTGTACTCCGTAAGACACCTTGGAAGGTTCATGTAGCGAGGCAATATGGGTAGAGGTCACGAATAGGAAAGGTATAGTCACAATGTTGGGGGTTTACTGTAGGCCACCGAACTGCCAGCGGGAGATAGAGAAACAGATATGTAGGCAGATTTTGGCAAGGAGTGAAAGTAACAGAGTTGTTGTGGTAGGAGACTTTAACTTCCCCCTATATTGATTGGGACTCATTTAGTGCTAGGAGTGTGGATGGGGCAGAGTTTGTAAGGAGCATCCAGGAGGGCTTCTTAAAACAGTATGTAGATAGTCCAACTAGGAAAGAGGCCACACTGGATCTGGTGTTGGGGAATGAGCCCAGCCAGGTGGTCGATATTTCAGTAGGAAAGCAGTTCAGTAACAGTGACCACAGTTCAGTAAGCTTTAAGGTACTGAAGGATAAAGATGAGTGTAATCCTCAAGTTAAGTTGCTAATTTGGGGAATGCTAATTACAACAATATTTGGCGGGAATTGAAGAAAGTAGATTGGGGGCAGATGTTTGGGGGCAAATCAACATTTGGCACGTGGGAGGCTTTCAAGTTTTTGCTGATAGGATTCAGGACGGCACATTCCTGTAAGAATGAAGGATAAGTATGGCAAGTTTTTGGAACCTTGGATAATGAGAGATATTGTGAGCCTACTCAAAGGAAAAAAAGAAGCATTTGTCAAAGTTAAAAGGCTGGGAACACATGAAGCAAGTGTAGAATACAAGGAAAGTAGAGAAAAACTTGAGCAAGGAATAAGACGATTAAAAGAGATCACGAAAAAACATCGGCCAGCAGGATTAAGGAAAATCCCAAGGGTTTTTACACATGCGTAAAGAGCAAGAGAGTAGCCAGGGAGAGGGTTGGCCCACTCAAAGACAAGGAGGGAATCTGTGCGTGGAATCAGAGGAAATGGGCAAGGTATTAAATGAATACTTTGCGTCAGTATTCATAAAGAGAGGGACTTGATGGATGATGAGTCTGGGAAAGGATATGTACATAGTTTGAGCCACGTTGAGATTAAAAAGGAAGAGGTCAAAGGAAACAGAGGGTTGCAATGGAAGGATGAGTTTCTGAATAGACCTATAAACACAGACAGGGATCATGGGCAGAAATGGGAACATCGAGTTGGCGGCGTGGGCTTATTGGGCTGAAGGGCCTGTTTCCCATGCTGCTTTGCTCTTTGAATGGAGAGCTGTGACAAGTGGTGTTCCTCAGGGATCAGTGCTGGGACTGTTGCTATTTGTAATATATATAAATAATTTGGAGGAAAATGTAACTGGTTTGCTTAGTAAGTTTGCGGACAACTCAAGGATTGGTGGACTTGCGGATAGCGATGACCATCAAAAGATAGAGGATATAGATCCATTGGAGACTTGGGTGGAGAGATGGCAGATGGAATTTAATCTGGACAAACGTGAGGTAATGCATTTTGGAAGGCCTAATATAAATAGGATATATACAGTGAATGGCAGAACCCTTAAGAGTATTGCCAGGCATAGGGATCTGGGTGTACAGGTACACAGGTCACTAAAAGTGGCAATGCAGGTGGAGAAGGTAGTCAAGAAGGCATACGGCATGTTTGCCTTCATCAATTGGGACACTGAGTTTAAGAATTGGCAAATCATGTTTCAGCTTTATACAACCTTAGTTAGGTCGCACTTGGAATATAGCGTTCAGTTCTGGTTCCCACACTACCAGAAGGATGTGAAGGCTTTGGAAAGGGTACAAAAAAGATCTGCCAGGATGTTGCGTAGGTATGGAGGGCATTAGCTAAGAGGAGAGGTTGGAGAAACTTGGTTTATTCTCACTGGAACGACGGAAGTTGAGGGGGTGACCTGATCAAAATCTACAAGATTGAGAGGCATTGACAAGAGTGGATAGTCAGCATTTTACCGGGGTGGAAGAGACAGTTACTAGGGGGCACAGGTTTAAGGTGCGAGGGGCAAGGTTTAAATACGAGGCAGATACTTTACGTAGAGCAGTGGGTGCCTGGAATTCGTTGTCAGAGGAGAGAGTGGAAGTGGATACAGTAGTGAGTTTTAAAGGGCGTCTTTATAAATACAAGTCTAGGATGGGAATAGAGGATATGGTCCCTTGGAGGGTAGACAGTTTTAGTTCAATCGGGCAGCATGGTCGGTGCAGGCTTGGAGGGCTGAAGGGCCTGTTCCTGTGTTATAATTTTCTTTGTTATAGTGGATTTGATTTTTTAATTTGCTTTTGCTGTAAAGTATTGAGACAATGCTGGTTGGAGAGTGGCAGTTTTTCTCTGCTCTGTACTTTGATATAATTGAAGAGGTATGCTAAAATTTCACCAAATTGAAGTAGAAACTTGGAACCGAATAATGTTTAAACCTTTTGTTGTCTTTGGTAGCTGATAATGTTGGAGAAACACAATGATCCCGATCAATTTGAAAGTAACTTGTATTTACATAGTACTTTTAACATGGTAAAATGTTATCAGATTCTTCAAGGAAGTGGTAATTAACTAAATTTGATACCAAGTCACACAAGGAACATAGCACATTATGCTAGGTGTCTAAAATTATAGAGAAAGTAGGTTCTAAGTAGTGTCTTCATGGAGAAAGAGTTACGTAAGTGGGGAGATTTGGGGAGAAATTCCTAAGCCTGTGGCCTAGGCAATTGAAAACATTGTCAGCGTTGGGGGACTGATTAAAATCAAGGTTGTTGACGAAAGCAGAATTTGGGGAGTGCACAGATCTTGGAATGTCATTGGTCTCGGGGAGTTTAAAAAGATGAGAGGGGCAAGATCACAAAGGTATTTGAAAACCAGAATGAGTATTTTAAATAAAAGCAAATTATTGCGGATGCTGGAATTTGAAACCAAAAGAGAAAATGCTGAATGATCTCAGCAGGTCTGGCAGCATCTGTAAGGTGAGAAAAGAGCTGATGTTGAGTCCAGATGATCCTTTGTCAAAGCAGTAAGTATTTTAAAACAACGTACCATCAGACCAGGACCCATTGTCAATGAGCATGTAATGGAACTTGGTACATGTTAAGAGTATGAGCAGTAGGTTTGGATCAGCTCAAGTTTATGGAATGTGAAAAATGGGAGTCTGACCAGGGGAGTATCAGAAATGTCAGATATGGAGATAGCAAAGATGAGGTGTGAGCAGCAGATGAGCAATATTACGGCTGGAAATGGTGATGTTTTAAGGAGCTGAAATTAGGTAGTTTTGATAATGGATATGTGATTGAAACAGCCTCAAATAAGGAGGTCCCAATTATGAATGGTTTGCTCCAGCTTCAGACAAATGTGTGATGAGATGGTGGAATTCTGTGGTTGGGATATGAAGCTTGTCACAGGAACTGAAGATTGTTTTTGGTCTCCCCAGTAGTTAGTTAGAGAAAATTTCTGCTCATCTAGTGCTGGATGTTGGATAAGCCATGTGACAAAATTAGAGACAGTGATGTAGTAGAAAAATGTAATGGTGATGTGTACCCAACTACATACATTAATTGCAGCTTCTGAAAATGGTTATCAATCCTGCACTAGCAATCCCTTTGGTTGTACATGATTTTGCATTGGGAAAGTCTGCAAATTCAGAAGAGCAAAGGTCAGGTTAGGGGCATGTACAAGTGAATAGTTAAAAGCTTTTTCCCTGGGGTGCAAGAGGCAATTACTAGAGGGCATAGGTTTAAGAAGCAAGGAGATGTATGAGGCAAGTGTTGTTACACAGAAGGCGGTGGTGGCTGGAAATTGCTGCTGGGGGAGGTAGTGGAAGCAGATACAATAATGACTTTTAAGGTATCTTGACAAATACATCAATCAGATGGGAATAGAAAGAGTCCCTGGAAGGGTAGGGGGTTTTAGATCAGATGGGCAGCATAATCAGGGCAGGCTTGGAGAGCCTGTTTCTGTGCCATAATTTTCTTTGCTCTTGGTTCTGTGTTTGTCTCTCAAGGCTTTTTATATATTTCCTTGCTCCAAACCCAAGTAATCAACATTTATGATAGAAGATTTTTACTGGCTTATCTCCACTTTGTGACAAATCCCATTAACTGATTCAGATGAGGAATTGTTGATTTACTTAATTTTATAGTTTGTTACCTTACAACTCTACCAGGTTTGAATATTTAAAAATTATAACTAATTCTGCATGGAATATGTACTCTGGTTCATGAATGCAATATTGTGTGCAAACCTCACTTTTAATTTCAATTACATGCACAATTGTGAGGTAAAGGAGAGAAGATTGCTCTACGCGTGTACCTCCAAATCTCTCTTTTTTTTTATCTTTTTAGTTTTCAAGTAATACACGAGTGATAGTAGCGATGAGTTTTTTTATCTTGTACTTCAAGCACATTTCTATAAATGGAGAAGTGGTAAGAGGGAGGGAGTTGTTTAGTAATTCACATATTTACAGTCACATTTTTGGTTATTTGTTTGGTTAGCATCTTAATAACTAAAATATTTTCTATTTAAACAATAATCTAAAATTTCATTTTCTAAACTTGGAATATTGACAGAAAATACTTTCTTACAGAGTTAAGCTATTTAACTTAACTTATTCTGTTTATTTAAAGGTGCAATGGAAGAACTTCATAGCCTGGATCCTCGGCGGCAGGAATTGCTGGAGGCAAGGTTTACAGGTGGTGTGAGTACAGGGAGTGGAAGTGGAAGCACAGGAGCTAAAGTAAGCCTCTTTCAGTTCATAGTTTGTTTAGGGGAGGGTATTGCAGAGATGGAAGTTGAAATCTGATGATATCCCCACATATGGCTTAGTGTCATTTTTTCTTTTATAATACTCATGTTGAAGGGCCTTGGCATGCTTCATCATGTTAAAGGTGCTATGTGAATATAAATTGCTAAATTTGGGAAAATTACTTCCTATCATGGGACTAGAGGATCACATGACTTAATTTTTTTGTTTAATACAGTTTACAATTTAAAAAAAACTCAACCTTTAATAAAAGTCTTAATGTACGTTGTTTGCTTAGGGTTGTTGAAATCAACTAGATATCCTAATGGTCCCAATTTGTAGTATAATACAATTTTATCTAGTCTGGTCAGCTGTTCTAGAAACAAGCTGTAAATTGGCTTTCAGGTAGAAAGCAGTAAAGTACTGCAGAGCAGTGAGGATACCCTTCTTTACTTGGTTGAGGATTTTAGTCCATTTAATTTTGAGCCGTTTCTCTGGAATAGTTGCTTATCAACAATAAGCTACTTCAAGTACAGTGATTCATATCTCTTGTGTTTTATTTGTGTTATTTAAGCTAGCCAAGTTAAGTACATCTCCAGCCAAGCTGGAGCTAGGTTCTGCAAGTTGCTATGGTTATCTGTTCTTGACTGGATGGCCCTTAACAAGGTGTTACCTCATGGTTCTCTTCATTTCAGTTTGCATGGAGTTAATTAACCATTCTTAATTGTATATATTTAAAGTGTTTAAGGATAGATATATTTTGGCGCGTTTCTAAACACAAGTAATGTCAGTGAGATAAATGTGATATTGGAATTCTGACCACAAATATGAGGATAATATCAACCACTAAAATTGTTTATAAACCAGTGAAAGATCCGTAACATTTTGTTTTAAGTAGACAAAGTTTGAAATCCCAATGACCCACTAGGAGAATAAAACCACACTATGCCATGGTTTAAAAACAGTTTTACTCTTTTACTCTAACGTGGACAATTAACATAAGATAAATTTGAATTAACAAGCCAGCTGTGGTTCAATACACCGTAATGCCCATTAAGGGCAGATGCAATTGAGACAGAAATCGTGGATTTCTCAGCAATCCACTAGTGGCCACTGAGAGCTACAAAACCTGATTGGAAATCTGTCTCCCTTACAAGGGATTTCAATTCTTCACTTTTAAAGATCTAGCCTCTGAATTCCAATAAAACACTACTGTTCTCGGTCTGCCTTGACAATGCCCCCTACCCCCGCCAATGGTTATCTATCCTCTTAAGATTGAGTTCCATGGGATTCACAAAGCTGAACTCCCATCTCTTAATTACTTGCTTACTTACAATGCTTTTGCAAACTGCTGGCTTCACCTTAGCTAGTATTGCCCTAGAATTTCTGTAACCTCCATTTCCAAACTGCACTGAGCTTTAAGTGACTCCCAGGGCTACTTCACCCACTCCAATGATTTGCCACCTTCTCAACTCCCCAGGAAATTTCCTGAGCCTTAAGCACACTGATGGCTCCCAGAGCTTCTTTATGAACTGCAAACCGCACAAAGTTACAATTGCAGTTATTTCCCCCCCCCGCCAAACACACACACATTGAAACAGAGACCATTTTTAACCTCCACCCATCTCCATGATGACATAATCTTTCAAAGTTCATTGAATGCTTTTAAACTAATTTAGCTCTAACTCCAAAAACAAAACACCTTTCTAGACAACAAATTTGCAAGCAGACATCCTGTCCCATCTCCAGCTAAGTACGCTCAGGTATTGTTCTGTGATCCTACCTTTTATAGTTACGAACTGATTGAAAATTAGTCTGACAGTAATAGTGATTATGACAGCTATTGTCAATTGCAAAAACCCATCTGGCTCACTATTATCCTTCAGGGAAGGAAATCCTGCCATCTTTGGCTCATTTGGCCTACATGTGACTTCAGATCCACAGCAATGTATAGTTGACTCTTACCTGCCATCTGAAATGTCTTAGCAAGCCATTCAGCTTAAGAGCAATTCAGGATGGGCAGCAAATGCTGGCCTTACTAGCGATGCACATATACCATGACACAATAAAGGAAAAAGAATCTGCAAGTTCACAAAGCACCAAATGTTTTTAAGTGTAATAGATTCCAAGTTGCTTTAATAACATTTATCCCATTTTTCTCCAGTTTAACTTTTAATCTTTCCAGAACAAAGCACTACCTCTGAAATGTTAACTTGAGCCATGAACTAGACATTCAAGCTAGCAACAAAACTAATAAGCAGTGCGCAGAGGTGAAAGATTCGAACACAACATTTAAAATGTACATAAATGGGCAAATAGAGGTATATATTTCCTCTGTAATTTATTTTTAAATTCTTGTTTTCACTAATTTTTGTTTATTTTTCAAAACAGGCTTTAACAAATAATGAGTGTTCTAATCACAGTTTTGGAAGCCTTGGATCGTTAAGTGACAAAGAGTCAGAGGTCTGTATGGAGTTTTTTTTTTTGATTTAGCCCACATTTAGAATATAGAACATCACATCGCAGTACAGGCTGTTCGACCCTCGATGTTGCGCTGACCAATGGAACCAATCTAATGACCCTCTAATCTAAATTATTCCAATGCTATCCATATGCCTATCCACTGACTATTTGAACGCCCTTAAATTTGGCGAGTCCACAACTGCTGCAGGCAGGGCATTCCACGCCCTTACTACCCTCTGAGTAAAGAACCTACCTCTGACATCTGTCCTATAACTACCACCCTTTAATTTAAAGTATGCCCCCTCTTGTTAGCTATCTCCATCCGAGGAAAAAGGCTCTCACTGTCCACCCTATCTAACCCTCTGATCATCTTACGTACCTCAGTTAGGTCACCTCTTAGCCGCCTTTTCTCTAATGAAAATAACCTCAAGTCCCTCAGCCTTTCCTCATAAGACCTTCCCACCATACCAGACAACATCCTGGTAAACCTCCTCTGCACCCTTTCCAATGCCTCCACATCTTTCTTATAACATGGTGACCAGAACTGTACGCAATACTCCAAGTACGGCCACACCAGAGTTTTGTACAGTTGCAACGTGACGTCACGGCTCTGAAATTCAATTCAATCCCTCTACCAATAAAAGCTAACACACCGTACACCTTCTTAATTTAGGGCTATAGGTTTGGAATTCATATTTAATTTTGGAAAGTAATGTTATACGAAGCACATTGATCAAAATTACTGTTCTCAATTATGTTAAGGGCATTTTCTTAAAGTTGCCCGTGAGTGTAGAATTTGTGTAGATGCATTTTAATTTTGATTCAATTTTTAAAAAGTAACCCAAGGTACAAATTTTAATCTTAAATAAAGTAAACGTTACCCTGAAAGTTATTTGAGTCAAAAGTGACAAAGTTATTAACTAGAAAATGCAGATAAAGGGAAAATACTTAAAGATGAAATTTCAAATTAATCTGAGGTATTGTTTTGGGCATGTTGTTCGAGTTCCTTCCTCCAGAAGTGAAGGGATTGAAACTTGAGGTTCAATTAGCGGCTACAAGAGTTTCTATAGTCAACCAGTTAGTTTTTAGGATTCAGCAGGTTTTTGGGAGAGCAAGGCAAGATTTCCTGTTCCTTACTAATTCCAATCATGGTCTCGGTATGCGCAGATTGCCTGGACTTTTTTTGATTTGATTTCTTAATATCTTCTTCTTTGTCCTCTCTCGGCATAGAGCCCATGCTGAAGTTTTTTCTGAGCTCTTTGAGATTCTGCACACAAAATGGCCATTTACACCTCGTCTTTAGACAGTTCCAGAACTAAAGGCTGCTACCCCATATTGTCAAATCATGCTGCCATATTAGGTATTGGGTTAGCATAGAGACATCCTATTCTTTTTCTTTTAGCTGAGGTAATGCGCTGTTTAAATGTCTTAGCCATTCACATAAATGGTTTTCATTCGCCCAGGTTTGAAGGAATGGGAAAGAGGTATTCACATTCCAAGAGAAGCCATAATTAGTTTCAGTTTACCTATGAGGAAATGCACAAATGTCTTTACATGTCTGGATATGTTTTCCTATAATCTGTTTAAAGCTTTCTGGAAGCTTGACCACGTTGAAGCTGACTTTGTTTAGCAGCCACCTTTCAGGCTTTTTGTGTCTTTTTAAAAAGAAAGATTAATTTTTTTTTCACAAAAAATTATCAGGGCTATTCATTTGTGATGCAGAAAAATCTTTCTAGGCAGAAGTACATCAGTTAGGTTCCATTTGTGTTTTTACTACCCAGTTACAAACACGAATAAGTCTCGAGCTTCATGGTGCAATCTTGATGTTGAAATAGAACACATCAAAATATCATGCATGATAATGGCTACCCTGATCAGATCATTGTTCGTTGTATATTGTGTAGACTTAAGAATGGGCCTAAGGCTGCTACTTTTGGTCTGGAAAATGCCCAGTCTACTGCAAATTACTTTGGACAGATAAGGTTTCTCAAAATTTTGTACAATCAAAGTTAGCCCTTTCACGCTGTTACTTTGCACTAGCAACACGTGGTATTCTGCACTAACGGGATGCTGTTGTCAGGCCAAAAAGATATTGTTCCCTTAGTACAGATGAGAAATGTGACATATGAATGTTAGTGCCAGTGTGATGCCAGCTAGGTAGACTGTATATCTCAGCGGCTGGCAGATCATATCAAAAATTCCTTCTACACACGAGCTAACCAGTCTTTGCTTAAAAAACTCAAAATAATATTCTGACATTAGGTATGACTCTGGGCAGTACTTGTTGAACAATCCAGATTGTGCTAAAAATTACAATGTCAACCAATTTAATATTATCAGTCGGGTTCAGTTTGGGACGCATATGTGATTGTCCAATTTGTGGCCAATGCCATCTCTGACTTTAAGACAGTTGTACTATAATTTGATGGCACTCGTGGTATTGAGGTGCAATTGTTTAATGAACTGCTGTCTGAGCATATCCCTACTGGGATGGAATTTCACATTGGCCCCAAGCTCTGACCTCTTGCAGGGGAGTCGGGTCTCACAATAGGAGCTGTCTAGTGGAAATGCCTTTGGCACTGCATAGAAAGTTTTTCTGAATGCGCTGCTGCACGCACTTCATTTCCGTGTCCTTGCCTAGTGCTCTGTTGCCATCCGGTGAAGGAAGACCTTGATAGTGGTGCCTCTTCATGGGAGTCCTCCTGCTTGCCATTGAGAACCTCTTGTGGAGGATGTGGCATGCTGCAGTCCCGTAGAATAGCAGGATGTGCAGGTTCATGGGCTAACAAGCTGTCTGCATTTTGTTTTGCAACCTTGTGTAATCCTTGGACCATCTTTATGTAAGTTTTAATAGACTGTACCTCCTTTTCTGTTATTTGAAAAACTTTTTATTACAGTTATCTTTGCATTTCTCTCCTATGGTCCTGATTTATGGCCATGCAGTGTGGAGAGGGGTGGGGAAGGAGGAGGGCCTCTTCCTGGACCTGGCCAAACAAATCCAGGCAGTGAGAAATGGAGGTAGTCATCTGGCCCAATTGTCTGCCTACCCACTGTAACTAAATTTGTGGCTGAATGCCCTTGGAGTGGGAACACATGGTGTCTTCCAGCAGCATCAAGAGATACATGCCTGGGTGTTTTATTGACCTGTTTAAAGTTTATTTTACCATTTGATTTTGTTGAATGCACTATCCTTTTAAGGGGCTGCTCGTTTTATTGCCATTCAATTTGTTAATTTAGTTTAGTTGGTTCAACCCAAACTAGTACCCCATGCCAGAACCTGCATATATTACACACAACCTTGTCCTTTGACTGAAAGAACGTGCCTTTTTCAACAAAAAGACTTGGACAGCCGTTTCTTGATTTATTCCCCGTGGCAATACCTTGATTGGCCAGAGTTCACTTACCCGGTTTGAATTTGAACAAAAGCTTGGCAGTTAACTTCTCCCTAATGCATTCTCCGTGTCTCTACTAATCAGAGTCCACTTGCCAACCAATCAGTGCTCTCTTCTCATGCAGTCTAAATTGTTATTCCCCTTAATATTGGTATTGTTGTGACCTGTCCTGACAATGCAACACACTTTTGTTTTTGGTTAGTTTTTAATTGTGGAAAGCAAATTGAAATGTATTTTTGAGTGAGGAAGGATGGGAGTGTATGGTGGGAATGATTAAGTGGCAGACCAGTATCACCCCAACAGTAATTCTGAAAAACATGATGCATAGTTTGTATTTGAGACAGACACACTGACCCATGTGTATTATGCATTTTTAAACTAATATTAACTGTAGTTTACAAAATATAAATTTTACTATCAAGATATTTTGGAAACTCTGGACAGGACAAATGAGCATTTTCTTTAGATATCTAAATTAGATTCAATGGTAAAGTTGCTGTTGTGCAGCATTGACCCCAAAGAAAGTTGCTGCAACAGTGTGACGATATCATTGATGGTGATTTCCCCTTGATGGCAGTTTGAGCAGCATGGAGTCAAGGGTATTTCCAGGTATCTAGCAGTAATGATGTCTTCAAATAGGGCAAGCAGCCAATCCCATTCATGTGGTCTCTCCAGCAACATAACTGAAAGTTAAAAAAACACTGTCTCCTTTTAAAGTGCACTGAAAATTCACTTTCAATTAAAATTTTAACTAAGTAATTTAAATGATTGGAACAAATAAATGAAATTAAGGTCAGAGTTGAAGTGCTGATAAACCCCATTTTTCTATAGTACCGTTTTACTGGAAATGCCGGTTTTATGGAATGTCAGTGATTGCGTTTTAAATTGACAGTTACACATGCTGTGGCATTGGCTTATTCTCCTCAAACACATGAAATCACTTGAACACACACCTCTATGTTCAGTAATCAACATATTTACTTCCCGTGGCCTCCGATGTTGATATCTTTGTGCATTTTTACTATATTTCTACAGTGAACTACACAACTGGTTTTAAGGAAATTTTTTTTTACAGAATGAACGTGGTCCCGACCCATTTGTAAAAACGGAATTCACCTGTCGAAGCAATGTTTAAAAATATTATTTCAAAAAAGTGAATTTGTTTTATTATAATGGGAAAATGTGACATTCCATAATAATGATTTTAGGTTTTCAAGGCCAATATATCCAATAGAAATTATGAAATTAGTACGTCATTTAAAAAATTGTACCTCACTCAATAGTGATACCTTTTCAGAATTCTGTTTTTTTTTAAACAATGAGACTAAGTGGAAAAGGGCAAGTTCTTGCCAGTTCACAAATTTCTATTTAATTACAGCCTGGGTGGCCTTCTATGGCATACTCTTTGAGAAGGCATAGAATCACTGATTGCAAATTCAGAATTTCCACTTTGAATTGAGCATGTGCAAACTCTAGAAATTACCATCAGTTTTTAAGGACTAAAGTTGATTTAAAATTATACAAATAAGGGAACATTAGAAATCTGAAGTGTATTGCAGATACCTGATAGGTATCAGATACCCTGAAAAGAAAGATTAAGATTCAAACATTGCATGAACTTTATTGTAATGGATATCGATTAAACCAGCTGTTTATTTTCATAATTCTTAATTTGTAAAAGCTAAAACATACGGAGTTAACTTTTGTCTTATCATAGTCTTCTGACACACTGATAAGCTTTGTTTTTTTTTCAGGATCCTATCTATTTATGCTCACAGCTGTGAATTCAGTTAATGCCATCAGTAACTGTCTGCCAAAGTTAACACTGACTTCACTAAAACAGATCTAGATTCTTAGCTCTTCAGGGAATAAAGGGATTTGGCAGGTGGGAATGTGGAGCCCAGAGATCAGCCATGATCATATTGAATTGCAGAGTAGAAGTGAGGGGCCATGTGGTCTACTCCTGCTGCTGTTTCTTATATTCTAATGCTTTGCTTGTAAAGAAGATTTTTTTTCCCTAGCAAGTTGAAACCTAGATAAAGTGCAAAGATAT
This sequence comes from Sphyrna mokarran, assembly GCA_024679065.1. Lineage (NCBI taxonomy): Eukaryota > Metazoa > Chordata > Chondrichthyes > Carcharhiniformes > Carcharhinidae > Sphyrna > Sphyrna mokarran. Next base: position 47,271,154 of record JAGIQG010000011.1, on the reverse strand, counting down.
ACCGCAGGTAAATGGGAAACAGTATTGTACAGTTGAAACAATTGATACATCTTGCAGCAAAAATTTCTGCAAGTAGTACTGTCTATTTCTTCTTCTTCTGAGCTTATTAATTGGCTTCCTATTGCTTTAAATTGAAGGTGTTTTCTTCAAGGTAATTTGGTAGTGCTTCAGTGGCTGCATCATGGGAATAACAAAGCTCAGGCTTTCACCCATATATACCCCGTATTGTAGTTTTTACAATTTGGCCAACACTGTGATGGGAAAATCAGAACATAAAGACTTACTGGTATTTTCCACAACTGATAGACGTATGCAAAACTAAGCTATCTTAATAGGACCTGGGAGTTTTGTGAAAATTGATTTTTTTTTTTTGCTTACCTGGAGAATTATTTCTAATTGGAAAAGCCTCCAACAAATTAAAACATTTTAAAAGTAGACTGGGAAAATTAGAACATTATTGTGGAGTAGAGAAAATTATTGTTTCTCGTTTTTATTTATCTTCATCAACTGGCCAGGTCAATCCCCATTTGCCTGAAAGAGACAAATTAATTAATAGAACCAGGATAATAAAACCATAAAATAGCAAATCTAGCAGTGGGGCTTGCTTCACAAAGAAAAATCAGGAAGTCGCATTATTTATATAGAACTTAATTTCGACTGTACTTGGAAGATAGAACCATGTATAGTATGCAGCATCATAAGAAAATAGAAGCACTAAAGAAGGTACAGAAAAGACTTTCAAGGATAATACCAGAACTGAGAGATTAGATTGCAACTTTTGGAAACACTGAACAAACTGGGACCTTTTAGAAAAGAGAAGTTTTGTGGAAACCTGATGGAAGCTTTTAAAATGATGATTTGGTTCAATAGCATGAACTGCATATAGCATAATGTTCATAATAGCATGAACAATAGTATTCAAAACTGGGGTCTAAATATAAGGCATAAATATAAGGTATTCATTTTACGAGTAAAACTACTTTACCCAAAAATGGTTATAATGTGGAACTCATTACCACAAAAATCAGTTGAGGCAAATGGCACCAGTGCAGTTAAGCTAAACAGTGACCCAGATCTTCCAGACAGAAGGTGGATAAAGGATTGGTTAGCCAACAGAAGCAAGGAGGGATAAATGGTCCTGTTTTGCACTAGCAAGCTGTAAGGATTATCACAAGGATCAGCACTGGAGTCTCAACTATCTACACTGTACATCAGTGACTTGGATGAAGGGATCTAATATATGGTATATAATTTGCTGATGACATCAAGATCACTAGGAATGTAAGTTGTCAAGGGGAGATAGAGACTCTGCGAAGGGATATGGACAGGTCAAGTATGTGGCAAATAATTTAGTAGATATGAATATAATTTAGGAAAATGTGAATTTGTCCACTTTGTAAAGAAGAATAGAAAAGTGATATACTGTTTAAGTAGAGAAAGATTGCAGAACTCGAAAATAAAGAAGAATCCAGGTGTTCTGTAAATGAATCACTAAAATTTAATATTTGGAAACAACAACTGACCAAGTGGAGGAACTGCACCTTATCTTCTAATTGGGCTGAACACTGAACTCTCCCCTCTACCTTCACTCCAATTCCATTTATTTAATTTTGTTTCTTCTTTTCATCTCATTTGTCCATTTTTATCACCTTTTTTTCTCACTGCCATTTTTCCACTTCTCCATTCCAGCTCTCCTTATTGCCCACTTCCCTTCAGGGCAACTGCAATACTTCTCAGGCAGGCCCTTTATCATCTGTATTTCTGTTCTGCCATTCACACATTCTGAACACTTGATGAACACTTTTAGCACTTTTCTCAGCTGCCTTCATTCATATTTACATTCCCTTTTTCCAATTATATCTACTTTTTCAAGCCCCCTCTGGATCTTGTGTTTCAATAAAATCATTTTACGGTCCTGTAAATGCAATGGTTGTAGGCTTTTATCTGCTAATTTTTCCTTTAAGGACTTCTATCTATTTCAGGAATCAACCCAATGAACCTTCTGAGAGCAGCCTTCCATGTTAATATATCCCTCAAGTAAAAGGACTAAAACTGTATGGGGTTCTTCAGATGTTGTCTCATCAAAGTCCTGTATAGTTGTGGCAAGATTTTTTTAATATTATACTCTCTCGCCTTTTCACAAAATGCCAGTATTCCATGTGCTTTATATGCTGCCCTAGTTGCTAACTACTTGTGATTCTTGTGTTAGAATACTCTGATCCTTTTGTACCACAGCATTGTGCCATTTCTCTCATTTAAATAATTATCACTCAATTTAAACTTTCTGCATCTCTTTGCAAATTGTGTTCTTAGAGCTTTTCTTACCTATCTTTGTATCAGCTGTAATACGCTCACTGCCTTCCTTCTATAGTCATCATTGCATTCCAGGCTTATCCTGGAATAATGAGCAATTTTAGCAGATAAGGCTAGGACATGATAGTATTTCATGTGGTTCAGCCAAATCTGGCAGTAAATGCCCAAAGTTGTCTCCCTATCCTTCCAAGACTTTTGGAAGTGGAAATGAGGGTCACACAATGGTGAATGGCCAGGATGAGAAGGCATAATCGTTTTATTGGACCTAGGACATTAAAGATGAGGGTGTGGTTAATTAAATCTGTAGCTGTAGAAATATTATGATGAGCACAGGACCATGTGCTCAGTAATTGAAAGTACAGTTGAAAATGAATTGGATGGTAACTCTTTCCAGGGACAGATTTGAAAGGGGGAAACGTTAGATTGTGGCAGGAAAATGTTGGTCGTGATTAATACAAGAAGGTGATTGTTGATGGCCTTTAATTGATACAATAAGAATATTAAGACTACATGAGATGCTAAGATAAGGTGTGAATATGGGAGAATTTACACGAAGGGAAAGATTTAGGGAAGACGGCAGTGAACTTAGAAGAGAGAACGCAAGTTGAGATGGAAATTGAAATACGTGAGTATGAAACTGTTTGGAGTGTAGGCTGAGGGAGCAAAAAAAATCTTTTTTATTGCACATGGAAGGAAGGTTCAGATGATTATTTTGAAAGATGAAAAAGTGGTGGAACTGAAGAAAGTGTGGAGGAGTAGGGGGTTAGGCCGAGATGTGATCTTATGAGTGTTACTCGTACCATGCCACAACGAGTGATGGAAGATCATCACTCCTCTTGTCAGATTTTCATTATGGCTGTGATGTCGCTGCACTCACTCATAATGTTAATGGATGGTAAAGGCCTCGTTTACAATTTAATGAATATTCCGGAGGAGGCTGTAATCTAGCAGAATCCATAGGGTCAGCAGTGGGAGTAATGAGTTGGACAGGAAAAAGAATACTAAGGTTAGCCCCCTTAGGTGTATTGGATGGAAAGGTTGACAGGAGAATGGGAGGAGCAATTGGGGTTGTAATTTGTAATGCAGCAGCACTGAGTGCCTCATTGAGCCTGTTGAAAGATATCAAAAAAAGTGCAGGGAAGCTCCAGGCTTTTCTAATAGGGAACCAAGGTTGGGGTGGTGGCAAGAAAGCAAGAAGACTAAGTATCTGATAGGTTGGAGTTGAGAATTGAGAGGGCAGTTGGAGGAGCTTATAGCAGTATGATAATCGCATATAGGTTGGGTAAAAAGAGTTGAAAACGAGTAAAAACTTTTCAACTTGCACTCAAGATTGACGTAAGAGTAGCAAATTTCAAGGGTGTCAATAATTCATACTACATGACGAGGTATTAATTGATTGGCAAGTTGGCTGTGATTGCCAACCAACTCATCCCTTTTGCATAATATGTTGTTCTGTTTGAAATTTGGCATTCTTGCATAGATTCTGATGAGTGCAAGACTAAAATCTTTGACAGCATCTCTCTCTCTCAAGCAAAACTTAAGTTAAAAAGAGCCAAAGTGGAAATAGGTTGCATTCATGTCCTGCATGTTACCCAAAATGGGTTCTTAGAGAGCTCCGATTTAAATATGTTTTAATTGCATAAAGTTTAGAATATGTAAAAATATGATCATAAATGGGTGGCGATAGGGTATAGTATTCTTGTTCTTTGTAGTAGTCAAACACTACAGATATAGCTCATGAACTTATTCATAGTAATAAATTGAGTCTTTTAAATAACACTCGTTAGTGCCAATCAAAGCTTGAATACAAATTCTGCAACTTTAACTAGGGCTTTCCTTGAAATTTCTGTTCAGCTGACTGCTTCCTCCCACTTTCGTTGGAACTTGCTCCTGTCTTGGTGCATTGTCTTGGTCCTGTCTTGGTGAGTTTAGATATTACCAAGCAAATGGACAAACATCTTCCCAGACTATGAATCATTGAAAATGCAAATGCAAGTGGCGATGGTTTTTGGTACAAATCTTATCCTTAGGATATTACATGGTGTAAGAAAAGCTAAAGGCTTGACGAGATCATTATTCACCCAAAATCGAGAGCTGCTCATTAAGGTGATGTGATAACTGCAAATGATTAGTACTCTTGCAGCAGCTGCGTTCAGTGTATTGGAAATTTCCTCTGTGTTGAACTTTTTATGTCTCTACATGGGAAATAGTATTCAGCTGTTCTATTACTTCTTGATCAGCACAGACTGAAGTGTATTGAGAAAAATGCATCATTACTTCAAAGATGATACCTTTTTTGCTACATCTGCCTCAACGTCTTCCCTTCCTGTTCCTTAGTGTGCCTTTAACTATCCTTTTGCAATGTACAGCTCTTAAAATTGTTGAACTTTTGTTTATGGGCCTGCAGCACAGAGCAACTTCTATCTAGGGAACATTGGGCAAAATCTTGCAAGACTTGTACTGTGTCTCCAATGCAAGATGTGATTATACACTTTTCAGTTGTTACATTTTTGGCCCTGATCAGAATGTGAAACCCAATAAGTCTACAGAGGTTATGCTCCTGTTTTGCAATGTATTGGTTGATCATGCATTGAATTCCACGTAGAATTTTGGCTGTTTGAAAAAGGATATACATGCATTGGGAATGGTGCGAAGATGTGTGATAAAATAATCTCCCATCTGTGAAAAGGCTGATCAATGAAAAAAGACTGAAATAACTTAAGCTTTGCAGTTCAGAAGGAAACATCATTACATTATCTCTCTGGTACAAGGCTGGAGCTCGGGTCCAGCTTTACAGTTCTCATGACAAGCACATTAAAGAATGCAAAGGGATGGGAGAATACCTGATTGAGGTCTCTGCAGTATTAAACACTATGAATAATGAACTCAACTTCCTTACCTCTTGTATCTTATTCCTCTTTAATTTATAAAGCCCAGGATCCCATATTCTGCCAGCTTTAGCAATTTGTGCATTATACCCAGGTTTCTCTGCTACTGTATCTACTTTAGAATTGTACCCTTAAGATTATAATTAATTTCAATCATGGGCTGTACCTCAGATCTTGCCCTTCAGTTTCAAGACCTAGTTTTGCACTTCATCCATACACTAGCTTAAACTCTAATTCTCATCAGCCTCAGACTTGGCTCCACATGATTAACTGCAACCACGGGTAAGTCAAGTTAGATTTTATCATCAATCTGGCATTATCTCATGAATAAAATGTAACAAATAGATAACATTCATAGATCATAACATTTTTAAAACTTAATTTGCATAATTCATTATAATCTGGAGAAGACAGTTTTATGTAAGATGTGATTGGGGTTCGTATCTTTGCCATGCTCTCCTGTTGTTTTACAAGAATTACTGGATTTTAGTCAGGGGCAGGTATCTTAGCTGTTTCTTTTTCATTCCTAGCCCAGAGATGCTAATTCCAAAAGTGCATTTGTTTAAAATAACTTTAGACCTTCCATAGCCATGTGACCTCTCCCATCTTTGGCGTAAAGAATTCAGAGCAATAGCCATTTCATCTGTCCTCCTCTGATTTGTCTGCCATGATTGAGCTGGGAAAAAATGACCTTTTGGGAAGCTTGGTACAGTGAAACCCTGATTTTACGTGCCCCGATTTAGCGCGAATTTGGATATAACCCAATGAATCATTGGACCTTTGTTTTTGCTCCTTCTGGGGAACTGAAAAGTTTTTGGTGAGTTAATTTCATGTTTTCTTAAATCAAAACGGAACAAACTGCTAGAAAAAGAAAATCTTTTTCTGTGAAAGATAAGCTTCACGCATTTGACGTGATCAAGTCTAAAAGTGTTCTAGATTTTGTTCGCAGCCAGTGAAATGCTACATTCAAGCAAGGAAAACTTTTTTAAAAAAATAAACTTGTTTATTAAAAAATCTTTACTAAAAAATAATTTGTTTTAATTTCTACTGTGAAACGTTTATTTGCGGAATTCTTTAATTTATTTGCCAAATGGTAAAAGTGCAAAACATGGGTCAAATAGGGTGATTAATAGGGGTGTTTTAGAGTGTTAGGTCAACATAGGGTCAGTTTGAATACTGATTTTCTTGAACCCCGATTTAGCACCACCCCACTTTTCTCGCAATAACGTTTTATGGACCCCAATCATCACGTTATAATGGGACCGCACTGTATTTGATATCCAAACTGTGTGACCTATCCAAAGTAGCTGATGGCTGATGATCATTAGTTCAGTGTTTATGAAGCCTGCTTATGAGAGGATACTGATGTTGGTGTCCACTTCCTATTTAATATGCAAGGTCTTTCATAGGCAGCATTGCTAGCATGACTCCAGTGTTGAAGATCATGACATCAAAACTGAAACCAAAATGCAATTGTGATCCCTTTCTTACTGTGTAGAACTGAAACATGGATCACATATCAGAAGCACTGTACTGGCTGATATAGTTCTTTATCTCATTGCTCCTGTTTGAACTTCTGTTGCCTTCTTCAAGACTGGACTCAATTTCTTGATGGTCTGCATAGGTGCACTTCAGCATCTTTTTCCTCAGCTTCTTGGAAATAATAACACTAGTTCCTTTTTACGAGATGCTAACTTGGACAATCGCTTCATCCCTGTAAGCCCAATATTGTCTCATAATAATTTGTGTCCTTGATGGCATTCCTTTCATCACTACTTTTTGCAGCAGTTAGAGAGTTATATCCTTTTGCATAGTTTGCTTGATCTGAGTGAGACACTTGCCTCTTATTTAATGACTCTGCTGGTTTGATGATTTCCAGAACATGTTTTGCTGTTGCTTCGCATTGAATCTGGAAGATTTCACACTTTGCATTAGCATTAATAACATTCTTCAAAGGGAGTGCAGCTCATGACAGTATGTTGGCAATGTACATCTGCTTCCCCTGCTCAAACATCAGTTCCAAACGATATCTTTGCAAATAGAGGTAGATAAAAGTGATCTGAGAACAATGCTTTGAAATAGCTTGTGCTCAGGTTCCACTGTCACTTTGCTCTCTCCCAAACAGGGACTAATTAAAATGCTAACAAGCAAAGACAATAGCTAGCACTTTTTCTCAATCTGTGCATAACATTGCTCAGTTTGAGTTAATTCTCTGGATGCCAAGACAGTTGGCTATCTATTTTGCATGAAGATTCCTCCAAGTATTGATTCATGGATATGATACTGCCATCATACACATAGGGCTCATTAGTAACATTAGCGAAGGACTTGAAGTGGGCCTTGAGGATTCCAAAATTTCACCAGGCTGGTTTTCTGCTCATTGGTGAGATTTAGGGAATGCAATAAGCTCATGCTAATACTGATAAGAATTGCTACTCAATTTTGTTCAGGTTTCTTAACTCTGGCAATTTTTTATTTTTAAATACAGTAAGAAGTCTGACAACATCAGGTTTAAGTCCAACCAACTTATTTGATAGTAAACTCTCAAGCCCTTTGTCAGGTGAATGGAGAATTCTGGCCTCAGACAGAGCATGTAACAGCACAGACAGTTTACAGACTATTGATTAAAATGCGAGTCTTTACAACTAACCTGCTATTCAAGTCTTAAAGATGTGCTCAATGTGAGTGGAAAGAGCACATGACAAAGGGCAAATGCCGAAAGCTTGAGAGTTTACTTAAACTTGGACTTAAACCTGGTGCTGTCGGACTTCTTACTATACTTAAAATATGAAATTGCCAGAATTAAGAAATCTGAACAAAATTGGGTAGCAACTCTTATCAGTTACCCTGGTCCAACGCCGGCATCTCCACATCAATTTCATATTTTGCCATTGAGACTGGACAAATTTCCAACTTATTTTCAATTCTGCTTTTGTGTATTGGCAGATGTAAGACTAACTGGCCTATAATTGTTTGGCATTTCCTTCAATTCTTTTCTAAACAATAAAGTTGCATTTCTCCAGTCCTCTGGTACCTGCCGTGTATATAATGAGGATTAGAAAATCATCCTCCAAGTAATCTGATATCTCTTCCCTGATCTCCTTCAGCAGCCTTGGAATCAGTCCATCTGGCATCAGTTTTCAAGGACTACAATCCTTTGAGTACTTCCACTCCTTTTATCATTATTTTGTTCAACATCAGTGTTTCTCCTGGATGATTCTGTTTGCGTCATCCCTTCCCTTTGTAAACATGGAACAAAATATTCATTTTAAAACCCTTCCCACAACCTCTGCATCTACACACAAGTTCCCTCCTTCATCTCTGATAGGTCCCACTTTTCCTTAACTAACTTTTAACCATTAATATATTAGTAAAGCATCTTTGGGTTTTCTCTAACGTTGCTTTATTTTTATGTTGTCATTTCTTTAAATTTTTTTCTTCATCCCTGAACTTGTTATATTCACCTAGGCTATCTGCAGTGCTTATTTCTTTGTATCTATTGTATGTTTTCTTTTTCTATTTGATAATTCCCTTATTCCTCTTGGCAACCAGGGGTGGAGGGGTCTAGATTTGGCAATACCACTCTTATTTTTGGAGGGGACGTGCCTGCTTTGTACAACCAGGATCTTGCTTTTTAGTGCTTCCCACTGGTTTTCCTGATTTATCCTCTAGTGGTGCTGTCCAGTTCACCTCAGCCAAGTTCCTTTTCATTCTTGCAAAACTTGCCTTGCTCCTGCTTTATCTCTGTCCTCATCTATGGTATTGCTGAAGCTAACTGAATTGTGATCACTATCTCCAATATGGTTGCCAGCTATCACTTTGCCCATTTTCTCTTCTTCACTCCCAAGACTAAGTCTAGAATTGCATCTCCTCTCATTCAGTTTGTCACTGGTTGCAAAATTTTCCTGAATTCACTACATGAATTTTTCTGCCTCAGTGCCCCTTATGTTGTTTGAATCCCAATTGATATTGGGATGGCTTAAAATTATTATTGTCCTCTTGTTCTTACAGGCAAAGCCTTCTCTACATATTTGTTCTTCTATCTCCCTCTTCTCTTTTGGGGTCTTTACTATACTCCAGTAGTGTGACTGCCTCTTTTTTTTTGTTTTTAAGCTCAACCCATAAACCTTTTGTTTGTTGACCTGTTCAGTATATCACCCCTTTTCACAACAGGAACTGATTCTTTAACCATTAGTACTACTCTCCCCCTCTCTCATCTCCTAGTCTATTGTGTCTGAAGACACTGTAACCAATTTTGCCCCTGTAAGATTTCTTTTAAATCAATGACATCCTGCTACCATATCTCATCCACTTTGTTTGGTGTACTCTTTGCATTGAAGTTTAACCGTGTCAGTTTCCCTTGCTGGGCACTTTTCAAACTGTGCTTCTTCTGTAATTCCAAATTTGTCACAATATCTTCTATATCATCAGCTAATGTTCTGCCTCCATTTTCCTTATCTGATCCTGGGATCCTATCCGCCTGTTACACTAGTTTAAATCCACCTCAACAGAACTTGCAAAAACCTGTGTGAGGATGTGGGTAGCAGCTCTACCTGGGTGCAGCCCTTTCATTTTGTACAGATCTCACCTTCCCCAGAATTGGTTCCAGCCCCTCCTGGCTGCACCATCTTTCCAGCCATCTTTTCATTTGGTCTAATCTTTTGCTAGTACATGAAACTGGGAGTAATCATGAGATTACTGGATTTGAGATCCTGCATTTTTAATCTATCTCCTAACTTTCTGTACTCAGCTTGCAGGTCCTCAGGCCTCCTGTCATTGGTACTATTGTGTACTACAACCACTGACTGTTCATCTTCCCAGCCCAGAATTCCCTACCATCACTCCGTGACACTATGGCACTGGAGAGACAATATGCCATAAGAATTAAGAACAGGAGTAGGCCATCTGACCTGTTGAGATAAGATGATGGCTGATTTTTCACGTGCTCAGCGCCACTTACCCGCCTCTCACCATAACTCTTAATTCCTTTACTGTTCAAAAATTTATCTATCCTTGCCTTAAAAACATTTAGTGAGGTAGCCTCAACTGCTTCACTGGGCAGGGAATTCCACAGATTCATAATCCTTTGTACGAAGTAGTTCCTCCTCAACTCGGTCCTAAATCTGTTTCCACTTATTTTGAGGCTATGCTCCCTAGTTCTAGTTCTAACCATCCTTGATTCAAGGCCACAAAAGTTTCTGTCTGTGTCTAATATTGAATCCCCAATCACTATAGCCCTGCCACTCATTTTCCACCCTCCCCTCTGAGCAGCAGAATCATGCACACTGCCATGAACTTGACCATTGCTTTGCCCTGAGAGATCTCACACCATCCCCAATGGTATCAGAAGTGGTATATCTGCTTAAAAGGGATTGACCAGAGGGGACTGCTGAACTGCCTTCTTGAGTCATTTACTGCTCCTGATGGTCACACGTTCCCTTTCTGCCTGTTCAGTCTTCACCTGTGGGGTGACCACCTTGTTAAACATGCAATTCATGACATGATTAGCATCATGGATGCTCCAGGTGAGACAACCCCAGTTGCAGCTGTGAGATCCAGTTATCTAGAAGCTGCATTTGGAGACATCTTCTAGAAACATGGTCATCAGCATCCCTCATTTCCCATGTTTGTGCAAGAGGAGCATATTGTGGATCTGTGGTCTCCTGCCATGATGACCCTCTCAATTAATCCAGTGACCCCCTTAAAATTATGTTAGTTAGAGTCATTATTTATGTTAACTAGGAAGCTTGTTTCATATCAAACACTACCTGCTACATTCTTTTCTAGTCCCTACCTACATATTAAGCAATCAATTACCAGGACTTATCCACCAATCAGCTGCTTTGATTGGTTCCACATCATTTTTTTTTTTGAACTCCACTCCCGGAAAAGCATCTCTCCCAGTTTGGTGGTCTCCACTTCCCAAAATTAAGTGAGGGCCTGAGCCTCGCACTCCTTTTATCATCTGCTCCCAGAAGCGTGTCCCTCGCAAGTCTGGTTGTCTCTGCTTCCTGAATGTAAGAGAGGGCCCTGAGCCTTGCAATTCCTGTGTCCTCTGCTTCCAGAAGTGTGTTCCTGACAGGGCTGGTGCTTTCTGCTCCCTGAAGTTAAGTGAGGGTTCTGAGCCTTGTGCTCCCTTTGTCCTCCACTCCCAGAAGAGGGTCCCTTGCAGAACTGATTTTCTCCACTTTCTGAAGGTAACTGAGGGCCCTAAGCTTTGCTCCACACCCAGAAGAGTGTCTCTCTTGCACGTCTAGTGCTCTTTGCTCCCTGAAGCAGAGTCTCTCCAGGTTCTTTCAATATGCTAAGCAGTGAGAATATCCTGGAGAAAGTGGTGTACTTTGTAGCCTGACATAGTTGCTGTAACTGAAGAACTCCATGGCATTACAATTTTGAGTAATTGCATCACCCCAAAAATTTATGTTTTGATATTCACTCACAAAATTGACTACAGTACAAATTCTTAAGAAGTAAAAAAATGATTTTTTTTACATTTAAGATGCCAGGATTGTAGTTCAAATTTGACTTCTGTTTCTTTTTTTAGACTCCAGAAAAAAAGCAACCTGATTCTGCGAGAGGAAGAAAACGGAAGGCAGATACTCAGAGTGATAATAGCCAAGGTAAGAGATGTGTAAAAATTTCTAGAGGTTATTGTTGGAGAGCCAATGCAGTCACTTCAGTTTTTTCTATTTAAAAAGACTCCACCTGGAAGTTTTACCAAGTTTCATCAGCTCACTGTTTCAGCTGCCATATGCCATATCTGCATAGATCCCTGAAAGTAGGCAGTCAGGTCGAGAAGGTTGTTAGGAAGGCATATGGAGTCTTGGCTTTTATTGGTAGAGGGATTGAATTTCGGAGCCGCAACGTCATGTTGCAACTGTACAAAACTCTAGTGCGGCCGCACTTGGAGTATTGTGTGCAGTTCTGGTCCCCACATTATAAGAAAGATGTGGAGGCATTGGAGAGGGTACAGAGGAGGTTTACCAGGATGTTGCCTGGTATGGAGGGCAGGTCTTATGAGGAGAGGCTGAGGGATTTGAGGTTGTTTTCGTTAGAAAGGAGGCGGCTAAGAGGGGACCTTATTGAAACATATAAGATGATTAGAGGTTTAGATAGGGTGGACAGTGATAGCCTTTTTCCTAGGATGGAGAAAGCTAGCACGAGGGGACACAGCTTTAAATTAAGGGGTGATAGTTATAGGACGGATATCAGAGGTAGGTTCTTTACCCAAAGGGTGGTTCGGGAGTGGAATGCCCTGCCTGCAGCAGTTGTAGATGCGCCAAGTTTGGTGGCGTTTAAGAGGTTAGTTGATAAGTATATGGAAGAGAAGGGAATGGTTTAGTTTGGAGGGGCATTGCTTTTTATATTGGTCGGCGCAACATCGAAGGCCGAAGGGCCTGTTCTGTGCTGTGATGTTCTATGTCCTATATAGGAAAATCCTTCAAATCAGAAAGAAGCTTTCCACCACATCCTCCTATTCAGTACCTAGAGAGACTAGATTGAAGTTTCTACTTTCATATTTAATTGAAAGCACAAATATCTGGGTGGCAGATCTGAGATGGTAACAACCAAAAGTTTGTAATGTTTAGTAACCCAAGGAAATCTGAAATGCTGGGATGAAGTTAGAATGACAGTCAGCAACCTGGGAAGGTCCACTCTTTGTGGCATTGCAAGCATTTTAAAGGAAAAAAATGAATGTAATGAGTAAATGTCCAGAGACAGTGAAACACAGAGCACTGAAGTAATATTTCCAGCAAGAGTCTGTTCCTAAATCCCTCATTTGCAATATCTTGCATTTCTTTCAATATTCAGTTATATGAAATTAATTTTTAATGTAAAGCAATTTCTCAAGACAAAATCTGCACAACTGTGGTGTAGACAATGTTCTGTGTGGTTGGTTAAAGTTTAGATGGGTTTTGGGCTTGTCCATTCTTCCAAAGTATATAGTCCCAGCCTGTAGTTTAAAACCGTTACTCCTTATTTGTAGCAAGTATGTTGATACCCCTACACAGGATTGGAGTTTTTCATAAATGCCTAGAACAGTGCAGGAGAGGCCATTTGGTCCATTGTGTCTGCACCAACTCTCTGACAGAGTATCTTATCTAGGCCCTTTACTCCGCCCTATCTCTGTAATCCCACACAGTGCCCATGGCTAATCCATCCAACCAGCACATTTTGGGATACAACGGGGCAATTGAACATCACTAATCCACCTAATCTGCACATTTTTGGATTGTGGGAGGAAACCAGAGCACCCAGACAAAGTGAGAATGTGAGAACTCCTCCTTCCGCATATCTCTCGCTTCTCAGTCATATGATCTGACACTTCCTCATCAGCATTTTGTATTCCCCTGATGTGAACCCTTTAATCTACACTTCCTCCATAATGGACCAATGTACTAATCAGATTGTGTCTCACAAACAAGCAAAATTGTAATTTTATTTTCCTTTAGGTTTCTGTGTTGTTTTCAGTATGCGTTCTTTTTCGTGTGACCAGGTGCCAACATGGTCAGCCTCTCTGTACTGTCTGCCAAGCCCCTCTTCTCCTGCACCAATCCCTCCTCCCCTAACTCTCATATTAATTATCATTACGCAGACGTAAACCTAACTACTGCTCTGTCTCACCTCACACAGAATGGCCTCTTCTCAACTACCTGACCTCTAATGGTATGTGCTAAATCAGCAAGCTCTACTGTGATCTCCAGTTGTCTGGTTTAGCCTGATATTCCTTCTCTAATGTCTGGTCCTGCTTTCTAACTGAAGCCCAGCAAAAGGTTTGTGTAGGTGGTCCTTCTGAGTAAACAGCAAAGCATAACCGAGGGAATCAGGAGAAGTAAGGATTAATTTCTGTTAAAGTAAACACTTTTGTGTGTGTTACAATTTTATGTATTGCAGGTATTTGCGAAATGTTGTCTCATCTGCTGGTCAGAGTTGTTTGTACTTTGTCTAGCCTTAGAAATTTCCACATTGCTGAACACTTGAGCAGAGCATAGTTTCATGTTTTAACTATTCACATATTAATTGCATTTCTATCATCTTCCCCACATGTGAGTGCTCAGTACTAATTTCTTCAAAGTATTTATCAATTAATTGAGTATTGAACTTGAGGCAGGACGAATAGGCACTTGAGGGCCATATAGCTACACATTATGTTGAAGCCTTCAAGTATTTACTCAGGCACTTGAACAATTATGACAAATTAAAGAATGAAGAATATCAGGCATTCTACTGGAATGCATTGGTTGCCTTGCTATTTGTGTCAAGTAAATATTTTGACAGGTGCCTTCAATTCACCATGACAAGAAATGGCTAAACAGAGCCAATCTGATCTCAAGTCAAAGATTGTCATTTACTGAGGATTGTTATTAAAATTCCACCTCAGCTGACCACCTTGAAAAATTTAAAGCACAAAAATTTGAGCAGTTGCTGTAATTCTATGCTTAATGTACTGTTCATCCTGTAATGTATGCTATAGAATTACTATAAAATATTCAGGGAATCCTACAAGTGAATATAAGTTGATATCTGATTATGTGGAGAATTAGTTAACTGTAAATAGTCCACCTTTGAAGCACTGACTACAGCCGCTGTATATGCCAAGAACTAACCATGTTTACAGTGCATTAGTTTTCTAGAGTCTTAGATTGTAGAACTAAATAAATTCAAGCAGCTTTAACTTCAGTTGCCATATGTACGGTTGACACAGATGTGCACAGATCTGAAAAGTGAAAAATCTGTGACATCACTGCTAAATCTGAACCTGTTTGCATAGACCAGTGATTTTCAAATATTGCTGTATTAGGAACCCCAGCAAGCACTGACAGACTCCTAAGAACCCTTCTATTTCTGAAGAACTGTCAGCTACCAAAAGGAAAACTGTTAACATTCCTTATTAGTGTATAGCAGCATAAGGAACATACTACTCAACAAAATCTAAAATCAGACTGACATGCAATGATACATAACAAATACATGTAGAGAAATCTAATTTGAGTTAATGGACAGTAATTTCAAAACCTCAATAGACCTATCCAATTTAGTTTAAGCTATCTGTGGCCTATCCACATTTTCACAACATAATAGGTTTAAAATATTTGCAAAAGATGCAAGTAAGACGAAAGTAATAAATGTGCAAAAATATCTCAATTTTATGGGGATGAGAATAAAACCAAGAATGATAAAATGACAGCAGTGAGAAGTATTTTAAGGCCATCAATATAATTCAATATATTAAACAAAACTAGACAATATTGAAATACATGGATTAATAGAGATGAGTAAAATTGAAATAAAAAAGTAGACAGCAAATTCAAAGTGTTATGACGAGGTTAAGAAAAAATTTAAAACAATTGGAATTGTGAATTTTAAGTCATAAAGGAACATTCTGCATACAAATAATACAAGAAGAATCAAGGGTAGGGATAGGGACATTAAAGAATGCACGAAGTAAGTTTGCAAATAATAGTGGAATGGCAAAGATGTTGAATAACTAATTTTCCTCACTACTTACCAGGCTGCTAACAAGGTGGTCATGGAGTTAGAAGCGATCAGAAAAGCTGTAATGACATTCAACATGGAAAGTAGCGGTATTGCATCTAGCTATATTGAAAGTTTAGAAGAAGTAGCAAAGGCACTAATATTTAATACAATTAAAAATGCACTTGAGAAAGGAACAGTACCAGAAGACTTGCACGCAATTAACTTGATTCCTGTATTTGAAGAGGGAAGGTGAAACAATTTCAGGGAACTGCTGATCAATTAGCTTAATATCAGTGGTAGGAAAGATAATGGAATCGTTACTCAAAGATGTAATAGGGAAAAATGTAGGAACCAAAAGATAAAGTAATCAGAACAGATTTCAAAATGGAAAACTGAGCTTGACTAATCTTACTTTTTTGTTTATTCATTTATGGGTTTCTCTGGCAACAACAGAATTTTTTATCCATTCCTAATTGCTCTCCAGGAGGTGATGGTGAGTCACCTTTAGAACCATAGCAGTCTTTATGGTGTAGATACTTCCACAGTGCTGTTAGGAAGTTCCAGAATTTTGATGACACTGATGATGAAGTAACATCAGTGAGAGGACATGATTTACAGCTGCTGGTTTTCCCATACATTACCTTCCCCTTGTCTTTCAAGGTAGTAGTGGTCACAAATTTTGGGAGCTGCTTTCAACAAAACCTTGATGGATTTATGCAGTCCATCTTGTAGCCATAATGTGCACCTGATGAAGCCATTGAGTGCTTATGGTGTTGGATGGGATGCCAATCAAATGGGACACTTTATCCTAGATGGTGTTGAGCTTTCTGATTGTTGGAACTGCTCATGTAGGCAAATGGAGAGTATTCTATCACACTGTCTTGTAGACGGTAGACAGGTTTTGAATCAAGATGTGTGAAGATGTGCTGCCCTTAAAAAATGACTCTAAATGGGGCAGAAGAGCAAAGAAGCCCAGGGCACAGATGGACAAATTGCTAAAAGTATAAACAAAAGCAAGCTAACCACTGGAATTTATTTGTGGAAGGATGGAATTGAAAACCAAGGAAGTCATATTAATTTGATATAGAACCTTGCTTAATCTGCAGTTTGAATGCTATCCACAGTTCTACCTCCATATGATAAAGCATAAAGGGATTGGCAAAGGTGCAAAAAAGGATTTACAGAAATGATAACCTATCAAGAAAGATTGATTAAGCTGGACTAACACTCCCCTTTAGAAAAGGGAAAACTGAGGGGTGGCCTGATAGAGGTCTTTACAATTATGATAAAATTTGGTAAGCTGGATGTAGATAAATATTCCTGTTAAAGGGAGACATGCACTAGATGTCACGAATATAAAATAATTACTAATAAAATTAATAAGGAATTTAGGAGAAAATTTATTCAAAGTTAGAATGTGGAACCTGCCACAAAGAGCAAAAGTATAGAATAGAGGTATTTGAGGAGAAGCTGGATTAACATAAGAGGAACAAATGAATAAGAATATGTATATGGGTAAGGTGAATAAGATTGAAGAAGAGTTGTGTGGAGCATCAACGCTGGCATGGTCCGAATGTCCTGTATATTCTATACAATTCTACTTGCATGTAACCTATATATTTGTTTACAGCTGCAAATGTCACTTCTCTGTCATGTCCAGGTAGATATAAAAGCAAAATATTACAGAAAACTAAATGATCTCTATTAGAAGAAAGAGAAGCAGAATAAACATTGTGACCATCGGAACTCAAGAACTGAAATGTTAATGCTGTTTCTCTCTTCACAAAGCTGTTAGACACATGGTATATGAGTATTTCCAACTTTTAAACTTTATAGGAAGCATTTCCATTATCTGCAATATTTTGCTTTTGTACCTACCTGGACATGATAGAGAATTGACTTTTGAAGCTGGGTTATATAGGGATACAAAAGAATGTTCTAGTTAAGGATCAAGAGCTTCTGGACATTCTTGGGAATCAACAGATTCCTATGGGCCGTCCAACATATTTTATGGCTCACCTGTCTCTTACTATAGACCTACTGGGGATCTTCTGTGAATGTCTGTATAGGCTATGTATGTTTATTGATGTCTCTTTTTTACATCCATAGGTGATTAGGTCCGCCTTGTTGGCCAACAAGGGGCATACATGCGGTGGATTGTGCGAGGGCTGCTCTTGGATGTTGCTTCAAGAGTTGCCTAGTGCTTCATGTCGTTAGTGTATGCTTAAACTGGACCAATTGATGGGCAACATGACAACTCAGTGACTATCACTGTTTGCTGTGCAGATACAGGATCTCCGACTTGGGTCGGTGTCTGTAAGAGTTTGAACATTCTCCCTGTGCTTGCATAGGTTTCTGTGGATGCTCCAATTTCCTCCCACACATGAAAAACGTGCTTTTATGCTGATTGGTGTTAATAAATTGTCTCTAAATTGGACGTCCCTTAATCTGGCGCACATATAATTCTCTAGATTTGCAGCCCTTTATTGTGGAGTCCAAGAAATGTAAACAAAAGTCGTAGGTAGAAGAAGAATTGGAATGAGGCACTGAGTGTTAAAATGGGTGGCGCGGGCTTGTCGGGCCGAAAGGCCTATTTCCTGTGCTGTGTTCTTTGTTCTTTATACGTATGCAGAATTATGTAGCGTATATAACCCAATTCTTGATGAATTTCGCATTTGTGTCCATGTAGATGGTGGATTGGTGTCCTTGCTGCAAAGTAATCATAAATGCTTAAAAAATTGTATCTTTCCACATTGGCAGGAATGTTAGCACACCTTTGGAATTTTACCATATTGTATTTAGTTTAAGTTCCAAGTGTATTGGAATGACAAATAGTGGGTCATTGAATGGAATCTAAATTGTATTGTTTGAAACAAAATAGAGAATTTACTGACCAGGTGATGATTCTCCCAACCCAAAAATCAAGTTAATTTTAACTGGTTGACTAATAATGCTATTTCTGATATTATATGGTTATGCAACACTTTGGTGTTCCAGCATCTTGTGTTGTACTAATAGGCTTCTAATACATCCCTGTAATTCTCAGCATAGCAAATTTCCTAATCGGAAGGAAGTTAAATTGGTGCTTCATTGTAAACAACTCTTGAAAACAAAATGACTAACATGACAATTGATCTTGGCACTCTGCATTAGTGGTGGGTGGATGTGTGTAACAGGGTGGTGTAGTGTCTTTTAAAGTAAGATATTTTGGGGAATGTGGATAAACAATGAGATGTGTTCCTGTAAAGTTCAATAGTTTGTCAAGGATTAACTAGAAGTCTGTTCACAATATGTTAAAGACAATTTGGGAAATAAATGTTTCAGTTGACAGTATATTATATACAGTTGTATATTATCAGATAATTATTTTTATTTTCTGTTCAGGTAAAGCTGGTGGAAGAGGACATAAAATTAGTGACTATTTTGATGTAAGCGCTTTATAAATTATTTTGAATCATAGAATGTTCCAAAATGTTTATTTCTGTTTACTTACTTAAACTTGAGAATACAAATTCTAAAACTTGGTGCATATTTGTTCTTCAAAAGCAGTTGCAGTAAATGTGATTTGTTGGCATTCCATTTCTGCTTTTTGCTATGCTGATGATTTCCTGTGCTGTGCCTTACCAGGAACTTGTTAATTACAATAGCATTGTTTGATTTTTATGGATTAATTTGTTGAGGCTACTATTTTAATAAAAACTGTTTTAGTTTTCTGAATGTCTCAAGAATATAGGAATTACAGAATGGATTTTCTTCAAATTTTCCAGTACACAGGTGGTAATGGTACCAGTCCAGTGAGAGGAGTGCCACCTTCAATTCGATCCCCTCAGAATTCCTTTTCTCATTCTGCTACTTCATCTGTAAGTTTGAAATTTCCCATACATTAAACTGTTAGCAAACCTTGACCTCATATACTGATATGTATAAAAGGTTGTAGATCTATTCTTGGCAAAACAAAAACTTCTCTGATTTTTAAGTTTTGAGTGTTAGCTGACATTATATAATTTCCATTAAAAGCAGAAAAAAATTAGAAGCAAATAAAAAATTCTGCATACTTCCTTGTGTAAGAGCATAAAGAGTGAGCATTTATTTAGCTTTATTAAAGAAATCTTGCGTGGTGGTATAAAGTATCAGAAAAATGTGAAAGGAATGGGCTTTAACTTGAGTAATATGCTGCCTGAATTATCTAGGCACAGAGAAAATAATAAACTGCACATTCAAAAAAGCATGTCATCAAGTCTATTTGTACGATTTGAAATTAATTTCTTCCATTTTTTAAATGTTTATCGAATTAAATTATTGACAGGAAATATTTCATAACGTAATCACGCAGAACAAGTCATAATTTAAGACATATCTGTAATTAGAATAACTATTCAATTCTTCTCCATGCTCTTTAAATCAAACTCTTCAAATGAATGCTGTCTTGTAGTATGAATATCTCTTCTGAGTTTTTTAAGCAACCACACATATTTGTACTACTTGCTCAAGGCACTGATTGTCTTGTAAGGTGCACCTATTCATTCTACTGAAGGCAGTGAATTATATTTCTGTAACCCATTTGAAGTATGAAAATGTCCTACTGCACGTCATAGATTTTGAAGCTTTGGAGAATTACGAGAGGCCTGAAGTTTGATCAGAGTGAGAGACTTTTGAAGACAAAAAGATTAGGAAGTTGGATAGGTTTAGGGAGGAAGTTCTGGGTAGCAAAATTGAGGTAGGAGGAGTGTGCAGAAAGCCAGGGTCAAGATAACAGGTCACAGGGCTGGAGACAGTTGCAAAAAAGTTGAGACACAAAGCAATTTGCAGATAAGGGTGAAGATAAGCTCAGTCTTTTGGAGGCACAGAGACTTAATCTAAGTCACTAAGCAGAACTGTGATGGGGAAGTAAGAGGACACATAGTAGAGGTTTTGACCAATTAAAAGCTAGAGAAGTTAAAGCCAATGCAGTAGGATATTCAAAAAAGATCCACAAGTGACTAAATTATGGGGAAGGTTCAGTGTAGTTGGGTGGTGCTGTACAGTGTTGCAGAAGCAAGAAATATGAATGTTACTGGGAATGAGTAAAAGTGAAGAGGTGGTCTTGTCAATGACTTGTTCAGCTTGATTGAGCAGCCCTTTAGGGCAATGGAGTCCATTGGAAGGGAGCATTATTCAATTAGAGGATACTATTCGGTTTATTATTATATGTATTAGTATTTAGTGAAAAGTATTCTTTCTTGTGTGCTATATAGACAAAGCATTCCGTACGTAGCGAAGGAGCAAAGAGTGCAGAATGTAGTGTTATAGTTAGGGTATAGAGAAACACTTAATGCGAGGTAGGTCCATTCAAAAGTCTGATGGCAGGAAAGAAGCTGTTTTGGAGTCATTTGTTATGTGTCCTCTGACGAAGTTATACAGGCTCGATGTTAACTCTTTCTCTCTCTCCACAGATGCTAGCAGCCTCCTGAATTTATCCAGCAATTTTTTAATTAATAAATTTTATTTGTGATGAGTCACTGTCAAGCCTTTGAAATATACGCACTAGTGAAAATCTGGACAAAACAGTTAACCAGTTAACTGTTTACTAGACATGGTAGATAATTTGGAAGCAAGTTAGTCCAGATTTTCCCTGCTTGAGATCTGCAACTTAGTTTACATCAACCAATTCAAATATTTGTTAGTAGCATTCATGTATTTTACCAAAAGATTTTAACTAGATAACCAAGTTAGTTTTTTTTTCAACTTCATTTAACTTTCAACAGCATTCCCTTTGTCCACATGCCTTCACTTATTAAAAATGAGGGTCATTTACCTGTCCCTTTGCAATTACTAATCTAATACCCCACTCAATGTTGTAAAAATTTTTTTTTGTTTTAGGTTCGGCAAAATAGTCCATCCCCCACTGCACTAGCTTTTGCAGACCTTTCCGTTTTACAGCCAAAACTAATTTCTATCTCCTGCAAGACGACTCAGGTAAATGCTGATTGAACGATATTGTCTGAATTGAGCTGGAACAGCTTGCTTCTTGTAAATGAGATGGCTGTTTCCTTTGCTATCTCCTTCAGTTTATGTTCCACGTGTCACCTGCCATAACTTTTAATGCTGCTCCTTTCTAAATTTGTTGTGGAGAGTATATGATTATTTCATTCGCCTTCATGGATAAAGAGAGTGGATGGTGTGTTTGTGTGGGGGAAGGAGGGGAAATTATATCCTGTTGGAATTTCATGGCATTTATCATGTTGGGTCTCTAGCATCTAATCATTCATTTTCACTTTTTTTTTTAAGCACGCTGTTTACTTTAGAGCTCCCATGAGTCCTCCACTTGCTTTTTAAATTAGAGGCAGGCTGCTTGCATGATTTCTGTCTTGCTGCCTTTTCTATTTGAGGACTGGTATTAATGCTTTACTATAATGTTAGGTGTAGTTTCATTGTTTCCAATTTACCATGTAATGTTAAATTTACAGTGCCTTTTGACATTGAGTCTGGCAGTTTTAATATATTGCAAATTAAGTATGCAAACCTTGAGCACAGGATTTAAAAAATGTTTTCCTGCAATGTATGCACTTTGGCATATTTTGATTGTAATAATTAATGCCTTATTTTTATGAAGACTGAACTCACCATGGGAAAATTGGCTGCACTTGAAAGCAATAAGAATCTGGATCTTGAGAAGAAAGAAGGCAGAATAGATGACTTGCTGAGAGTAAGTAATCGTGTTAATGCGATCTGCTGATTACACTCCACCAGTAGCAGGTGGCTTTCGAACCGATATTACTTAAATAATCAAGTGAAAACTATTAAACAAGGATATTTAAATGCTGACAAAGGAAGTCTGAATCTAAATCTTGCTGCACAAGATATAATGGAATGATTCTTGCAAGAATATTTGTAATGAGCTTGATTTCTGAAATCTTCCCAGGTCAACATTGCTATGACAATGAGGAATGTTGATGATCAATAACATACTTCTCTCATTTTGGAAGAAAAAAATCAGTGTTAATTTTCTAACAAAATAAGTTGCATATTACCAAATAATTGGGATTCATTTCAAGATGAAACAAAAGTAATTTAAGTAAATAATGTATCCAGTATTATGATTTGAATTGTGTTACATAACTGCAACCCATTTGTTTTTTAATATTTTGAACCTTGTGTGACACTACTATTCAGTAATTTACTCTTGTATTTTGTCTATAATATTATGCAATCTTATTAGTAGCTCAGATGCATCCTTTTAAGGCTGAAAAAGCAAATAATTATTTCTTTGCTAGATATTAGGCTTGTGGCTATTCTACGTACTTCCATGCTTTGATTGGAACTAGAGCTCACGGTTGCCTTTGATTCATGTTCTGCTTGTTCCATCTGAATAGTTCAAACTTGTTAGTTTTGCTGATATGCTTTGGTTGGAAATGTTAATTGTCCACTTCAGTCTTGTCCAATCTTTTGTGTGCGAGGGAGTCCATATTTCAATATTTTTCTCTGTCAAAGGACAAATGATTATATTTCAGTAAAATAAGGTTTCGCAACACGAATTTTTAAATTAATCAATATCCAAGCAATAAAATGAAGGTTTCAAAAAAGAGTAATTAATAAGTGCCAGAGTTCACCAATAAAATTTTTTTGCTTTTTCACTTATGAGGCAGAGAGAGACAGACAGGTCCTGATTTTACCAGCCTTTAGGCCAACAGGGAATGCTGTTCTGCGAGTCTCACCTGCCCTGATTTCAGGGTGGCCATGCTGATATTTGGAAGCAAGTTAGTCCAGAGTCTGCCACAAGTCCTGGTCACGAGAAGGGGCGGGAAACCGGAGCTAAGGAGTTAGGTTTAACTAATACTGAACTTCCAATCACATCAAATGACACCCACTCCTTGCTAGCACCAGCAGAAGCCATACAAAAATGGGGTTTGAAGTGGATTGCCTTTCAACCTGGGTTTTCTTCTTCTGGCTTGGTCTGTGGGAACATGTTGTGACTCACCCCAGTCTTGGAGCTTTTGCTATCTCTCAGACTCTCAATCTCATATGGACTTGTTCATGAACATAAACTCACTGTCGTGCACAAATCTTGGTGAATGTGTGGGCCCCTCTGGTGTCCCAGTATCGAGGATGTCATCAGACAGTCAATCACATTGAAATATTCACACAGATGACATTCCAGCAAGCCAAAACACCAAATTCTAACAGTTGTAGTTTTAAATTTTACAGATGATGAGGTAAATAGGGCATACATATTTGATTAAAGCAGGAGTTAAAATATTGTAAACCTGAAAAAATTAGTGAAACCTATCGCTATGGAGAAATTGAATATTAAATATAGGGCTGAATAAAACAGATGGGAAAGGTGGCCTGCCCCTCAGCCATAATGGGAACTGGGGTTTAATAAGGGCCAAGTGGAACTTCTGCACCTCATGGGGATGGGATGTTCTTACCTCTGGAGCTGCCAGCTAATCCGATTGGCTACCAGCTCCATCAGTCCTGATGGTGTCATGAGTTCGAGGCTGCTGCCGGGACTACAAGAAGAAGACGGAGAAGACTAAGGCTGTCTGAAGCTGTTAACCCTGTGATGTTGGCCAGAGTGTTTCGAATGATCGGGGAGGAGGCAGAGATTTGGATTTCAGGCTGTGGGGAATGGTCAAAGGGATCGGGGGGGGAGGAGGAGGATGAGTAGTGGTAGTGCTGTCCCCGAATCTGAAAAGGACAGCCCCAATGATCAAACCCTTCCTGCACTTTGAATGTTCCCTTTAAATAAAGTTAGATTGCTGCCAACACCTTTCTGATCATGCCAAACATTTTATGACATGGGCAGTACATTATTAGGGTCAAATGCCTTGATAACAAGCTTAATTGACCCTTGAATGTCTGTTTGAAGATGGCTGGCAGGCTGCTGATTTTGACTACCATCCACTTCCCATTCTTGTCTTGTGGGAGTGAGCTCAAGGTAAATTATAAGGTGGATACATGTCCTGTTCTATGTGCTCCCCTGACGCTACATACATCTCTGGCAAGGATATAAGATACAGCCCATAATATTATGCCGTCAGGGCATTGAATTTAGTATGCTACCAAAACCCTGGATACTCTGCATTCGATAAGGTGTAACTTTTCAAGAGTTGTTACAGAAAGGTTAATAGTGTAATTGGGAAGCTCTCATTAGTTCAGTGATTTCTATTTGAGTGCATTTTGAGAGGACTTCAAAAGCTCATCTGCAGAGAGAATCACTGATAGCAGTGACCTGGCTATCTGCATTATTCTGTTGGTACGTGGAACTCCAGAGTTGCTGTCAGTTTCAGATGATAGAACATTACTGAGCAGTGCAGGCCCTTCGGTCCTCAGCTTTGCACCAAGCTGTGAAACCAATCTAAAGCCCTTCTAACCTACACTAATTCCAATACCATTCATATGTTTAACCAATAACTATTTAAATGCTCTTAATGTTAGTGAGTCCACTACTGTTGCAGGCAGGGCATTCCCTGCCCTCATTACTCTGAGTAAAGAACCTACCTGTGACATCTGTCCTAAGGCTATCACTCATCAATTTAAGGCTATTTTCCATCGTGCTTGCCATCTCCATCTGAGGAAAAAGGCTCTCACTGTCCACCCTATCTAATCCTCTGATCATCATATATACCTCTATTAAGTCACTCTTAACCACCTTCCCTCTAACAAAAACAGCCTAAGTCCCTCAACCTTTCCTCATAAGGCATAGAACAGTACAGCACACTACAGGCTCTTCGGCCCTTGTTGGTGTGCCAAGCTATGTTCAAACTCAAGATCGAGCTACCCCACTACCTATCATTCTGATGTGTTCCATTTACCTATGCAATAATCGCTTGAAAGTTCCTAAAGTGTCCAACACCAGTATCGCAGCAGGCAGTGTATTCCATTACCCCAACCACTGAGTAAAGAATCTACCTTGGATATCCCTCCTATATCTCCTACTAGGAATCTTTTATAGTTATGCCCTCTAGTAACAGCTACATCCACCCGAGGAAATAGTCTCTGCACGTCCATTTTATCAATCCCCCTCAACATTTTATAAATCTCTATTGTTGCCTTTCATCCTCCTCCGCTCTAAAGAGAAAAGCTCCAGCTCCCTCAACTTTTCCTTATCTATCCCCCAAACCAGACAGCATCCTGGTAAATCTCCTCTGCATTCTCTGCAATGTTTCCACATCTTCTTATAGTCGGGTGACCACAGCTGCACAGAATATTCCAAATGTGGTCTCACCAAGATCCTGTATAGTTGCAGCATAACCCCATGGCTCTTAAACTCAAACCTCCTGTTAATAAACGCTACACACTATAAATCTTCTTCACTGCTCTATCGACTTGAATGGCAACCTTCAGAGATCTGTGGATATGAACACCAAGATCTCTCTGTTCCTCCACATTGAAGCATATAAGATGATTAGAGGTTTAGATAGGGTGGACAGTGATAGCCTTTTTCCTAGGATGGAGAAAGCTAGCACGAGGGGACACAGCTTTAAATTAAGGGGAATGAGTTATAGGACGGATATCAGAGGTAGGTTCTTTACTCAAAGAGTGATTAGGGAGTGGAATGCCCTGCCTGCAGCTGTTGTAGATGCGCCAAGTTTGGTGGCGTTTAAGAGGTTAATTGATAAGTATATGGAAGAGAAGGGAATGGTTTAGTTTGGAGGGGCATTGCTTTTTATTTTGGTCGGCACAACATCGAAGGCCGAAGGGCCTGTTCTGTGCTGTAATGTTCTATGTTCTATTTCTCAGAACCCTGCTGTTGACCCTGTAATCCACATTCAAATTTGTCCTATCAAAATGAATCACCTCATACTTATCAGGGTTAAATGCCATCTGCCACTGCAATGTCTCTTTGCAGCCTACAAGAACCCTCCACCTCATCCATTACTCCACCAGTGGTGTCTTCAGTAAATTACTAACCACCTTTTACCTCTCTTCCAAGTCATTGATAAACATCACATAGGAAAGGACCCAGCACTGATCCTTGTGGTACACTGCTGGTAACTGGCCTCCAGTCTGAAAGTTTTCCCTCCACCACCACCTTTTGTCCTCTGTGAGAGAGCCACTTATCCAATCAGCCAAATTTCCTTCTGTCCTACACCTCCTTACTTCTTTCATGAGCCTACCTTATCAAACGCCTTACTAAAATCCATATATATGACATCAACTGCTCTACCTTCGTCTACACACTTAGTTACCTCCTCAAAGAGCTTCCCACTATACCAGACAACATCCTGGTAAATCTCCTCTGCACCCTTTCGAATGCTTCCACATCCTCCTTATAATGCGACAACCAGAACTGTATGCACCAGAATTTTGTACAGTTACAATATGACCTTATGGTTCCAAAACTCAATCTTTTCTACCAATAAAAGCTAACACACCATATGCTGTCTTAACAACTCTATCAACCTGGATGCCAACTTCCAGGGATCTATGGACATGAACATCAAGATCTCTCTGCTCATCCACACTGCCAAGTATCTTACCATTAGCTCAGTACACTCTATTCCTATTATTCCTTCCAAAGTGAATCACTTCACCATTTTCCGCATTAAACTCCATTTACTACCTGCAACTTATTTATGTCCTTCTGCAACCTGTAACATCCTTCCACACTGTCCACAACCAATTTTAGTGTCATCCACAAATTTACTAACCCATCCTTCTACGCCCTCATCCAGGTCATTTATAAAAATGACTGACAGCAGTGGCCCCGAAACAGATCCTTGCAGTACATCACTAGTAACTGAACTCCAGGATAAACATTTCCCATCAACCATCACCTTCTGCCTTCTTACTGCTAGCCAGTTTCTGATCCAAACCTTTAAATCTCATTCCTCCGTATCTTCTGCAATAGCTTACCATGGGGACCTTATCAAACACTTTACTGAAATCCATATAGACTACATCAACTGCTTTACCCTTATCCACCTCTTTGGTCACCTTCTCAAAGAACTTAATAAGGTTTGTGAGGCACGATCTAACCTTCTCAAAACTGTGTTGACTATCCCTAATCAAATTATTTCTTTCTAGATGATTATAAATCCTACCTCTCATAATCCTTTCCAAAACTTTGCCCACAACGTATAATTACCACGGTTGTCTCTACTCCCCTTCTTGAACAAGGGGACAACATTTGCTACTCTACTGTCTTCTGGCACTATTCCTGTACACAATGACAACACAAAGATCAAAACCAAAGGCTCTGCAATCTCCTCCCTAGCCTCAGAGAATCCTAAGATAAATCCCATCTGGCCCAGGGCTCTTATCTATTTTCATAGTTTTGCTAACACCTCCTCCTTGTGAATCTCAATCCCGTCTAGTTTAATAGCCTGTATCTCAATATTGTCCTTAACAACATTGTCTTTTTCCTGTGTGAATATTCATTTAGTGCCTCTCCTATCTCTTGGACTCCACACACAATTTCCCACTACTGTTCCCTGACTGGCCCTAATCTTACCCTGATCATTCTTTTATTCCTGACATACCTATCGGAAAGCTTTAGGATTTTCCTTGATCCTGCCTGCCAAAGGCTTCTCATGTCCCCTCCTAGCTCTTCTTAGCTCTCTCTTTAGGTCCTTCCTGGCTAACTTGTAACTCTCAAGTGCCCTAACTGAGCCTTCACATCTTGTCTTGACATGTCTCCTTCTTCCTCTTCACAAAAGATTCAACTTTTTTAGTAAACCATGGTTCCCTGGCAAACACGAACAGTTTCATCATAATTACTTCTGCAAAACCAGGCCACTAATTTAAAAGTGCAATGTTGCAAGATGTGTTTATTTACAAAAGGTGCAGGAGGGGCCATAGAGAATATAATTCATGTTCACCATTTCACAATAACTTAATACCCTCACAATAACTTAATACCCTCACAATTTTAAAATCCACTTTCATGTCATGCTGTTGACGTGCACTAATTTGTAATGCAGTATCTTTTTCATGTGGTTATTTATTGAAAGCAAGTTGAGATGTACTGCATCATGTGATTTTTCTTCCCGAAAACAACACTGGTTTCTGCTACAAATAGCTACAAAGACTTTGTATTTGGTTTGATGTACATATGATTGTACTGGGATAACATAAACAAATACATTCAACTTGTATCCTGTATGACCTGTATAATTGAGTACCTCCACTTCCAATACTTTTCCGTGCTTCTTTATTTGCATCACTCCAAAATTAATTAGAACCAAGAATGTGTTTGTATTTACAAGTTCAATTATATTTTACGTTAGTCTAGTTCTTTTCTGAACCTCTTGTTTTGGAAAGCAGAATGTGGGCATCAGGTAGATTCATTGTCCTGCATTCTTGTGCCTTAGAAAAGTGCTTGTTTGTTGGCTGTTTGAAATGGTTTGAATTGTGAAAGCTGCTGCATGAATTCGCGTCAGTCTTTTTCTAATGAGCAATTAGTAACTTTCTCTAGGTTCAGGTAATTGGAAAAAGGCAAGGTATAGACCCGTAACATACTGCTAATTAAAAAACCCTTTAGGGATGATTATAATATCAAAAACCTGCATGATACAAAGTCATTTTCAATAATCTTTAATGCTATATGAGAATATCATTGAAAAATATGAAATTGGAAATGGATTGCTATGCTCTATGTGGGAGCAGTAAAATACTTTTTTCACACTTTATTTGTTGAAAGGATGTAATTGTATTTATATTTTAACATTGGTCAATGCAAAATGTTTTTAAAGTTTAGGATGTTCAGTATTTGCCAATTCCTTGTCTCAAGTTTTCTTGAATTCAGAATCTGTAGTTTGTGTAAATTGCAGGCATGCAAATCTGATCATAAAAATATATACACACCCTAATTATTGTCCTTCCCTTGGTATAATCTTTGTAACAATATTATCTGGCATTTTGACAGGCTAACTGTGATTTAAGGAGGCAAATAGATGAACAACAAAAACTACTTGAAAAGTACAAAGAACGGTTAAACAAGTGCATGACAATGAGCAAAAAGTTATTAATTGAAAAGGTAAGATGATAAGTAGAATTATAACTACACTGTATGTTTCAAGATCATGAAAGCAAGTGGAAGTAATTGTGCTGCTCTAGTTTGTTCTATTAACCAGTTTATGGAATGAGTGTACCAAATTTCTACTATGCTTTACGTGAAGAAATTTTCCTGACATTGGCCTTGAGCTGTTCTTGTTTGTAATTAAAGGTTATACCCTCTTGCTCTAAATTCTTTCACTAGAAGAAATAGTTTTATCTACTCTGTCAAATCCTTTTAATCATCTTAAACAATTCAACGAGACCCCTTTAATCATCAATGCACCTGGGAATACAAGCCTAGTTTATTCAACCTGTCCACGTAATCTAACCCTTTTTGTTCCCACATCTGCTGAGTCTGAGCTGCAGCCCCTTCAAGACAAATGTATTTCTCCTGAGAAACCGTGTCCAAAACTGAATGCAGTACTCCTGATGTGGTCTAATCAGACCTTTATACAAATAAAGCATAATTTCCATCCTTTGGTTAGAATAAAGGTTAAATATTATTCATTATTTTTATTCTTGCCACTAGCTTTTAGTGATTTTCACACACAGTCATAGAGTCCCTATAATGCAGAAAGAGGCAATTTGGCCCATCGAATTTGCACTGATCACAATCCCACTCAGGCCTTATCCCTATATAGTTTACCCATTAGCCCCTCTATCCTATGCACCTCAGGGCAATTTTAGCATGGCCAATCAACCTAACCCACGCATCTTTGGAAAATTACATGCGCCCCTAAATTCACTGCTTCTCCACAGATCTTAGCTTCTCAACATTTACAAATCTGATTGACCTCACACTTCCCAGCACACCATCTACAAGTTTTTCTAAAGTTGTACAGAACATTTTTATCTATTCAATAAAAATGCAAAAGTTTTACAGCTGTGAATGATCCTGAACTGCAGTTGTGAAGTACGCTTGTTTTCAGTTTTTGATTTTTGAATTTTTTGTGTTGATCTAAACTGTGTAAAATCTCAAACTTCCTTTCCTCCCCCTTCCCAAGTTATCTTAATGAAGCAAATTACTCCCACCTGAATGTACAGTTTTTTGTCTGTATGTTTCTGCTCTCGATAGGAGCGTTTCTGATGCATCTGCCTTTTCCTTCACTAAATTATCAAGGTACCTTAATTTATGTGATAGCTAAATAGTGCAAGGTGTAAAATAGAACCTTGTTTTTGAAGTAACCCCACAGTGGAGTGCCAGTCTTAACTGCTGTACATCTCCATCTCATTGAGCATTTGTTCTGTTTATAGCAAATGTACAAATGTTACTTTGATGCCATAAGATGTAGGAACAGAAGTAGACTATTCAGCCCATTGAGTGTGCTATTCAATGAGGTCATGCCTGGTCTAATATATTCCTCAACTCCACTTTCCTGTCTTATCCCATTGCACTTGATTTCCCTACTGATTTAAAATCTGTCTATCTCACCCTTGAACATATTATCCACCCAGCCTGTACAGCCCTCTGCAGTAAAACATTCCACAGAATCACTAACCTCTGAGATAAATTCCTTTTCATTTGTCAACCCATCACTCTGATCTGACAAGGGGAAACAATCTCTCAGCACCTATCCTGTCAAGCTCCCAAAGAACCAATATGCTTCAATAAGGTTGCTTCTTATTTTTTATCCTCCAATGAGTACAGGCTCAACTTCTGCTCCATATTTGTGATCTACCTAGTGAATCATCTTTGTATTGCTTCTAATGGCAGTATACTTTTCCATAGAATTCATTTATTCACTTCGGTGTCTCTGTCTTTTTATATATTTAAAGAAGCTGTTGTCCATTTTTATATTACTTACTACTTGATTTCTTCTCTCTTTTTGGTTATCTTTCTTTGGCTTATAAAACTTTCCCAATCCTTTGATTTACCACTATCTTTGCCACATTGTATGTATTTTCTTTCAATTTTAATATCATCCTTAACTTCCTTGGTCAATCATGATTGGTTTATCCTCCCCTTAGAATCATTCTTCCTCACTGTATCTATGTTGTGAGTCATAAACATCTGCCATTGCTCATCAATTGTGTTTTTGCTAAATTCCTTTCCTAGTCTATTCCAGCTAACTTTGCTGTTATTCCTTTGTAAATACCTTCAGTTTATCACAGTTGTTTCTGACCTAAGTTTTTCACTCTTAAACTGAATGCTAAATTCTGTCATGTTATGGTCACTGTTTTCTGGGGGATCTTTTACTCATTGTTTAGTAAACCTTCCTCATTACACATCATCAGGTCGAAAGTAGTTTATTCTCAGTTGGATCCACAACATATTGTTCTTGGAAACTGCTGCAAATATATTCAATCAATTCTTCCTTGTGGCTACCTCTACCAATTTAATTTTCCCAATCCACACAAAAAAATTAAAGTCACCCATGATTAATATACTGTCTTTTTTTAACATATCCTCATTATTGCCACATTTATTTTCTGCCGTGCGGTATAGCTACTGTTAGGGGGTTTACAGACTGTTCATCCGAGTGATTTCTTCCCTTCGTTCTTCCTTACCTTCACCGAAATGGATTCTACACCTTCTGAATGAAGATCATTTTTGCTCTTCTACATATTCCATCTTGTACTAACAAACCTACGTCACCATCCTTTCTTCCTGTCCATCCTTACAAAAGGGTTAACTACCCTTGAATATTTCCCCCCAGCTTTGACCTTCTTGTAACCACGTTTCTGTATTGGCTATAAGATCATGGTCATTAATCTCAATTTGTGCCATTATTTCACCTATTTTATGCTAATTCTGAATGCATTTCAGTAAAGAGCCATTAAGTTTGCCCTTTTAACATTTATATCCCCCTTTGATCCTATTTGCTACAAGTTTTGTTTTATGTTTGTACACCCTGTTCTTTTCTGTTGCACTCTGGATATCATTACCTATATTGCTGCCCTGCAATGCTGCCATATTCATTTTCTTTTTAAGTCTATGTATCACCTCTCCAGAAAACATCCACCTCCCACCATTTAAGTTAAAAATGCTCTTTGCTTCCCTAGATATGCAGTTTGTAAGAACATTGATCTCAGCACAATTCAGGTGTAGGCTCTCTGCTGTCCCCAATACTGATGGTAGTGCCTCACAAACTAAAATCCACTTCTTCTACTCCAGTCTTTGAGCCACGTATTCATCTCTCTAATCATATGTACCCTATGCCAATTTGCAAGTGGCTCAGTAATAATCTAGAGATTATAATCTTGGAAGCTCTGTTAATTCAGTGTCTGCAGATCTGCCTCCCGTACAATGACTCTGAGCCAAAGTCCCTCAAGTTGCAAACACCGTAGGCACGTTTGCCCTGGATCACAATATTATCTAGGATGTGCTCCCGCTGCTGCAGCCTTGACATATCATTTGTCCTGCCATCCTTAATGTGTTTTAAATAATTACTTATTTAAATCATTTGCTTATTTATGGTGCTGTTTATATATTTTATTAAATAACCATCAAGTTGTGCACTGATTTGAACTCTAGGGAAGGAATAGAATTTATCCACTTATCAGATTCTCACCAAGCAGCTAACTCCTGAGTGTCCCAAGGATCAGCTTGCACTCTGATCCTTGGGACACTCCTTTTTTGCCCTTGATTGAATGTGAATTTATAGAGAATTGAACTAGGGCTACAGTAACGAGTTAGCTAATTAATGTTCAGCTCCTGTAGCTGAGAATGAGTTTACCCTTTCTAACTGTTAGAAAGAACTTAGCCTGCTTACACATGTATTTGCAAGAAGCGCCAGATGAAAATAAATTACAGTTTTCTGAAAATAGAAGGATAAGTTATTAAAACAATTCTTGTGGTTTAGAGTAAGCAAGAGAAGCAGTCTAGCAGAGAGAAGAGCATGCAGGACAGACTACGGCTGGGGCATTTCACTACAGTGCGACATGGTGCTTCGTTCACCGAGCAATGGACCGATGGCTATGCATTTCAGAACCTTGTAAAGTAAGAATCAATGTTCCCTTTCTCTCTGTCTCTCACGCCCACCCCCCGCATCTTTTTTCTTCCCTGTAGTCTACCTTTTTCCTTACAGTTGACCACTCAGCCATATATATATATATCTCCAACAGCACCCAGCACCCCCAACTAATGCTTCCTGTGTAATTTTCTCCTTCCTTGTGTCTTTATTCACGCCACAACTACTCCCAACTCCATTGAAGATTTCCCACTTCTCCAGCTCTTCCAGTCAGAGAATCTTTCAAATATTGAACATCCTTCGGCTCAGTGAGTGAGCTGCATTGATGTAATCTTACTATCTGCTTTTTGAATACAGACAACAGGAATGGATTAATCAACAGAGGGAAGAAATAGAAAGACAAAGGAAGTTGTTAGCAAAGAGAAAACCTCCTCCAACTCAAAGTTTGCAGACCCCAGCAGCAAACTCTGAGCTAAAACAACGCAAAACCAAGGCTGTCAATGGTGCAGAAAATGATCCTTTTGTTAGGCCAAACCTTCCACAGTTGTAAGTTTATTTTTAATATTTTATTATGAAATGTCTTATTACGTTATATAGCGTATGCAGCGAGTCCATGCCTGACAAAATGTAAAAAATACTTTCTCATAATTTCATGATGATGGGGATTTCAGAAATTTTGTGCACAAGCAGTTTTCTCTATAGACATGCATGTGTTAGCCTTACATGTACTGATGCATTTCATGATCTAAATAAATTATTGTCTTTTGAACTCTTAAATATTTGCAACATTAATAAATTACTTTTTAGATTTTCACGTCAGTTTAATAAATCTGAAGCTTTTAATAATGCACTGTTATTCACAAGACTTTTCCAAACTGATGGAAATAGCATTGCACATGTTTGGGAAACTAATGAAACTGGAGCAAACTGGAATGTAGTTTATTTCACTCTGCTGTATATGGACAGTACCATTATTTCCGTTTTAAGAATCAAATTCTCTGATAACAACGTATACCAACAACTGAATATCTATTTCACAATAAAGTCAAAATTGGCTTCCTACGGTAGAGCCCACAAGTGAAATGTGCATTTGCCTGAAAACCCCTTTATTAATTTGAAATGACTTTATTTACTGCAGGAAATCCCTGGGCTCTATCAATTTTTAATGAAGAAGTTGTAGGGGGCAGAGCAGTGCTGGGGTCACCTGCACTTTGCAGATGTGAGTTTCCTGATGGATGAATTCAGAGTCAAAATTTTAGTCTTCACTTGTAACGACTGCCTAGAGCAGCTTCTTCTGTTTCAAGTTGAGATGCTGCCAACAGAGCAAAGGCTTGCTCCTATTGTGTTACTTAATTTATACCGTTGATTCTGATGTCCTTGCC
Source organism: Sphyrna mokarran (assembly GCA_024679065.1). Taxonomy (NCBI): domain Eukaryota; kingdom Metazoa; phylum Chordata; class Chondrichthyes; order Carcharhiniformes; family Carcharhinidae; genus Sphyrna; species Sphyrna mokarran. Next base: position 47,236,201 of record JAGIQG010000011.1, on the reverse strand, counting down.
ATCTTAAAACCAATGTCACAGTTTGCCTTATTGCTTATTGTTCTATTTCTCAGTTGAATTAAAACTGAATTTGGGAGGATTAGGAAAGTAACAAGGTTTCCAGTACATTATCTTATATGCCAGTTGAATAAGAGGTGACCAAAGTTGAAGCAACTGTTAGAAAGTAAATGTTTCAGGATTGTTGCCTTTCATTTAAAGTGGTACATTTAATTTGCTGAATAATGTAAGAAAAGGATTTATGTTAAGATACTTCATTCATTTAATTTTGTAAGTTATTTATCAGATACTTGTGGACTTCACTATGCATTCTTGTCTGCCTTTTGATGTTAAGAGACTGAGATTAAAGCCTAGGTTAGTACACCTGAAGCAAGCCATGCTCAGTACTTTTATATCCTGTGGAAATAATGCATGTAAGCTTCTTTTTCCAAAAAGCAACTTGAATGTTGAGGTGCCTCATTTTTGATAATTAAACTTAAATTTATTTATTAGTGTCACAAGTAGGTTTACATTAACACTGCAATGAAGTTACTTTGAAAATCCCCTAGTCTCTACACTATGGTGCTTGTTCAGGTGCAGATATTTGGAGGGAGAATTTAGTATGGCCAATACACCTAACTAGCATATCTTTTGGACTGTGGGAGGAAACTCACGCAGACACTGGGAGAATGTGCAGACTCTGCACAAATGGTGATCCAAGTCGGAAATCAAACCTATGCCAAGAATTCCTATGCTAATCATGTGCTGTGTTATTCTACAGAAATAGGACATTAAATTATTAGGACTTGCATAGAAGCATTGTCCTGTAGCTATCAGAAATATAGCATATGCAAAACTAATAATCTTCAACTCTTGAGAATTGGCTTAACGCACAAAAGATTTGGAGATGTTAGAATTTTAAGTATACCTGGGTTACTTTGGATGTACGATAAACTTTGAATTTTCTTCCTCAGCAGCAGTTTGTCAATTTTGTAATCTAATGGTAATACTGATTTTTTTGATGTTCTTAACCAGGTTGACAATAGCAGAGTACCATGAACAGGAAGAGATCTTCAAACTTAGATTAGGACATCTGAAGAAGGTGTGTTAATTTTGTTAAGTTTAAATGGAAGGATTGAAGGGGAGACATCAAAACCATGAGATTCCATGTTTGTGTAGGTATCTTGCAAGAGATTTGATATCCACCCAAAGACTATTAATTTTGTATGGCCACATCTGTAATAACTGAAGCTTAAGGGAAAGGAAGAAAATGTCTACATTTTAGTGACATTCACTAAAATGTGAAGATGTTCCAAAGAGCTTTACTATTAAGCACTTTGCAACGTAGTTGCTATTTTAATGTAGGGATGTGCAGCACAGCTAATTTGTATTTAGCTGAATCCCACAGGCGGCAATTAAATAATCTGTTTGCATTGTTGGTTGAGGGATAAATGTTGGATCTTGTATGTCCAGCTGAGGAGGCAGATGAACATCAGTTCAATGTTTCATCAAAAGACATGATCACTAACAGTGCAAACTCTCTCAGTACTTCCCAGACCTCTGAATTATGGACTTAATTTTCTTGAATGAGACTTGAACTCACAGTCTTCTAACTGGAGACCAAGTATGCCACCTGCTGATCCACGGCTGACTTTTCTTACTTGCTAATTGTGTTTTTATCATGAATTACCTAATAGTTGAAAGATAATTCAATATCATGTAAAACAATCGATGCTGAAATATCAATCGTATTTTCCTTTACGATAATTCTCTACAAGAAGACCATATTTTCTTTTCAAAGATTTAGTGTTGTTACAATTTCGGTAGAGACTGATAATGGTTTAAAATATTTTAAATTCCTGGAAGGATCACACAAGATTTAACGTTTTAAGAATTTTGCCGTAATAAGCTAAAAGTAATGTTCACTAAACACTATTCTTATAGACAATTTATACTCTACAGTTAGTTTTCCCCATTTACCTTTAAAAATGACTATCATATATACACTTACATAGGCACCTCTTCTCCCAGAACCAGTCCAAAGCTATTCTCTGCTCCCAGAGGTCTGGTTCCTTTTTTCTTACCCAGCCAGTTAACACCTAATCTAAGACCTGGCTTTTGCTTTCAGGATTACATGGGAGATTCCTGCTGTCTAACCAAGCTAGGAGATTCTTCCAGCCTCCTTTAAATTCTCATGAAAAGATTCTTTATCATCTGATTGCATGCTTCCACAAGGTTTTGCATCAGGAACAATAAGCATTTAAGATGCGGGGCCAGCTCCTTTGTCACCTGCTCTCTCCTCTCAGGTTCTGACATATTTACTGGTTTGACCTCTAGACCCCAAAATCCATTCTAACTAGTATATCTGTTTATAAAGCATGATATCCCTAACACCTGTGACATTTGGAGATTAATGCTTGCCTCACAGTCAACATGGATGCTTGAGCCATTGTCCATATAAAGTGTAAATATTTTGCGTTGTCTTACTCGTTATTTTACTATTTAACTATGTTGGGCAGAATGCAAAGCAGATGACTGGTCCCTTTTCATTCCTCTGTCTTACCTTAAATTATCTGCAAAAATATTCTCTTCTGTCTCCTATTGATTTAGAAAGACAACTTGGTTCCTTTCAATTATACAAATCTCATACAATTATATTTTTTGCAGTATGTTTATTTGATGTGCTTTCTTTCTGTGGAATCGTTATTTATGATTAGGGCTTTCTTTAGATGACCCTATTTGCTGTTTAAGGAAAACTAGAAGTTTATAACTTCTGAGTTAAATGTATGTGTAAAAAAAATTAACAAACATATTTATGATGTTTTCATCTCACCCAAAGGAAATTCAATTTAGAATTAATTGATTAGAATTATTTTTGAATTTACATGTTATTAAATTGATAGAGTTGTGGGCCTTTTATAAACATCATATTAGAGAACAGAAATAAGTAATTTAATCCATTGAATATTTACTATATTTTCTCCACATGAGCTATCTGGTGTAAAACCTAGATTGCAACCTCCCATCCATTTTATTTTTATTAAAATGGCTTTTTTTAAACTATTGCCACGTTAATGGATAGTGGCAGTGAAATCATATGATTAAGGATTTCTTAAATATCCCCCTGCTCTCTAATTTGTGATTATATTAAATGCCAGGGGGCATATCTTTAAGATAAAGGGCAGGAGGTTTAGAGGGGATTTGAGGAAAAGCTTTTTCATGCAGAAGACGGTGGGAGTCTTGAACTCATTGCCTGAAAGTGAAAGGGTGGTAGAAGTGGAGACCTTCATAACATTTAGGATGTATTTAGATGTACGCTTGCTATGCCAAAGTGTAAAAACTTTGGACCAAATGCTGGATATTGGGATTAGAATAGTTTGCTGGTTTGTCTTTAACCGATGCAAACATGATGTGCTGACTGACTTTTTTTCTGTGCTGTAGACCTCTGACTCTGTTTTCATTATTGTCTTCCCAGCCAATAGAAGTCACTTTGTTATTATATACCTTGTATAACATTTTATGAAGACGTCTATCCCATTTTTTTAAAAAAATCATTCTCCTACACGACAAAAAGTCTGCGCTTGCTAAGTCTCTCTCGTAACAAATCCTCCACTTTTTAACATATTGTAGTGAATCTGCACTTCACCATTCCTATTATTTTTATATCTAAAGCTGTTCACAGTTGCCTAGCTGAAGTATTATACAAGTTGAGTACCATTGCATTGCTATTGTACTGTTTGCCCCTAGATTTAAAACCAAAGATTAGATTTATCTGTTTTCTGATCAAATCAATTTTAATACAGTCTTTAAATAACTTGTGTGTCTGTTCTTCTACTCCATTTAAGATATCCTTTTACTATTTTGACCATCAACATTTATTACCTCACTTTTTTAACTTTTAGAACATAGAACATTACAGCACAGAACAGGCCCTTCGGCCTTCGATGTTGCACCGACCAATATAAAAAGCAATGCCCCTCCAAACTAAACCATTCCCTTCTCTTCCATATACTTATCAACTAACCTCTTAAACGCCACCAAACTTGGCGCATCTACAACGGCTGCAGGCAGGGCATTCCACTCCCGAACCACCCTTTGGGTAAAGAACCTGCCTCTGATATCCGTCCTATAACTATCACCCCTTAATTTAAAGCTGTGTCGTCTCGTGCTAGCTTTTTCCATCCTAGGAAAAAGGCTATCACTGTCCACCCTATCTAAACCTCTAATCATCTTATATGTTTTGATCAGGTCCCCTCTTAGCCTCCTCCTTTCTAACGAAAACAACCTTTTGAACTGTATCTACCAACTAACTGCCTACTTTTCTAGTCTATATCTTCTGTTAGCTTTTAATAATTTGCCATGTCCCTCAATTTCGTACTGTAAGAAAATTGGAATATAGTTCCCTTGAGTCTAGATCACGAATGTGTTTATCTATATAAAAGATAATGGGGTCTTGATTCAGATTGGTATCAGTTGTGTCAACCTTTAGTTCATGATAGCTAATTGTTCTTGAATTTAAATTCTTAACTGTACTTCTACATAACCTGGATAAATTATGAAATTTACCATTCTCAAAGAAATCTGATTATAAGTTTGTGTGGATGACCCGAGTAGTTGAACAATGGTCAAATTTATTTCCCTTTTGAATAAACAGGAAGAAGCTGAAATTCAAGCAGAGCTTGAACGCCTGGAGAGAGTCCGAAATCTGCATATACGTGAACTTAAACGAATAAATAATGAAGACAGTTCACAGTAGGTTAATGGATGTTGTTTTTTTTTTTGTTTAAAGTGTAACTTTCATAACCTCAGTGCCCTGGAGCACTTCAATCAATGACATATTGTTGTAAGATAGGAAAATGTGTACAATGCAGTAAAATAGATGATCAAATATTTAGTGATGTTAGTGAATGGATAAAAGTTGGCGCTGGAAAATTTCCCTGTTCTTGAAGTAGTACCACAGAATCGTCGCTGTCGCCCAAAGGTTGAAGATGTTTGATCTGCATTTTATCTTTCATTTGTAAGATAGTCCTTCTGACAGTGCAACATTCCCTTGGTAATGATCAACATAGATTATGTACTCAGGTCATGAAGTAAAACCAGGAAAATCTAACAGAGAACCAAGGCTAGCATTTAGTTAAGTTGCATGTATTTCAAAGGAAAATACTTGTGCTCCCCCTCTTGCTCACTCCCTCCCCCTACTTGTCTCTCTTATTCTTCATCAAACCTCAAGTGTTTAATCATATTAGCATAAAATAGTCATCATTTAAGTAGCTTCAAAGTGTTTACATTTTAGTAAATTTGGAAAAAGAATTCCTGGAATTCTTCAATAAGTAAATCAACATCAGTGAAATGAAAACATTTTGGTTGCAGGCTCACTTTCAGAACTGGAAGATAAGCAAACTATTTAATAAACCTAATAAAATAACAGATGTCGAGTGGTGAGTGTTGCAGGTGCAGAGGAAAGAAAGGAATAAGAATAAAGAACAAAACAGCATGAGAAACGGGCCCTTTGGCCCAACGAGCCCATGCTGCCATCTCGATGTTCCCAGTTCCACCCATGATCCCTCTCTATGTTTATAGAAATCTGCATTGGAACCAAATTTGCGAGACAATTTTGGCAAAACAAATTCTCCCTAAGAGCACATCTTTGGGGTGTGGGGGGAAACCCACACAAGCACAGGGAGAAAGGCCCAAATCCATGTGTCTGCAAGCACAGCGATAATTACTGAGCTGTTATGTTGCCCACTAACTGGTCCAGTTCAAGCATACACTAATGATGTGAAGCACTAGGATACTCTCAAAATCAAAGAGCAGCCCTCTCATGACCCATTGCGTGTATGCCCCTTGTTAGACAACAAGGTGGACCGAAGTACCTGTAGGATAAAACAGAAATACATCACTATCATTCATGATTTACGCAATTCCCAGGGAACTCCCAAGGCCCATGATCCCTATTTTAAATCAGTTTTCTATATCCCTCCATCCCCGTTCTGATCATGTGCCCATCTAGGTATCTCTCAAATAACTCCATGTCTGCTTCCACCACCTTACTTGGCAATGCGTTTTTCTGCGTGAGAAAACTCCCTCTAGCATCCAAATTATACCTTACCCCCCTCACCCTAAGCCTGTGACTCCTTGCGATATTTGATTCCAACCTAGGAAAAAGCTTATCACCATTTACTCTATCTATATCCCTCATAATCTTGTACACCTCTATTAGATCTCCTCTCAGTCTACGTCTTTCTAAAGAAAACAGCCCCAATTTGCCTAACCTCTCCTCATAACTCAGACCTTCCATACCAGGCAGCATTCTGGTAAACCTCTGCACTCTCTCCAGAGTCTCCAAGTCTTTCTGGTAGTAGGGCGACCAGAACTGGACGCAGTATTCCAAATGAGGTCTAACCAACGTTTTATACAACTGCAACATTAAAGGCCAGCTCTTGTACTGTATACCCCTTGCTATAAAGGCTAGCATACTATATGCTTTCTTCACAACCTTCTCCACCTGCTCTGCCACCTTCAGAGACTTGTGCATCTGCACCCCCAGATCCCTCTGCGTTTCTATACTCTTAATAGTTCTACCCTTTATCATATACCTCCCCCCTACATTCTTTCTCCCGAAATGCATCACCTCGTATTTATCAGGATTGAATTTCATCTGCCATCTATCTGCCCAAGCTGTCTGTCTATGTCCTTCTGTATCGCCTGACAATGCTCCTCACTACCCGCAAGTCCAGCCATCTTTGTATTGTCTGCAAACTTGCTGATCACATCACTTACTTCTTCCAAGTCACTTACGTATATTATAAATAGAAGGTGCCTCAATACTGAGCCCTGCGGCACACCACTAGTGACCAATCTCCAGCTAGAAAAACACCCTTCCACTATTACTCTCTGTCTCTATTACCAAGCCAGTTACTTATCCATCTAGATACTTGTCCTTATATTCCATTAGCCTTGACCTTTTCAACTAGCCTCCCACGAGGGACTTTGTCAAACGCTTACTGAAATCCACGTAGACGACATCAACGGTTTGCCCTTCGTCGACCATTTTCGTCACCTCCTCAAAAAATTCTACCAGATTCGGAAGGTACGACCTCCCCTTAACAAAGCCATGCTGCGTATCCCTAATCAGATCGCAACGCTCTAAGTGCTTATACATCCTATCTCTAAGAATCCCCTCCAACAGCTTCCCTACCACTGACGTCAAACTCACCGGCCTATAATTTCCAGGGTTATCCCTACTACCCTTTTTAAACAATGGTACAACATTAGCTATTCCCCAGTCCTCTGGGACCTCACATGTGTCCAAGGAAGAGACAAAGATTTGCGTCAGAGGCCCAGCAAAAGTAAGGTTTTTAAATACTTGAAATGAAAACTGGTGGACGAGTTTCAAGAAAGACATTAAAGGAAAGAAAGTTCCAACCAAAGAAAACGTAGTTATAACTGCTTTAAATTAAAATAATAAGAAACATCACAGACACAACACTCAAAGGCAGGAAAGACAGGCCAGCACATGTACAAATCCTTCCAGGGTAGTGTTCTGGTTTAAGATCTATATATGCAATATCAGCAGAATGTCTGCCTTGAGTTTGGGAGTGAGTATGGTGCGGGAACAAAAACGTGCTTTTGTAGAAGCTAGAAGATGATCTAATGAAGAATCAGTGGGGCAGAAGGTGAGCACAAAGGATACTATGTCTTCGTATGAGAAAATATGAAAGCAGAGATGGGAAATGAGATGGACTCTGTCAAGGGACCTATCTGAAAGATGGCCTCAGTTGTAGAACAAATTACATTTCAAAAGCTGCAACGTGAATACTGAAACTACCAGAGTGCAAACAACAATGTGGGTACATGGAGGCTTTCAAAGCAGCAGTCTGGAAAGATCAATGATCAGGTAGTTACAGAAGTGTGCGTTACAAAATGTACGCAGTGTTTGTTGCCAGAAAAAGAAATCAAGAACCCCGGGACACATTGAGATACTGCACCCAAAGATGACAGAAAATTGAAAATCCTAATGAAATTCTAATCCAGTTAGGAGCACTAAACAGCCATAACAGTCACCGGTGTAACAAAGAAAGTCAGGACAGGGATCTTTGTTAGAATGGAACACAGTGCCCCGTGTATTTTGCAAAAAGACACGTGTATCCACACCCACCCACTTTTATTTAGAGTAGGCAAGTGAGGTTAAGGGAAATTTTTGAGTGAAAATAAATTTCGCCAAACTGAATAGGGTGGTGCCAAAGTGGGGCTGGCTGTATGGCTGTTCAAAATAGAAATGATGTTCAGAAACTATGCTAGTAAGAGTTGGAGAATGAGTGCTACATCATGTTAAAAGGAAATTGAAATTGCTAAAGTGGTAGAGGGTATGAAAAGAGTTATGTATGTTGATAGGTACTGGAAAGGGAGGGGACGGGGGGAGGGAGCAAAAGAATAATCCAAAAACATGAAACTCGTGGAACAGAAGCAAGCTGAATCAACAGATTTACTTGTTTATCTTGGAGGTTGAAGTTGGGGGAAAGACCTCGTAAGTAGTAAAATAAACAACATACTGTAAATACTGGCATCTGAAAGAAGAACGTAGGAAGCTGAAAAACTCAGCAGATATGCCAGCATTTCTCTGGAGAGAAACACAATTGACTTTAAGTCATAGGTCCTTCATTGGAACTGAAAGGAGGAAGAATGATGGAGCAAAAGAAGCTACAGTCAAAAGTAGCAACTTGTTCTTAAATGACAGATGGCCAGGTGCAAGATGAAGAGTGAATATTTTGCATTGTGGCAATACAAATGTGACACGTTTTTAAAAAAAAAACAAAAGTTTTAACATGGAGGAGAAAGGTCATTGAGGCAATACATATATGGAATATTATTTGAAAAAGAGAAAGATATGTAAATATTAAAGAGAAGAAATAGAAAATATGGTCACCTGGGCAACTGGTTTGTGGTCATGATGGGAATAAGAAGTACGGATCGTAGTGGATCTCCATCATCCTGAGAGCAATTCATCATGTGTCAATGGCACCCTCTTGTTGACAAGTTTGATCACACTATTTGGAATTAAGAAAATGCAGAGTTATAATTTCAAAATAAATTCACAGTGAAAAGTTTGAATGAAGGAAAGAGATTAAAAAGAGGGAAAAAGTTGTTGAATTTTACATTCTTCTGCCATTTTTGTAAACAAATGTAAAGTATCTATTCACTTCCCTTTTGAAAATTGTTGTGCTATCACCACTGTGTCTACCTGTGTTTTAAACATTCTGTCAACCCTATGCGTGAAATAAAATTTTCCGTTGGGCTTCAGGATCTCAATTTCAGGGCCATATGGGAGTCCTAAGCCTGCAATTGCTGGCAGAGAGAATAAAGGTGCAGTTTTCACAAGGTAGATTCCAAATAAGCCACCTCTATGCTTGTCATCCTGCATAAGGATGCAGGTCTATAACCAATGCTGCAAGTTCAATCAGAGGACCAGCAACTCTTAAGAGTCTCTGCCCCCTCATCAGGAGAGGTGCAGGTTTCTGAGGCAGTTCAGAAACCATGAGGGACTTCATCTTGGAGGCTGCCAGCGCAGAAAATAGCTATAGCTCTAGCTAATAGCTATAGCTCTAGCTCGTTAGAGGGGTCAGTTTTCGTACAGAGTGTGCAGGAAGGTTTTTTGACTCAGTATGTAGAGAGGCCAACTAGAGGTGAGGCTACATTGGATTTGGTGCTGGGCAATGAGCCAGACCAGGTGTTAGGCTTGCAAGTTAGTGAACATTTTGGTGATAGTGACCACAATTCGGTTACGTTCACCTTAGTGATGGACAGGGATAGGCATGAAGCGGGGGGCTGTAGTTATAGCTGGGGGAAGGGTAATTATGAGGCCATCAGGAGAGAATTAGGGTGCATAGATTGGACTAGGGAACTACAGGGACTGGGAACATCTGGAATGTGGTGCTTATTCAAGGAGCAGCTGCTGCGCGTCCTTGATAAGTATGTCCCTGTCAGGCAGGGAGGAAATGGACGAGTAAGAGAGCCTTGGTGTACGAAAAGAGTTGATTTGCGGGTTAAGAAGAAAAAGGAGGCTTATGTCAGGATGAGGCTTGAAGGCTCAGGTAGTGCAATGGATAGCTAGAGATTAGCTAGGAAGGAGGTAAAAAGTGAATTGAGGAGAGCTAAGAGGGGACACGAGAAGATGTTGGCTGATAGGATTAAGGAGAATCCTAAAGCTTTCTTTCGATATGTTAAGAATAGAAGATTGGTGAGGGCAAGATTAGGGCCAGTCATAGACAGCAGTGGGAAGTTGTGCGTGGAGCCTGAAGAGATTGGTGAGGCATTGAATAAATATTTCTCTTCGGTATTCACGCAGAGTGCTGGAAATGTAGCTATGGAGAGCGCTGAGGTACAGGGTTGCAAATTGGGGAGTATTGTAGTGGATAGGGAGGATGTGTTAGAAATTCTCGAGGGTTTGAAATTGGATAAGTCCCCTGGGCCGGACGGGATTTACCCTAGGATTCTCTGGGAGGCAAGAGAGGAGATTGCAGAGCCTCTGGCTCTGATCTTCAGGTCGTCATTGGTTACGGGTATAGTTCCGGAAGACTGGAGGATAGCGAATGTGGTCCCATTGTTTAAGAAGGGGAAGAGAGACCTTCCAGGGAATTATAGGCCAGTGAATCTTACTTCTGTTGTGGGCAAAGTATTGGAGAGAATTATTAGGGATAGGATTTATAGTTATTTAGAGAGAAATGAATTGATTGGGGATAGTCAGCATCGTTTCGTGAAGGGTAGGTCATGCCTTACTAACCTCATTGAGTTTTTTGAGAAAGTGACCAGAGAGGTGGATGGGGGTAAGGCGGTTGATGTAGTATAGATGGACTTTAGTAAGGCTTTTGATAAGGTGGCCCATGGAAGACTTCTACAGAAAATGCAGATGTGTGGAATAGAGGGTGATTTAGCTAATTGGATTAGAAATTGGCTGGCAGATAGAAGACAGAGGGTGGTGGTTGATGGGAGATATTCATCGGGGAGTTCGGTGACGAGTGGTGTGCCTCAGGGGTCTGTTTTGGGGCCCCTGCTGTTTGTAATTTTTATAAATGATCTGGATGAGGGTATTGAGGGATGGATCAGTAAATTTGCAGATGATACTAAAGTTGGTGGGGTGGTAGATAGTGAAGAGGGGTGTTTTAGTGTACAGAGTGACTTGGACAAGTTGCAGAGCTGGGCCGAGAGGTGGCCAATGGAGTTTAATGTGGAAAAGTGTGAGGTAATGCACTTTGGCAGGAACAATAAATGTGTAGAGTATAGGGCTAATGGTAGGGCTCTTAATAGTGTTGAGGAACAGAAGGATCTTGGTGTATGTGTCAATAGATCCCCGAAAGTAGGCAGTCAAGTGGATAAAGTTGTTAAGAAGGCATATGGAGTCTTAGCTTTTATTGGTAGGGGGATTTAATTTAGGAGCCGCAGCATCATGTTGCAACTGTACAAAACTCTAGTGCGGCCGCACTTGGAGTATTGTGTGCAGTTCTGGTCCCCACATTATAAGAAAGATGTGGAGGCATTGGAGAGGGTACAGAGGAGGTTACCAGGATGTTGCCTGGTATGGAGGGCAGGTCCTATGAAGAGAGGTTGAAGGATTTGAGGTTGTTTTCGTTAGAAAGGAGGCGGCTAAGAGGGGATCTTATTGAAGCATATAAAATGATTAGAGGTTTAGATAGGGTGGACAGTGATAGCCTTTTTCCTAGGATGGAGAAAGCTAGCACGAGGGGACACAGCTTTAAATTAAGGGTTATGAGTTATAGGATGGATATCAGAGGTAGGTTCTTTACTCAAAGAGTGATTAGGGAGTGGAATGCCCTGCCTGCAGCTGTTGTAGATGCGCCAAGTTTGGTGGCGTTTAAGAGGTTATTTGATAAGTATATGGATGAGAAGGGAATGGTTTAGTTAGGAGGGGCATTGCTTTTTATTTTGGTCGGCACAACATCGAAGGCCGAAGGGCCTGTTCTGTGCTGTATTGTTCTATGTTCTAAAAGCTGTGCCAAAGGCTAAAAACCACTAAGAAGAGTACGATGGAAGAAAACCTCATTGCAGACCTATTCTTAGCGAAGGCTGAGCTTCTTCATCCCCATGGTATCATCTTTGAGACAAGGAACCTCACCTTGATTGCCTGCTCTTCTGCCTCAGAGAGACCACCTGAACTGAGTCAGTGGTTTCACTGCACAAGGAGTGCTGCCACTGTGCAGGTGGCACAGTAGTTAGCACTGCTACTTCACAGCTCCAGGGATCTGGGTTCAATTCCCGGCTTGGGTCACCGTGTGGAGTTTTTACATTCTTCTTATGTCTGTATGGGTTTCCTCCCACAATCCAAAGATGTGCGGGTCAGATTGATTGGCCATGCTAAAATTGCCCCTTAGTGTCCTGAGATGCGTAGATTAGAGAGATTAGTGGATAAAATATTTAGGGGTATGGGGGTAGAGCTTGGGTGGGATTGTGGTTGGTGCAGACTTGAGGGGCCAAATGACGACCTCCTTGCTCTGTAGGGTTTCTAGGGTTTCTAAGATTTCAGTGATCTATGACATGCCTGTGCCTGCTCAGAATAAGACCTACAGATGGGCCTTAAATGGATTTCTGTGGAGTGGGTGGGCAGCCAGCCTGCTTTCTAGCCACTCCTGGGAAATTTCCCCAAAGGTGGGAATGCATTAAACAACTGTGTGATGTCCCCCTTCCCTCCCACCACCTCTAACCCAATCTCTACTGTGCCAAGAAAATCCAGTCCATTTCACAGTAGCAAAATATTGTGGATGTTGGCAATACATGGCAGGTCTGGCAGTATTTGTAAAGAGAGGAATAGTTATCATTTCAGCTTGATGACCTTTGCTCAGAAAGTAGAGATGTAACTGGCTTAAAGCAAATACAGAGGCAGGGAAAAGGGAAGGAACGGAAGTGCAAGGGAGCAGAAGGCAAGAAGATTAAATGACGCACAATATGATAGTGCAAGACGAAAGGGTAAATAAAATAACAGAAGATGGGTCAAGTGAAGGTATAAATGGCAATAGCAGAAATGGTATCAATAGCTGCTGTTCGAAAAACAAATCTCTTGGTCATCAGTTGAGGTCACCCCTCAACTAAAATGTCTCATTCTTGACATGTCATCTGTATCATCCCTATGGCCTTGACATTTTCCTAAAGCAAACACTCAAGACTAGTCAAAGAGTTATATAGGTTTAAGATTACCTCTTTGTTTTTGTTTGTGTGCCTTTATTTATCCTAAGGTTCTAGAATTATCTTTTCTTAACACTTTTTATCAATGTGTCTCCTGATTTTTAAAGGTCTATACGTCTAAGGCCCTGATTTGCTCCAGGTTTTATCACCAGGTGTATTTGTTATTAACTTGTTTTTCGTTCCAAAAAGCATTACCTCATTTCTCTGCATAAAGTTTGATCTGATATTTATCTGTCCAATTTGTTTACTTGACCTTTCCCTTATGAAGTCACTTATTGTTCTCCTCTGTGAACTACGCTCACTCTTTATGTTGCCTGCAATTTTTTTTATACAGCCTATAGCCAAGTCCATATTAGTTGTAAAGAACAGCGATCCCCAAGTTGAGTTCTAGATTCACTAACCTCCACTAGTGAATTGCTGTTTTTAACCAGTTTCTGATCCTTGCTGCTATGTTCCTATGAATAATGTAATACTTAAATCAATGAGCCTCTAATGTGTTGTGGTGCATTTTCAAACATCCATGTATACGACATCCTTGGCATTTCCCTTAATGTGCAGTATTGTTTCACAGATTCATTAGACAAGGTTTGCCTTTCACATGCCTGTGTTGACTGTCTTTAATTGAGCTACATTGTTCAAGGTGAGCATTACTTTTTTCTACGGGATCAAAAGGGATCAAGATAGGAGAAGGTATCAGATTCAGGAGATGGACCCCAGCCAAAAAAGAAACATGGAAGCAAAGTAACAGAAGATAACTGTAGCATCATGTGGTCATGTAGGTATGAGGCTTATGACCTTTGCTGAGGACACATCACTTAGATTTACAAAAGGGGAAGCTAGAAGGGATTGTAAATAAAACTGAGTTTAAAAAAGAATTTCAAGAAAGCGAGAACCATCAGGAATCAGTAATTAGTTGGCATTGGAGGATTTTTGTCCCTTTGGTTGCTACCTGATAGGAAATATTGTGTATAGTTCTGGAATCCACATTATAGGAGAAATGTGATCGCACTGGAAATGGCGCGGAGGAGATTTACCAGGATGTTGCCAGGGCTAAATAGTTTTACGTATGAAGAGAGATTGGATAAACTGGAATTGTTTTCCTGAGCTGACGGTACTGATGAGATGTATAAAATTACAAAGGACGTAATTTTAATAAGAGTAGCAAGGAAGAAACATTTCCACCTGGTGGAGGGATCAATGACTAAGGGGTTGAACTCAATGTCAGAAAGGGTGGCGCCTAAGTATTTAGATGTGCACTTACGATGCCAAGGCATTCAAAGCTATGGACCAAGTGCTGGAAAATGGGATTAGAATAGTTAAGTGATTTGTCTTTGACTGGTGCAGGTGTGATACACCAAAGGACCCTTTCTGTGCTGTATATCTCTATGCCTAGGTTTTGGAAAAGTGACATGAGAAAAGGATGGATGCAAAATGGCAAACCAGGAGAATACTAACATTGATTTAGCCAGTAAAAACAAACAAAGAACTTGGGTTTACGTAGCACCTTTCACAACTTCTCATTTCTGATGCTTTACAACCAGTGAAGTATTTTGAAGTACTTCTATGTTGAAATGCAGCAGCCAACTTTTTTCCCAAATAAGTTCCAACATTATGCGATAATTTTTTTTAGTAATGTTGGCTGAGGGATAAATATCCACCCCAGGATACTGGAGGGAACTCCCCTCTTCCTCTTGAAATGATTCCACAGTGGGCAAGCAGGCCTTGGTCTAATAATAAGAGGTGAAAATGCCACAAATTGCACTACAAGTGCCAATGGTGCTGAAGAGAAAGGACTAATGTACAATGCAAGGGAAGAAGGAGAGAAGAGAGTGCATTCAGTGAAATACTGAAAGGTGAATTAAATACCCAGGCTACATTGGTAATCACAAATGAATCTAAAAGAGGAATAATGAAACATCAGCTGGTATTCAGATGAAAGAAGTCGAAATTGCAGGCAAATACTGAGGAAAGAGATGCAGTTGTAGAAATTGATTTTGGCAAATAATTATAAATAAAAATGGTAAAGGGCAGCACGGATGGTGGGTAAACAGAGAGAGTGAAACTTTATGCTAGAAAGCAGCAGGACTTTTAAGACTGAAGTTCTAGGCAGCAGTAAGTCAAGCAATACAACTTTTTAATAAAAAAGTAATGAAGTTGGAAATCTGAAATAAAATTACAAATGCTGGAATTTTTATTTGAGATTGCTAGCCCTAGTTACGAAAAAACAGTTTTCATGCTTTTGTTTTATTGCCTTTCCATTATCTCACTAGAATTCTCTTTGCAGGTTATCCATTAGTTTTACCTCTTTCTACCTTTGTTTAAATGAAACTTCTTTGAATGATTAGCTCATCTTGCTTTTTTCTCATGTCAGAAATTAAGGGTTTTATCAATAGGAAGGTCAGAATTGCTAGATTTAAAAATACTAAGGTCCATCTAGCTCGCCTTCTACCACTCTGATTGCTGCATGATTTTTAAAAAACTGCTCATTTATTTATTTACTGTCCAGTAAATTTGGCAGTTTATAGTCAAACCAGTGAAGCATCATGTCTTCTACCTTCAAATCAAGCAAGATCCATGTAAAGGCGCATTAACTAGTAAGAAAAAGTGCTATGATAACTTATAGTTCAACCCTTACATTCCCTCTAAAGATACCTAGATACTGGCTATGTAAAGGTGCATTCCCTTTCACTGTCCTGTGCAAGCTATCCTACAGGAATTCCCTATGACATCTGAGAAATAATTAAACTTAAAACCTCAACAAAACTACCTTCCATCTGTTTTCCCCTGCTACCACACATGCCAAGGTTTTCATTTTGTTGATTCCTTTAATGATTATTTTCTTCTAGTTTCTGGTTCATAAGAACATGAGGCAGGCCCCTAGAGCCTGCTCCACCATTCAGTAAGATAATGGCTGACCTTTTTGTGGATTCAGCTCCCCTTACCTGCCCGCTCACTATATTCCACAGATCACAACCCTTTGGATGAAGAAGTTTTTCCTTAACTCGGTCCTAAATCAGCTTCCTTTATTTTGAGGCTTTGTCTTCTCGTTGTAGTTTTATCTGCCAATGGAAACAACCTCCCTGCTTCTATCTTATCAATTCCCTTTATAATTTTATATGTTTCTATAAGATCCCCTCTCATTCTTTTAAATTCCATATAGTCCCAGTCTACTTGTTCGCTCAAAAACCAACCTCCTCAACTACAGAATCAACTTAGTGAATCTCTTCTGCATCCCTGCTAGTGCCAGTATATCCTTTCTCGAGTAACGATACCAAAACTGTACACAGTACACTGGGTGTGGCCTCACCAGGATCTTGTACAGCTGCAACACAACATCCCTGTTCTTAAAACTTCATCCCTTTAGCAATGATGGAAAATAATTCATTTGCCTTCTTAATTGCCTGCTGCACTTGAAACCAATTCCTTGTGATTCTTGCACAAGGATGCACAGGTCCCTCTGCACAGCAGCATGCAATTAAATAATAGTCCATTTTGCTACTATTCATACCAAAATAGATGATCTTGCATTTACCAACATTGTATTCCATCTGCCAGATTCTTGCCCACTTAAACCATCTATATCCCAATTCTGACTTTGTGTCCTCAGCACACTTTGCTGTGCCACCTGTCTTAGTTTCATCTGCAAATTTTGACACACTATACTTGGTTCCCAACTCCAAATCATCTGTATAAATTGTAAATAATTGCAGTCCCAATACTGATCCCTGAGGCACACTAATCACTGATTGTCAACCAGAAAAACACCCATTTAACCCTACTCTTTGCTTTCTGTGAGTTAACCAATCTTCTATCCATGATAGACTCAGTGTACTCATCTGGTATACTCCATCTTTCGGTTTTGCAAATACTATTATTTGATTTTTGCCCTTTGTTATTATTAATTTTCAGGATTCAGTTTGTTCTTGAACCAAGTTGTAATAGTTTTTTTTGTTAAAAACATTCTAAACTTAAACATCAGTTTGTCACCTTGCAAAGTGTGTCAATGTTCTACCTGATTTTCAGCAAACTTGACAAGACATACCTTCCTAAACTTTTATCTTAAAAGGCCACTTATAGAAATGTAACAATATTGCTTTTTTATTTTTCATTGGAATTTATTACAGTTTTAAAAAAATGAAGTGACTGATCTAATATTCTTTACATAAATTACTGTATGTGAATTACTATTCTGAACCTCCAAGGCATATCACCAAATTTTCCTTAGTTTTGCAATTAATTTTCAGTCTGCTCCAGATTGCTTTTGAAAGTTTACTGAAAATTTTCCATATACAAGTCATTTTTTTTTTTACTTGTCACAGAGTTGGAAGTAAAAATGTTTTGCATGTTTTCACTAATTACGATAGCTTGCCTTTTTTATTATGGAACTAGTACATGATAGGAATTGGTTTTGTGTCAGTTAATGCACCTGTAAATGCTAACTGATTCAAATTTAAAAACACAAAATTGAGTTCTTAGCAGTTAAAACAGAATAAATAAAGCTATAATTCTTAAAATTACCAACTTTATACTGACTGAATTTGATAGTTAATAATTTGATAGTTCTCTGATATCTTTGGCTACACATAAACCACTCCCAACAACCCCCAAACTCAGTCCAACAACAGTAGAATCAATGGAGTACAAATCATACTGAAATGTTGCTGTACTTTTAGTTAACTAAATGACAAACTCATATAATTAAGAAATGATTGATCTGCTTGTCTGGATTCTCATTTATATCATTCATTTAGTTGTTTTTGTTACACTCTACTAGTGATGTCCTTTTTAAAACGGCAGTTAGTTTGTCTTTATTTCTACCTCTGGTTGGATCAAAAGCAGTATAATTCATTTTTATAGCTACTTTGATGTACATTTTCTAAATATTAAAAAAAAGAGTGAGAATTTGGTATCTTATCGCTTCATTACTGCATTCTTGTAATAACATTTTGAAAAACCTTATTTTTGTACTATTTAGGGGGAATTTTAATGATTGATGCTACTTAACATTAAATTTTCTAGTATAAATGTAACAAACATCTTTAATAGCATTACTACAAGATCTAGTTATACACAATGTTTTTGGATAATACAGTTCTTTTAAGCATTGTTTTATTGTGTATATTGCCTAAACAAAAAAATAAAAATCCATCACATAAAATTATTCATTTAAATTCCATTTGCTGGCCTGACTTTACAAGTCAACACATTTCACCCTCCTGAGGAGCGTAGAGGCAAAAATAGGTTAGTCAGCCTACCAAGCCTACTTTGCATTTAATACAATCATGACTGATCATTCACTTCAATGCCTTGTCCCAAGAGATTGCGTGAGAACCTAAGGTTTGATTCCTGACTTGAATCGTTGTCTGTGTGCAGTTTTGCTCATTCTTCCCATGTCTGTGTGGATTGCCTCTGGGTGTTCTGGTTTCCTTCCATAGTTCAAAGATATGCAGATAGAGTACATTGGTCATTCTAAATTGCCCTTTAGTGTCCCAAGATACATATGTTACTAGGATTAGCAGGGTATATATGTGTGGTTACGGGGATAGGGCCTAGGTGGGATTATTGTCAGTTATGGACTGAATGGCCCAGTGATGGCCTGAATGGCCTCCTTCTGAACTATAGGATTTCTATGGTTACTATGATTTTGATGTCTCTTTATGACATTGGCATCTAGAAATCTGTTAATTTCTGTTTTAAACATACTTGGTGACTGAGCTCCTGCATCCTTTGGAGTTGAGAATTCCAAGTTTCACAACCCCTCTGCGTTATGGACATTGTCATGCCTTGACCTCAGTATCACATGGGTCTTTCATAGCTCCATTTGTGATTGAGCTCATGGATCACTTGCTTGTTTCTCTCTGTATGCAGCATATCCTGACAACCAATCAGCCCAACCTACTTCATTCCTCACCCTTTAGAAGAGAATACCCCAACTCCCAGAGTAGAATTCTCTTGGACTCCAACTGTCTCCTTTTCTGGCTCTCCCCAGAAGGATATCAAAATCTCCATGATTCTCCATAACTGCCTCAGTTCCAGGCTGGTAGTCCCTTCATGCCTCCCTTTTAATGCTGTCAGCTTAGTGGCCTCAAATTGACATCTGTAATCTCAAATTATCTAACATGTGTCTGACCTGAAAGTTCATGCAAACAAAGCTTAAACATCTAAATATTTATTCTAATTTCTTCTCCCTATCTAAATCTGTCCACTACTTCAAAATGAACTTGCAGTAGAAGCAATTTCAGTCTCCTCCATCTCTCTTTACTGCTCTCCCTGTTTGTTCTTACCAGTTTAAGTGTAATAAGCATATAACTAACTTTGCTTCCAAAGCTGAGGGAAATTCCACTTCTGTTTTTGCCTTCAGACCTGGCTGTTCTCTATAACTCCTTATTCCAAATAGTTCCTTCGCTCCATTTCTCATTCAAAGTAAGCATCTATTTTCCAATCAGTGAACTCCACCTCCTGCCTTGACTCGTGTTTCTTCAAATCTCTATTTGTTGACATGAATCTTATTACCAATGTCTGTTATTACACATTTCTCCTTCAAAGGAGCAGTCACCACCCTACTACTCAATGAACGAAACAAATTATACTACTACTACATTTTGAATTTTTTAAATAATGATGACTTGATTAATCATATCTTCACATGTTAACTCATTTTATGCTGTATTTAACAAAATATCTAGAATATGTTCAGTATCCAGTTTCATCCAACTGAAAACTTCAACCTGTTAACGTTTTTCATAATGTCCACCTTAACAAACAAGAGTTAGTTTCTGGAATGTTTGGCTGATATTAGTCTTATGTTTTTTAGATTCAAAGATCACCCTACGTTGAATGATAGATATTTATTACTACACCTACTTGGACGAGGTGGCTTCAGTGAAGTATATAAGGTATGCAGATGCGGATGAGAACTTGAGATTGCTGAGTAACTTAGTCAGCAAAATTCTGCTTTTACAATAAAACAGAACTGAGGTGACGAGCTGTGTTAGATTAGCTAGGTAAAGTGAATTTTTGTTTATAATGTGACTTGATGCAATTAAGTATGCAATATCAATTTTAAGAAACTTCAAATGTCATGACTTAGAAGTTTATTTCATTCTTCATTTTTAAATGATTTCCCCATAGAAATAGCTTTTGCAAGAATTTATTCTGTGTGGCTTTCTCATCTGACATAGTATGACATTTTCTTGCTGTTTTGTCCAGATCATTAGGAAGGTAAGTGACATAGTGGTAATATGTATGTGCAGTTCTGATGGGCAACATTATCTTTGCTAATATTCTCAATCTGCCCATTTTTTTCACTGATCCCTCAACTTTGCTTCCACAACTTCTTTGCTATTATTTTCCAAACAGGCTTCTGCAAAGTTGCACTCAAAATATAGCCTATTGCCTTAGTGGCTGCTAGAAAACCTAATGTTTTATGTGAATACATCCCTTGTTACTGTCCGTGTCTTTTATTTGCTGCAGGGTGGAGGAGGGGGAGGGAGAGTATGTGAATGCTATTGAGGCAAGATGAGCACTCATAAAGCAAATGAGATGTTATACTACAGTTTCATTATTAGATGTTGATTCCTTCCTCTCTCTTTGTGTTATACTTGGCTTCTGTTCAGTAACTGTCCACAGTAGCATGACACCATGAATCTTTCTTTTTATGAGAATCACTGGAGTAGCCATGTTTTTTGCTTTTTCTGAGTGAGATTGCCAAGTTGGTGCCAATGTTACTGATCTGCTGCATTTTTTGTGCTGTGTGCATGGATGCCCACTGGGAACTGGGTTGAAACTGAGTAGATTAATTTCTCAGGAAGATTTTTTACAGCCAGACAACAGACAGGGTTTCAGTCCATCATTCTGGTGTAGATTTTAATCTGGATGTTCAGGTAGAAGGATAAATAAATTATGCAGCCAACATGCCATCTTAGTATTTTTATCTGAGCTTAAGTCTTTCTCTCTCTCTCTCTCACGGCCGCCGGGGTGCCTTCCCCTGTACCCACTGCCGAGGCCCTCATGCATACTTAAGCCATTGCAAATCTGTTGGGAGTTCTCCGAGTAGAAATATAATCATTTCTATCTCCAAAGCTGCTCATGGTCCTACTAATATTTCTGATCATTTGTGTTAACGTTTCATAGTTCCTATATCTGCAGTTTTCACACTCTGTCCAATGCTGGCATATCATGTCAATGATCATACGGTTACACACCATATATGCAGCTTTCAGGAATGCTTCTAAATGTAAATATGTCAAACTCTGGGCAGTATTCTTTGGGAAGGGCAGGGCAACCTTGGGCATGGGTCCAGGCAAGACTTGTTGAAATGGTTCCAGGTATAATATGTAGGGGTTGTGCTTATGTTCTTTTGAGCAATGAACTCTAAGAAGGTTTTGATGGTGGTGTTTGAAATCAAGGTGATTTAAGATGGAGTAAATAAAAAAGAAATTGCCCCTAATGTCTGGAGAATAGTTAATCAAAGAATGATGGTTTAATTTGATCAGTAAAAGTTCCAGATTGTATATGAAGGCAATAGTTCTGTGCATCAAATACTTAGGGTTTGAAATGCAGTGCCTGAGTGTGTGTTGGATATGGATAAAATAAATGCCTCAAATGGAATGGGTGCGTTTTTTTTTAAATAGGAAAATTTGCATGGCTTTAAGTAAAGTTCAATTGGATGCATTGGGTTGCATTGCGGAAGAGCCAGTGCAGAGTGATGGACCAAATAGACTACATCTGAGGAACTCCCCTATTCTGTTTGTTAATTTCTCTCAACTTCTGTCTATCACAGAGCACTCCTTTTGTTCTTTCCTCCCTTGTCTTTCCCCTTGTATAAAAGAACTGTTATGGTGCAAACAATTGTCAGTTCTGATGGAAGCCAAACAAGTTGGAATATAATCCCATGACTCTCACTGGCCACAGATGCTGAAGGTTCCACTGGATATTTTGAACATTTTCTATTTGTATTCCATTGTTTCCTAAATCCATAATATATAGCTTTAGTCATTATCATTAGTATTGGACAATAAATTCTCAAACAATCCAGTATACTGTCTCTCCGGTTGTCATCGACACTTCTGCTTCTCATCTTCTGCCAGCTCACCATGGATCTTTGCTCTTGGCCATGGATTTTTCTGCCCAGCAACGGTGAGATCGAATAAATTAAACAAGTCAATTAAAGCAAGGCCTTTTGAAGCTGAGTCAGCCTATTAGCAGCCAGTGTTCCAAGAGGCCTTGCACTTATTGGCCTTTTTTTCCCAGTTATTATAGAACTCTGAACATTGGAATTAGTATTCGCTAATCCCATGATGGCCACCAATATCATGCATCTCTGGAGCCTGCAGACACCAGTTTGGGAACCCTCACTCTGAGCTATATGTTTGCTGCTGTAGTATTCATGTTTGAAATAATCTATAGCTTGATTTCATCTGATTGTGTGGCTGAATAAGAAAACTTGAGGTATTTTGTCTATGATTAACATTTTTAATAAAATTTAATGTTAAAGCCATTTGTCATTGCAGGGCAGATTCTGTTCAGACCAAGTCAACACTGAAATTTATGTATAAATTCTTAAATTGTTATTCAGAAGCAGAAAGAACATCAGAGCTTTTCAAACCTGTATAGGAAATATCTGTGAAATATATTGGCTAAAAATTGGTGAATTTTGCTATATCTTTGTGGACCTGGTAAAAGTTTGAGGATACATTGTGTCACTCCAGGATGTTATGCCATCTAACACACTGCCTTATCAGAGAAAATCAAAGAGTGACTGGGAAACTTGGAATTAAAAGTGACACTTGCTGGAAGTGTGTGTGCAGTACAGAAGTGCATGCTATGCACAAAACTTTAAGTATTCCAGACAGGTCTCCTGTGATGTTGCAGACATTGAGTTAGAAGATATGCTGTCCTTTTTTCTAAAATAGAATATACAAAATGCAGTGGCTGAAAAATTATCTGAAGACACTGATGCTTCATTCTGTTACACAACTTCTTATCCATACTTCAGTGTATTGCATTTTTATCTATTGATTGATTTTTATCTATTAAATGTATGGTACAGATTGTCTGCTAGCATTTATATTGTACTTTCCAAATTTCATGCAAATTTTCTGCATTTGGCAAATCTGTAGAATGCATTGAGATATTTGATCCCCAGTGATGTTTTACATTGTGGGTTGGCAGTTTCTTAATAGATATTGTAACATTAAGGCACCAAGTGTATTGGACCCTGCAGTTTTTGATCCAGTCAATGCAAGACACCTACCATAAGAGCAATCTATGTGTGTGTCTTCTAATCACCATTACAGTTGAATCCAAATTTTCTTTTTGTTTGTGTGTGTATTTTAGTTCTTAGTCTGACCCAGAGCCCTTTAATCTGCCTCACTTTTTATATCTCATTAATGACACAGTGATGAGCACTACTGCTCATAGTGCTCATAGTAAAACTGTCATTTTAATTCTTGTTCAGTTGTCCCAGAGTGCTTTACAAATTGCCATTTTAGATGGCCTGTTTGACCACTCTATTCTATCTTCTCCTGTCTAACCCTGGTTGACACTAGTCTCTCCTCTTGATCCTGCTTTGCTGTTGCCTTTTGACCTCCCATTTTGCAGTCCTTCTATGCTACAATACAGTTATCTCATGCTGGCTAACTTGAACTTTGATTGTGTGTAATGCTGTGGGAGACTGAGGTGTTTCGTATTAAATTTGATGCACTAAGTTTGCATTTTAAATTGAAAAGACCTTTTGTCAACTGGGATTGAATGGTAAAAGCTTTATTAATACCTGAAATGCTCATTAAACCTAGTTGATGCCCTTCCAGTGCAACTCTGTATTGAGTATATTATTTGTCTTCCCGCTCAATAACTGACATTTTTGATGCCAATAAGGGCTTGAACAAAGTTTATTCAAAAAGTCTTACATTTTTGCAATATTGTAGTTTTTAAAATCTTTTAATGCCTTTTGTTAACCTGAGGACTCAGAACTTTGAATCCATGAGGTGAATTTGGAGTATAAAATCTCAGCATGAGCAGTGTACCCAATTTCCCCAGGATGCATTAATACCATTTAGTCAGCTGTACTAATGGAAAATTCTTTAGCTTCTTGCAGTACCTGCTCACTTCTTCAAAATAATATTGAAGAAACACTTGAGGACAAATTTCAAAGCATTAACTCAGGTAATATTTATGCTTTTAAAAAAGCAAATGAGAGAGAGGAATGATATAGCAGTTATTTATTGCATGCATGCTTTTTGTATTTTGTGACTTACAGAAAATGTATTAAGCTCACAGACATAAAAATAGAGATGGGGAAGAGAGGGGTGTGTATTGAACTTAAAGTTAATTACATGGGTATGTGTGGCAAGTTTGCCAGGATAGATTCGGGCGTTAGATTAAAAGGTGTGTCAGTAGATGAGCAATTCTGAGGGTTTAAAGAAATATTCAAAATTCTAAACAATCTACATCCCATTAAGAAGCACAAATATTATGGAAAAGTGATCCAGTTGTGGCTATCTAAAGATGTCAAGGTTAGTATTAGAATAAAAGATGAGGTTTATAATAAGTAAACCTAGAAATTGGGAGAGTTTTAATTACCAGCAAAGAAGGGAAGTGAAAAATGAGAATATAAAAACACAAGAATTAACAGCAGGAGTAGGCCATTCAGCCTATCAAGCATGCTCTGCCATTTGAAATGATCACATCTGATCCGATTACACAGAAAAAGATAAATACAGCACAGGAACAGGCCCTACAGCCCTCCAACTTGTGCCGATCATAATGTCCAACTTAAAAGATAAAAACCTCTGCCTTTTACGCAGACCATATGTTCCCTCCTTATTCATGTACCCATCCAGGTGCCTTTTAAATGTTACTTGTGTTTTCTCTACCTCCTCTAGCAGCATGTTCAAGGCACCCACTGCTCTGTGAAACATTTCTCTCACACATCTCCCTTAAACTTTCCTTCTCCTCATCTTGAACCCGTGCCCCCTTATAATTGACACTTCCACCCTGCGAGAAAGCTTCTGACTATCTACACTATGCATGCCGCTCATAATTTTGTAGACCTCTATCAGGTCTCCCCTCATCCTCTGTCTTTCCAATTAAAACAATTATAGTTTATCCAATCTCATAGCCAGCACCCTTGAGACCAGGCAACATCTTGGTAAACCTTCTTTGCACTCTGTCCAAAGCTTCCATGTCCTTCTGATAGTGTGGTGACCAGAACTGCATGCAATATTCCAAATGCAGCTTAGCCAAGGTTTTATGTAGGTGCACCATGATTTCCTAACTATTATACTCAATGCCCTCGCTGATGAAGGCAAGCATGGCCACCTGTGTTGCCATTTTTAGGGAACTGTGGACCTGCAAACACAGATCCCTCTGTTAATGTTCCTAACAGTTCTGCCATTTATATACAATTCACACCTAAATTTGATCCTCCAAAAAGCATCACCTCACATTTGGTTGAATTAAACTCCACCTGCCTTTTCTGTGCCCAAGTCTTCAATCTGTTTACATCTTTTTGTATCCTCTGACAATTCCCAGCACTATTAGCAACTCCACCAATCTTCACATCACCCATAAACTTGCTAATCAGACCACCCACATTTTCCTCCAGATCATTTATACATGCTACAAACAGCAGAGGACCCAGCACTGATTGTAGCTGCAACTCCACTTTCCTGTCTGCCTCCCATAACCCTTGACTCCCTTGCTGATCAAAAAACTATCTAACTTGACTTTGAACATATTCAATGATGCAGTCCTCCCATTATTCTCCATGGAAGAGAATTTCACAGACGAATGACCTTCGGACTAATGAACCTTATTTCAGAATTAAACGGGAGACTCTTAATTTTTCAACTGTGTCCTCAGGTTCTAGACTCCCCTACAATGGGAAACATCATGTCAATGTCCTCTCCTTTTCCACTCCCAGCTCTTGCGTATATTTCAATTAGATCTCTCTCTTGCAAATTCTAGGTCCAATCCGCTCAACGTGTCCTTGAAAAATAAACCTTTTCATGCCAGCGCTAAGTTGAGTGAACCTTCTCTAAATGGCATCTAATGCAATTATATCTTAATGAGGAAAACAAAACTGTATACAGTACTCCTGATGTGATCTCACCAATATCCTGTAAACTGTAACATAATTTCCCAATTTTTATATTCAATTCCCCTTGCGATAAACATCAACATTCCATTTGCTTTCCTTATCACTTACTACACTTGCATACCAACTTTTTGTGAATCAGGACGCCAACATCCCTTTGTACTGTAGCTCTGTGGTCTCCCTCCAATCAAATAATATACTACTATTTATTCTTGCTAGATAGGCAAATTCATATTTTCCCACATTACACTCTTACCTGCCAATCTTTTGCCTGTCTAACCTATCTAAATCCCTTGTATATTCTTTGTCCTCTTGACAACTTACTTTTCTATCTTTGTGTCATCAGCAAATTGAGTTGCAATAAATACACTGTTTTTAATCCAAATCATTGAATTAGATTATATATAGTTTAGACTCCAACACTGAACCCTGTGGCACTCCACGAACCTGAAAATTACCTATTTATCCCTATTCCCTGTTTCCTATTAGCTAACAATCCTCTGGAATTTTGCTGTTTTGTGGCACTGCTCCTTTCTCTGGAACCTCCCTGTTTTCTGGTCTGCTCTCTCCTCTAGAATCTCCAATTTCTGATCCCATATATTTCTCTGGAATCTTCCTCTGTTCTGGCCCTTTGCATTCCTCTGGAATCTCCGTTTTCTGAGCTTGAACATTCCTCTGGAATCTCCCTGTTTTTTGGCCCAATACATTCCCCCAGAGCTTTGTTGTTTCCTGGCCCTGCACTCCTTGAAGGCTGATCTATATAAAAACAGATTATAAGATGTTTCACAAGTAAAATGGAAGGAAGAAAGTAGCACGGGTAAACATGGATCCATTGAGACTGAACCGAGAGGAATTCTAATGGGGGATTAGGAAGAGACAGCCATTAAACAAATATTTTCATCTCTTCACAGTAGAAGACATAAAATACTTTGCAAAAGTAGTAAAATAATTAATGTTAGTGGAAAAAAACAGAAATTAATGGGATTGAAATCTGGCAAATCTTTTGGACTGATGGCCTACATTTTGGGTTGTAAAAGAAATGGCTGCACAGAGAATAGATGCACTGATTGCCATTTTCCAAAATTCCCTTAGTCCTGGACAATCCCAGCAAATTGGAAAGCAGTAAAGTTATATGGACATGTACTCATTGGAGTTTAGAAGGTTGAGGGGAGATCTTAGAGAGAGAGAGACGTATAAGATAATGAAGGGGTTAGACAGGGTATAAGCAACCAAGTTATTTCCACTTAGAATGGAAACAAGAACTAGGGGGCACAGCCTCAAAATATGGGGGAATCAATTTAGAACAGTTAAGGAGGAACTGCTTCTCCCAGAGGGTAATGAATCTTTGGAATTTTCTGCCCATTGAAGCAGTAGAGGCTACCTCATTAAATGTGTTTTAAGTCACAGATATATTTTTGACCAGTAAAGGAATTAAGGGTTATGGGGACCCAGTGGCGTAGGTGCTTCTGAACCACTATCAGATCAGCCGTGATCTTATTGAATGGCAGAGCAGTTTAGATCTAACCAGGATTGTGTGCAGTGGAGACACATTTTGCTCATGTTTGAATTCTAATCCACTTGAGATAAAAGGCCAACACATTTGCCTTTTTTTTTTATTTTTGTTTGTATCTATGCACTAGGTTTGTGGTTTATTGTACAGTGATACCTAAATCCCTTGCTCCTCCAAAACTCTTAAAATCTCATTGTTGAGAAAATATTATTTGTCTTTCTTCAATGTGAAGAGGACCTCTGATTTCCCTACATTGAACTCCATTTTTCAGTCACTTTGTAACTTCAAGCTCTTATATATACAACATTCTGTGCTTTATAACTTTGTGAACTTGGATATGCAGCACTAATCCTTCAGATTTATCCTTCTTAGTTTCAGAATGTAATTTTGTGTCTTTGATTATGGTCATTTCAATGCTGTGGCATGGATAAGAAACCTAATTGGAGAGATTCAAACAGAATTACAGGAAAGCTGAACAGGTTGTGCCTCCCAAATCTGCTCAAAAACATGGAAGAGGTGAATGATGGAGTGGCAGTTTGAAAGGATAGAATACTTGAAGGTGAATATTAGATGGTTCTGCCGTTTTAATAGGGAATAGATATAGAACCTGTCAAGTGGGCACTATTTGCAGTTTGAGCTATTGTAAGGGGACTGGAAAGGGAAATTGGGTCGTCAAGTCAAGGAGGCAGAAAGAGGGCATGGAAGGAAATGGGTAAGAAACTAGAACAAGATATTTTTTTAAGGGAAACCTGACTAGGTATGATCCTTTGAACTGCTTTATTTTACAGGCAGAGCTCACAAATAAAAATTAACTTAGGATTTCGAAGCCCAGATGAAGGGAGTTTGTATGTCTTGAGTATGGTTGAAGCCACTGAGATAAATGAAGAAACAATAGTGAACAACCATTTAAATCTGAATGTGGCTGAAGTGCTGATCATCAGAATGCATTATTTAATGTATTTCTGGTATTTATACACTTACTCTATACTGCTCACCTGAAATCTTACATTTTCAGAATGCAAAACAAGAACATGTTAAAGTTCAGATGTCTTTTGAACATAATAACTGGTGCTAGTCACCAAGTAAACTTAACTAATCAACTTCCTTTTGAGATACGCTTTGTAAAATGATGCACAGCAATTACTTCAGTTTGTACTGAGGGAATATCTTGTGAATAAATTTGTAAAGTAATAGCACATTGAGATTACAAAGACGGTTTATTATTGTGATTAGATACGGTTTTTGAAACGCATAGCTGAACTGAGAGAGACCTTGGTGTGATATATACCAATCGTTAAAGATGGTAGGATAAATTGTTAATCTAGTTAATACCATGGGCAGGTGGCATAGTGGTACCTGGAACCTGCATTCAGTTCTGGCATTGGGTGACTGTTTGGAGTTTGCACATTCCACCCCCACCCCGTACACCCAAAATAGTCCAAAGATGTGCAGTTAGGTAGTATGGCCATGGTAAATGTGTGGGGTTACAGGGATGGGGCAAAGAGGAAGGCCTGGGTGGAATTCTCTGTCGGGAGAGTAGGTACAGATTCAAAGGCTGGACAGTGAGTTTCTGCACCATAGGGATTCTCTGGTAAATCATATTAGTCATTGGTTTTTATAAGTAAAAACATAGATTATAAAAGCAAAGAGATTATGCTAGAATTTTATAAATCCATGGATTGGACCTCAGCTAGCCTATAGCAGATAACTCTTGATAGGTTTCTTCAGGAAAGGTTTTTCTTTAAATGGACCTTTTGGAGAAGATTTACTAGGAATGAGTGATTTCAGTTACTAAGAGATTGGAAAGGGTGGCACTGTTCTCTCTGGAACAGAAACAGTAAGTAACCTAATAGAGATTTTCACAATGTTGAAAGGTTTTGATAGAGTAAATAGAAAAAAAACTATTCTCTTAGCCAAGTAGGAAAATTACCGGAGGGCAAAAATTTTAAATCACTGACAAAAGACTAATGGCAGGATAGAAATGGATTTTTCACTGAGTTGTTGGATTGGAATGCTCTACTTTAAAGTATGATGCAGTTGATTTTATAAATTTAAAAATAAAGTTGGAGACGTACATGATGCAAAACATAGAGTTGTGATCTAAAAGTGGAGAGTAAGAATAAGCATGGCTACTCTTCCAAAGAGCTAGCACAAGCATGATGGGCAAATTTCCTCCTTTACTCTTAAATGGTACAGAGTATTGCTGAAAAACAAACATCACACTTTTTATCTCCCAGTCATCAGATATTCATAAGAATACCAAATGTAAATGGAACAACAATTTATATTCATGAGAAGACAGGGTTGATCGGTAGAGGCATTGCCAATGAGACTGTACCAGTTAACCAATGAATGACAGTTAGCTGCCAAACTTTGTTTAAATTCAAACCAGGTGGGGTTGACTGTTCCCTAGAGAATGAACCAAAGAATATGGCTGTTGCCTATTTTGTTCAGTTGAAATGGATACAATGTGTATATATTTTCTTTCTGTCACAAATACACAGGGTCCTGTGTAATAATATCCTGGCTAGATATAGCCAGATTAGGCAGGATCTTCGGGATACCGACTGGGATAAGCTGTTCGAGGGTAGGTCGACACTGCACATGTGGGAGTCTTTCAAGGGAAAACTAAAATTTTTGCAGGAAAGACACGTGCCGGTAAGGAGGAAGGATGGGGAAGGTAGGATTAGAGAACCGTGGGTTACTAGGGATGTTGAGGACTTGGTCAGGAAGAAGGGGGAGGCGTACGTTAGATCCAGGCAACTGGGGACAGAGGCAGCGCTGGAAAAATATAGAGAGTGTAGACGGGATCTTAAAAGGGGTGTCAGAAAGGCAAAAAGGAGCCACGAAATGGCTTTGGCAGGTAGGATTAAGGAAAATCCTAAGGCATTTTACTCCTATGTAAAGAGCAAAAGGATGGTTAGAGTCAAGATTGGACCTCTCAGGGACAACCCTAACCTCTATGCTTAGAGCCTGAGGGGATGGGGGAGATCCTGAATGAATACTTTGCATCGGTATTCACGCGGGAGAGGGGCCTGATGTCTGATGCCAGCTTTGAGGAATTTGAGGACCCGTTAAAGGAAATAATCATTACGAGGGGCGAAGTGTTGGGGCTTTTAGGTAGCATAAAGACTTATAAAGCTCCGGGGCCTGATGGTATTTATCCCAGGCTGCTAAGGGAGGTGAGAGATGACATTGCTGGGCCTCTGAGGCAAATCTTTGTCTCTTCTTTGGACACAGGGGAGGTCCCAGAGGACTGGAGGATTGCAAATGTAGTACCGTTGTTTAAAAAGGGTCAGAGGGATAACCCAGGGAACTATAGGCTGGTGAGCTTGACTTCAGTTGTAGGTAAGCTAATGGAGAGGATTCTCAGGGACAGGATGTATGAGCATCTGGAGCGCTGCAATCTGATCAGGGATACGCAGCATGGCTTCGTTAAGGGGAGGTCGTGCCTTACGAACCTAGTGGAATTTTTTGAAGAGGTGACAAAAACGGTTGATGAAGGACAAGCCGTTGATGTTGTCTGTATGGATTTCAGTAAGGCATTTGATAAGGTCCTTCATGGTAAGCTGATAGAAAAGGTGAAGGCACATGGGATTCAGGGCCAGGTATGTTGATGGGTTGAGAACTGGCTTGGGAGGAGGAGAAAACGGGTAGTAGTGGAAGGCTCTTTTTCCAACTGGAGGTCTGTCACTAGTGGTGTGCCACAGGGCTCTGTACTAGGACCCCTTCTATTTGTGGTGTATATAAGTGACTTGGAAGAGGGGGTAGGTGGTGTGATCAGCAAATTTGCTGATGACACTAAGATGATTGGATTGGCGGGTACTGAGGAGCAGTGTTTGGCAATACAACATGACGTAGATAGGCTGGTAGATTGGGCAGATAGATGGCAAATGCAATTTAATCCGGATAAATGCGAGGTGATGCATTTTGGCCGGAATAATGTAGAGGGGAGTTATAGGATAAAAGGTAAAACTATCCGGAGTATAGAGATGCAGAGAGACCTGGGGGTGCAAGTTCACAAGTCTCTGAAGGTGTCAGTACAAGTGGAGAATCTGGTTTAAAAAAAAGCGTATGGTATGTTAGCCTTCATAGGAAGGGGTATAGAATACAAGAGTAGGAGTCTGATGTTGCAGGTGTGTAGAACGTTGGTTAGGCCTCATCTGGAGTACTGCGTCCAGTTCTGGTCACCGTACTACAGGAAGGATGTGGAGTCCCTGGAGAGAGTGCAGAGGAGATTTACCAGGATGCTGCCTGGTATGGAAGGGCTGTCTTACGAGGAAAGATTGAAAACACTGGGGTTGCTTTCCCTTGAAAGATGTCGGCTGAGAGGGGATCTTTTAGAGGTATATAAGATTATGAGGGGTATAGATAGAGTAAATGGTGGTAAGCTTTTTCCACCATTAGAAATGGATAGAACGGGGGTCACGGGCTCAGGGTGAGGGGGGCTATGTATAAGACGAATATTAGAGGCCAGTTTTTCACACACAGGGTAGTGGGGGTGTGGAATGCATTGCCGAGTAAGGTGGTGGGAGCAGGCACGCTAGGGTTGTTTAAGGGTCTCTTGGACAGCCACATGAGCGGTCTGCAGATAGAGGGATATAGCAGGACTTTTGAATATCGGGAGGACCAAATAGTAGTAGACTATCTTTTAGTTTCGTCTCGGGAATGTCTTAGTTTTTTTTTGGAATGTTTAATTAAGTCTTATTTGTTTCCGCAGGCAATTCGGTCCACCTTGTTGACCAACAAGGGGCATGCATGCAGCAGGTCGTGCGAGAGCTGCTCTTGGAGGTTGCTTCAGGAGTGGCCTAGTGCTTCACGTCGTTAGTGTATGCTTAAACTGGACCATCAGATGGGCAACATGACAGCTCAGAGACTATCACTGTTGCTGTGCAGACACATGGATTTGGGCCTGTGTCTGCAGGAGTTTGCGTGTTCTCCCCGTGGTTGCGTGGGTTTTCTCCGGGTGCTCCGGTTTCCTCCCACATCCCAAAATGTGCTCTTAGGCTGATTGGGTAACAAATTGTCCCTATATTGGTCCCTATATGGGAATCTTCAACAATAGGCATAGCCTAAAGTCAAGGATATGTCATTAAGACGTTAGGACGGCGGTGTGGGCTCATTGGGCCGAAGGGCCTGTTTCCCGTGCTGTGTTGCTCTTTGTTTTTTGTTGTTCTATAATATCATAGCTTCCAGCATCTGCAAGTGTGCCATACAGCACGCCTAACTGATAATCTTAAATTGGGTGACTGTGTAATTCTTAGCACTGTCAGAATTGTTTAACAATGTTACTCTATTGTGGAATCACACCTCCTGTTATACCCTGTCTTGAGCTTCGCAAACATGCACTGACTGGGTGTGGTCAGTATCTTGCCCGTTGTGAATCCCTGAAGAGGCATACTGTTTGATACAGTTGTCCAGTTTTTGGGACATTGCAGCCAACATATCTAGCATCACAGACACACTGAAATACATATATTACATTTGTATGATAGGCAGAAATCATTTTGGCTTGACAGGAGCATCGTGTTAGTGATAAACATCATTATTGTTGCTATTGCATTGTAACTGTGTGAAAAAGTTAACTTCACCTGTTGCTCAAATCTTTTGGGGTATCTTACCTGAACCGGGTAATCTGAGGTAGACTGGGAATTATTCAGGACCGAAACTTTGTTTTGGAATTTGGGAAACAAATTGTCCCTATAGTGAGAGTCTTCCATATTAGGAATAACCTAAATCTATAATAGGATAATGGAATTGCTACTATATAGTTATGACGGCAGCGCGGGCTCGTTGGGCCGAAGGGCCTGTTTCCCGAGCTGTGTTGCTCTAATAAAAAAAATAAAAAAAGAAAGTGGCAGTTCTAGGCCCATTAATGAGTTTGCGTGATACAGTGAACAATGGGTATGATTTAAGGTAACCGTTATCTAACAGGGTAGCTTTGATGTGCCCTATGACAGCATAAAGCTTGCATGGTGAGCAAATTTCTCTGGCTGTATTTTCAAGGTTGCCAATGCCATTCTTATAGCACATGGATTTACAGAAATCTGAATGAGTGTATTGATCAGTGATGATAGACACATGGTAGATGGTAGTAGAGAACCCTTTAGCAGCTTTCTCAACTAGCATGTCAAAGAAAGATTATAAGATATAGGAGCAGAAGTAGATCATTTAGCCCATCGAGCCTCCTCTTCCGTTAAATGAGATTGTGATTCATGAAAGGAGGCTTATTTGACCGCTGCATTTCAAAGGTGAATGTGAATACCTGAAGAAACACATTAAAGTGTGTAAGGAAAGACTGACATGCAGCTTTGAATTCAAATTAGCAAATGTATCATCTACTTATCAGATATGCAATGTGTAGATGTGTTTCTCATGGAACCCAACAAAGATGATTGAGAGAGCTAGGCCTAGATGGAATCCCTTGGCAACACCATCTATTTTAGCATACGTGGCATTGTTAAAACTTCGCTCAATTGCCCAAGTTGCTAAGTTCATAAATTCAGTGAATACTGATTTACACAATGGTAGCAGGTCTTGATTGCCATGATATTGTACTGCATTGCAAATGTTTACAGATTCCTTGACGTATTTTGTATTTTTGGAAATGTTCTGATGCAAAATGAAAAACTTGGATGTGTTTTTTCACTGATCCTCTTTCTTTCAATTAATTAATGATTGGCAAGTTTTTTTCCTAACTTTAGTGTGTTCAGTGATTACCACATCGTCCTACTGGTTTTAATTGTATCAACACATTTTATATCAAAATAAAATCTCTATTCTTACCATGCTTTTATTCAGGGTTTACCAACTTCTCTGACCAGTGTTTAACTATGGTTAAACATGTTGGTACTGAAGTAATTGAAATTTTCATGATTGAAATCAATATCGTTACCAATAATGGAACTTTACAGAAACAGAAAATGCTGTAAAATCTCAGCAAGTCTGATAGTATCTGTGGAGAGAGAATAGAGCCAACATTGAGAGTCTAGGTAATCCTTGTCAGAGCTGAAGTAATTGCTCTGCTCTCCTTTGTGATGTACTCTGTTTGGAACAATGAGCAGTTTTTAAGAAAGAATGTGTAAATTTATTAACCTGTCCTGGATAGTGCTTATATGAGCTCATTTCACATTGAATTAATAAGGGATATCTGAAAAGTGTTATTTCTATCAGTGCATTTTGTGTGCTGCAATAGATAATGTTTGTTCGGCACTTATGCAAGCCTGTAGGAAATTAATATTTAAATCTCAAATATACCATAGTGACATTTGGACAAATATTTTTCAGCAAATAAATGATGTTTATTTCACAGCCCACCTTGGGAAATCCTTTTGTTGTTTACTAAATTTTTCAAGTTTGTCTCATTTGAAATGAATTAAGTTTTGGGGACCAAATCTATATATGAGTAATTGTAAATGTATTCCACATCTGCAATTGCAAAATAATTAATTTGGTACCTCATTATTTTTGTCCAAGGATACAAGTCCAAACTGTATTTGAGTTTATTAACATTTGTGAATATTGAAATAAATCACATGGCATATCAGTTGTTTTAATTCCTTATTTGAATATAGATGCATTTTGTAATATCAATTTATGGAAAAGAAAAATTGCTCAACTCGGTGTTAAATGAAATAGAGGAAGACTTCATGGTAAAGGCAAAACATAAAATATGCATGCTTAAATGATGAAATAATTATGATGTCTTGGGTAACAGTGAGACAACTAGTAATTGGCTACATCAGTGCTATTCACGAATGATGCAAGCACTTAATAGTTTAAGAGTTTAGGAAACAATGTTTGGCTTTCTTTGAAAAATCATGACTTGGATTCAGCAGTGCAGATTGGTCAAATTGAACAATACTACAAACTTACAAGCTCAAAGGGTAGCACTTTATTTGCCCTTCCGCATTTTTAACTTTTCTTATTAGCCCTCCTTGATCCCTCTGTTTCATCATGCCTCCTTTCACTTCCCTGTTCTCGGCCACTCCCAGTTTCCTACCGTGGCAGTCATTGATTCGCAATCTTCTTGCTGCCTTAATTGTCCAGACTTGACGCCCTCTTAGATAAGACTACAGTTTTCTATGTGCTTCTCATGGTATTCATGAAGGTCTCTGCTGGTTTATTCTGAGCAGCAATCCCAATTGCTTTTTCCAATTCAGTACCCTGTTTGTGTCTAATCTTGCCATCTACTTCCTGTTCACCTTTTCCCTCTGCTGACCCTGTAGACTCTGTCAGTGAATCAATTCTCAGCATTCCTATACATCTCTGCCCAAAATGTCTGCTTACTTATGAGTGAGGCCCTTGCTATTCCTGAGCTTATTGTGGATGATTAAACCAGTTTAAATCTAATTCATAGAATCCTTACAGTGCAGAAGGGCACCATCAAGTATGCACTAATTCCCTGACAGTATTTTACCCATTCTCTTCTCCACTCTATCTGCATAACCCCACACAATTATCGTGACTAATTCATCTAATTTACACATCTTGGGACACTAAGCTCATGCTTTCAGGCAAAGTTGTTCATTATTATGCCATTAACACCTCAACTGGTCCAATTATTTGCCCTTTATCACAATCATTACCAGACCGTTTGCCTTTTATGACATTGTTGTGCTTTAATCTCTCCAGCCCTCTATCCTATCCTAGATGTTTCCTTTTGTTCTACCCCATCCTCCCTTTTAATAGAATAAGATCCAACATGTTTCTACTTTCCTGCAGTCATCTTCAACTCGCAGCATTAACTTTTTCTTTCCCAACAGGTACTGCCTCGTCTACTGACCATTTCCAGTTCATTCTGTTTCTATTTCAGGTTTCTAGCATTGAGTATTTGTTTTTATTATAGATAAGGCCATCTCTGATCACTTTCCCTACTCTCCATCACATTCCTCTTCCACAAGCTAACCCAGCCACATTATGTACCTGTCCTTGGGTAGAAAAAAATTCAATTTATTTACAACTGCACTAACAAAATCCCAACTGTTTGGCCTATGCTGTTCTGTTTGCCACATATCTGCAGCCACTGATTTTCTCAACTGCACCATTGCCTCCACCTTTGAGGCCATAATCCCCAATAAAACGATTACTCTCTTTCACCCTGGCCATTTCGACAGTATGGTTCTCATTTCTGCTCCTTTTTGTCCAGGGGTCGTAAACTTGAGAAGATGTGGGGGGCAACTGGTTTAGCTATTCACCACGAATGGTAAATGTTAAAATCAAGATAAGTAAGTTCTGAATTAGATGAGGAGATAGCTTATAGATTTATGGTGTTGGAAGCGATTTTAGCAATTGGGAGGACTGAGGCCATGGAGAGGGATTTGAAAACAAGGACATGAATTTTAAAATCTAGTTGAGTAAACACAAGGGTGAACAGAATTTGGTATGGTCAGAGCACAAGCAGCAGAGTTTTAGATGACCTCAAGTTTGTGGATAGAGATACAGAGACCAGCCAAGAATGCAAAGGCATGGACTAGGGTTTTAGTAGCAGATGAGCTGAGACAAGGGTGGGTTTACGGAGTGGGAAATAACTAGTCTTGGGTGATGGTATAAATATATGGTTGAGAGTTCATCTTTGGGTCAGCTATGTCACCAAGAACAGACTTGTTTGGCCTTCTAGTGAATTTCAGCAATGGTTTGGTTGAATGGGTGGTGAAATGGTTAATGGAATTCAATCTGGAAAAGTGTGACGTTATGCATTTGAGAAGGGCAAACAGAGCAAGGCAATACTCAGCAAATGGGAGGATATTGAGAGAGTTTGAGGAAATGAGACACCTTGGAGTGCCTGTCCCCATGTCTTCACAGGACATGGTCAAGAAAGCATATATGAAATACTTTCCTTTTTATTAGGCAAGTGTTGAATACAAAAGCATGGTTGTAATGCTGGAATTGTACAGAATGCTAGTTAGATCACAGGTTTGTGTATAGTTCTGGTCACCACGTACCTGAAAGGACATTAATTGTTCTGGAAAGAAATACTTAGATGGGCACATGAACAGAATGGGAATGGAGGGGTATAGAAAACTGATTTAAAATAGGGATCATGAGCCTTGGGAGTCCCTGGGAAGTGTGTAAATAGATGATGATATTGATGTACTTGTTTTTATCCTACAGGTGCTTTGGTCCACCTTGTTGTCTAACGAGGGGCATACACGCGATGGGTCGTGAGAGGGCTGCTCTTGGATCTTTTTCGAGAGTATCCTAGTGCTTCACGTCGTTAGTGTACGCTTGACCTGGACCATTTGATGGGCAACACGACAGCTCAGTGACTATCGCTGTGCTGTGCAGATACATGGATTTGGGCCTGTGTCTGTGGGAGTTTGCGCATTCTCCCCGTGCTTGCGTGGGTTTTCTCCGGGTGCTCCGGTTTCCTCCCACATCCCAAAGATGTACTCTTAGGCTAATTGGCAAAACAAATTCTCCCTAAATTGTCTCAAATTTGGTTTTTAATCCATAGATCTATAAACATGGACAGGGATCGCAGGTAGAGGTGGGAACATCTGGGTGGTGGTGCGGGCTCGTTGGGCCGAAGGGCCTGTTTCCCATGCTGTTTTGTTCTTTGTTCTAACCCACTAAGTCGGCACAAACCCTCCAACAGACTATCCTACTTGAATCCTCCTCTAGTTGGCCCTGAGGATTTTGGATAATGGATACCTGAGATATAAAATGTAGATTAATGAAATTTTAGCTATTCTAAACACTATTTAAAAATAGTGTAGAGTTTAAAAATTAATTACATTTGATTTATTGTCTTGCATGCTGTACAGACAAAATTTACTATTCATAGAGTACATAAGAAAGAAGGAAAGGAGAGGGTGCAGAGTATATAGTGTTAGACTTCTTGATAGGGTGTAAAGAAAGATCAGTTTACTGTCTGATAGATGAAAGTCTGATGGCAGCAGGAAAGAGTCTGTTCTTGAGCCGGTTGGTACGTGATCTCAGATGTTTGGATCTTTTTCCAAAGGAAGAACGTGGAAGGGAGCATGTGTGGGGTGCATGGGGTTCTTGATTATGCTGGCTGCTTTCACAAGGCAGCAGGGTCAGTGGGTGGGAGGCTGGTTGCATGATGGACTGGGCTACGTTCATAATCCTTTGTAGTTCTTTTTGATTTTTGGTCAGAGCAGGAGACATATAGATGTGATATATTCAGAAAAGATGCATTCTATGGTACGTATAAACATTTGAGAGGTGTAGCGGCATGCCAGATTTCCTTAGCCTTCTGAGAAAGTAAAGGCATTGGTGGACAGACTTAGCTGTGATGCCTGCAGGGAGGGACCAATACAGGTGGTTGGTGATCTGGACATCCAGGGCTTTCAACCATTTCTACTTTTTCACCATTGATGTAGACAGGCATGTCCTCCTCTACATTTGCTGAAGTTGATGATTATTTCCTTCATTGCGTTGACATCGCACCATTTCGCTACATTCTCTTATCACTGCCTCATCATTGGTTGAGATCTGACCCACTGCGATGGTAAAAGCAAATTGTACTTAAATATCAGGAATAATCAATCCCAAAGTAAGGACACCTCTTCTAAACTCCAATATGCTATGTATTTCACATGTTGTAGCTGCTCATGAGTGAACCCTAGTAATTGGTACTGGAATTAAACATTAACAAAAATTAGGCAGTTGGCATCCTGCCATTGTTCCTGAGTGAATCCACCTACCATGCTGAAGGTAATTTCCTCATCTTGTGGCTGAAGAGGAAACTGAGTGAGTGACTTCAGAGGACAGTCTTTAGAGCTTTACTTTACAAATTATTTTTTAATGCAACTCCATTTTAACATTCATAATTCCAGGTCCCACAAAAGCAAAGTAGCATAGTAATATTCAGTACCTAATTATTAAAGTTTGCATATTATAGATTAGCATATTACATCTATAAATATGAAAATCTGTACAAACAAAGTACATGTTAAAAAGTTGTTGTATGTGATCACCAGTCCATAACTTAACATAAGCCGCTCCAGCTGAGGGATCTTGGATAGGAAAGAGTGGAAGTGCAGGTTGGGAGTTTTAAAGTGACTGTGGTTAGAGTGCAGGATGCTCTGCAGTACCAAGATGATGGTGTTCCTGTTTCACATTAACTGATTTGCCACATAGAATTCTAATTTCTGCCTTTGGGAATTGGATCCCTTGCAAAGTGTATAGAGATTACAGGATGTGTGTAGCTATATTCTCTTGCTAATAAAGTCAGTCAAAAATAATTGTTGGCAGAGGGAATAAGTAGAGACAACAGAATATAAGTACTTAGGTAAAGAAGCATTGTGAAGAGTACAGCCTATTGGAAAGTACATGGAGCATGCAATCTTCATTAAAAGCTAGTACTGAAGTACAACATTTGCTTTTGCCTGTGGCACTTGGCCCTGCCGACATATTTTGCAATTGAGAAACTCGTTAAAAAGTGCATTGAATATTAAGTTAAATAAAAGGTTATTGGCCACAACAATACAACATAAACCTACCTCAGCACTCTGGTGAAAATATTGGGCTCAGATGAAGTACCCCTCCGCAGTGGGGATATTGCTACTGTGTTTATAGTCTGGGTCAGTGTGGAATGTGGAAAGCTGAACAGACATAGAACGTAAGATACAACAGTTAGTGGTCACTGAAATTTTAGTCAAGCTCTCAATATTTCTCAGTGATGGAAAACTGGGTGAAATGGCCATAGATACAAGCCCATGGCCAGGCTGAAACGTGGGCGGGGTTGGAATCTGCCTGGTTTTCAACATGGTGCACAGTTTGAGGGGAGGGAGCTAGTGAACCCATTCACTGTTCTATGACCTAAATTGGGGTCATGACAAGAGTTTATGAACTGCTGAGCTAGTGGCATTACCTGCAGACTGAACAAACGAGAACTCTCCTAAAGCTCCATGTTAGGAAAACAGCCCTGATATTCCCTATGAACTCATGCGGCACATAGAATGCACATGAAAGCCCATAACCCTTGGTTCTGTCAGCATGCACGTAAATTCAAGTCAGAAGAGCCTGTTAGGGGTAGAGTTTGCTATTTGTATCTGGACCCTATTTATTTCTTGTTATTGATTTCCTAGAATCACTATCTCAGTTATTCCTGATCAATTTTGCTCTGATCCTGCAGTAGCTTGCAGTGT
Source organism: Sphyrna mokarran (assembly GCA_024679065.1). Taxonomy (NCBI): domain Eukaryota; kingdom Metazoa; phylum Chordata; class Chondrichthyes; order Carcharhiniformes; family Carcharhinidae; genus Sphyrna; species Sphyrna mokarran. The sequence continues at coordinate 47,195,307 of JAGIQG010000011.1, read as the reverse complement.
CTTGAAATGAGTTTGTTGGTGTCTTTGATTATCACAGTCCATGGAAGGATCAAAGGAGTTTAAATGCTTGCTTTACTGAACATTTCTAAGCTGTCCTTAGGATATCATATTTAATATTGCTTCTAAGGGATTGGAGACTTGTTCACTTTTCTTTATATTTGAGAGAATGGACAGTTGTGCGAGAGAGATTTTCATCACTGTGTGACTGGAAATTACGGTTGCAGATGTTTTTCAACACAAGTGGAAAGCATCAGTTGCGTTATAAGACTAGCAAAGTAAAGGATGGAACTTGAGCAACAGTTCAATCTGCTGCTTCTTGCTCACCAATTAACTTGGCCACCAATGGAAAGTGAATTGTTTGTGGGTCAGTTTTTTATTCCTGTTATAGTTCAGAACGAGGAACCCTTGAGATCTGAATAAATTAGATGCTGAAAGCTATGCTCTGAGGGATCTTTAAAGATGCCACTCCTTACAGAACCACTAAGTGGCAGCACTATTCTGAGTCTGTTTGTTGATATTGAGCATCAGCTTTAGTTTAAGTAAGCCTTTTTTTGGAAGATCTTGTGGTGTCATCCCTCCCTCAGTTGAACAGTTCTACAATGGACCAGGTTCTTTCTCTATCGGTGAATTTGGTTTGATTGAATGGCTTTCCTCGTATATCCCCATTTTATAATCCTATATTTCCTCTAATGTTGACATAGTAATTGATATCAGTAACTCATAATATTATTTGGCCTCTTAGGTGTATACTTCTACTTAGAAGCTGCTTTTGATCCACCTTGCTCCTTCTGAGGCCATTCATAGCCATCACGATGCTGTTATGTATTTTTGGGTTTCTGTTTAGTTTGCCAAGCTGAAAGTCAGTGCTTAATACTTTTCTTGCAAGGGAATGCTGCTGTTGGACCAATTCATTATCCGTACGACAGGAGAAAGGCTTCTTAGTAAAGCTATACAATTTGTTTTGGTAGAATTTTGATCTTGTAATATCTTTTAGTTCTTTTTGAGTGGATACTTGGCTTTTGCTTGTAATTGTCCACATTGACATGATCAAAATCGCTGTTTGCTAATTTAATTTGATTTACTAATGCATCTGACAATAATATACAGTGTTGTTTATTGCGCACTACACAAACAATATAGTGTTCATAGTGAAGGAAAGGGGAGAGTGCAGAATGTGATGTTACAGTCATAGTTAGGATGTTCTCCAGTGGAGATCCTTGTCTCATTCTGCGGTGCAAATGTGTCGGACTTTTCCTGATGGTGGCCCTCGAGTAAGAGGATCTGACACACAGCAATGTTGAGATTTACTACCCAACAGTAAAATATCTCGCTCGAGGCCTGTTAGTATGTACTACGATGTTTCAAAACCCCTTGCGCTTTGCGTGGATAGTATAATTGAGGCTTGTTTTACTTTTAAAAAAGATTTATCTGAAGCCCAGAAAGAAGGGTATTTTAAATACTATTAATGTCATTACAAAATAATATCAAACTTCATTTCTAAGTATAGTTTTAATATTTTTTGGTTAGGCCTTTGATTTGATTGAACAGCGGTATGCAGCAGTGAAAATCCATCAACTGAACAAAAACTGGAGGGAAGAAAAGAAAGAAAATTATCACAAGTATGTATTTATCCTTAATTCTCTAACATAATTTTCTATAGTTTCAGAATGAAGTAGAATTATATGCACTATTTTAATTGTTGGTTTTAGGCATGCATGTAGAGAATACAGAATACACAAAGAACTGGATCATCCCAGGATAGTTAAGCTGTATGACTATTTCTCTCTGGATACAGACACGTAAGTATATGCTGCTTTGTAATTTCAGAATGAATATGTTCCATTCTTTGAAAAAGCAACAGTCAGCTTCATTTCAGAAATCAATGGCTTACATTTATGTTCCTATATAAAATATATTCTTAAATATTAATGCAAATGAGAGTTTATGGAACCTTCCTTGTATAAAGAGTCAGACGAAGATTATGAAGAAATCATAATTTAGCAAGTATATTGAGGAAAGTAAATTCACAATATCAACGTATGTCAAAAGGAAGGCATTTGCATATTCTATTTAGAATTGTTTAACAGACTCTATTTATATTTTTATAGTTTCAGTTTAACATTTTCCTGTAGGATGCCAAGTATTTTAATAGCATGGTTCAGGCCATTTATCTTGATAGTAAATGCTGAGCAAAACAGGAAAAATATAAATGTGATTTGAGAAGATGCTACTTTTTTACATGTAAAATAGAAAGCAAACACTGCAGTGGTGTTTTGCTTGAGATAATTTCTTTGTGTAGGTATTGGTCATGATGTGTTCCAATGGTAATTGTTTGGTTACAGTGCCTATTTATTAGTATAGTAGCAGTTCAGTTCAGTAGGTGCAGATATTCAGTTAAGTTTGTTACACATTTTTGCAAAGCCCACATGTTGACCTGCAGTTTCCACTTGACTGCACTGCTTTTCAGTGCAGTTGACATAAAATATATGTAACTGGCGCAAAAGATACGTTCAACACATGTAGAGTTCCCAAAATCTTCTGTACCATTTTTTTTGAATAGCCGTAAACGATGACCATGCCCTCAGGGTGAATTAAACACAATTAGTTTCTGTTAATTGAATTTGATTTGAATTTATTATTGTCACATTTATTAGTGTACAGTGAAAAGTATTGTTTCTTGCGTGCTATACAGATAAAGCATATCATACGTAGAGAAGGAAAGAAGAGAGTACAGAATGAGTGTTAGTAAATAACTAGGGTACAGAGAAAGATCAACTTAATGCAAGGTAAGTCCATTCAAAAGTCTGATGGCAACAGGATGAAGCTGTTCTTGAGTCAGTTAGTACATGATCTCAGACCAATAGAATAAGTTGAAAGAGAGTATGTGTGGGGTCCTTAATTATGCTAGCTGCTTTGATGAGGCAGTGGGAATTATAGACAGAGTCAATGGATGAGAGGCTGGTTTGCATGTTGGATTGGACTGTATTTACAGCCCTTTGTCGTTTCTTGCTTTCTTGGGCAGACCAGAAACCATACTAAGCTGTGATACGACCACAAATGTCTTCTGTGGTGCATTTGTAAAAGTTGATGAGAATCGTAGCTGACATGCCAAATTTCCTTAGTCTTCTGAGAAAGTAGAGGTTTTAGTGAGCTTTCTTAACTATAGTATTGGCGTGGGGAGACCAGGACAGGTTATTGGTAATCTCGACACCTAAATACTTGAATCATTTCTACTTCGCCCTCATTGATGTAGACAGGGGCATGTTTGCCACTATGCTTCATGAGGTCGATTTAAAATCATCTTCGTTTTGAGGGAGAATGTTATTGGCTTCACACCAGTTCACCAGATTCCCTATCTCCTGTACTCTGTCTCATCATTGTTTGAGATTCAACCCACTACAGTGGTGTCATCAGCAAACTTGAAAATCGATTTGGAGCAGTGTTTGGCCACACGGTCATAAGTGTGTAAGGAGTAGGTTTGAGGACACGACCATGTGGGACACCAGTGTTGAGAATGATCATGGAGGAGGTGTTGTTGCTGTCCTTGCTGATTTTGAACTGGTGGTTAGGAAGTTCAGGATCTAGTCACAGTGAGAGGAGTCGAGGGCCAGACCACAGAGTTCGGAGATGAGTTTCGTCAGGCTCGTGATGTTGAAGGCTGAGCTGTATAGAAGTCTGATGAAAGGATCTTTGAAGAGGTTCTAAAATGAAAATGGTTGTCTTGAGATGAAAAACACTAATATTTTTAAAAACATTCAGAATATCATCATTCTAATTTGTTAAAAATCTTGCTACCGTACCCTAATACAGCCAGGGAATGGGTCCGTAAAGCTTGAGTCCTTTTCAGTCATTTAAAATATTATTTATTGGAGGCTAGTTGATTATTGTTTGCTTTAGATGCATTTTTAGCATCAAATTGTGCCCATTTAACACTCTTAACTATATCACAGAAAATGCTTTGAACTTTTTTTAAGTTTTGAAACACTGGCCAGTTGTGCTGGTTCACTGCAGATTTTGCATTGGTGAAATACAAATGATTTTGGGAAAATCTTGACAATAACTTTTCTAAACTGGCACATTTTTGATCCTTGTTATTAATTACACCGATAGACGAAATAATGCAATAAATGAAGAAAAATAACACAATTACAGGGTCCCTGAAATTTAATATTTTTCTCTGACAAACATATTACTTTTATTGCGCATGGATGGTGGAAATTGTGGGAATAATGTTAGAATTTGCCAGTGACACCATTTTAAGAGTTACAATATTTGATGATTGTGAAGTAGTGCAAGAAGACACAGATGACAATTGCCTTAAATTATATTTTAAGAACAGAGCACATAGATGTACAGATAAACAGGTTATTAAAAGTGGTAGCAGCACTAGCACTTAAAGCCATATAAATACAAACAAATTCTATTTTGTCTAAATCTCGGAGTATGAAATACAAATGTTCTGTAATTTAACAAATATTTAAGTAAAATACTGCACAGGTGTTATTTTTTTTCTCAACCCGACATACAGAAGTAATGTAAAATGTATTCGCTTTTAATGCGTAACGTGCTAAAGTTTTTCAAGCTTTGAGAACCTCATCAGAACCCTTAATATTTAATCATCCTCTGTGCTGCTATTCAGAGTAGATATGGGCTTCAAAACTGAGAACAATGTGTGGCAACTTGGAAGTTTGCCATCTTCAAAATGGTAATAAGATTACATCAGGTTAGCAGTTTGGTTTCCTTAGTTTTACAATCAATAAACTATCTTTTGAAACAAAAACTTATCCTTGCAGTTTTGCCAAAGTTTCAGCAGAACGAAAATGAATTGTTTCTGTATTTCAAGTCTCCGAAGAGTGTGGTAACCTGAACAGGCCCTGTTTGCATGTATTTTGTTTTGTGAAATGTGATCAGTCTGTCTACAAACTAACTGCATTGTGGAGGTCCAATATTACTTGCTAGTTTGGTATTTTACGCAGTTTAGGTGCCTAAGGTAGTGATGTCAAGGTACTGCATCATGATATCACTACAAAAAAAGGGAATAATTTGAGTTCTTGGTGTTGTCACTAGCCCCAGTAAGGTTGGTGACAACTGTGTAAACTTGAAAAATAGGTCTTCCTCTTTCTGTCTAAAAACATAGTTTTAAGGTGGTGTTGCGGCCAGCTTTTTAAAAAAAAAAGGTAGCACCACGGAGCAAGCCGCCAAAGAACAGTTCAAAAAAAGCTAGACAAAGCAAATCGAATAGTGTGAAGCGGAGAATCTGCATAATGTGCTGATGAATGAATTGTGTAATAAAATGTAAATTGTTTTTCCTTAGATTTTGTACAGTGTTAGAATATTGTGAAGGAAATGATTTAGACTTCTATCTGAAGCAGCACAAACTGATGTCTGAGAAGGAAGCAAGATCTATTGTAATGCAGATCGCAAATGCATTGCGGTATCTAAATGAGATCAAACCTCCCATTATACACTACGATCTAAAGCCTGGTAAGTTTCATTACAGTCTTGTCAGTTTCTTAACTTCTGAACAGATGTTCAGATGTCAGAAGCCTTTTGATGTGTAATTCAGCGTTTGTATTACTGTTTATGGTTTTTGGAATGGGTTTTCAGATAATTAAAATACCAAAATAAATGCAGTTTGTTGTGGTAATTGATGTCTTATAATTTGTAAAAATGTGTAACGTCATATTCCATACAGAACACAAAGGAATAGGATTGTTAAAATGTATTGGGATGGACTTTGTTTTGAAGCTCTACAGAGTCATTATAATAATGAATTTTCTAATGTTTTAATCTTTTTTGCCCTCCCTCTCCTGAATGTAGCAGTTCATGTTGGTAGCCATCCACAATCTGACAATGCAACTAGTCACCCTTAATATGCAAGATTTATCAGGGACATCACCACTGTATATTTTAGCATTGGGTAATACATAGATCTTAAGAATTCGAAGCAGAAGTTGGCCTCTTGACCCATCAGGCCTGATCTGTCACTCGATAAGGTCAAGGCCAATCTGATTGTGACCTTAACTCCACTTTCTTGCCTCCCCCTCTCCATAACCCTGAGCTCCGTTGTAGATTAAAATATTTGTCCTAACGCAACCTTGAATAGATTCTACCCTTCACTGCTGTCAGGAAGAGAATTCCAAAGATTATTGTATCCTCTGATACAATAAATTTCTCATTGCCATCTTAAATGGGAGACCTATTATTTTTAATTTCCCTCCCTCTCTGGTTTTAGATTCCCCTATGAGAGGAAGCATCTTTTTTGCATGTACTTGGTACAGCCTCCTCAGAATTTTATTTGTTTCAAAAAGATCACCTCTCATTCTTCTTAACTCCAATGAGTATAGGCCCACCCTGCTCAGCCATTCTTCGTCAGACAATTCTCTTCATCCCAGGAATCAATCTTTTCTGAACTGCTGCCAATTTTATGTATCCTCCCTTAAGAAGGGGACCAAAACTGTACATAGTACTCCAGTTGTGTCCTGTATAGTTGTACCACGACTTCCTTATTTTGTATTTTCATTCCCCTTGCAATAAAGGCCAGCATATCATTTACCTTCCCAATTACTTGCTGTACTTGCATGCTAACTTCTTACGATTTGTGCAAGGGCATCCAGATCCCCCTCCACCACAGCATTTTGCAGTCACTCTTTATTTAAATATTATCTTCTGCTTTTCTTCCCAACAAAGTGGGCAACCTCACATTTTCCAATGTTATAATCCTTTTTGCACATGTAATCTATCTATGTTCCAGTGCAGACTCTGTGTATCTTTCTCGTCTTATTTTCATGTGCTTTTCTCAAATTCCTTTCCTACCTTTTTTATCATCAAATTTGACTACAATACATTTAATCCCTTCATCCATATCATTAAAATTTATCATAATTTAGGCTAAAGTATATCCCTGTGATACTTCACATAGTTTGCTAATCTAAAAATTACCCATTTATCCAGACATTGTTTCCTGTTAATTAGCCAATTCTTTATACATGGCAATATATCACAAACAGCACCAATTCTCTCTCAGTAACTTTGTATATAGATACTTTATTAAATGCTTCTTTGAAATCAAATACACTATATCAACTAGTTCCCTTTTATCCACCATGCTTCTTACATCTTGTAAGAACACAAGCGAATGTGGTCCCATTGTTTAAGAAGGGGAAGAGAGACCTTCCTGGGAATTATAGGCCAGTGAGTCTTACTTCTGTGGTGGGCAAGGTATTGGAGAGAATTATTAGGGATAGGATTTATAGTTATTTCGAGAGAAATGAATTGATTGGGGATAGTCAGCATGGTTTCGTGAAGGGTAGGTCATGCCTTACTAACCTCATTGAGTTTTTTGAGAAAGTGACCAGAGAGGTTGATGGGGGTAAGGCGGTTGATGTAGTATATATGGACTTTAGTAAGGCTTTTGATAAGGTGGCCCATGGAAGACTTCTACAGAAAATGCAGATGTGTGGAATAGAGGGTGATTTAGCTAATTGGATTAGAAATTGGCTGGCAGATAGAAGACCGAGGGTGGTGGTTGATGGGAGATATTCATCGTGGAGTTCGGTGACGAGTGGTGTGCCTCAGGGGTCTGTTTTGGGGCCCCTGCTGTTTGTAATTTTTGTAAATGATCTGGATGAGGGTATTGAGGGATGGATCAGTAAATTTGCAGATGATACTACAGTTGGTGGTGTGGTAGATAGTGAAGAGGGGTGTTTTAGTTTACAGAGTGACTTGGACAAGTTGCAGAGCTGGGCCGAGAGGTGGCAAATGGAGTTTAATGTGGAAAAGTGTGAGGTAATGCACTTGGGCAGGAACAATAAATGTGTAGAGTATAGGGCTAATGGTAGGGCTCTTAGTAGTGTTGAGGAACAGAAGGATCTTGGTGTATGTGTCAATAGATCCCTGAAAGTAGGCAGTCAAGTGGATAAAGTTGTTAAGAAGGCATATGGAGTCTTAGCTTTTATTGGTAGGGGGATTGAATTTAGGACCGCAGCATCATGTTGCAACTGTACAAAACTCTAGTGCGGCCGCACTTGGAGTATTGTGTGCAGTTCTGGTCGCCACATTATAAGAAAGATGTGGAGGCAGTGGAGAGGGTACAGAGGAGGTTTACCAGGATGTTGCCTGGTATGGAGGGCAGGTCCTATGAAGAGAGGTTGAAGGATTTGAGGTTTTTTTCGTTAGAAAGGAGGCGGCTAAGAGGGGATCTTATTGAAGCATATAAGATGATTAGAGGTTTAGATAGGGTGGACAGTGATAGCCTTTTTCCTAGGATGGAGAAAGCTAGCACGAGGGGACACAGCTTTAAATTAAGGGTAATGAGTTATAGGACGGATATCAGAGGTAGGTTCTTTACTCAAAGAGTGATTAGGGAGTGGAATGCCCTGCCTGCAGCTGTTGTAGATGCGCCCAGTTTGGTGGCGTTTAAGAGGTTAGTTGATAAGTATATGGATGAGAAGGGCATGGTTTAGTTAGGAGGGGCATTGCTTTTTATTTTGGTCGGCACAACATCGAAGGCCGAAGGGCCTGTTCTGTGCTGTATTGTTCTATGTTCTATGTTCTATGTTCTAACACTAATAAATTTGTCAAACCCAATTTCCCTTTCACAAAACCATGTTAACTATCTGATTTTCTGAATACTCTACTACTTCCTCCTCAATAATGTCTTCTAGCATTTTCCCAATGTGAAATGTTAGACTAACTGATCTATGGTATCCTGCTTTCTGTCTCCCTTTTTTCTTGAATAGAGGCCTTTTTGGTTTTCCAACCTGCTTTCCAGAATCTAGGGAATTTTGGAAGATTACAGCCAATGCCTATATAATCTCATCAACAGCTTTCAATGTTCAGTCACTTTGAATGCACTAATGTTTTCTAATTCCCACTTCCAAACTCCTTTTGAAGTGTTTTTTCTATGTCAAGTGCTGTGTAAATGTGCTGTTGCCTCCACCTGGAAATAGTTATAAATTCCTTTCTGCTGTTTTAATTGATATATGGATGAGAAATTTCCACCTCAAGGCTCTGAAATCACAACTCTGATGTAGATGAGAGTGGCAGTTGATGGCAGAGTTGATCTGGAGGTGCAGCATGTGTAGGAGAACGAGAGTTGTTCTGGCAATCTCAGATTCTGCCTCTCGAGATACTCCCATTGCAGGTTTCCCCTTACTTGCGATTGCTGTTGCTCGAGGCACAGAATCTATGTTTGGAGGATCAGCGAGGGAGGGAGAGAGGGCAGAACTGATGGTTGGAGCAGTTATTCTGGCCAGTCCCGTGCATGACGTGCAGGAGACTTGAAGTTGCGTTGTCATCAATTGTCAGAATCCCCTGAGACATCAAGGCAAATAATCAGAAAATGAACAAGATCAAGGCAAATAATCAGAAAATGAACAAAGAGAAACGAGACTCTGCGAGTTAAAAGGCTGGAGCAGGAGAGCTGTCACTCAGCCACAGGCAATGCTGCACCCAGCTGCCACCAATATCCACAGCTCAAGGCACTCCAAGAGAACTGGAGGGAATTAATTTGGCCCCTGTCATTTTAGTGTTATCAGTGAGATAACCAGGTGTGAGGTTACTAAGCGAGTCGGATACTGTGTCTATGTGGGGGAAATCATACTTCAATTACAAGGTCAGCCATATAGACTTTGCAGGGGAAGGGTGCATGATTGGTGAGTGAGGGAGTGTAAGTGTTTGTTCTCAACTCTGCTCCTTACCTACTCCCAAAATCCTAAACATAGTTCTGCACCATGTCGGACTGGATACACACACCTGGAAAAGTGGCTGCAGTGCTTACACTGTGGTTAATGCACAACAACAACCACAAGAGACTCCCTCTGTGCTGTTCCTAGAGACTCTCTTGCCTTTGATGCAGGCTCTCCTTTCTGCTGCTTCCAGCCTTCTGCCACAGGCCCACTGGCCTATCTCATTCCTGTTGATATTAGATAATTCTGCACAGACATGGAATCCAGTGTTTGATCTTTGTAGGCTGACTTGGTACCACACCTGTCTTTGCCTATAAATGATCAGGGAAAGCTAGCAATAGATAACAATTTTTGCATTTTGGCCAAGGTACTGAGGTGATTGAGCTGCTTGTTTTCCTTTAACTGCATTATTGTAGTATAGCATTCTGAGCATGGATTATTGGACTGGCAGAATAAGCAACCTAATGACACTAGAAAAGAATAGCACGAGTGATGCCATTGAGTTTTGATGTTAGCACCGAGTTACAGTCCTGCTGCTGGAACGGCCCATTTAACTGACCTTCACGTTGCTGATAATGAAAGAGATTTTAACAGCTGATTTTTTTTTTTGGGTTGCAAGTCTCAAGAAAAATATTTATATTTTGATGTGGCTATATGGATCTTGAACCCAGACAAATATGAAAGCCATTATATAGCTTTTAAAAAATCTAAGTAAAATGCAGGTAACATGGATATTTTATTTTGCATTTAGGTAATATCCTTTTGGTTGATGGAACTGCATGTGGAGAAATAAAAATAACTGATTTTGGCTTATCAAAAATTATGGATGATGATAATTATAATGCTGTAGATGGAATGGATCTGACATCTCAAGGAGCTGGAACATACTGGTAAACTGTACAAATTATTTCAGCTGAGTGTTCATGAAATGTCATTTCATTCACAGCTTGTAGGTTCTCTTTGGAAATGTTTCCTGATGTTACAATAATCTTTAAAATGTATTGTGAGCAAGTAACCCCGGTTGATGAAATTGGAGTCAACTTTTGAGATTTTGGACGTTTTTGTTTTAAAGACATATATAGTAATGATTCTGCTGAGAAACATTGCATTAAAAGATGGAAATTTGAAATCAATTTAATAAGAATAGTGATTTTTTTCGTTAGAATTATACCATACAAAATGGTTGCATAAGCCTTCGATTTGAACTGATGAGGTGTTAAGCAAGTTCTACCATCCTGAACTACGTTTTATTTTTCTGAAAGTTTTTTTATTGAAGGATATATTCTTTTAGTTATTGATGGCTAAGTAGATTTTTTTAAACTGATGTTCTGTGAAAATGAAATAAATATAATTTAATAATTTTTATATAGCCCTACTGCAGAGCGCACACAATCCAAATTGATATTGTCTGAGGGTAGTCTTTCCAATAACACATTGTCAAAGTCTTATTATATTAATCAGCTAAGGGAAATGGAGTTCTCAAAATGTCATGACTAATGTTTATCCCTCACCCAACAGCATTAAAAATTTAAAAAATGCTAATAGTTGTTTGATAGTGTAAGTATTGCTGAAACAAGACTTTTTTTTTACATCTTTACATGCATTAGCTTTACATCTTGCTCTCATCAAGACAATTAACAAGATTACCGGTGTTGGGAAAATAAATTTATACTGTATGAGAACAGTGGTTGGCAAGTAGATGCTGATTGTTAGAGGCAGTTATTGGCAGATAGTTAACTGCCAAGCATGTTTTAAAATTTAAGCCAGACAACTTGACTCTGGTCAAGGCATTGCCTTTGGGAATGAATCATTGAGTGGCTGTCACATATTTTCTTTAACTGAAATAGATGCAATGTATATACGTGTTCTTTCTGTCTGCAAAGAACAGGATCCTGTGCATTAGTATTTGTAACTTCCAGTACACACACATGCGCCACGCTGCATGTCTCACTGATGATCTTAAATTGGTTGTCAGCGTAATTCTTCGCTCACTGAGAATTATTTAGCAAGTGTTGTGCAATCACAATTGCATTTTAATATTGGATATTGTTTCACGTTTTACAAATATAGGCTGATTGGGTATGGCCTGTACTTGCCCATTGTGAACAGCACAACATTGGCTCCTAATAATTGATGTTATTCGCAACTAACAAAGTTGATGTAAAGCCAAAATAACTTTCTACCTGTCACACAAATGAGTCTGCAAATTACACAAATGAGTAATGTTGAATATGGATTTGTATCAGTATGATGCTCTGAATGTCAGCCACACATCCAAAGACCAGCAAAATGTATCAGACAGCATATTCCTTCTGTTGTTCACTCAAGGTACATATATTACACAACCAGCCCGTGTGCACAAAACTCAACACATTGTGTAACATTAGGTGTGATTGCACAATTTTTCAACATTTGCTAAATAATCCTCAGTGTGCTAAAAATTATGTTGACATCCAATTTAAGGTTGTCAGTCAGGCTTACAATTTGGCACATTTAACATTTACTGGAAACTTCATATATTAGCACACCGGGCCCTGCAGACAGAATAGATACACACGTTGCACCTGTTCCAGCTAAACACAATAAATGGTAGCCTTCGCTGATTCATTGCTCCTTGACCAATACGCATCAAGTCGTCTGATATAAATTTCAGACACTGGTTGGTAACGGTCAGTCACCATCAACTGGTGCATTCTCCATCGCAATGCCTCTACCAACTGAAATCCACTTGCCAACCAATGAGCACTCTTTTCTCATAAGCTTGTTGTTTTCTCTTGACATTGTTCTGAGTGTAAGATGAAAAGCTTCAATAAAAAATGTCTCTTTCAACAAAATGGTATCAACAAAATTTGCCCTTATATTTCTGTGTGTGACTATGCTGTGTGTAAACCGGTTCTCACTTTTTTTAGAAAAATGATAACATTTCAAAGGTATTTCACTGAATGTGAAAAGATGTGGGTTATTCTACTGTTGTGTAAGGTGTTTATAAATTTGTGTTTCTTCTAAGATGTCAGATCTGTAGAAATCAGAAATATGTGCATGTAAATAGAACCTTTTGCCAAATTTCTAGGTTAAAAATGATTGTTGTTGTTGCACAAAGCTTCTGAATCAAACAATTTGGTAAAATTGATATGGATTTTGGGCAGAATTGGACCAATGCTATTGGATGCTATGTGCTAATTTAGATGCCAATAAAACTTGCCATTTATTGTTGTCCAATTAATGGAGATGAGCAGTTGTGCATCATCCAAGATATATGAATTTTTTAAGCTCGTAAGTTCATTCTCCAGTGGAGTATTAAATTACTAATTCACAGATCTACTTAGGAAAGCAAGTGTTGACATTTCATTGTTTACTGTTGGTCGTGGGATCACTTAGCTCTGTCTATCATACATTGCTTCCACTATTTGGCTTGCAAGTAGTCCTGTGTTGTGGCTTCACTAGGTTGACACCACATTTTTGGATATGTCTGGTTTATCTCCTTGCATTTTTCCTGCACTCTTATTTGAACCAGTGTAGATCCTCTGGCTTGGTGTACTGGTAAAATGAAGGATATGTTGGGCCATTATTTTGTACATTGGGATTGAGTAAAATTCTGTTGCTGTTGATAGCCAGTAGCATCTCTTGAGTGCCCAATTCTGAGTTGGCATATGCGTTCTAAATTTCTCACCCATAGCTACATCTGTGTCCTGGTCACCTTGTGCTTTTTCAGATTGGTGTCCAACTTGGAAAATCACCGATTTTCCAGCGGAGGAGGGATGATTTGCAAGGAGGTTTCCTTGTCCACGTTTGACCTGATGCCATGAGACTTCATGGAATTTTGAGTCAATGTTGCGGACTCGCTCACAAGGCTGACTGTATGCCACCACCACTCCTGACTATATGCCATTATGCCACCACCACTGGCAGGGCTGCCTTGCCAGTGAGGTGGGACAGACTCAAGAATGGTGGTGTCTGGGACATTTTTTTGTAAAGTGTTATAGAGCATATGGATTGACAAGGCCCTGAAGCCGGTTGGGATCTATCCCAGGTTACTGAGGGAAGTAAGGGAAGAAGTGATTGGAGCCTTAATAGATATCTTTGCATCCTCTTTGACTACAGGCGAGGTGCCAGGAGACTGGAGAATAGCCAGTGTTGTTCCCTTGCTTAAGAAAGGTAGCAGAGGTAATCCAGGAAATTATAGGCTGGTGAGCCTGATATTGGTGGTAGGGAAGCTTTTGGAGAAGATGCTGAGAAGCAAGATATATGCACATTTGGAAGAAAATAGGACTTGTTAGTGACAGGCAGCCTCGTTTTGTATGGGAAAGGTTATCTCTCACCAACTCGATTGAATTTTTTGAAGATGTGACAAAGATAATTGATGAGGGTAAAGCTGTAGGTGTGGTTTATGTGGACTTCAGCAAGGCGTTTGACAGAAGTCCCAAATGATAGACTAATACAAAATTTAAAATCATTTGGGATTCGGGGTGGATTGATTAGATGGATACAAAACTGATTTCATTATAGGAGACGTAGTAGAAGAGTATTTTTCAGAATGGAGATCTAGCTATTGATGTTCCACGTGGAGCATGCAGGGGTCTCTGTTGTTTGTGGAATATACATATATGGTCTGAAAGAAAATGTGGGTGATCTGATTAGTACGTTCACAGATGGCAAAAGATTGATGGAGTCCCTGATAGTGCTGGGGATTGTCAAAGCATAGAACAGAATAGAGGTGGATTGGAGACTCTGACACATGAATGATAGATGGAGTTTAGTCTGGACAAATATAAGGTGATGCATTTTGGGTGATCAAATTAAGGTGTGAATTATATTGTAAATGGCAGAATTAACATACAGAGGGATCTGGGCATGCAAGTCCACAGTTCCCTAAAAGTGGCAGCACAGATAGCCAAAGAGATTAAGGAGGCATATAGCATGCTTGCCTTCATCAACTGGGACATTGAGTAAAGAGTTGGGAAATCATGTTGCAGCCATATAAAACGTTGGTTGGGCCGCATTTGGAGTATTGCGTGCATTTCTGGTCACCACACTACCAGAAGGACATGGAAGCTTTGGAGAAATTTCAAAGAAGGTTCACCAGGATATTGCTTGGTCTCGAGGGTGTTGGCTGAGGAGAGAGTTTGAATAACGAGATATATTTTCACTGGAAAGACAGAGGATGAGGGGAGACCTGATAGAAATCTACAAAATTATGAGAGGCACAGACAAGGTGGATACTCTAAGCTTTTTTCTGCAGGGTGGCCATATCAATTTAAGAGAGATGTATGGGGAAAGTTTTTCATGCAGAGTGGTGAGATCCTGGAACGTGCTGTCAGAGGAGATAGTGGAAGCAGGCACGTTAGCAACATTTAAGAGGCATGATGGGTACGTGAACAGGAAGGGAATAGAGGAATATGGACTGAGTGAGGGCAGAAGGTTTTCTTTAGTTACGGCATTTAGTTACCGGCATGGGCTTGGGGTAATAAATGGCCTGTTCCTGTGCTCTATTTTTCTTTGTTATTTGATGTGGTCATACTCGCTGAATCATATCTTGTAGACAATGTCAAGTTCATGTGTGGGGTAACCCCCCCAATTTGGCACAAGCCCTCAAATGTTAGCAAGGAGGACTTTATAGAGTCAACAGGACTGTGTGTGCTGTTATCACTCACAGTGATTGGGTGTCTGTCGAATTTACTGCAGCAGTTTGATACAGTTGAAGTACATTTCAGAGAGCAGTTAAGTTAACCACATGTCAGGCCAGACCAGACAAGAACGACAGATTTCCTTCTCTAAAGGATATTAGCAAACCAAATGAGTTTTTAATGACAATTGACAATAGGTTAATGGTCACCATTACTGAATTGGATTTATTAATTTCAGTTCCACCATGTGTCATGGTGGGATTTGAATTTGTGATCACAGAGCATTGCTCAGAGTCTCTGGGTCACTAATCCAGTGATATTACCACTGTGCTATGGCCTCCCTCTAATGAATGTCTCTGGATTTTATTGTATATGAACTTCAGAAGATGTTCAGTAATCATCCTCATAAAAAAGATAACTCAAAAAAGATAAAACCGAATACTTCCGAACTGTGAAAAACAGTAGAGGTACAAAGAAATGGAGTTCAGATACATAGATTATTAAAATATGAACAGATGCATAAAGTAATCAAAATGTCTATTGTAATGCTGGCCTTTATATCTAGAGGGCTAGAATATGGGGGTTTGAAGTTGTGTTGTGACTATGTAGAAGCTCTTATTAGACTACACCTGGTCTACTGTGGACAGTTCTGGGCACCACATCTTAAGAAGGTTACATTGGCCTTCGAAGTATTGCAATGCAGGTTTACCAGAATGATTGCAGGACTCCAGGAGTTAAATTACAAGGAGAGATAGCACAAATTAGGGTTGTATTCCCTGGAATTTGGAAGGTTAAGAGGTGATTTGATGATATTTTCAATACATTAAGGAGAGCAAATAGGATAGATAGAGTGAAATTATTTCTGTTGGTTGGGAAACCCAAGAAACTGGAGGCATAGGTATGGTTCTAAGTTTAAGACTGTAGGGAGTGAAATTCGAAAATATGTTTATTCCTGAGATATCAAATTTGTATCTTAGACCTTAAATTTTCAAAAAGAAAGTGGCATTTATGCATTCCAGGCAACTTGGTGGATTCAGCACAGAATGTATCAGAGAAAATTTCTGTTGATGTGTTTTGCAGTTTGTTACTTTTACTCTCTAGTTTTGATGGGACGTTTTGTTAAGATAATCGATTTGTTATGGGAAGGTTGTGACTGGCTAACTTGATTGTATTTTTCTGTGGAGGC
This sequence comes from Sphyrna mokarran, assembly GCA_024679065.1. NCBI lineage: Eukaryota > Metazoa > Chordata > Chondrichthyes > Carcharhiniformes > Carcharhinidae > Sphyrna > Sphyrna mokarran. Next base: position 47,178,808 of record JAGIQG010000011.1, on the reverse strand, counting down.
AGTTGGAGGGTGGCATGGAATTAAAGTAATTGCTGGAAGAAGGGTTAGGGAAGAGTTGAGTAATGTTTTCACCCTGAGCTTGATGGGGATCTGGAACTGTGTCTAAAATGGTGATTGAGACAAAAGTCCTCATCAAATTTAAAAAGTATTTGGATATGTGTTCTAATCTACAACACTCGAGAGTTGGAAAATGAAACTAGGCTGGATTTCTAGGCCAGCAAAGATACAATTGACCTCTTGGTACTTTTCTGTTCTGTTAAATCCTATGATTCTGTTTTATGTACGCACAATATTATTATGCTATTAAGAAACCTTCACATTGGAATATTTTTGTAGAGTATCAAAAGAAGAATCTGTTGTACATTGATTGTGATCTTACGTAAGTGTAGGCACCTGTGACTGACACTGTGCAGTACTGAACATATGCTGCACATTTGGAGATGATGTCTTTCAAAAAAGACTTTAACCATCTAGCTACCATTCCATGTTTCACATTTGTCTCTGAATGAAGCTATCAGTTTATTGCAACTTTAATAAATTAGACACGTTCCCAAATTAGGTTAATTTTAAGAATTTTACAACTAGAATTTTACAAGGGATTGAAAAATTGCAACTATCAATCTGACTTTTCATAGCCAAGTCAGAATTAGTGGGGCAGAATTAGTATTGAGTGCAAGCCAGTTGAAACAGCACAAAAGATCACCGAAACTTGAGCATAAATTTCCAATGCTGCTTTAAAAATGTGTCCCCAAAAATAGCTTCATCCACAAAATTGGCTGTGATCCCAAATCAAATGAACAAGTGGCAACTTCCCACTCTGTGCATCAGTTTGAATAGAGCATTCAGTTTAAACTCATTTTCTTGCAGGCAAAGGTACTAATAGGCATGTTTTAAAAGTTTTGATAGTAAAATATATTTAATTTCTAAAAAACTGACTAATGCAAATTAGTGGTTCAGGAACAAATATTTTAAAACCATTTTCAGTGATTTAAATTTAGCTACTTTAGTAGAGTAAATCTAGTAGAGGACTAGATGCTTGTAAAAAAAAAAAGTTGTTTTTTCAGATCAATCGATTTTTCAGTTGTGTTAATAAACCTGCACCGTTCTTAAAGGCATCAACTGAGTATTTTTAATGCAGAGAAAATTTGCAGACCTGTTGCACTGGTTAATGTTTTATATTTGTGATTATATAAGTGTATTTTATCGGAAACTTGAGATGTAACCTAACTGGCACAATTTGTGCCAACTTGCACCGTTGTGTCCAAAGTGTAAATGCCACTCTAGCTTGTTTAATTAGCTCTGCCATACAATTAAATAGTTGTACAGGAAAATACAGTTTGCATTAAACCATAACTTGATTTGAGGTTCTCTTGTTTAATTAAAAAGTTTAATTTTTAATCTGCACTGACTGTACTGATAGTAGCAATATTTCAACTTTGACAGGTATTTGCCTCCTGAGTGTTTTGTTGTAGGAAAAGAGCCACCCAAAATTTCTAACAAAGTGGATGTCTGGTCTGTAGGAGTTATCTTCTTTCAGTGTCTCTATGGTCGTAAGGTGAGAGTTTTCATTTAGTTTGTTTTATCAACAAAATTTTTGTCTTTTGAAAAAAAATGGATCTAATGTAAAGTCTTCTGCTTTTCAGCCATTTGGCCACAATCAGTCACAGCAAGACATCTTACAGGAGAACACAATATTAAAAGCTACTGAAGTCCAGTTTCCTGTTAAACCAGTTGTTAGCAATGAAGCAAAGGTAGTTGTTCCCAGTGTTCTTATGTAACCTTATTAATAGGTAATGGATGATTTTTTCTTCAAATTATTTCAATTAATTGTTGGAGTTCACTTTGTGTAAAATCTAATGCTTCTGTGTTCCAGGCTTTCATTAGGCGCTGTCTAGCTTACCGCAAAGAAGATCGCTTTGATGTGCATCTGCTGGCTAATGATGCGTACCTTCTCCCTCATATGCGCCGGTCAAATTCTTCAGGAAATATACATATGCCTGGGCCAGCCACAATTCCTATTTCACCCATGTCAAGCATAGTTTCTTATTGAAATTTATTTTAGTCAGATTGACAATTCCCGTAGAACTTCTTTCAAAGTTAATTTGCAGCTGGATGACGTAACTTGTGGGGGGCTGGTCGAGATGTGAGAAAAGGGGGAGACCGTGAAATGATTGAAGTGTACCAATTTTTGAATCTTTTGATTTATTTCAAATGGAATTTGAACCACGGACAACAATGAGCTGCACTTGTAACAAATTACTGTACACCGTAAAACTCGGTACTCCCATTAGGCAGCCCTTTGTGTTCAGAAGCTGAAGACTGTTCAGCCTGTCCTGCTTTTTTGGGAACACTGTACATAGTAGCCTAATGAGTCACTTTGGGACTATTTTTTAATACTTAATACTGATTTTGTTTAAAATAAGGCCAGAACAAATGATTTTAGCACAAAGGAAATACAACAGCCCACCCAAATAAAATTATGTGAAGAGAGATTATAGTAGCTCTTGTAAAACCTGGCAATGCACAAAAACAGTTGCGTTTTGAAGCTACTCTGAACAGCTGGTGTATTTATAGGTCAAACTGTAGAATGTACTGTGCAGAATAATAGTCAGATAGCATTGTTTTATATTGTTGTAAATGATTTCATTATACTTGTTAAGTTACAGCAGTTTGATTCTGTACAGGCTGTATAAAGATCTGGCTTTGTTTGTTTAGTTTTCTTAATGGGATCTCTAATTCCAATAATGGAGCTTTTGCCATTCGGCAATGCTGCTAGGTTGAATGGTGTTTTTGTTACAACATGGCCTTCATACGTTATCCACAGAGCTAAGGTTATGTAAAAGCTTAATTTTGCATTAAATGAGACCATCTTAAACAAGGTTTGGAGTTTTGAGGGACAGGTCATTTTATTGATAAGCCTTGGCCTGTTTGTAAAATAATTTTAGGTGGTATTCACTTATTTTGGAAGGAAAATGGGAATGCAAATGAGACTACGTATTTGCAGGATTATTGGTTTCTTCTCTGTGTAGATATGTATGATGTGAAACATTTAATTCTGAATAATTGCCTTGTGCTGTACAAATTACAACCATTTTCAGTAATACAAAATCTCGCTGTTTAGTACAGTTTACTGCTTGTTTTAACAGCCATGCGATAGAATACCTGTATGTAATTAGTACACTGAAACAAACAAAACAAAATTGGTTCATCTAGGCTTTGTTAATGTTGTATAATTAAGCTGTTGCCTGTGTTCCTGTTGTTGAAAGCTACTTTGTTTTCACTGTAAATAAAATGTTAACTGTCAATAAAAAAGGTGCTGCTGATACTGTAGAGAGTGTAGCCAAAACCAGTAATAAACATTCAAAATTCTATTTCATTCAGGTTGTTTTGTATAAAAAAAAAATGCATTTTAAACATTGCGCATACCACTAAACTTGGCTTGCCCTGTTCTTGGAAAATCACATATATAACAAAGCTATTAATTCCTAATACACTGGAGATATGGCACATGGTTTCCATTTCCACCTCTGTTGAGCCTCAAAACATGTCCCGTTTATCACAATTATCTATTTTGCCACTGTTCTTCAAACCACCATTTTCACTGTAGAGTTGGAATAAGGATGTAGTGTAAATGATATCATATTTTATAAATTTTTGCCGTCAAACCAGCCAGACCTTTGTCATCCTCATTTTGTAATGCTCTAAATTAGATATAAATAGAGATGACAAACCTTGAGAACAAATGGCAACAAAATAAAGGGCCGAATCTTCCATTCCCCTTATTTACCCTGCACAAGAGATCCACATTTCTTGCCTGGGCATCCTGAGAAATGTAAAATGCAGCTATTTGGTATTGTTCCAGCAGGAGCTTTGGGAGAAAACAAACCACACTTTTTTTTTTATGGCACTAGTTGCTGTATATCATTGAGTTTGTATCCCAAAAGTATTTTGAGAAGCTACAAAGTTAAAGTGGCAAGTAAGAGGATGAGGACATAGGATAGTCAGGGGTGTGGGAGTTAGTTGATTGGTACTTGGGGTGGGGATGGAGTCAGGTTGTGGGGTTCCACTGGGGTCTGGAGAGGTTCAGTCAGGGAGGAGAGTTAGAGCTGGTTTTAATCTGTCTAATCTTTCCTGGGTAACTTTTCTGGTAAGTAAGAATTTCAGAAGATGCAGGGGTATTCACCCAACAGGAGTTCAAACATCCTGGGAAATTCCCATGGAGTCTTTGCATTGAGACTTCTGAAGTGTCCCCATTGCATTCTCTCTAGTACTTCAATCCAGAGACCAGAAGATCTGGGCTCATGTTAGAATATAAACTGAAATAAAATTAAATTGATGATGACAGCAGCAATATTTCTTTCAGATTATATGGGAACAAAATGACCAACTACATTCTCTCCAGAAAATCATCGAGAAAGACCTGAAAAAGAGCTATGTATAAATGTCAAAATACTGCTGATAGTGGAAATCTGAAATCAAACAAAAACTGCTACAGATGACCAGATCAGGGAACATCAATGAAGAGCGCAATAAAAGTTTTGAATCAATCTATTGGCTGAACTGGAAGAAATAAATGATGTAAGCAACGGGAAAGGGGAGAGTGGTGGAAAGAACAAAGTAGTAGTCCATTATAGTGATTTGCTTTGCATAATACAAGCTCAAAGAATGGTATCTGATCTCTCAGTTAAACATTTTATAGCTTCCAAATTTGACATCAGGTTCAACAGTTTTGGATCATAAGAAGCTGGCAAAGATTTGATTGCCATCTACAGCTCCTGTAGATCCATCTTTTGTTTTTTCACTTTTTCCATACCTAACCCCATTTTTCCTTGCATTCATTCCTTTTGTCATAAAATTTGCTTATACTCCATCCATTTTTGTCATATGGGAGAAATTTGTTTTATGGAATCTTGTGCAATATGCTGCCTCTCTGAGGAAAGTAGTTAGTATCTATTATTGCTGCATCTCCCTAGTTCCAGTCCCAAACGGATATTAGAGACACATTGTCAGATGCTGAAAAATTATTCTGTAAGGACATTAGTGGGAAGAGAAAAATAAATGACTAGACACATTTTTATGAATTTAAATAAAATAATTCAAGATAGTCCTCTGGTTATTCAGTTATAATTTTGAAACAAATATGAGGGGTTACTATAATATCTTGTACCTAAAGAGTGAATTAATCATCTGGAAAAGCCAATTGTATGTCAATCTTGCGCCTCTTTAAAACAGTGTGGTCAGTTTTCCAATCGAATCCCTAGGCATCAAAGAAATTCTTTCCCTCCTTGTAGAGACTGATGTTTAAAATGAAATTTGAACTTAAAAGTTGCTAACTAAAAGAATGACACAAGTTTTAAGACATTTGTTGTAACGACAGACTAAAAGCTCTTTGCAACTTATAGATTAAACTATAGAAGCGGTACTCCCTTATTCTTAGTCTAACCAAAAAGATGCCACATGTATACATGTCCTTTACATGACCGTTTAATTCTCAGTTGAGTCAATACAAAGTGATTCTTAGCTCCTAAGGATTTATTCCTGTTCTTTTTCTTCTCAGTTTGGTTATGCACAATCTAAGAACCATTTTCCCAGAGACTCATCTAGCTTTGGCCAGATGCACTCTTTCAGCCTCTCTCCGGCTTCCCACAAATTTCAATACAAACACAGGCTCCCATCTGCATTTCCGTGCAGCAAGCCGTAAGAGAGTTTATTAGTCTCTAGCTGCTCCCTCTCTCCCAGGTAAGCCAGACTCAAAAATACTCCAGTATTCTTGGAAAGCCTGTAATCTCTACAATGGCTTCATCTGTATGAATCCTATAGTCATTGTATGTTGGTACAATGCTAATTAGCTGTACTTGAGAGCCCAACTCTTCCATTTTGGAACTAATTGGCGGTTGAAAGCACAACTGTTTACTAGCTGGCATTTTCAATACTTTGCCGGGACAGACTGCTGTCACTGTCTCCTAGCATAAATACCTGGCACCTTCTTTAGAGTAAAACGATCTAAGCCTTCCTTTAATCGTTCAATGAAGCCATCAGGCAGACTTATAACAGGTCATATGGTTCTTTTAATATCTTAAATTTAAAAACTATCCCAGAACAATCTTAAACCTCATAATTGTCACACTCCCTAAAGAATGAAAAATAATCACCAGTGATTTTTCATAAATATTATCCAAAATATAACTATTTACTTACAACATTCTATACATTTTAATAACAATTTACTACATACAGTGAAAATATTTTTCTCTCCTAAGCTTCCATTTCCAATTGAACAGCCCGTCTTGGCGGCATCATGATTAATTTGTACCTATTAAACCCATGTATCAATTAGGGTTAAAGTCCTGTTTCTTTCAATTTTTAAAAACTCGTCCTCTGTCGCACAAGTATTTGCTGCTTTGCTGATGGCTTCTTTCTCATTATTAAAATTCACATTGTTTCTATGTCATTGGTTTAAAAAATTGCACAATTGATTCAATCTGGGAAACTTTGTTTAGAATAATATTACTGATTTCTGTTATTCTCTCAGATCTTTGAATTCCAGTAGATGTAAATTGTAGACTCAGAAAAAAGGTCTCTTTTGTAATGCTTTTTACCCTACAAATTTAGTATTACACTTTTTTCGTTGAAATCAGATCTTACGTTGTCATCAGGATGTTGACAGTTTAACTCTTCTGTTCCAGATGTATCTTCTGATCTCCATACCCTTTCAGAGGTATAGTTGTTAAATGCCCAAATTTGAAAATATGTCACTAGACAACCATATGAGTCATCTTTCTCCCACTTAAATACAACACTATGCTTTCCTTCAAGAATCTTACTGAGATTATTTATTTTAAAAATCCTAATATTCATTTTTAGTTCTGTCTTCAGTTTTTGATCTTCCTATTCAATAAGTTTTTTAGCACAATTCTCTCCAAAGAAGAGCCGTGGCTTTATACTCCAAAACTTTAATCCGGCATTGTAATTCCACAGTAACTACGTATTTTAAAGCCAAATTATTTTTGGTTCAATCATTTTTGTTCTGTGTTTGTCCCAACAGTTTGGAATACTGTGGCTGTATTCTGTTTTGACACTTGTGGCTTAGATCTGCAGGCAAGTTTAATTGATATGGATCCAATTCTTTTGCAGCTGCTGTTTATCATGAGTCTAAATCTAAAGACTTCTTTACGGTTAGAAGTCTGAACTTTTGATTCTTTGGAATCCTTTTTAGTCAAAACAGCCTCTTTAATGTGCTACTATCATCATTAATTAACAGAGCCACCCTTTCACCTTTTCTTAACTTTGTCCTTTCTAAATGTCATACATCCTTCAGTATTCAGATCCAAAACTCTCATTCTGCAGCCTATAATGGCTATCAGTGCAAATACAAGTTAATAAGTACAATCCATTCATCTGTTTTGTTTTAAATACTACATTTAAATACTACATATCTCTTACATGCATTTAGAGATAGTCTTTAGTTTTGTTCTTTTATTACTTTTGTAGCATTCAACCTTACCTGCTGACTAACTCGTAAAGTAATGTTCTTCCCTTCCTAACATGGCCTATTTATCATTTTCCATATTAGTATCTTCCTTTCTTGTCTTGTTTCTATTCTTTGGTATACACATTTTCCCAAATTTGATTGCTTGCCCCCATTATTACATTTAACGCTCTTTCTACTTCCCTAGTTATGTGGCTTATGAGAACATTAGGAAAAGGATGATGTTACCAAAATCTAGAGACCTCTGGTTATCCAAAAGCATACAGGGTAAAACAGAAAAAGAAAGCTTATGACCAACATAAAAAAAACTTAATACTGTAGAAAACCTAGTCAAGTATAAAAAATACAGGGATGAAGTAAAAAATGAAATTAGAAAAGCAACGGGTGGATATGAAAAAATATTGGCAGGTAATAGCAAGGAAAATCCATAGATATTTAGCAATACATTTTAAAAAAAAAAGCAAGAGGATAACTAAGGAAAGGGTAAAACCTATCACAGAATAACTTGTGCGTTGATGCAGATGATGTGGGCACAGGGTTCTTGAGTACTTGCCCTCATAAAAGAGGTGGAATGTGTAGGAAGAGGAAAATTGTGAAATATTAGATACAATATATGTACCGAGAGGGGAAGTACTAAAGGGACTTCACCCTTGAAGGTAGGTAAATCACCAGGGCTGGATAGATTATACCCAAGCTGTTAAAGGAAGTAAGGGAGGAAATAATGGGTGCTCTGAGGATCATTTACCAATCCAGATACAGTTGAGGTACCAGAGGATTGGATGAAAGTGGCACCATTATTTTGAAAAGATGCAAGGGATAGGTCGGATAATTATAGGATGGTCAATCTGACTTTGATGGTGGGCATGTTATTAGTATCAATTCTGAGAGACAGGATGAACATTTAGGAAGGATTAGATTCATCCAGGACAGTCGGCATGGTTTTGTTAGGAGAAGGTCATGTTTTACTAATTTAATCAAATTTATTGAATAAGAATTGATGAGAGTAGTGCAATGGATTTGTCTACATGAATTTTAATAAAACACTTAAGGTCTTATATGGCAGACTGATCAGAAAATGAAAGCCCATCATGTACAGGGCAATATGATAAGTTGAATGCAAAATTAGCTCAGCAACAGGAAAGAAAGGGATGTTTTTGTGAATGAAGAGCAATTTCCACAGGGCCCTTGCTGCCCATTCTATCTTTTAATGATTTGGATTTCTGGGGGACATGATTGTCTGCAAATATCTCAATGTAAAAATTGGCTGTGTAATTGGTAGTGAAGAAGATTGCTGTCAACTTCAGAATATCTAGTTTTTTTAAATGGACAAAGAAGTGGCAAATTGAATTCAATGCAGAGAAATGTGGGGACAGCAAACAAAGCAGGGAATACTCAATGAACGGAAGGATATTGGAATGGGGAGAGAAAGTGAGAGACCCTGGAATGCATGGCCACAGGTCCCTAACGGTGGCAGGACAGATGGTCAAGGTGGTGAAGAAAGCATTTAGAATTATTTTCTTTAGTGAATAAGATATAGATACAAAAGCAATGACATAATGATGGAACTGTATAAAATGTTGGTCACTACTGAAATTTTGTGTACAGTCCTGGTCACCACAGGAGGACATAATTGCACTGGAGAGAGAGCAGAGAAAAGATTTATAAGAATGTTGCCTTGGCTTTAAAATTGCAGCAGTGAGGAAATATTGGATAAGCTGGAGCTATTTTTCTCAGAACAGAGGAGGCTAAGGGGTAACTTAATGGAGGTGTACAAGATTGAGGGGCCTGGATAGACTAAACAGAAAACCTGCTTGCTGACGCTTATTTTGGATTCTGCCAAGGCCATTTGGCTCCAGATTTCATTGTAGCCTTGGCACAAACGTGACAACGAGCTGAACTTGATGTATTAGATTGCTTGCTTAGACAGGGCGATTGCTTGCTCCCTCAGAAAGGACTGATTTTAAAAAGGCTGCCCCACAGGAAAACACATTGGGACACTCTAAACAGGCTGATGATCAGATCTCTACATCTGTGTACAGGAAATTCTATCTCCAAGAGCTACCAGCCAACCAGATTGGTTGGCAACTCTAGGGTGTCCTAGCACCACCAGAACTCTGTATTGGACACTGCTAGGGCTCTAAGGAGGTCCTAAGAAGAATAAGATAGGAAGGAGTTGAGAGTTTAGGGAGGATGGAGAAGGTGTTGGGCATCCAGGGTTTAGAGGGCAGGTAGAAGGAAAAAGGGTGGGTGACATCTTTATGGTGGGGGAGGGGGGGGCAATATACTCAACCCACACAGATAGATTAGGTCCCTTTTCTGTCCTACAGTTCCCAAGAAGTGTTTCAAAAACAGCCTTCGTGCTTTGGCCTGGAAATTTTACAGTAAGAAGTCTCACAATACCAGGCTAAAGTCCAACAGGTTTATTTGGTAGCAAAAGACACTAGCTTTCAGAATGCTGGCTGCCCCTTCATCAGATGAGTGAGAGTTCTAATCACAAACAGGGCATATAAAGACAAACTCAAACTACAAAATAATAATTGGAATGTGAGTCTTTACAGCTAATCAAGTCTTAAAGGTACAAATAATGTGAGTGGAGAGAGCATTAAGCACAGGTTAAAGAGATGTGTATTGTCTCCAGACAGGGCAGTTAGTGAGATTTTGCAAATCCAGGCAAGTTGTGGGAGTTGCAGATAGTGTGATGTGAACCCAAGATTCCGGTTGAGGTTGTCTTCGTGTGCGCCTAACTTGGCGATCAGTTTCTGCTCAGTGACTGTGCACTGTTGCGTGGCGTGTTCCTCTTCTGAGGAGATAGGTGTGGTTTTTCCTGTGGCACATCGGAAAAGTCAATTGATGAGTTGAGCGCCATATCCTGTTCTTATGAGGGCATCTTCCAGCATCTGGAGATGCCTGTTGCGATCCTCCTCATCTGAGCAGATCCTGTGTATACAGAGGGCTCATCCGTAGGAATCTCTGGAATCGGCTGTATTCTTGGACACACACCTCCATTAAGGATGGTACCTCAGCCTTCAATGTACCGCAGGTAACCTCACAATGCTCCACTTCTCCAGCTTCCACCTTAAACGCATTAAAGAAGCCTTCTCCTATGGACAAGCTCTCTGTATACTCAGGATCTGCTCAGATGAGGAGGATCACAACAGACACCTCCAGACATTGACAGATGCTGTCATAAGAACAGGATATGGTGCTTAACACATTGATTGATAGTTCCAACATGCCACAGCGAAAAATGCTCTGACCTCAAAGGCAAACTCGGGACTCTGTGGACGACATACCCTTCATCATCCAGTAATTACCCAGAGCAGAGAAGCTACGGCATCTTCTTTGGAGCCTTTAACCTATCATTGATGAAGACGAACATCTCATCAAGGCTTTCCCCACACCCCCACTTTTTGCCTTCAAACAAGCGCACAACTTCAAACAGACCATTGTTCACAGCAAACTATCCAGCCATCAGGAAAACAGTGACCATGACACTAGACAACCCTGCCACAGCAACCTCTCCAAGACATGCCAGATCATTGACACAGATGCCATCATTTCATGTAAGAACACCATTCACCAAGTACACTGTACATACTCTTGCAACTTGACCAACATTGTCTAACTGATGCGCTGCAGGAAAGGATGTCCCCAGGCATGGTACATGGGGAGACCATGCAGACACTACGACAATGGATGAATGAAGGCTGCTCAACAATCACCAGGCAAGATTGTTTTCTTCCTGTTGGCAAACACTTCAGCCACCACTGGCATTCATCTTCTGATCTTTGGGTAAATGTTCTCCAAGGCGGCCTTCACAACACACGACACAGCGCAGATCACTGAGCAGAACCTGATAGCCAAGTTCCACGTGCATGAGGACGGCCTTAACTGGGATCTTGTCATACTATCTATAACTCCCACGACTTGCCTGGACTTGCAAAATCTCATTAACTTTCCTGTCTGGAGACAATACTCATCTCTTTATCCTGTGCGTAACGCTCTCTCTATTCATGTCTGTACCTTTAAGATTTGATTACCTGTAAAGACTCACATTCCAATCATTCTGTAAATTGAGTTTGTGTCTTTGTATGCCCTGTTTGTGAACAGAACTCCTACTCACTTGACGAAGGAGCAGCCAGTGCTCCGAAAGCTAGTGGCTTTTGCTATCACAACACCAGGTTTAAAGTCCAACAGGTTTATTTGAAACAACTTACTGTGTTTACCCCAGTCCAAAGCAGGCATCTCCACATCTAAGAAAGGCTGGCTGGGTAAGGCTTGTGTCCACTGCAATTTAGAAGAGTAAGAGGTGGCTTGATTGAAACCTTAGGGATCTTGTCAAGTGATGGTATAAGGGGAGAATGTGTTGATATTAAATGTCATGGTTCCCCCCAGTTATTCCCCGGATTTTGTCACTGAGGATATAATGGACTCTGTTTATTCATTTAGGGTGGTGATTTTAATTCCCATTTTAACTCACTAATTGACAAATTCCCTATAACAAGGACTACTTCTACACAGCAAGTTAGGGCATTGGCTTCATTTTGTGAAGGGGTGAGTTATTTGGATGTGTGGAGAACTTTGCATTCTAAGGATAAAGAGTTCACTTTTCTCAACCCCTGTCTATGTCACACCAGGAGTGACTAACTTTTATGCCAAAGATGATACTGCATCTGAATTTTTTTAGAATTCTTCGCATGAGAGCCCACCTTTACCCAGACCCAGGAGAAGTCATGCATCTTTACTTAAAGATCATAATTTAATCTCATAATTCAACACTGAAATTGATACTTTTTATTTGGTTGATCCCCTATTCTGAACAGGCTTTGCTCTAGGTAATGATAGAAGGAAACTTTTCGAAACTGAGGGAAACACCTGGAGGTAGTCACTCAAAGTTACTATTTGGTGAAATGGGGACATGGAAGCTGCGGGCAGCTGTGGACTGTTTGCTATAAGGACCACAATTCCATGGAGACTGCGATACATCTTGAGTATAAAAGCAAGTTTAAAGTGCAAGTTGCCTGCAGCAGGAACATATGATTATCAATCATGTTGTTTTATTTTGCATCTTTTTACAGCAAAAATTTTAAAATGTAAAATCTTGTTAATTGCCAGCTATAACTGGAAGATTGAATCTTTCTTCTGAAGTTATCAGTCTCTACAGAGATCACAACAACGTGTAGTTTCCTGCTCCTGTTTTATCACCTTTTTTAAAATGGGCCTGGCGCTGTCCTCTGTCATCACTTCAATCTGGTGTTCTTGTCACTTGCAATTCATTAAGCCGGTCCTCGCTTTGCATTGTATTTTGTTCAAATGTGCATTCTTCTATTCTTCCCTTTCATCTACCCCACAATTTATGCTGGCACTTTTCCTGCCCATTTCTCTGTTAACATTAGCACTCTTTTTTTCCCTATTGTCAAGTACTTCTCTTCATCCCATCCCAAAGGAGTGATTCTGCTTCTCCTTCCTTCTCCCCAAAGTACTATTCCCAGCATCTTCCCATTTCCTAACCTCATGTATCTTCTCATTGCTATTTATTTCCACTACCCCCTCCTTTTCATTTTCATTTCCTACTTGTTTCCTATTATGGTCTTCTACTTTTCACTCTTCATATATTTCAGTCTTACCATATATTCTGCCCAGCCCCTCCATAATATACGCTCCTGTGTTGCCATCCTTTCATTTCTGTGGGAGACCTGCAAGGGCTTTGCCAAACGTTTGGTCATCTTGTTCTTAGCTAGAAAGAGATGTAGACTAATGAAGCAGCAACAACAGTTGGAAGTCCAGCTAGCTTAATTGGAGAGGGAATATGGTTGTCATGTGAAGCTGAAGGAATTGGTGTAGTTAGGTCGGCACTGGATTCTTTATTGACCCAGTGTCCAAAGAGGAGTTTGAGGTTTGCTTAGCAGAAATTGTACGAATTTAGCCAAGATGATATTAATGAGACTTTTAAGAGTTTTTATGCAAATTTGTATAAATCAAAATCAAATCCAGCTGACGAGGCTCAAGTACTTACTGAACGTTTCTTCTCATGTTAGTTCTTGATTTCAGCGTGTATGTCAGGCAAACATTTCTCCATTATTGGTCTGTATTAAGTGGGACTTACATCATCGGTCATCTTTATTGATTTCCTGTTGGGTAGAATTGCCTTGATTAGAATGAACATGTTGCCTGAGCAACTTTATCCTCTGCAAATGCTACCTATCCTGTTGTCTGCTAAGGCACTTTAAAAAATTTACTGGTGGTGTTGTACCATTATTTGAGAATTATTTGTAGAAAATGAAAAATCTTCATTAATAATACATGTTAAAAATTAAAATATAACATTCAGGACATTTCCTATTTTCTTGGTGAGATCAGATGCTCCAAGTGATCTTACCAAGGAATCCCAATAGCACGGGCTCGTTGGGCCGAAGGGCCTGTTTTCCAAGCTGTTGTTTTGTTCTTTGTTCACAGTGGGAGGCCATCAAGTCTGCACTGACTCTCTCAAAGAGCAGCTATCCCCATAATCCCATACATTTACCTTACTAATCCTCCTAACATATATATTTTGGAATACTAAGTGGCAATTTAGCATGGTCACCTCACCTGCACATCTTTGTACTGTGGAAGGAAACTAGAGCACCCAGAGAAAATCCACGAAGAGATGGACAGAATGCAAACTCCACACAGCCAATTACCCAAGGCCAGAATGGAACTCAGATTCCTGGCACTGTGAGGCAGCAGTGCTGGCCACTGTGCCACCATGCCATCCTAAAGTCTTCATTTATACACGTCTCACATTTGTTAAGCAATGATATTTTTTAATTCTGATCATGATAATATGGTGGAGAATAAAGGCAGCATAATTTGTGCCTGCCTTGTGCGTAATTCCAACACAATTGTACATACACGCTTTTTTTAGTTATAGGTGAACACGTCCTTCAATTGCTTCACAGTTTTTGCTGTTGAGACGATTGTGATACACTCATTTTCTATCACCATCTTGAATGGACCCGAAGAGGTAGTGTTGCTATGGTAACAGCTTAAGCTGTTTTTAAGATGTTTCCATAATCCCCACAGAACGTAAGTTTTTAAAATCAGAAGATTTATGAAGCCATCATTTGAGAAAATGTAGATCACAATTTATGTAAATGTGGACGTAACAAAATACTTCAAGATCAACAAACTTGCAAGTGTTATTTTGATTACATTTAAATAGAATCTAAATTATATTGCCAGTTTTGTCATTCTGTTTAAGGTGTAGGAAATGAGATTTACAAATGAATATGTTTATTTCCCACATATGGGGGAGGGAGCGAATATTATTTTCTTCTTAAGAGGAAGAAAAATATGGTCTTCATGGCATGATCAGAGTTTTAGTTTTAGAAATAATTCAGGCCATTTTTGGTCACGTTGTTTGGAATTATCTGCAGCAACAATAAACAAAGAAAATCAGACGTTGTGTTGAATGGAAGATAAATGATAGGATGTAATATTAAGCCTATACCAAAGTGTGGAAGTGCTCCTCTGGTTACTATATCACGGGATAGATGTTAAGGTATTTGCAAAGGTGCAGCTATAGGGTGCCTCCCCTTTGCTTAGTATCATTTATCTGAGTTACCAGAACAGACCATAGAACCTGACTTTGTTTACAATAAGGAGAAAGGAAGATCTTTGTTGAAGTGTCAGAGATCTTCAAAGCATAATGAGGAGCTGAATTTATAAACAATAAGTGAGCACTGGGTGATCCTCAGAAGATCAAAGGTGAACATAATGATTGGATTTGATTAGTTCACTGAGGCTGACGAATGTTTAAATGGATTACTGAGGTATGCAGTCAAGACTGATAACATCAGTAATTTCAGGAGAAAATTGAACAGGTGTTTAATAAGGAAATCAATAGAGGCATGTATGTAGTGAATTTTTGAATGCTAGGTTGGTCAGCTGGACCTATACAGTATTTCCCAGCCTAAACTAAACTAAACAGCAAGTACTGAAAATGCTCACTATGCCAAACAGAGTCTGTGGAGAGAAACAAAGTTAATGTTCCACATCAATAGTGATCCTCCATCAGCTTTCCAGCATCTACAGTATTTTGCTTCTGTATTCATGTTTCGTAGCTCTATGCATTACAGACAAATCCACTTCATAAAGACACAGATGCCACTGTTCCAGGCTACTAACCACATCCACACTGGCAAGAGACCACTGAAGTGTACTACAATCCACAGCAATCTGCGTTGATTTCCATTGAGATGCAGTCTTAGTTATTGGCCAAGTAACCATTAGATACGCTTTCAGCTGCAGAATATACTTTGTCACAGTCTGGCCTGGAAACACGTCAGTACACAGCATAAGACAAAGTGCTCAATTTTGTTCTCTTTGATCACTGTACATTCATTTTCATATTAATGAGACAAGTTTATGTTTAAGGTATTGCTAAATATTGAAAATAAGGCTATGCATTGTTTTAAAGACTGTTCTCCCCTTGTGATCTCATGTCAGGTAGTGTGGGTCATGCTTAGCGTTCAGTAAAAAAGCATTAGAACTGTTCGAATTTATAGAATTTTACTGAGCAGTCTGGTTCTGTGCTATTGAAGTACCAACTCTGATATCATGACAATGTAGTTCAAAGAAATTACTGAAGTTGAAAAATGTATTAGCATTCCTAAAAGGATATCTTTGTGACAAGAGGCAGGATTTTTATTTAAAGGTGAGGGTGGAAATATGACTCTCATTTAAACCTACACTCAGGTTTCTTTATCAGTTCCTTAATGCAAAACCATCATGCTCAAAACTTTATGAAACTTTGATGAGATGTGGAAGAAGCAACCTGCCCAAAATAAAAAGAAATTGGCAGATTAAGGCTCATAAGGGGTTTGTTGTCAGCTTGTTCAGAGCCAGCATGAACTTTCTTTACAAGGCTCAGTGGGATCTACAGAGGCCATCTCAGCAGGTCAGAGTGACAGGACAGCAGTTAGAAGGATCATCGAAGAGAGGAGGCTCCAAAAAGTCCCATCACAAGCATTTAGTTAAATCAGGAGAATTTGCTGCCATATCTATTTACCTATGGATGAGAGCATTTTGAAAGTTTTTTTTTGAGGGGAGCAGATGTCAGGTCCTGCTGCTTACAGCCCTCATGGTTTCATGTTAGGAGATTTCAAGAAGACCGTACATTCCAATTGAAAGAGAGGCAGAACATGATAGGAAATGTGGGTTACGCTATTCTGAGGTCGACTGATGATGAGGAGCAGAGGGATGAGCAAAGGTGCAGTGGTGAGGAACAAGAAGGCAACTAAGACCAGCTATCACCAAAGGAGAAGCTACCTGAATATTTTATAGTATTGGTTTTGCAGGAGGATCCTGTCCATCCAAATGGTTGCTGACTTGAGCGCTCTCACTGAGGATCATCTGAGGGTTCAAAGGAGCCACTGCGATGACCTTGTCATGGGTCTATGACCCATAGTGGTCTCACACTCTCCTGCAAATTAATGTTAATTTCAACTCCCAGCTATTAACTGAAAGAAAATCCATAGGTTTCTTGTTTTAACCAAAAACTTTTACCATACAAAATTAAAGCAAATACTAGCTTAACACTATTTTTTGTAAACCCTTATCATTTAAGCTTTAAGATCTCACCAAGACACTCAGTCCTCCATTTTCACTGCACCCACCCAAGAATTTGCCAGAATTTACTGGGATCTTGAAGGTTCCTTCACACGTCCTGGGATCAAGTCAAGGTGTGCCACAGCTCTCAGGAATTTGCTTCAATTTTCCTCAGTTTCCCAGCCTAGCACTTAGGCTTCCAGAGTTCTCTCTTTCTTTATGATGATTCCAGTGCTGATCTCTCCTACTAGCTTTACCAGGAACATTTGACAATTTTAATTCCTCAGGCACACGGACTTTTCTTTCCAAGAAAGGACTCCACTTGCAATCCCACTTTGTGGCATCAAATCAGGAACATCCTTATTCCAAATGCCCTTTATGTTCTATGTTCTGACTGACAGCAGATACACAACTGTTTTTTCACAGCCTTCCAAGCTGGCTAACTGTTCATGTAAGAAAAAACTTGAATAAACTCAAAACAAAAGACTGCTTCCCTGCAATCAATCCAGTGGTGTAGCTAGGAATTTTGAGGAGCTTCAAGAAAATTGGCCATTTCATTTCTAAATCTACAGTTGCATTGTTCGCCCATGCATTAATCATTTGAATCCCCAAAAATTAGTAAACCATGCTTTTTAAATGAAAATTATTGATGCTATTAGGCATTTCAGATCACCAAACAGCCTGTTCTGGTCCCTCTATGCTGACACTATAATTAAGAAAGTCCACCAATTCCTCTACTTTCTCAGGAAACTAAGGAAATTTGGCATGTCCACTATGCCTCTCACTGATATTTACAGATGCACCATAGAAAGCATTCTTCCTGGTTGTATCTCAGATTGGTATGGTTCTTGCTCTGTCCAAGACCACAAAAAACTACGAAGGGTCATGAATGAAGCTCAGTCCATCACGCAAATCAATCTTCCATTCATTGACTCCATCTACAGTTTCCACCGCTTCAGAAAAGCAACCAGACACTTACGCACTCTGGACATACTGTCTTCTACCTTCTTCCATTGGTACAAAAGTCCAAGATCACGTACTAACCGACTAAAGACAGCTTCTTCCCTGCTGCCATCAGACTTTTGAATGGTCTTATCAGATATTAAGCTGACCTTTCTCTACACCCTATTGTGAAAAGTAACACTATACTCTGCACTCTCTCCTTTCTACCTCCCCTATGTACTCTATGAACGGTATGTTTTTTTCTGTATCGTATGCAAGAAACAATACTTTTCACTGTAACCCAATACAATAATAAATCAAATTAAATCAATTTTTAACCTGTACGCTATTTTTAATCAATAGTGTTTAGAGTAGCTAGAATTTCATTGTGCAACATTTTATACTCCAGATATCCATTATTCAAAATCCTTGGGGCCGACTGGGTTTCAGATCATTTTGATTTTCAAACATGTCATATAGAACTAGACTTGTTTACATTAAAGTAGTCTCAGTTTAGGCTAGCTGTAGGCTAGAGATTAATAATATCAGATTATCAGCAGATTATTTTACCAATAATTTAGCCAAGAACATTGTTTGCCTACTCATATTTCACATTGACTGCTTACATGGGAGTCATGTAATTGAGAACAGCCTGAGTGTGAAGTTATAAATGCATAGTGAGTTGATCAGCAAATGAGAACAGCCAGCTGGGACAGGTTACACTGACAATCTCTGAGATACTGCTGTACATTTCCAGTGCTTTAAAAATTCTGTAAAATGTCAAATCTAAAATGAATATTTGGAAACTCAGTGCAGACCTTTTTCAGCAATCCATTGGGTTGAATAATTTTGATCTGGGTTTTTAAATATGTCAGAATAGAGTCTGTAGGGATGAGAGAGAAGGGCAGTGAACCTGCTGAGAGAACTGAACCCTGCAAAAAGCTGTTTATATTTTGTCTTGTATTAGGGAGGCAGGATTTTACCCATTTATCATCTCAACAGAGAACACAGCTTGACCATGGGGGTGAATCCAAATGCAAGCGTTTTTGTGCTGCTGAGCACGGTGCATGTGTGTATGTGGTTTGGAGGATAGGGGGTGCTGGTAAGTGGCTGGTAGGGTGGAGGGGGAAGGGGAGCTTCAGTTGGTGAATGGGGAGTGCTTTAGTTGGTGTGCAGTTGAGGAGGCGATATGGATCATCTTCAGTTGTAGTCACTATTGGGCAAATCATTTCTGTGGCATGGCTCTGTCAGGTCATCGAGACACAATTTCTTCAAAACAAAAGTGTTTTTTCCAATTTAATTCAAAAGCTCACTCCCGTCCCACACTGACTATGGCATTGGGAAACATGTGCTCCATTCCAGTCACATCACCCAGTCTTTGCCTTCAGCAATGTCTGGGTAATTTGAAAAAAGTGCACACTATTTTGTCATCCTATCTTCAGCAGACTGAGTGCTTACAACTATTTTCCAGGCTAAGGGTAGCACTCTGTAAATGGATTTTCCCAGGGTGTCCCATTAAAGAGTCTTGTATTTGACCAATCTCAGCAAACACAAAGACTTATGAAAGACAGTATGCAATTAAAATTGCTCTTTATTTGATCAGTACGTATTGGGAGAAAGATAATCAGATTCTAACCTCTGCCTGACATTACATCACATGAGAACAACAGATATATATTTCTGAAGATTTGATCTTCCCGCCCAACCTATCATCCAAGCTGGACTGTCCAATTACATTAATACTCTTCATTTGCTTTGGCCAATGGCATTCTACCATCTAGCAGAATTAGGAATTCCTTAGTCAACCGAACCTCCCGTTGCCTAGTAAATTCATCGACACAAATCCAATAGGATTCCCAATAGACCTGCAGTATTGGAAATGAAAAGGGAGTCATCTTTCTTGTCTGCTTTCTGTCTCATTGTCAGTGGAGGCTGAATACATCCATTCATTTCCAAAGCTGCCTGGCCTGCCCCTGGTTCATAAGATGTACATTTTATGCTTCATTGTTTCAAAATAATGCAGTCTGTCTAATTAAACATACTTCCCATTATGACAAGGGGAAAATTGTTTGTTGGCTAAAGCTCATAAGAAAGTACAAAAATACAGTTTAAACCTGTAATACTTGTTCAAAAATGATTATATATGTGATTATGTAAAAAGTGGCTGCATATGGTATATAAGTGAGGCATCTTTGATATCTATATAAGGCACACTGTGCTCCCTATTTTAAACTAATCTATTTTGTTTTATTAGTCTAAGAAAGCAGGAGATATAGAAATTCTTCCTTCACACTCCTTCACAGGGAGTAATCAACACTTGTCCTTTTGGCTGATGTCTCTCGTTATTCCTGAATAGCATCTTTAAAAATTATGAAGTCCTTCTCCAAATGCCTATCTATTTCAAGTAACACAGCAAACACCTATCATTTCACAGATTTCTTTGCAGCAGTTATCAGAGAGCAGTCCATTAGGTCAGGCCCATAAAGGATATTAAGTCAACTGTCGGAAATCAGTCTGAGATCCATGGCAACCATTCCTGCATCAGAACTTGTGACTGCAAAATCTCACCTTGTGACCCAGGTCACAACCCGTAATTACAGAAGACCTGGTGTAAGGCAAAGTGTAATGGGGTTGGCATGAGTAGGGGAGGCAATGGCATAGTGATATTGTCACTGAACTAGTAATCCAGAAACCCAAGCTAGTGATCTGGGATCCAAGTTCAAACCCTACCTTAGTGTATGGCGAAATTTGAATTCAATAAAAAATATCTGGAATTAAAAGTCAAATAAGAACCATTGTCAATTGTCATAAAAACCCATGTGGTTCACTAACGTGCGTTAGAGAAGTAAATCTGCTATCCTTACTTGGTCTGGCCTAAATGTGACTCCAGACCCACAGCAATGTGGTTGTCTCTTTCTTAACTGCCCTCAGGGATGGACAATAAATGCTAGCCCAGCCAGTGACACCCACATTCCATTGAATGACTAAAAAAAGACAGTTGGCATTGAGTTGACATAGGGGCTATAATGGGTCATTGGGATGAATGAGTAACGTGTTTGGAATTAAATTGCGTTGGGCCATGAAGGTGAGTAGAGGAGTATAGATTTACATTGGGGGGAGGGGTGCTGGATCTGAAGGGCAATTGGCAGTGGGTTGAACGGTACAGTTTGTCATGAGGGCCTTTGAAGTTGGTTGGGGGCAGGGCTTGACATAGAAAATTTGAGGGGCTGTTGGGACTGAGTAGGTATGCCTGAGTTAGCATGCATGGAGAATGGAGAGTGGATGGAATGTGAAGGGTTGAGGGCTGAAGGCTTAATATTGACAACACTACTGGTACAACGGTCCTGAGAACCAAAGTTGGCCTTTTTAATAGTCTGCCTCAGCACTCAGTAACACCCCATGTCCAGAGAGGGCAGGACCGACTCCATCCCACATCCATGTCCCCAGGAATGAAGTCCTGCCAGTGGAACACTTCTTCCTGAGGCAGGTGTGACAAGCCAGAAAATTTCACAAATCCACACATCAGCCTCAGGAGGTGAGGGGGGTGTGGCAGTGGGAATCCGGGCCTATGACATGATGTATAAAGCTTGGGATCCTGTATACCTCATTAACCACTTTCTTTACCTGCCCTGACACCTTCAATGATTCGTGCATGTGACCATCTAGATCCCTCTGCTCTTGAAACCATTATAGAGTTGCAAAGTTGTAAATAAAGTACATTTACTTTATACTGCCTCTCCTCATTTCATCTGCCATGGGTCTACTCATACCAACATCTTGTGTTCTCTAGACATTTATTGCAATACTCTTCACAGTTCGCAATACTTCCAGGTTTAGCACCATCAGCAAATTCTGATATTGTATCCTGCATATTCAAGCACAGGCCAAGGAAATTATTGGTTCTTGCATTGACCCCCAGGGAACATGGCTCTATACTGTCCTCCAGTCTGAAAATGAATCATTCACCGCTCTCTGTTTCCTCTCACTCAGCCAATTTCATGTCCATACTGCCACTGACTCTTATATTCCACAGATCTGGATAGAGTGCCACATAACAGACTATCAAACCCTTTCTGGAAGTCCATGTGCAGTGTCTCAATCACATTACCATTAATGTTTTTCAATACCTTGCCAAAAAAAACTCAATTTAGTTAAATATGATGTGTCATTAACAAATCCATTTAGCTTTAATTAATCTATATGTGACTGATAATTCTGCCCCAGCTATTTGTTTCAAAATGTTTTCCTACTAATGTTTTCCTACTAAGAGGTCTATAATTGCTGGGCATATCCATGCACTCTTTTTTTGAACATGGTTGTAATACTTACAATTCTCTAGCCATTAGACAGCATCCTGATGTCTAAGGAAAATTGAAAGATTATTGTCAATACTTCCCAATTTTTATTGTCAATACTCCCATCAATATTCTTAGAAGCATCTGATCTAGTCCAGGTGACATATCAACTTTAGCCATGACCAGCCTTCCTAATACCTTCTCTTTCTCAATTTTTATCCCACGCAGCCACCTTCTCTTTCATTCTGACCATGGCAACATTTCCTTCCTTTGTAAAGACAGATGCAAAGTAGTCACCTGCTACCCAATCAAATCTTAGATTTTTTGGGGTAACTTCCTATCAAAAGAGTTTGGGGAAAGAAGTTATATCTAGTCTTTTTAGTGTATTCTCACAAACTCAAAAATGAGATCAAACATTTTATAAAGTGTCATTGATCTGAAACATGAATTATGGCTGGAATTTTCCAGCCATTCTCCCTTTGCTGCTGCAAGAAAGAATGGAGAATTTTTATTCCCAGCAGCAGGACCAGAGAATCCCATTGGCGTGACTGACCAGAGAATTCCAGCCTTAGTTTCTCTCCTGGCTTTCTTTGTCTGTTTTTCTCCACAGATGCTGCTTGACTTTGTGAATCATAGCAGGTGGGACAGAAAATTTGGCGGACCGTGCAAAGCTCTGTAATTCATCGTAATTTCACTGTGTTGCATAATTGAAATGTAAGTCCACGTAATGTAAGCTCTGTAAGTCCATTTTACTGAGAAATGAAACAACTAATAATTTGTATCTGGTTTCATCTTATTAAATGCTTGCCACTGATCAAAAACCTATCTAAAAGAGATAACTATCTTGTTCAGATCACGTGACAGTACAACAGTAGTGCAGTAGCAAAGCCCTTTAAGGGACAAGGGTTCAGAGGGTTGTGTGATCCATTTGGCCAACTGAGCCGAAGTGTGTGAATCCTGGGGCTGAAGGCAGGTTTTCCCAGGCAGTCTGGAGGTTGGAGTTAAAGTATTCAGTCCCACCTTTCTTATTTTCTGTATGTAATTCCTCCTGTTAATACTCTTTTAGTTACTCCACATGGTGGTTGCCACTCTTTCCAAGATATTACAGCTATACAACTATCAAACAAGCAATGAGTCAATTCTCACAAATAAGTGCATGTGGACTAGTTACATAAATAACTTAAGACCCAAGAAACTATCAATGGAAACTAACTTCTGAACATGTCTCTAATTGTTAACAGAACTAAAATAGCAAATGATGTTTAATTGTCTTTTAGGTCTGAGTGAGTAAAATACATTGGAAACAAATATGAATCGTAGCATTCACAAGTTACCACCTAAAGTCATTGACTTATAACACTAGCAAGTTAAGTTACAGCCTGGATACCTCTTTTAATATCTGATGAAATCTTTAAATGACTGAAAACATTGTAGAAATTCAAAGATTATTTTTGTAATTTTTTTCTGTCAACAGCTCTTTAGACCTGTCCTTCCTTAATTACTTCATTAAGAAGCATTAATAAAAGCGTATTTGATTTCTAAATGGTGCCAAGGTGATTACATTAATCAAAATAAATTATTGGTAGAATACTTGAATTTCACACCATGAGTCAAACCATTCATCTTCCAGCTTATCAAACATGCTTGGATAGGAAAAGCATTCAAAGAGAAGGTAGGAGGCTCTGTGACATTTTTACAAAAGCAAAGTGATTAATTGCTTTTTAACATATCTCCTCACTTAACAATTGTCCTTTTGTAATTACAGTATTAATCAGAGAGTCATAAGATATTGTTATGTTAAAAGTAACAATCCCATGGCTGTAATAAGATAGGAGGTGACAAATAGACAGAGGACTAAATGTTAGGAAATCTTTATCACAGTGGTGAGCATCAGTTTGTTTCTGTTACTTAGATATTAACCTACAAAGAAGTTGCTTAAATGCCTTTTGTTAACCTACACTGAAATTTATTATTTGATTTTTTTTCTTTAAGCACTGTACAGGTTCCAATGTGAATCATTTTAAGATGTATCTCTATAACCTGTTTAAGAGCTTCATCATAATACTCCTTTCACTTCCTACATCAGTGAGCTCTGGGCCAGGGAACACGTTGTGAAATTTAGCCAACAATGACCAGGGAGAAAATTTATGCTGTAAATCATGCAGACACTGTCTCTCTCCGCATTCCCCCCTTTCCCCAGCCTCCAACCCCCACATCCTCCACCTCCCCCCCCCTTCAACATTCATAATGATAAATTGTAGTGCAAGGTAATTTTAGTAGATTATAGCCTTGTACAGGATATCCAAGAAATATTGTATACAGAATATCAGATGATAAACGCACCCGATGAATTCATCCTTTCATGCACTCGTTACAGTCATCACTTCTTTGACACTTAAGGTTAAAGGCTTTTGTCCAATTGGAATTTCTAGTGCATAGAGTGTTGGACTATTTATGACAATGTCTTTACCAAGGGCCGTTATTGTTCACAATCTGGATGATTGTTTTATTGAAGCTTAATTTAGTTAAATTCTGTAGTAAATGACTAGAAACTTTTTCAACATAGATTTACTATTTCCAGACTTTGTATTTATAATTGCTTAAAACACAATTGCTTTTATTAAATATATCACACTTGGATTTGAATGAAAAATATCTCTTTCTTCATTATTAGCATCCGATTTTTCATTGACAGATTCATTACATAGGATCAAAATCGTAAAATTATGAGTAGATGTGAAAATGAGTAAAAAATGTCAAACCATTGCTTCTTCTTCTGTGGAATTTGACAATATTGCTGTAAAAGTCTTCAGTTATACTGTTAGTGCTGAAAGATTGTTAGAAAATCAATAAAGTTACAATAAGATGATTGAAAGATAACTTGCAGAATACATTTGTAACAATGTTATTGGTTAAGTTATTATGATTCATAGGATGGGCACATGATATAATATTGCAAACTCAGCACAATTGTCGTCTTATGATTGGTCCACAAAAAAATCAAAGCATATCAGCCCCTTTATTGTAATTTATAACAATATACACAATTAACTTTTTTGATGAATTATTGCTATTTACTATAGGCAGGAAGAAGAAGATCTATTTATTTTTTCATTTGACACATAGGATGGAGTCTTTCTGTGTCATGGAGGTGGACTTCAACATGGAATTGGGAAAACGAATTGTCACTGAGTCAACAGATTTTCACCTTCCACTGATCTCAGAGGCAAGAGAACCAACAAGGGCTTTTTACCTGGAAATGGTGGGTAACCAATTTGCACTTTTTAAAGTACCCAGTTGTTTGATTGGAGTCTCTGCTGGGATCTTTCTGATGGTGGATGGACCATTGACTGAGTTCAAAGCCAGCAGGTATTTGGAGGCAGATTGTAGATGGCTGGCTTGGAAGGTCCATGAGACTCTTCCCCTCTCCCCTCTCTCCCCTCCCCCCCTGCCCCAACCTCCTCACCTCTCATCTTCCAACTCCACCAGGGATGCAGGGATGAATTGGTCACAGTTGCTTCTGCGGATCATCCTTTATCATCTTTGCCATTGGAGCTGTCAATTGTCCAAGCTAACTGCCCTTTGATTAAACCAGCAGCCTCACAATTTCACCTGTGTTCCTCAATTTGATGGCAGAAGCTGAGGCAGCCAATGAATAGAAACCCAGAAATGATCCTGATCCACAATTAATTTAAAGACGTAAACTTCAGCCCATATTTTTCACAACAAGCACACCAGACCAGGTAGAACATGAGCCATGTGCAACATAGAAACCCTTCCATTTTACTCACTAATAGCACAGTTTAATCACAGCTGAATATAAACTTCACTCCCCACTACTGTACCAATGTAAAATTTATTATAGTTTGGTAACTAATGAATGCAATTCAGTCTTAAGCATGCACCAACATCAAGCAGGCAATATATTTTATTGAAATGAATAGCATGGCAAGCTATGGCATTTCTATATCCATTCAACCAATCTACACACTGCTCTGTATAGAACCAATGAATCCTATAGAGGCAATACAATATATTTTAAAATCTCTTAAAAAAATTAACTAGAGCATAATAGATATGTCAATCTTTCAATAAAATGTCAATAGTGGAAACTGAAAACAATTGAAATCTCTTTAGCTAGTGTAAATAAGCATTGTGAAATTGACAGAATTGATCAGCAGACAATTTCCCCTGGGGCACAGATGTTTTAGCACCCTAACAGACGTCAGAGCTCTCTGCCAAGAATCCCCATTAGCCAATCAGTCTTATTGGAAGGCTTGGCTCCTGGTCAGACAGGAGGAAGCAATAGGAGCCAATAGGTTTAACACCCATGCCTTACTGAGATGGATATCTGATCTGTATCTCATCATTTGCATCCTTTACTCTCCTGATTGCAGTCTAATGCATGTTCTCTCTTTCTCACACTCTAACATTGCTGGAAGAACCATCAACCTTATGTCACAGACAGGAACTTTTCCCAAATTCCACAGTCAACATTTATTTTACCATGACTCTGAAAGCTTCCTTAAAATCTCAACATGCCTTTGGTCTCCTCACAACTTTCTTCCTTCTTGAATCTAGTCCCAGCCTGTGAAGCATTTGCTTAATTGAAGACATTATACAAATAAGTTTATTGCTATTGTTGTGATAGTTTGTCTCACTCATTTTGACTAATTAACAATCAAACAATTTGATATAAAAAGCCAACTGTTCATTGTATTGCAAGAGATATGATGCATTCTAAAATATTGCAAATCTATCAAGTTGTCAGGATGGATGTGACTGCATGCTCTGGCCACTAGATGGCTCAGCAGTGAATCTCCCTCACTTACCCCAGGTGTTCACTATTTCATTTTGTTTTAGCCAATTAATAAATACTTTGAGTTTATTTTCTTTCTTTATATCTTCAGGCTGTGCAAAAGTAATAAGGTGATTGTTTATCTTGATCAGGAATGGCAATGTGCTGGAACCAACTAGCTATTGTTTCTGCTTGATGACTGATTCTAAGTTCTCCAGTTAACCACAACTCACGGGAACAAAGGACTGCTGCTTCTATCCTCATCAAAGTTTTACAACACCAATTTTAAATCCAACCAATTTATTTGATAGTAAATTCGCGAGCTTTCGACTCTATAGCCTTCGTCAGGCAAATGCAGTGTTCTGGTCTGCAATAGCACTCATATCCACACAGACAGTCAGAGATTGCTGATTAGAATGCGAATCCTTACATCTAACCTGCTATTTAAGTGTTAAAGTGGCTAACAATGTGTGTGAAGGGAATCCTGAGCGTTGGTTAGAGAATTGTATATTTTCTCCAGTCAGCACAGTAAGTGAGGTTTTTTGCTAACCCAGGCAAGTTACGGGAGTTACAGATAGTGTGTCATGAAGCCAAGATCCCTATTAAGACCGTCCTCATGTGTGCTGAACTTGGCTATCAGTCTCTGCTCAGCGACTCTGCACTGTCATGTGTCACGAAGGCCCCCTTGAAGAACATTTACCCGCAGGTCGGAGGCCGAATGCCCAAGACTGCTGAAGTGTTCGCCCACAGGAAGGGAACTGTTTTGCCTGGTGATTGTTGAGCGATGCTCATTCATCCGCTGTCGTAGTGTCTGCATGGTCTCCCCAATCCTCATCACACATGCACCCAAACATACAAACTCAGTGCTCTCTGGTTCACCTGTAACATTTTACTTCAGATAGCATCCCCGGTATATTTGGAATAATTTGTGCAATTTTAGACAAACAGAAAAAACTGTGGATACATTATAATATATTCAAAAAAGAAAGCTGTGACATCTAAGGCAAAATCTATGAAAAAATGATCCAAAAAGTACACTTGTTTTTATTAAAGAAATGAGTGTGGGTGTGTGTGTGGGTGGGGTGGGAGGTGATATGATCTCAATCTTTAGGATATATTGAGTAGAATAGATGTAGATATGTTGTTTAACTAATTTAGGATCTTTTAACCAGATGATACAAATTCAAAGTTAACAACGCTCAGCAACACTATAAACATACCTTAATATCTCTCACCTCATTCTGTATTTGATGTGGGACAGATTCAAAGTAAAAACATTTAACATTATGTTTAAAGAACACCTGGATAACTATCTGGCTGGAAATTGAAGGATATGAGGACTCTAGTTCAGACACAAATCATCAAATGCTCTGTGAAACACGATTGTCCCTGCATTGATGGAATCATAAAAATGGAATGTGGTTGGTCAAGGTTGAATAACTTAAGTTGTTACATTAGATTGATGACCAGGCAGTTCATCCAGATTACTTGATAGGTCAGACTGAGTATTTCACTGAGCTTTTATCTTGAAAATCTATTTGTTGCTAGTCAGTCCCGTTCAGTGTCCATGAATGTGTAAATTACAGATAGCCCATGGAAGGAGCAGCTTTGCTGGCTTCAGATGGTTTTTTCTCTTTGCAGATGTCTTAACACAGTAAATAATGAGCATCAAGCGAGGATCTTCCATCTCTGAAAATAAACATGACAAAATAATTTAGGGGCAAGGTTTTATGGCAATTAGATGCAATGCAGGAGCAAATATTTTCTTTACAAATATACAAAGCTGTTTGTTTTTTAATTTGTTCATGGCACATGGGCATTATTGGCTAAGCCAGCATTTTTTGTCCATCCCTTATTTCCCTTGAGTTTCCTTTGTGAACTGCTTCAATCCACGCGGTGTAGGTATAACCCCAGTGCTGTTAGGGAAGGAGTTCCAGGAATTTGACCAAGTGAGAGTGATCAAACAGGACAACATATTTCCAAATCAGGATGGTGTGTGACTTGGAAGGAAATTTGCAGGTGGCGTGTTTCCATGCATCTGTTACCCTTGTTTTTCTGGTTGGTAGAGGTCACAGGTTTGTAATATGCTGTTGAAGAAGCCTTGGTGAGTTGCTGCAGTGCACTAATGGACAGAGTGAATGTTTAACATGGTGGATGGCAGATTAAGTGGCTTTGTCCTGAATGGTGTCAAGCTTCTTGAGTGGTGTTGAAGCTGCAGTAATCCAGATAACAGGACAGTAGATGGTGGACTGGCTTTGGGGAGTCGTGAGGTGACTTACTTGCTGTAAAATCCCCGGCCTCTGATCTGCCCTGGTAGCTATAACTGAAATAGTTTAGTTGGAAATTGTGCCAGCATTTTGGGAACACTCAGGAAGAAAGAATCTGCTGAATCCTTTTATAACCTCAGGACTTACCAAAGAGATTTACAATGAAGAATCTCTGCAGTGTGGTCACTGTAATCATCAGAGATGTCAGTTTTCAGCTAATTCAACCCACTCCATGTGATATCAGGATCACTGAGTACATTGGATACGGCAAAGGCTGTAGTACTAAAGATTTGCTCCAAAACTAGCCATGCCTCTAGGCAAGCTGTTCAAGTATGGCTACACATTGACATTCATCCAACAAAGTGGAAAATTGTCCAGGTATGGAATGTCCACAAAAAGTAGGACAAATCCAATCTGACCATTAACTGCCTTATGAGTCTACTCTCGATTATCAGCAAAGTGATGGGAGATGCCATTAATAATGTTATCAAGTGGCATTTCCTAGCCAACAGGCCACATACCTAATGTTCAGTTGGAGTCTTTTGGACCATTCAGCTCTAAACTTCTTTTTAACATTGGTCCAAACATGGACAGAAGAACTGAATACAAGAATAACTGCCCTTGACTTCAAGGCCACATTAGACCCACGGTGCGATCAAGGAGCCTTAGTAAAATTGTAGTCAATGGGAATTGTGAAAATACTCCACTGGCTTGAGTTATACCTAGTACAAAGGAAGATGTTTGCAATCATCCCAGCCGTAGGACGTTGCTATAGGAGTTTATCAGTATAATCCAAGATTTATTTAGCTTACCTAGTTAAAATTTTGTTGAATAGTAAACCCCAGGAAGTTGTTGATAGACAATTTAGAAATGGTAATGCCATTGAACATCAAGCAAGAATATTGGATTCTCTATTGTTGGAGATGGCCATTGATTGACACTTGCATGGTGTGAATTTTATGTTCTTTAGCCCATTAGCCCATGACTGAAGTTTTGCTGTTTATAGTCTTGGACTGTTTAACTTTCTGAGGAGTTGTGAATGGTATTAAGCACTGCACAATCATCATCAAACAGTCCTGTTTCTGATCTTAGAAGATTAGGAGAGCAGGTCTTCGATAAAGCAGCTGAACATTGATCTTGGATTATACTGATGAACTCCTATAGCAATGCCCTACGGCTGGGATGATTGAATTCCAACAACTGCAAACATCTTCCTTTGTACTAGATATAACTCAAGCCAGTGGAGTATTTTCACAATTGCCATTGACTACAATTTTACTAAGGCTCCTTGTTCGCACCGTGGGTCTAATGTGGCCTTGAAGTCAAGGGCAGTTACTCTTGTGTTCAGTTCTTCTGTCTATGTTTGGACCAATGTTTAAAAAAAAGTTTAGAGCTGAATGGTCCAACAGACTCCAACTGAACATTAGGTATGTGGCCTGTTGGCTAGGAAATGCCACTTGATAACATTATTAATGGCACCTCCCATCACTTTGCTGATAATCGAGAGTTGACTCATAAGGCAGTTAATGGTCAGATTGGATTTGTCCTACTTTTTGTGGACATTCCATACCTGGACAATTTTCCACTTTGTTGGATGAACGTCAATGTGTAGCCATACTTGAACAGCTTGCCTAGAGGCATGGCTAGTTTTGGAGCAAATCTCTAGTACTACAGCCTTTGCTGTATCCAATGTACTCAGTGATCCTGATATCACATGGAGTGGGTTGAATTAGCTGAAAACTGACATCTCTGATGATTACAGTGACCACGCTGCAGAGGTTCTTCATTGTAAAGCTCTTTGGTAAGTCCTGAGGTTATAAAAGGATTCAGCAAATTCTTTCTTCCTGAGTGTTCCCGTCACATCCCAAAATGTTGGCACAATTTCCAACTGGATCACTAAACTATTTCAGTTAACTATGTCAAATCCTTAAATATAGGTGATAGGAAAAGCTACCAGACAAGAACCAATAATTGACAAAAGATGAGACAATTGATTTTGTCAATTTTAATTCAAAATTTCCCATCTAGAACTATCAACTGCTAGAAAAGAAATAGTACTACTGAAATGGATTAATATTAATAGTAGGTTAAGATGAGAATATATATATATATATAAGGTATCAAGAGTTTCAAATCCACTTTCGGAGGGTGAAATGAAGAAATATATCTTCTATAATCATACACATAATTGAGAAAACAAAGAAAAGTTTCAGGGAAGGAGGAGTGCAGGAGAAATGAATAAAAACACATGCAACTTAAGCAAATGCTGAAATTTCACTACAAGAGCAGAGGAACATATTGCCTTTTTTATATGACACAAAAAGTTGATATAGAAGGGAATAAGGAAGGAGAAACAAAATTCCTGGCATCTCCGGTAAGTTAGTTTTAACTATAAGATCTATAGCTTTACTTTCAGCAACACATGTGATGACCCTTGTGCCTGAACTCTCTATATGTGATTCACCATCCAGAATAAAATGAACTGGAAGGCATTTTGAAAGAGGGTTAATTGGTTTCCTGATTATGATATTAATTTCCAAGAAATGTCCATGTGACCTGGGATTGCCATGGTGGTGGGGGTGGTGGGGCAGGGGCGGTTTGAAAAGCTAAGAAGCACAAGGTAAGTAAAAAGCTAATTGTTGTAACATTAGCTTCAACTTTTTTTTTTGTTTATTAGCCCAGAACATATTGAAAATTTGTGCAGAGAATAAACAAACAAGATTGTCTCCAAATGGAACAGTTTTCTAGTTGACAGCCTTTGAACAGATCCTGGTATTGAATCACCTCTCTGAGAATAAAGCAGAGACTGTGTTACTCTGTTACATAGTTGGAAACAACAGGACAGTGAAGACAGCAAGTGTGAGGGATTGTAGATTGGACAATATCCATTGCTGCTGTTGCAGTGCTGCCAAAGCCCACCAGATCACTTAAAGTGATCAGAGGTAAGGACCATCAGGACTGTCATGACCTGAGAGTGAGAGGGTTCACAGTTATGTTCTTCGTTCGTGCTAACCAGGTCCAGGGACTTGGATGGAGTAGGACTACTGGTGAATGGCTAAAGATTCACAAAAATGGATAGGAAGTGAAAAATCCTACAAAAAGACACCATGTTGGAAAGACTGAGTTTGCACATGGTCCTACATTTGTGCGGAAGTAATGTGAGCATTCATAATTACATGAAGCATACGTGTTTTATCAACTATTTAATGTGAAGTTTACTTCCTTGTTTGAAATATCCTTTGCCAGTTAATGAAAGTTTAAATTGTGTTAATTTTACTTCATTCATTACAGTAAAAAGTTTAAAAACTGAAATCTTATTCTTCAGTTTTCTTTCCATTGGCATCACGGGAATTCCTATGGGCTTCCATCAAGATGGGATTACTTATTATATTTTATTTTGTGCGATGTACTATTTTAAGACATATTACTGCACTACAGTGATAGGTAAACTGTTGTCACATTTAAGTTGTAACAAACTAAAGTAGCCATCAGAAATCTCACTCCAAACCATAGACTAGCCTAGAGTAGTAGCGAAATAGATCTTTGTCATCTTGTCATTTCACTAAACCAATCCTCATCACTGTTCCATGCAGGCTCTGACTTGAAAACTATAGATTTTCAAAGGGAGTCTGTAATTCTACACTATTTCATTAGAGATTCTCATTATAGCCTTGATCCAGGTATGGACAAAGCAGATGAAGTCCAGAGGTTAGAGTGACTAACCTTGACTTGAAGGCAGTATTTGACTGAACCTGGCTTCAAAGAGCCCTAGCAAAATTAAAGAATGGAAAGCTCTCCATTCACTGGCATCATACATACCATAGATGAAGATGGTTGTGGTTTTTGCAAACTAATCATCTCTGTCCCAGAACATCACTGCAGGAGCTTCTCAGAGTGGAGTTCTAGACCCAGCCTTCTTCAGCAATGATCTTCCTTCCATTGTAAGTGAGGATCACTGATGACTACACAATGTTCAGCACTTTTTATAACTTTCCAGATACTGAAGCAGTCTGTGCCCATATGCATCAAGACTTAGAATCATAGAACCCTACAGTGCAGAAAGAGACCCTTCAGCCCATCGAGTCTGCACCGAACACAATCCCACCCAGGCTCTACGCCCATATCCCTACATATTATATCCACTAATTCCTCTAACCTACGCATCCCTTGACACTAAGGGGCAATTTCTTAGCATGGCCAATCAACCTAACCGCACACCTTTGGACTGTGGGAGGAAACCGGAGCACCCAGACGAAACCCACACAAAAACGAAGAGAATGTGCAAACTCTACACAGAGACCCAAGCCGGGAATCAAACCCAAGACCCTGGAGCTATGAAGCAGCACTGCTAACCACTGTGCTACCATGTCGCCTTGTTAGTATCCAGGCTTGGAGTGATATGATGAGTAACATCCACATCTTAAAGTTGCCTGGCAAGAGAGAATCTAGCCATCACTTCTTGACATTCTGTGGAATTACCATTTCTAGATCCTGTACTTTCAACTTCTTAGAGGTTATCACTGACCAGAGCACAGCCATATAAACACTGTGTCTACAAGAGCAAGTCAGAGGCTGGGAATTTTGCGGCAAGTAACTCAATCCACCTCCCTAAATTCTGTCCACCATCTAAAAAACATATGTCAGAAATATGAAGGAATACCCTCCACTTGCTTGGATGGGTGCAACTCCAACAACATTCAAGAAGTTTGTTACCATCCAGGACAAAGTAGCCCACTTGATTGGCACTCCATCCAGCACCTTCAGCATTCAATCCCTCTGCCATAGATGAATAGGAGCAGCCATGTGTACCATCTACAAGGTTCCTTTGACAACACCTTCCAAAACTCACAACCTCTACCATCTAGAAGGATAAGGTTAGAAGATGCCTGAGACCACCACCATTCTGGAAATATATCGCGTTCCTTCACTATTGCTGGTCAAAATTCTGGAATGTGCTCCCTAATAGTAGTGTGGGTATACTTGCTCCACATTGACTACTGCGTTTCAAGAAGATGGATCACCACCAGCTTCTCAAGGGCAATTAGGAATGATCAATAAATACTCACCTAGGCAATGATGCCTCTGTCTTATGACAAATTCGTTTTTTTAAGATGAGATATATTTTTCAGTGATGTTTGTGATATATTGTCTGGCATATTTCTATAAAACGTAGACAAGGATCATGGGTGGAAGTGGGAACTCAAGCTGTTAAAATGATGGTGCGGGCTCGTTGGGCCGAAGAGCCTGTTTACCGTGCTGTGTTGTTCTTTGTTCTTTGCCCTTTTATATCAAGGATAATTCCCCTGTGAATTCTGAAGAAGTGGCATGAGATTTTTTTACATTCATTCACAGACAGACAAGGTTTGATTTAACCTGTTATTTGAAAGATAGCAATTCCAGCAATGCACCACCCCCTGAATATTACACCAGAATATCAGTCTAGATTAGGTTTTCAAGTCTCTGGAATATGACCTAAAATTGTCTAACGTTTCTATTCCTTCATGGGATGAGACTACTGCTGGCTGGAAATCCAAATTGCCTTGAGATGGTGATGGTGAGTCGCTGGCTTGAACCGCTATGGGCCATGTGGTGAAAGTATACCCACAGTACTGTTGGGGAGGGAGTTCCAAGATCATGATCCAGCACAATGTATGGAAACACATCAAGGTTTCTCAAACAGGAACAGGTTCAATGGCCAGAAAATCTGTCTGTATTTAATGGTATTAGCTACGGGATAAGTATTGGCCAGAACACCACAGAAAATCCACTGCTGTCACGGTGTGCAATTTCTAGCTATCCTTCACATATACATCAATTTAATTGATAATTGCTTAGCTGTATAAAAAGATGAGTTGTTATGGATCATGACAAGAAATCTGAACAATTACATGTCAGATTGAATCACTCAACTGAAAACAGATTCAAATCTTTCAACGACCAATTGACATTTGAAATGTTGACCTTATTTTCTATTCCTGATCAAAATGTTACATGTCTCTGCTCCTAGCTCAGCGTGATTGCTGCCAAAACTCTCATCTATGCATTTCCAGATTAGATTTATTCCAATGGTTTCTAGGTCAGTCTCTCACTTGAGAATCTCCAGAGGTTTTGGAGCTCATCCAAAAATATGTTGACGATATCAAGTCCTGCTCAGCCATCACTCTGGTGTTTACGGGCTGGCAATAGACCTCTGGCTGCCAGGTCTCCAATATAAAATCTAATCTGAGTGTTCATATCCCTCTATGGTCCACTGCTCTCCATCTCTGTAACTATTGTCATGCCCTGGCACACACAAATCTGCCTTCTCCACTCTGGCCTTCTGTGCATACCCACTTCCTTCGTCCCATCATTGGTTGCTTTGCCTTCAAATGTCTCGACTATGATTTTTGGAATTGCCTCCCTTAAACTGCTTGCTTCCTCTTGCTCCTCCTGCATGATTTGCCTCAAAGTCCACCAAATTACAAATTTCAGTCAGCCCCTTTGAATATCACCTGCTTTGATTGACTTTTTTTTACAATGCTATGAAGAATATTCAGGCAATATATGAATGGCTGTGCATGTTCATTAAATGATACCACGGGATCCCTTATGTCTATCTCAGAGGGCAAATGGGACCTTGATTTAGCATCTCATTTAAAAGGTAGCAACTGTGACTGTTGAAGAATTCTATCAGTGTTGCACTGGAGGGTCAGCCATATTGTTGTGTTCCAGTATTTGGAGTAAAAATTGGTTTCCCCCATTATTCATGCGTGGAGATTGTGATTAGTGACTGGTCAGTGCTGGTTCCATTGGAGGCAAACAGCATGTTATTTTTGTGCTGCCTTCTCATTTGAATGGTTATAGCTGGTTGCACACACACAATGGGTATCCCAAGAGCAAGATCCGTATATATTCTAGGAAGTCTCCGGCTCTTAAAGACAGTCTGTCTTTCTCAAAAGGAAGCAGCACTGCAGAATTGAAATGACACATTAGAAGACTGAAGGTGAACAAAAATGGAGCCCCAGGTCATGGAGCAAGCTCCAAGATTCAGTAATGTGACACTGGAGACATGAGTGTTATAATCCCAGTTAATGTTATAACTGAGTGGGAAGATCCCAGAATGGAACGATGCCTCATAAGACCACAAATTTCACTTGTTGTATAAAATGTTGGGGAACAGAACCACAGCACCGCTAATTAGTTTTTAACAACGAGGAAAAATTTTTTATTAAATATGAAAAATTGAGTTATGATAGAATACTTCTTTATTCCCTCCTTAGCTTAAATTAACAGATTTTAAAATTAAAATGGATTACAAAATACATCTTAAGCTATAATATGGTCATTAACACAAATTCCCTTATTGTTAGCACTGCTGCCTCACAGCGTCAGAGACATATGTTCGATTCCTGGCTAGGGTCACTGTTTGTGTGGAGTTTGCATGTTCTCCCTGTGTCTGCATGGGTTTCCTCCAGATGCTCCAGTTTCCTCCCACAGTTTGATAGATGAGCCTGTTAAGTGCACTGACATTATTAAATTCTCCCTCAGTGTACCTGAACGAGTGCCGGAGTGTGACAACTAGAGGATTATCACAGTCTCCCCATGTAATGGCCCCTTCCAAAGTTAGTGAAATGTTGATGGGGGGGCTAATTGGCCTTTAATTAAACAATTAATTGCCTTAATTGGTTCCCTGTGTTATATATTGCTGTATTTTTTTTTGGTAAAAGAGCTACCAAATGGTGTGAGTATTCCAGGGGACTACATTTCATGGTTGCACTAGCATTGTGTGATGTGCAACTGAATCTGCTCTTCCTATTGTATATGACAACATGGCAAATATTGAACACTAAGAGCTCTCATCTTTCCAGCTTAACATGTGTTTATCACCAACATCTGGGATCCATATCACAGTGGCAGGAAGACATTGGGTTCTTCTTCTAATATCTTCTCTTATTCACAATGCCAGCCCTTTCCCCTTGGCCTGTTTTTGATTTGTCTTTAAAAATATGATAAAGGACCTTTCTGATTCCAAGGGTAACTTGAAATGGGCACTAAATGCCAACCTTGTGAATATTGACAACTCCCAGGAATAAACTTATTTGTAAGTTACATTGAAAGCTACTGTACTCAAACCATAATGTTCAAAGCCTAAAGCATTGGCCATAAATTTAAATTGCCAAAATGTATAGTTCACCTTTCCTTTCAAATTAACTTTGTAACTGTTTTGTGTTGGACAGCTTGTCCTGACACAGTTAAGAGATGGGCAATCTCTGTTGTCCTGTGCCCAACTACAATACATTCAACTAAAATTAAAACTTTTAAGCATTTCTACTTTAAAAGGGACTCCATTTGCTAAGCAACAGCCACATGCTTATGCCTTTTATTTATTCTTCACACTGTGACCCTCTCTAAACACAATAGAGTCACAATTAGAGTTGAAACCAATCCCCACACATGCAAATAGCTTTGCCTAGCTTGAATCTAACTATTGGTTCTTCCCTTCCAGGCACACAAACACACAAATACACGATACTATCTTATTTCAAATGTTTACCAATACAAATACCCATCCCTCAAAACCACATTTGTTTTCCTAATATTAGGCACAGAAGTGTACTCCAGGAGTACAGGCCTCCTAAGAAACAAGTTACAATCCAGATAACCAGGGAATTGGGACAGAGAGACTATCTTAAGGCGACTGGAATTAAGAGATCAGAGACTACGGTATTGTTCAGAAGAAATCAAGGAAAAATAAAGAAAGGATTGCAAGAACCAGACATAAAGTGGGACAGAAGGTTTCAGAGGTAAATCAAATGTTTGATGCCATTTTACTAAAGCCTTGGAATTGAGAATTGAAGCAATTGTGAACGGTTTATGCTGAAGTCATGCTAAAGAAATCCTAAAGGGAATGGTGTAAAATCTTGGACGGAATTTGCCTTTAAAAATGGAATGGAAGTTTGGTTTAAAAGGTTATCCTCTGTAAGCTTGGGGCCAACCAAATCTCTGCAGCCCAGTGTCTTAATTCACACCAAGTCCTGCCATCAAGCTCCCCTGTACTTCTTGTCCCACTTGGACTTCTGCTTAAGCAAATCCTGGATTTAAAATTCTCATCCTTGTTTTCAAATCCCTCAATGGCTTCCATCCATCCTGTGGCTGTAGTCTCCTGTTCTGCCTAGACTGGGCCCAGGCAGGAAATTTGAGACATTTTAAGTCTTTTTATGTGAAACATATTACAGATATATTGGGAGAATATTTAGTTCTATTATGTCTCATTTTGTATGCCATCTCCCCCAGGGATGTCAAAGTCAAGGAGAATACAGCAGAGATTCACTAACGTGAATACAGAGATGAGAGGATTTAGTTAAGAGAATGAAGCAGAGATTCTGGACTCTTTTAACTGGAAGTGTAACTCGAGTTCTGGCAGAGATGTTTAAAATGAGGAAGCTTCATTAGTCAGTGAAAATTATTTTCCACTGGTGGATGAATCAGTGAACACAAAGCATAAAAATTGCAGATAATTACTGAAAGGATGTCAAGTGGGAGAATTGTTATTTTTTTAACCAGATGGTTGCTAGGATATTGAATGATCTACCAGAAATTGCAGTGCAAATGGAATCCATAATTTCAAAAAGGGATTAAAAAGATAAGTATTTAAGAAATACATTTTCAAGGGAAACAGAAGCAAGTGTTCAACTTTTCTTTTTGATTTGATTTATTATTATCACGTATTAATATACTCTGAAACATATTGTTTCTTGTGCACTATACAGACAAAGCATATCATTCATAGAGAAGGAAAGGAGAGAATGCAGAATGTAGTGTTACAGTCATAGCTAGTATGTGGAGAAAGATTGCTCAAGGTGGTGCCAGAGTAAGATGACTTCTTGTAAGCTGTGCCCAGCATATCTTCTGGACAGCGCATGCTGAAAAGCAGAATGTTGTGTTTAAAAAGCAGAATCTTGTGTTTAAACCAACACTACGTTTTAATACATATTCATTGCTTAATTTTACCAACATTTACAGACATATGGAACATAAAGTTCGTGATTAAAAAACTGAACATAGCAGCACCAAATGAGACATCCTGATTTATTCATATCATTTTCACTGAGCTGCTACTGAAAACATTTCTAGACCTGAATATCAAACAATATTTTTATATTATAAATTTATCATGAGTTTTCGTATCACAAAATGATCCCTTGCGCTAAAATCTGTACAAGTGAAGTGCAGGAGTTATTTCCATTGTCAGGATCTGTTTCTGTAAGATTTCAGTTCTTTCAGTTGCTGGTTCATGATATTCAATTTCATGGCAGCAATTCAGAGGCCATCCAATAAAAATATAACCTTGATATTCCTTTACCTTTATAATTTTATCTATTACAGCAGACGCATTTGCCATGATGTGCAGTTTTTATGTTTATTTCTTATATCTTTTTTCAATAAAAAGTTTAATTATTTGAGTAGGATTTGCATATGCTCTCTAATCAGATTATACTGGCTTCTTGCTCCTGTTTTAATGCCAGCTTTAAAAGCATGAAAATACTTACAATTTATGTACAAAGCAACTTATATTCACAAAGCATGTTCAATGTAACAAAATATCTCAACGTACTTCACAGAAATGTTATAATGAAACATTTGACAATGTGCCATATAAAGACTGAGATTGGTAAAGGGCTAAGTTTTACGGACAGGCTTAAAGGATGAAAAAGAGATGAGAGGTTTAAGGAGGGAATTCCAGAGGTTAGGGCCAAAGCAACAGTATGTTTGGCCAGCAATGATGATGCTCAAGAAGCCATAATTAGAGGAACACATTCTCAAGATTAAGCAAGGTTGGGGAAAATCTTAAAGATGAGAAGAGATGAGACACTGGAAGGTTTTGGAAAAAAAATAAACATTTTAAAATAGAGGCATTGCTTAACTGGGAGCTAATGTTGGTCAGTGAGGAAAGGAACTTGGTATGATTAGGATATGGACAGCAGAACTTTGGACAACCTCAGGTTTATGGAGGGTAGAATATGGGAGAGCAGCCAGGAATGTGCTGAAATATTCATCTAGCAGTAATAAAAGCATGACTGAGTTCCAGCCATAGATGTGCTCATTTTTTGGTGCGTCGGGATGGGAAAATCGCATATCGGCCATTTTGCAGGATTTGTGTATGTGCTCCCGATGCATGCCACCTCTCACCACTGGAAAGTAGACGTGGTTGAGGCCACACTGGAAACCAGCGTGAAGATCAGGTAAGTGATTTTAATCTATTTTTCATGTTATTTAAATGTCATTATCAGTGCCAGGATTGAATTCTTTGGGCTGGATATGTTTTTCCACCCTGCGGGAATACTTCATTCCAGCATTGTTTAGAATAGCTCCCCCCCATATGCAGGAAACTAGTGGGAGGTCCCGCTGGAATGAAGGAGTGAAGTGGAGGGCAATCAGGACTCTCAAAGGGTTGGGCAGTGGGAGGTTGGTGCCCCCTAGGCATGGGCACCCTGGCACTGCCAATCTGTGCCCCATGGCACTGCCCAAGATGCATAGTTTTCATGCCCATGGGGCACCTTGGCGCTGTCCATCGGCATTGGGAGCAGTGACAAGGGGCAGGGCCAATTGTGGATGAGGCTTAGGGATGATCGGTGGGAGCGAGCGTTCTCGCTGCCACTCTGCATGGGGATCGGTCAGGGCTGGAGGGAGGCTATCAGGGAGGTGCTGGGGAGGCTCTGTCTGCCAGTGACGTGGATGGGAATTGTCACTGCTGGGGAGGGGCGGAGAAGTGGGCTGGAGATTGGGACTCGCTGGGATGGGACGGGAGTCAAGACTGGCTGAGGAATGATTGTGGGGACCGTGATCGAGCCATTGTGGGGGAGAGGGGGGGATGGTGGGGAGTGTAGGGATAGCACTGCGGAGTCCTGGGCTGGCCAGCAAATGAGGAGCCTGACAGACCGGGGCCAATGCGCGTGCACAGAGTTCCAGAATTGTCAGACTCCAGTACAAAATAGCCCTGTTCCCCCCGAACTTTTAATGATATTCACAATTGTGATCTCTGCATTGCACAGAATGTGGGAGATTTGAGTCTGAATCCCACTGAAAAATAATTAATTACACAATTTTTCCCTCCAGTTCAGCACTTAAAATTTTTTTTGGGAGAATCAGGCCCATCAATGGCTTCGATCTTCCAGTGTTTAACTGGAGGAAATTTATGATTACCCAACATTGCCTATTGGGTAAGCAATTTAATCATTTAGACAGTGGAGGAGATAGAGCTGGGTATAGACAGCATACATTCGAGAACTAACTCTATGAGGGGTAATATGTCACTGACAAACAGGAGGGCCAAGGATAAGATCCTTGGGAAATAGAGGTGAAGTTGTGTTTATTTCATATGTGGTTAGCCCTGCTGCCCCAAAGTGCCAGGGACCAGAGTTCAATTCCCGGTTTGGGTCATTGTCTGTGTAAAGTCTGCATGTTCCCTCAATGTCTGTATGGGTTTCCTTCAAGTACTCCGGTTTCTTCCCACAGTCCGAAAGATTTGCTGGTTAGGTATATTGGCCATGCTAAATTCTCTCTCAGTGTACCCGAACAGGCACCGGAGTTTGGCAACTGAGAGATTTTCACAGTAACATTATTTCAGTGTTGATGTAAACCTATTAATAGACAAAATAAAAACATTTTGCTAAGTATTATTCTGTGGATTTTGTAAATACTTGTGCAATTTGCTGTACACCAATAGATGGAGCCCTTGTTACGGATTTCGCACCGAGTTATTTTCATACCAGTTTACGAAATCATAGAATCCTATGTTGCGAAAGAAGACCATTTGGCCCCTCAAGTCCACACCGACTCTCCAACAGAGCATCCCACCCTGACCTGATCCTCGTAGCCCCACATATTTATCCTGCTAATCTTCCTAATCTACACATCTTGGGACAAAAGGGGGCAATGTTGCATGGCCAATCCACCTAACCTACACATCTTTGAAGTTTGGGAAGAAGCCGGAACACTTGGAGGAAAACAACGCCTACTTGGGAGAACATGTAAAATCAACACAGATAATCGGTCAAGGCTGGAATTGAACTAGGGCCCTGGTGCTGTGAATCAGTAGTACTAACCACTGTGCCACCATGCTGCCCATAAACTGAATTGCATCATCCTCACTAACTGTAGCTGTTGCTCCTTTGTTTAAACTCCTGTCCTTTTTATATCAGCCATTGTTGGTCAATTATTTAGTTGTAGAATCTTGCTTTATTAAGTGAGCAGCATGAGCTTTTATCTGTTTGATAAATATTTGTAATGTGTTCTAATAGCAACTCCAATTCATTTCACTTCTTTCTTACTTTCATAACCTATATTTCTGTAAAATGGTTTTTAAACTTCAAAACAGAACAGTAATTTTGATTTTTTTTTCAATTTGGTCATCCAGAGACCAAATATTTTTGTTCAATTCAGGGTGATTCCTGTAAGACTGATGCAGAATATTCCATTTTAGTTGATTGATGATTTTAAATTAATTGATAATAGCTTGTAAAGTGTTTGTAATTCAATGAATGCTTGTAATTCAGTGAATGCTGATTTTAGAATAAAACAAACATCCCAGCTGCCCTTTAGCAGACCAAGTTGACTTGGGTTTTCTAAAACACCCTTTTAAATTCTTTCCACTAAAGGGCATCCCAGTTGCTCCTGTTTTTCTGGTGTTCCTTTTACCAGTCTGTAATCACAAATTTATATTCATAAACCTATATTCACAAATGTATTCTCAATGGGACTCCCCAGAGGTGCCCACCCTTAGCACTTCAATCCTGGCATTGCCAGAGTTCAGGGCTAGAGGGAAGAGCCAAGGTGCCCAGGGGAAGTGTCAAGGCACTGCCTGGGTTTGTCCCTATCTCCCTGGAACCTATATTGATCATATATACCTACATGATCAGGTAATGCTTTATTTCACAATTTTAACTGTAAATTTTAATGGTACTGTACTCAAAAATGCAGATGAAAAACAACTTAATTCTCATATGCATCCCATTCTAATAAGCTATGCTCCAATGTTTTGATTACAAAGGAGCACTACATACTGGATAGGTAGACTTGATTGTCAATGAGAAATGATATGCGTTCAAGGAATCTAGGCATAAGTTAGCTTACTTTTATTGATCTATTAATTGAATGCCTATTGGTGGTGAGATATTATTATTGATTAAATAAAGGCCTCAACGAACCTATCTGAAGGAAGAGGAGTTTGTACCATCCTATATCCATTTCCATATTCTATTTCAAAGTTGAATGAAACAGCATAAGATTATGCTGGGTTTTTTTAAGCTAGATGAAATGTAGGCATTATTTTAAGTAGTAACGTCTAGGTCAATAACTAAGGAACATTAAACAATTGTTATTAGGGAAAGAGCATTAGTTCATATAACGAAAAACATAATCAAATCACAGGCTGCAGTTAGATGGCTTTAGTGACAGAGTCAGACATCTTTCATAAAGCCAGAGAGTAAATCTGAACTGGATTCCAAATAATATTTCACTATTCAGTAAAAATAAGCCATAACACACAGAATCAAAACAGTGGGATCCTTCTCTCTATCTTTGTATTATGATACCATGGTTTTCAAAATGTACTGTCAGTCACTTCAGGTGGAAGATTTTACACTTTTAGGTGATGATTCTATTCAATAACAAAATCACCAACTCCTGACTGGTGTGTGTGAGTCTATTCACTCTAAAGCATAAATATATCTTGATCAGAAGTGCAAAATTGGTGATATTGCATCAGTCTCCTGTTATATACTTTACTCAATACACAAATACATTAGTTCTTTGCAAATATGCTTTGTTGTATGTTAATTCTTGGATTCTACCACTATAACCAAAATGAACCCTAACCAGCATTGATAATCTTCGCCTGAAAGATACTTCTTGGTAACACACTGAAATTGCTTTCCGAATGTGTTGATTTGTTTGTATTTAGTGTGTCTCCTTTATCTGATCCTTTTCCAATATATACGTAATCTATGTACAGCTTATACACATATAGTTTTAAGTTTTGCAGATAGTTTTTCAAGGTTACTATATATGTTAACAAATATCCTAAGCAAATTGATCACAGGCAAGAGATGTACTGTTATTATTTCCAGGTTACTTTAAGTAGGAGAGTGAGTGGAATTGTTCGCTAGGCCTGTGATGTCCTAACTACAACATAAATATATAGCTAATCATTGCTTTAGGAACATTCAAAATAGGAGCAGAAGTGGGCCATTCAGCCCCTTGAGCCTGCTGATCTGTTTGTATTGAGTTCCACATTCTCATCTACAATTTCCTTGCCCAAGACGAATCTATCTACCTCTGCCTTAAAAATTCAGTGACCCACTTCTATCACCTTCTGAGGCAAAGAGTTCCAAAGTTACACAACCCTCAAAAAAAATTATCCTAATCTCTATCCTATAGGGACAACTTCTAATCAAAATAGTGCTCCCTAGTTC
Organism: Sphyrna mokarran; assembly: GCA_024679065.1. Lineage (NCBI taxonomy): Eukaryota > Metazoa > Chordata > Chondrichthyes > Carcharhiniformes > Carcharhinidae > Sphyrna > Sphyrna mokarran. Next base: position 47,133,977 of record JAGIQG010000011.1, on the reverse strand, counting down.
TGGACTCACACAAAGGAGTAAACATCAATTCCTTATCTATCTTGTCAAGACTGTTCAGGATTTTATGTCACTCCTCACTCTGGACTCTAGTAGAAACAAGCCCTGCCTATTTTCATATTTCAACCCATTCATTCTAGACAGCAGTCTAGTTAACCTTCTTCTGAATTGTTTCCAACATATCTACATCTTTTCTTAAAGAGACCAAAACTACAACAGTATTGAAGATTTTGTTTTTGATAAGGTTACACCCATAGTCTCACCAATATTCTGTATAAGTAAAGCATAACATCCTTACTTTAAGATTTAATTCATTTTGTAATAAGGCAAAGATTCCATTAGCCTTCTTGATTACACACTGCACCTGCATACTTACTTTTTATGACACATAACACCTAGATTTCTCTGCACGTTGGAATTCTATTGTTGTTCTCCATTTAACTAATACTTTGTATTTTTATTCTTCCTGCCAAAGTGAAGTACTTCACATCATACTGCATCTGCTAGATTTTTGCCCACTCACCGTCTATCGCAAACTGCATATGCTTTCTTCACAGCATACTTTCTTGCTCTTCTTTGTATAATCTGCAAATTTAACTACCATACTTTTGTTCCTCTCCTCTCCCTTATTGATGTCAGTTGTAAAAAGTTAAAGTCACAGCACAGATTCCTGCAGGATTCAAATCATCACATCCTGCCAATCAGACAAAAATCCGCTAATGCATATTCAGCCAGCCAATCTTTAATCCAGGTTAATATGTTAACCCCTACACCATCAACTTTTTTTTTACAATAACACTTGATGTGGCGCCTAATCAAATGCATTCTGGAATTCCAAGTACAGAACATCTACAAGTTCCCCTCTGAAAAACTTTAAATAAGATAGTTTCTGCTTCTAATTCTACACATACCAATGATTGTTCAATATTCCTAAAGTAATGGACCAAATGATCACCGTATTATATTATAGTATAGGAGCTATACAACGTTTAAGATGTATGTAATGTTCAGAATAGGGACAGACCTTGATTCTAGCATTTGACCTCTAACTTTAGATAATAATTTTTTGACAAATGTATTGCTGTACCTTATTTAATGGAGTGAATTCAATCAATGTTGTGACCACACCACCAGTACCTGTATCTGCATCCAACGGTATTTTGAATGCTTTGAAGCCAGCACAGGGAAGATTAGTGCATAGTATAAAATATAATATGTGATTTGTGAAAATATATTGGTAATGATTGTATAAAGTCTTGTGTACAATAATTTACATGTTAACCCTACAATTGTATTTTTTATAATAAACTAAATTTGTCAATTTTTTATTTATCAAGTCCTATTTTAAGAAATAACTATTGTGCACCAATTATTTTTTGTTTTAAAATAGTCTGATGTTGGATTATAACTGAGTATCCTGTATTTCAGTTGTTTTGAAGAGGAAAAAGCTAATGATGATAGTTTAAAGGCCACCAAAGAAAAGATTTTCTCAAAACTGTTGCATTTTCTAAATAGTCAAAGCATTAGAAGGAAATAGTGCAAATGAAGAGATGCATGTTATCATATGATCTTTGTCTATTTGTGCTCTGTTCCTTCAGATATTTTTCTTACAGTTTCTTAGTATTTTCTATATCAGCCAATATTTCATAAAACTTAGTCTTCACTAAGTTTGATACAGTGATAATAACTTACAAATGTGCTCCATTTGGCATAAAAACTACCAATGAATGATTAAAGAATCTAATGAAGATTTTCCAAAGATTAAATGTTCCATTTACATTGCCACTCCCCTATTAGATTTTCCATCAAAAAATTTTGGGAAAGAGCCAAAGCAAACATTGATAGGATTTACGTCTACCTTACCTATCATAGTCAGAGAGATGCTGATCACAGAAATTGCAAAGGACTACGATATGCATCCTACAACGTGATTTCTTGATTTCAACCATGTGTGGGGAACTGGCTGGTTAGGAGGGATAATGTAAATCTGCAAGAGCAAGAGTTAGGAAAGATTTGACTGCTGGTTCCCACATCACACCGGCTCTATGAAGACACATAGGGCCCCATTTCACTATCACCTTGCACTCATTTTTGGGCACAAAAACTTGGTAAAGTTGGGCAGGAGGCAAGTAGCATGATCCGTGCCCACCTCTGCACCAGTTCCCACCTTACAATGCCTGAAAACAGCTGCATTTGGGACTGTGCCCAAAATGTATTTGCATGCATTTAAATTGACTTAATGGGCTGCACGCCCAACTTTACTGACACTTACCCCTTTACCATTGCGTTTGCCCGGAATTGGAGCAAAACAGACATGGTTCATATCACTCCAATTTGTGTCTTCCAACAGCGAGGGTTAGTGAGGAGGTAAGTGTCCAGCATCTGATAGCACTCTGCTTGAGATTGGCAGGAGGGGGAGGGTGGTGGAGTGAAGGAATGTCCACTGTCACTCTCCCTAAGATCGGTGGGGTGGAGGGGGTCTGCTGCCATTCTGCCTGAGATCAGTGTGGGCGGGGGGGGAAGCACAGGTCCGCTGCCACTCTGCCTGAAATCGGTGAGATGGAAGGGGAGGTCTGCTGTCATTCTGCCTAAGATCAATGGGGAAGAAGGTGGATCCACTGCCACTCTGAGATTGAAAGGGGAAAAGAGGGTCCATGATTTATCTGGGTGGTGGAGGAAGGATAAGGCAGTCAGTAATGTTGTGGGAATGGAGCAATGTCTGTGGGAGCCGGGGGAGGCAATATCCATCCTGTGAGGGATGTGGCAGGGGAACTGCATTCTATCATTTCTTTTTCTGCGCATGTGCAGTTAGAGACACTGATTGGAGTTGCAGGGTTTTGGGTGCATTAAGCCCCAGCCACAGGCTTGTGCAGCGCAATTCAGAATCGCTGATATTTTTGAGGGACAGTAAGTATGGGAACACCCCAGAACAGGTCTAAAAGCCGGATCTGAAACATTCCCAGTTTCAAATCTGCCCAGCACTTCGACTTAAAATGATAAAAAATAGGGCCCATAATGAGGATACAGATATCATATATGCTGTTCTATGATCATTTCTTGCAATATAAAGGAATGCTGGAGTTAACGAAGATGACACATCTGCCTCCATCCTCAGCTTTACTGTGCATTGTCAATGGGTCTCCAGCTACTGATCTCAAATAGGCTCATCCAAGTCTTGGAGTTTGTGACCCAGATCTTTGATCCGGCTGCTATCTATGTGCTCCAGGTTGTATGCTAATACCAATGCTGCCAGCATAATCTCTTCAAGTAGGAACTGGTGTAATATTTTGTTGCTGCATCAGGTAATTGCCTCTCCTCCAGATATTTATGTTCTTGTATTAGATGGACTGCAGCGAAGATTTACTGGGCTGATTCCTGGGATGGCAGGACTGTAACGTGAGACTAAGTCAGTTAGGATTACATTCATTGGCATTTAAAAGAGTGAGAGAGAGATCTCACAGAAACATGCAAAATTCTAACAGGATTAAACAGAGGAGATTCAGGAAGAATATTCCTGATGGTGGGATAATCCAGAACTAGGGATCATAGTTTGAGGATAAGAGATAAACCTTGTAGGACTGAGAGAAGAAGAAATTTCTTCACCCAAGGAGTGGAGAATGTGTGGAATTCACTACCACAGAATGTAATTGAGACCAAAACATTGCAATTGGGGTGGTGAGGGGGAGAAAAATCAGGGTATTGAATTTGATGATCAGCATGACCGTTACCAGGCTCAAAGGGCTGAATGGTCTATGTTATCCATCTATGTTAACAACCCCCACTCACTCTCCCAACACCCGTACCTTCCTCATATATGAGAGAGTTTCAGCAGCCTTTACACAGCTTAAGCCTCCACCTATATAAACTTGCTGACCCAGAAACGCACAGTGAGATCAGTGCATGTTCCACTTTGTTGAATTTCATTTGTGTAATGGTGCCAAAACCAACACTTTATTCATTCAAACATAAAAGCAAGTACTGCAGGTGCAGAAAATCTAAAGCAAAAACTGAAAATGCTGGAAAGATTCATCAAGTCTGACAGCATCTGCAAAAGGAGAAACAGAGTTAATATTGTTTAAGTTTATTTATTAGTATCACAAGTAGGATTACATTAACACTGCAATGCAGTTACTGTGAAAATCCCCAGTCACCATATCAGGCACCTGTTCAGATATGCTGAAGGAGAATTTAGTATGGCCCATCCACCTGACCAGCATTTTAATTTCATTAAACCATTCTTACTCTTGCTCCTTTTCACCTGCCAAGTCAGGAGCAGCAATTTCCTCACCCAACCATCCAACTCAGGCCATGTGAAAAAAGTTTGTCAGAAAAATCACAAGTCAGCTCCTGAAGGGCACACTGAAGCTAGGATGTGTTGGTAGAATCTGATTATTGCTTACTCTAGAATTCTCACCATGTCCATTGATGCTGGCTGATTTCTATATATATCTGAATATAATTAACTAACCAATACCCAACATCTGTTCACCTTATTATCTTAAACTATGAGCTATTTAACATCCATCAATACAGTTCAGTAGGCTGTTGAAACCTTCAGCTGAGTGCATTTGCATGGGACAATAGGAGGCCACAACCTCTTTATCGCACTAGCTAGTCTTTAGGGGAGATTGGGTTGTCAGGGAGAGGCTGGGGGACTGGTTAAGTGGTCAATGGAGGGGTCAGGAGATCAGTGGAAGGGTGCTGGGTGGTTGGACAGAGTTTATGAAATTGGTGGTGGGGCAGGATGACTTGGGGGGAATCAAATGGTCAGTATAGTGTTGGAAGGCTTTGGGAGGGCATCAAGTGGTGAGTGAATGGGTCAGGTCATCTGTTGGGGGGGGTGTTCAGTTGCTCAGAGGGGTGTTACAAGATAGTGTGGGGTGTTTTGGGAAGTTATTTAGAGGGTCCCAGAGGGACTTGAGGAGGGGGAAGTTTGTAGGCAAAGTCAGGAAAGTAGTCAGATGTTGGAGGGGTCTTTTCAAAGACTAAAAGGGTTTGAAGTTTGAGGGTTTGAAGTTGGATAAGTCCCCTGGGCCGGACGGGATTTACCCTAGGATTCTCTGGGAGGCAAGAGAGGAGATTGCAGAGCCTCTGGCTCTGATCTTCAGGTCCTCGTTGGTTACGGGTGTGGTTCCGGAGGACTGGAGGATAGCGAATGTGGTCCCATTGTTTAAGAAGGGGAAGAGAGACCTTCCTGGGAATTATAGGCCAGTGAGTCTTACTTCTGTTGTGGGCAAGGTATTGGAGAGAATTATTAGGGATAGGATTTATAGTTATTTAGAGAGAAATGAATTGATTGGGGATAGTCAGCATGGTTTCGTGAAGGGTAGGTCATGCCTTACTAACCTCATTGAGTTTTTTGAGAAAGTGACCAGAGAGGTGGATGGGGGTAAGGCGGTTGATGTAGTATATATGGACTTTAGTAAGGCGTTTGATAAGGTGGCCCATGGAAGACTTCTACAGAAAATGCAGATGTGTGGAATAGAGGGTGATTTAGCTAATTGGATTAGGAATTGGCTGGCAGATAGAAGACAGAGGGTGGTGGTTGATGGGAGATATTCATCGTGGAGTTCGGTGACGAGTGGTGTGCCTCAGGGTCTGTTTTGGGGCCCCTGCTGTTTGTAATTTTTATAAATGATCTGGATGAGGGTATTGAGGGATGGATCAGTAAATTTGCAGATGACACTAAAGTCGGTGGAGTGGTAGATAGTGAAGAGGGGTGTTATAGTTTACAGAGTGACTTGGACAAGTTGCAGAGCTGGGCCGAGAGGTGGCAAATGGAGTTTAATGTGGAAAAGTGTGAGGTAATGCACTTTGGCAGGAACAATAAATGTGTAGAGTATAGGGCTAATGGTAGGACTCTTAATAGTGTTGATGAACAGAAGGATCTTGGTGTATGTGTCAATAGATCCCTGAAAGTAGGCAGTCAAGTCGATAAAGTTGTTAAGAAGGCATATGGAGTCTTAGCTTTTATTGGTAGGGGGATTGAATTTAGGAGCCGCAGCATCATGTTGCAACTGTACAAAACTCTAGTGCGGCCGCACTTGGAGTATTGTGTGCAGTTCTGGTCCCCACATTATAAGAAAGATGTGGAGGCATTGGAGAGGGTACAGAGGAGGTTTACCAGGATGTTGCCTGGTATGGAGGGCAGGTCTTATGAAGAGAGGCTGAGGGATTTGAGGTTGTTTTCGTTAGAAAGGAGGCGGCTAAGAGGGGACCTTATTGAAACATATAAGATGATTAGAGGTTTAGATAGGGTGGACAGTGATAGCCTTTTTCCTAGGATGGAGAAAGCTAGCACGAGGGGACACAGCTTTAAATTAAGGGGTATGAGTTATAGGACGGATATCAGAGGTAGGTTCTTTACTCAAAGAGTGATTAGGGAGTGGAATGCCCTGCCTGCAGCTGTTGTAGATGCGCCAAGTTTGGTGGCGTTTAAGAGGTTAATTGATAAGTATATGGAAGAGAAGGGAATGGTTTAGTTTGGAGGGGCATTGCTTTTTATTTTGGTCGGCACAACATCGAAGGCCGAAGGGCCTGTTCTGTGCTGTATTGTTCTATGTTCTATGTTCTGTGTAAATAATGCCAACAGTTCAGCTAATATAAAGACTTACAAAACCATTGCCATGGTTATAGACATATCTTTATTTGACCAATGATCAATGGGAGAATAAGCATTGGACAATTTAGTATCTTCCTTGACAAGAAGGCCCTGAGAGTTCCAATACCCACTCTGAAGTTACAGTGCATCAGACGGATCAATTATGAATTTCTCATGTTTACTTTTTCTGCCTTCTATTAATTATGAACTAGTCATCTTCAGTACAAATCAATAACAGCTTTAGCCATTTGCATTTTACCCTCTTATATCATGGAATTTCATTGGTCTTTAAAATCCGGATGCTTCCTGCCCCTATTGCTGATGCTTCTTCCTCTACTGCCTAGCAACCCCTGACTCTTAGCTACAAAAGACAAAGTTAATGTTCCTACCAGCTTTTGCTTATATGGTAGGCCAAACTAGACAATTGTACATTCTCATATCTGAGAAGATCTGCCTTATCTGAACAGCTCGAAAAGCCCTATTCATAAAGTGGCTCTGGGAATCTTACTGTTAGTCACTTTTGCTGGTAAGCATATGCACATTCTGTGTAATTATTGTTTTAAAGAACGTGGTTTGTCTCAAGCTTCCTTTATCCCACCATGCTCTATAGTAACCTACTTTTGGCCAAAGTGTACAGATTGGTACTGATTCACTACAGATCAGCCATGATCTTATTGAATGGCGGGGCAGGCTCGAGGGGCTGGGTGGCCTACTCCTGATCCTGTTTCTTACGTTCTTATGTTCTTATGATTGCTTTAAACATATAGCTGCATACATTTTAAAATTCAAAATACATGTCTAAATGATAAATACTCATTCAAATCTCATACTTATTAAAATCTTACTGTGGGTATCCTTATCTCTGTTAGTCTATTAAGCCTGATCGTAAGTTGATTCATTTAGTGCTGTTGTTTTATTAGTGCCTTAAATTTCCAATTATTTGAAACTTTTCTAACTTATTCCTCCAACAGAAGAGTAGGTGGGAGAATGGGGTTAGTCAAGGGGTTGAGAAGATGGTTGAGGAATGTGCATAGTTGGTAAATGATTGAGCATAGTCGGTGCGATGGTAGGTATTTGGGGGTTGGCTGTTAGTTGGTGCATGAAGGGATAATCAGAGATGGATGAGTGGTAGAGGGTTAGCTGGAGGGTAGGGAGGAGAGGTACTGTCAGGAGGTAGTTGGGGTTACCTAGGATTGAGAACTGATTTTAATTCTTTTTATATTACCTGGGTAACCATTCTGCTAAGAGAATCAGAATTATCCAAAGTCTCCTATTTAAATTGGAGTATTGGATAGTTCCCAGTGCAAGATAATGGCTCATTGGAAGTTTAAACTTCCCAGACAGATCCTGTTGAAGTGCTTGTACGTGACTTCTGGGATGCATCCCAAATTCTAGGATCTGACTGGCACTCCGCCCCATTGTGGAGATTGGAAGTTATGGGTCAGGCATTGCAGTATTTACATGCTTTCATTTTTTTTTTGTGAAGAAATTCCCCCAAGTTTGTGTAAAATTGCAAAAGGAAATGGATTCTTTAAAAAGAACTTGCATAGCAGTGCTGGACAATCAATTGCGATTAACATCTCCAGCACTGAAGACCTCGTGGTAACATGGTGTTGCTTCAGTTGATCTTTTCAACAGCTTTTAGTGTTACCTGCAGTGAAAGAAAAATAGAAAGAGTGTTGGGAGCTGCTTAAGAAGGAAGACTGGTATTCCAGCCTCAGAAGCTGTGAATAAGTGGAAAATTTGAATATCAATCAATTGGAATATTAAACTTGTATTTAAAATGCTTATTGGAATAGCAGTATGCTTGAATATTTCAAAGTCATTGGAACAATTTATCCTGCAGTTTTCCTTTATAGACTTTCAACCATATTGTTTCAAATTCTAATACTTGGATATTTTTAAAAAAGTATCAAAATACTTGATGAATCATAGAATTCGTACAGTGCAGAATGAGGCCATTCAGCCCATCCAGTCTGTAGCAACTCTCTGAAAGAGCATCTCACACAAACCAAATGAATGGGTTCCAGGTAGAAGTGGAAGTAATAAAGGAACAGGGTGAAGGAGAAAAAGGATTTGAGATCAATGAAAAGGGCAGAACATTAACTGTCAGGAGGAGACAGCTTCGGGTCTGTAAGCAGATTCCTAAAAGTGGCAATGGGCAGGAATCCTGGCATCATCCCATCCACTTCAGGATTTCACCTGGTTGGATTTGCAAGTGTAAGATTTTAGGTCAACTCCGAATTGCCAGATTGATTTGGGGAGAGCTGGCATTAAATGGGACCCTTAGCTACAAACCACGCTGAGCACAAGTATGTTGTCATGATCTTCACAAAATTTATTGTTAATAAACACAAAATGCAACATTTAGCAAAGGCAGTGGTAATATTACCAAGGGGAGGGTAATCTCTCTGAGAACTAATGCTCACCCACTCAAAGACAAACACCTCCCTTCACAATCTGTTAAAGTGTGTGTGAGAAAAGGGGATTATTTGCCCTTGAACAGCTTCTAGTGGTCAAATCAAAATAACTATCTGAGACTCTCTCCATAAAATCAACAAATAACACTTTATCCTTCTAACAGTGAGTAGATTAACTAAACTATTAACAAACCAAAAAAATTATTCTAATGGGATGCTGTTTCAATCAATATAATTTCCACTTATTAACAAAACAAAATAGAATTCCTTAGCCCCACTCAAGATGCCGTCAGGCTTGTCATCCTCCTGAATGTTCTTTCATCTTTGTTCTATTCCTCTGAGATGAGATGAGGCTTTCTTTTATGGTATCAATGTGGCTGCAACACTATTCGAGTGCCGCTGTCTGTCTGTTTCTCTTTCTCTCTAGCTGCTGTGAACTATGGCAGTCGCTGGTGGGTGGTCTTCTGGCCGTTTGAAGCTGGGAGCTGTGAACTTTATAACCCCAATGACATATCAACATTAGCACAATATGAGTGGTTTACAGGTTATCAAAACATAATATTTAAATCCCATAGGCTGTGGCTATTCAACTGTCTATTTCAAATTGATTGGTTTAAATTCAAAACAACATGTCATCTTGGCAGTATTTACTGTCCTAGCCTCGCAATACAGTATTTTACTTTGGCTCTTCTGGTTACTTCTTGCATCTGTTCCTCTTCAGTACAGAATAAACAAAACCAACTTTTAAATAGATCATTTCACAACTCTGAATATTTTTACATTTTTTTTATAATTTTACAAGCACTAACTTCGCTATTATGGCCTGGTAGGTATAGATATGATTGGCACAACTTGTGGGCCGAAGGGCCTGTTTGTGCTGTAGTGTTCTATGTTCTATGTTCTGACAGTAAGAAGTCAGTTCACTCAAGAACATGCCAAGAACTCAAGCACTCCATTCACTGTCTATTCCTGTTGTTCACATTATTCCTGTTTGAAGTCTTGCTTCTCTTCTTCTCTTCTTAATGTGTGTTTGAGGTCTTACAAGTTCCTACTTTAAACCTTTTTCCAATCCTGATGCAGTTTCCTAGAAGCTCCTTTTCTAAATCCTCAGTCAGTTGATAATTAATCCATTGTCCTGCCAAGGGTCTACTTTGACCTCACAATTCAAGACCTCAGTGTACACTTGGCATACGGTCCCTATCCCTGATGTACGGAGAGCTTCACCGACTCACACTTCTTCAATATTGTTGATTCCACACAATTCGAGTTTTTTGTCTTTCACAGCTCTTAAACCAAAAGGTCACACTTCCTGCTGCTGGGCTCGAGGTCATTTATTGAACAATGACAGCTTAAAAGGGTCAATATATGGATAGCCTGTTTTTACAGCTCTTTACTGGATAAGTGTATTTTTCCTGAGGCAGTTCACAGTTTAAAACATTTCCAGTAAAGCATTTTACATTAATTGAATGAACCATTTCACATCGCCTCCCTGCATTTCAAGACTTCATGTAACATTTAGCTAAGCATATTTATTATAGCTTGTAGTTACATTATACTTAGAATGCAATGTTAGTAAATATACCTAAAGATACAGCAATTAAACGCAATCAATAGTTTAATCATAAAAATAAATTCAATCCTGCACAGGTGAATGGAGAAGGGCCTTGGAGCTGTCAGGTAAATGTCATTTGGAAATAAATGATTAACTGTTGTTTGAACACCTATTCCTGGCTTTAAGCCAATGCTGATGTGGAGATGCTGGCGTTGAACTGGGATAAACACAATAAGAATTAACACATTAGATAAGCAGTAAGATAAACACAGTAAGCCAGTAAAACAATTTCCCAAAGAGTCAGCAGCTGGCCAGGGTTTAGCCAGTTGTGTGCATGGCAGGATTATTTTGTCAATGGAATGACTGGGAAGGCTTTGAACAGTGAAACAAAAACCTTGCCCTGGTAAGAGGCTGGTGCTCAGAGCATTTTGTTCTTGACAGATGACAGCTAATGTCTTGGGAGTCAGTTCACCTGTCTTGCAACTTGCACCTTTTGAGCTACGTTGTCCTGTTGTAAGCCTTCACTATGACATGGGTGAAATTGATGTTGTTTTGCCTTATGGCTTTGGTGAGGAACAAGAGGAGCAGGAAACTGCCAGCAACAGCGTTATGAAAGAGCAAACCCAGCAGCAGCCACATTCCTCCGCTGCTCCACAGAGTGAAGGATGTGGATATAGCAATCCAGCTCCAAGATCACCAACACAGGTTTAAGTACCAGAACCTCAAGAGGTATCAGCTTTCTCAGCAGTCCCCTGGTACAAGACCTACTTAGTAGTCTCATAACATCAGCTTAAAGTCCAATAGGTTTATTTGGTAGTCCACATCATGACAACACCTTCTTCCCAGTGGACTAAACCAAGCCAACAGCTGTTAGGCTGCGAAAGTGGCTGTCACCAGAGTGCCAACCTCCCCCCCTCCCCACCCCCCACCAATACCTTCAGTGGCAGTGCCAGAGTATTGCCTGGTCATGTTCCCATGTCATGTGACATCATGTCGTGAGGGAGGCATTCTTAATGTAGGGAGAAGATACAGTTGGGAAGCCCCCTAATTATATATAAATGTATGGTTCCGTTTTCATTTAACACAAGAGCATGAGGATATAATTTTATAAAAAATACAATGTGAGGGTCTATTCTATTTCAAGGGAAGTTTATGCTTGCTGTAATGGCACTTGACCCTACAAAATAAAACATAATTACACAAAGCTATCACAGGCACCTCAGATGTGAACGTCAACATTCTGCTACAGCTGTACAGTGGTTAGCACTGCTGTCTCACAGCATCAGGGACCTGGGTTCAATTCCGGCCTCGGGTCATTGTTTGTCCCATGGATTTCCTCTGGATATCATGGTTTCCTCCTACAAACCAAACTGTGTGGGTTAGGTGCATTGGCCATGTTAAATTGATCCTTAGGCTGGAGTTTTACCACGTATTTCAAAGTGTCAGGCAGATATGGAACTGGAAGAGTTCCAGATCTGTTTTTTGGATGTGATTTCAGGCCCCTGTGGCTGTAAAATTTTGAGCAAATCGATTGCTCATTGCAGAAGTCTGTGAGCGAGGCTTAATGCACCCAAAGCTTGCAGAAGGAGGTGGTGCGCATAAGCAGACCCCTGATCCACATGCACGTTAGCAGTAGAAGGGGCCTGATAGACAAAGAGAACTGCCAGGATCCTGCTTTTGCAAGCAGCTTGAAACAGCTCACCGCGCCCCCCTCGCCCCCAACAATTGCAGGTGCCTGTAGCCCAAGATACAGATCCCACCACTGCACAGACTGATCGCAGACCCCTTCCCTCCATCCCTGATTGCAGTCCTGCTGCCTTCCCCCCACTGATGGCTGCAGAGTGGCAGCAGGCTCCTTCTCCCTCCTTACTCCCCACTGATTGCGGTCCCACTGCCCTCCTTCCATCAATCACTACAGAGTAGCAGTGGGCCCACTCTCCCCATTGTCCCCACCCCATTGGCCCCCTCCCCCAACTTGCTTGCCCCGGCACTGCCCAATGGACATTGCCCAGGTGCCAGGCTGGCATTGCCAAGGTGCCAGAGCAGCAGTGCCAGAGTAGCCCTGCCCAAAGCACACCCTGCCCAACGCACATCTCCTTCCCCAGGGGGTGTCAATGGTCTTTCGGTTCCATCGGTGAGGCCAAGTCAACTGCTCCCCACTCATGAGAAGCATGTCTATTCCTCACCTGCGTGAACCTTTTCAGGCGAAGCCGTAAAGGGGAGGGGTAGGGGGAAAACCTGGACAATTGAGCACAGTGCTCGCTAATCACATTGAAATATGTATGTAAATAAATTTCAATAAATTAATCTGCCTTTCACCATTTCTGGTGAAAGGCTGACCAGGCCAAAAATCATGCTGCCGTAAAAAGACATTGGTCGTGAAAACAGGCGCCAATTGCACTAATCATGTTATACTCCATTTAATGACTGTATCGTGCCTGAAAATAGGTGCAATGCAGTCATAAAATACCACCGTTAGTATAAGGAGCCTAGCAGGGTAAATATATGAGGTTATGAGAGTAAGACTTGTGTGAGATTATGGTCGGTGCAGACTCAATGGGCCAAATAGCCTCCTTCTGCACAGTGGAGATTCTACGATTAATAAATGCAAATTCAATGCTTATAAGCAAGATGTTTGTAGCATCAGTATCCAGCAAAAAAGAATTGAGCTGAGACAGACATGGTAGAAAAGGAAGTGTTTTTCCCAGTCATAATTACATTACAGTCATAAACATTTCAGGGACAAGCAAAGAGATGTTCAAATAAAACATGATTGTCTGCAATTCCTGCAGCAGTTCTCTCTCAGAAAACAGCAGAAATGGCGTCACTGTTAAAAAGGAAGAAATACGTTTTTTCTGGAATTTTCACTAATCTCCTACTGACGTTATAGCAGAAAATCAGAGGAATGTCTGTGTGAATTCAAAGGCACTGTGTAATTTACTCAACTATAATTAACTCCCTTGCATTTGAAATCAGTTATCAGTTATTCACATCCACAACCACAGAATATTTTGAGCTATAATTATTCATGTTAAGATATTGGTTGCAATCTTCAGAGTGATCGATATTAACAAGTTAGAAAGACCATATGAGGAATTATTGCTTACATAAGAACTAAAGACAAAGTATAACATCTTAGCATTTGGATTGCTGTCATGTATTGTCTTAATTTAACTGTTGATTGGGAAGCGAAAAAACATAGATGTAACACAGTACATCAACAAATAATTTTTGTATCAATTCATACAGCAGTTATTTTACAAAGGTTAGGATAATACAGAACCTGAAGATTTTATAGTCTCCTGAAAGAGGGGATTTTATACTATTGTACAAAATAGCATCAGACTTTATAGAGACTATTTAATATATTTCTATTACATATATCTATATCACTAATTTTGAAATTTTGTGTCAAATCACTCAAATGACATTCTGTCCAAATGACTGCTTGATCAAATATTCTGGTTAAAAGTGCACTGAAATCAATCAAAAGGTTGTGCTCTCGCAAGTTATTCATTTTAAAGTGCTGTAAGAATCTAGCACAACTGAGCTGTATTTGATGGGGCCCAGCACACCAAACACTCTCCCTCCTCGGTCACCCCCACTGCCCCCCATTGTCTCACTGTTTTGCAATAATTGCTGCAGTTATTCATAAAAGAGAGTCATACCATGAATTTTCAATTAAACTTAAATATCTGAAGGATAAAGGGAGAAGTACACGGGGGTGATTAAATGTTCTGTGGAATATCAGGCAGAATTCCCATCGCGCCTGCCAGGGGAATTGTAGCGGGTGGGGGAGTGGACCAGGCAAAGATCCATTGACCTTGGGTAGGATTTTCTGGTTTTGGGGTGAGTGAATGTTACTAAGAATTTGGAAATGTTACACAGATTGGATGGTTTGAATGAGAGGGTTAAAAATTGAATAGGTACAGTATTTTGATGTGTGTTCTGCAATGTCACTCATATGGCTGGAGAGTAGGATGCACTTGGGCAACTCCTGCACTACCAGCCGGTTCCTTTTTGAATACCTGGTAAATACCCTTCCCTCTCTCCCGCAATATACTTTGCTTACGTAGCACACAAGAAAACAATACTTTTCACTGCATACCAATACATGTGACAATAATAAATCAAATCAAATCAAAATTTATTTCCGCATGATAATCTGCACCTATAAGTCACCAGTCTTATTTACTGTAGCACATACATGCACATTAGCTCTGATTTAGACTTGATTATTTTCTCCCTTCTTATGATTCCCTCTCATCTCTTTCTCATTCATTTGCTATTCCCTATTCTGGTGCTATCTACATCTCCAAGACTTTATGTAGTATAGTAGCACTTCCTGATTTAATATCCTGGTTTCCCTGTGCTGCCAAACTAATTTAAACCCTTCCTGTAGACAGAGATTTCCTCCTGAGGCTATGTATAGCTACTAAGGCTAATACAAAGACTCAAAAATGCAGTGTACTGATGTTGAACACGTGACTTTGTTTAACCAAATGAACAAATGAGAGAATAATATGAGGATAACCTGTACTCAAGGTACAGAATGTGGGATATTCTGAAGGACAATGCCCGTGCGAAGGCAATTATAGATTCCCAAAGTCATATTGCTCATCTTTCCAGTGGGCATTATCTAGTAAACATTAATACAAATCAACCAATAATCATCTTGTCATTAACTCTAGCCAATAACAATACACATCATGACCTAATGGGATTTCATTTGTTATTAAATTACGGACATTACCGCCGTTCTGTTGCCCAGCAATATGGGATGCTGGACAGCGAAATGGGAGAATGATCCCCAGTTGAATTGAACCCACGTGACTCTCGTCCAATTGTTCATCCAGGGAGTGCAGCCAGAGTGAAATCTGCAGTAGTATGGCTGATGTAGATGTACAGGGGAATATAAAGAGGAATGGTGATAGGTGATTTGATAGTTTAGGGAATAGATACAGACATTTCTGCAGTTACAGATGTAAATCCAGGATGGTTTGTTGCCTTCCTGGTGCCAGAATCACTGAAAGGCTCCCGGAGGTGGGAGGGTGAACAGCTAGCAGCTGTGTCCTATATTAGTATGCATGACTTAGGCACAGAGAGGAACGTGGTTCTGCAGACAGAATTTAGAGAGTCAGATATAGGAAATTAACAGCAGGCCCTTAAAAGTAGTTTCCAGATTACTCCCAGTACCAAACGAAATTATAGACATAGCAAGTTCTTTTTTGACTTTCCTTCTCTATGCAGGGTATGCTTTATCTGTATAACATGCAAGAAACAATATTTTTCTCTGTATCCCAATACATGCAACAATAATAAATTAAATCACATCAAATATTGTCATCATTGATCAGTGCCTTTTTCCTAACACTTCCCAATCCATTTATATCATTGATAGATTTCTAAATACCAATTTCTGTTATAAATATATTCAATGAATGCGCCTTCTGGGGTAAAAAAATTCCAAAGATACGCAATCTTCTGAGTAAACAAATGTCTCCTTATCACAGTCCTAAGTGGTTTATCCCTTATTTTGTCCTTGCTTTTCCTTGCTGAAGATTCCCCAGTAAGAAGTCTCACACCAGATTAAAATCCAACAGGTTTATTTGGTAGCAAAAGCCACTAGCTTTCAGAGTGGCTGCCCCTTTGTCAGTTGAGTGGGAGTTCTAATCACAAACAGGACCTATAAAGACAAACTCAATTTACAGAATGACTGGAATGCAATTCTTTATGGCTAATCAAGTCTTAAAGGTACAGATAATGTGAGTGGAGAGAACTTTAAGCACAGGTGAAAGAGATGTGTATTATCTCCAGACAGGACAGTTAGTGAGATTTTGCAAGTCCAAGCCAATTGTGGGGATTACCGATAGTGTGACATGAACCCAAGATCCCGGTTGAGGCCTTCCTCAATGTGTATTGAGACAATACACATCTCTTTAATTTGTGCTTAATACTCTCTCCACTCACATTTCTGTACCTTTAAGACTTGATTAGCTGTAAAGCATCACATTCCAATCATTATTCTGTGAATTGAGTTTGTGTCTTTATGTCTGTTTGTGACTAGAACTCCCACTCACCTGATGAAGGGACAGTCAGTGTTTCGAAAGTTACTTTTGCTACCAAATAAACCTGTTGGACTTTAATCTGGTGTTGGAAGACTTCTTACTGTGTTATCCCAGTCCAACACCAGCATTTCCCCAAAGATTCCCCAACATATTACTGAATCCACTCTGGCTATCCCTTTAATTATTCAGTGAGATATAATGAGATCATTTCTCATTCTTCAAAAAAATACAGACCCAGCTTCCCCAATCTCTCTTCCTAGGACAGTCCAACTATCCTGGTAAATCTTTGTTGCAATCTATGGCAACAATATTGTTCCAAAGGTAAAGGGACCTAAAGTACTCACACTACTTCAGATATGGTCTAACCAAGGTTTTAAGCAATTGAAGCAATATAAGGAAACTATTGGCCAATAATAAAGACAGTAAGGAAACTGAGACTGGAAATTGCAGAGGCAATGTCCACAAAACTGAAGAATTGCAAACATCAAACCATTGTTCAAAAAAGCATGGTGACACTATGGTTAGCACTGCTGCCTCACAGCACCAGGGACCCAAGTTCCATTCCAGCCTTGGGTGACTGTGAAGTTCGCACTTTCTCCCTGTGTCTGCATGGGTTTCCTCCCACGTTCCAAAGATGTGCAGGTTAATTAATTGGCAATGCGGAATTGACCCTACTCTCAGAGTGATTAGCAGGGTAAATGTGTAATGTTACAAGGATTGGACCTGGGTGGGATTGTGTTTGGTACAGACTTGATGGACGAATGGTTTCCTCTTATACTGTGGGGATTCTATGAAAAGCCCAGCAACTACAGAACAGTCAGTTTAACTTTGGTGGTGGGGAATTTTCTAAAAATAATAATTGGGGACAAAGTCAATAATCACTGGCACAAATTAGATTTAATTTAAAAAAAGAACAGATTTAAGGCAAAATCATGTTTAACTAACCTTTTTTGATCAGGTAACAGAGGAGGTTGATGAAGGCAACACTGTAAGTGTGGTGTACATAGATTTACAGAGGCATTTCACACAATGCCACACAAACTTGTGAGCAAAGTTATACCTCAGGGATAGCACAAACATAGATATGGAACTGTCTGAGTGACAAGAAACTGTAGCGATTAATGTATATTTTTTTGTCTGGAAGTTTGTAGTGAAATTCTCTAGGGGTCAGCATTGGAATCCTTGCTCTTCCTAATATATATTAGTGATTCAGACCATGGTGTACAAGGCACAATTTTAAAATTTGCAATGATACAAAATTTGGAAGAAGTATGATCTGTGAGGATGGTGTAAAACTTAAAAAAGACATAGACAATTTGGTGGAACAGGTGGTAAGGTGACATGAAGTTCAAAATGAAGAAATGTGAATCGATTCAATTTGGTAAGAAGCACATTAAGAAAGCACAGAAAATGAAGGGTGTAACTCTAAAGGCAGTTTGGCAGCCAAGGGATCTGGGTGTATGTGTGCATATGTCATTGATAAAGCATATAGATCCTAGACTTTCAAAATAACTTTCTTATATTTTGAAGTTGTACTAGACATTAGTTCAGCCTCAGTTGGAATATTATATGCAGTTCTGGGCACTGCACTGCACATTTGGAAGAGTGAGAAGGCATTGGAGAGGTGCAGCGAAGACTCAAGAATGGCTTCAAGGGTGAGAAACCTCAATCGTGAAGCTAGGTTGGAGAAATTGGGACTATTTTCCTTTGGGAGAGTGGGGGAGTTTGAGAAGATTTGATGGAGATACTCAAAATCATTAGGGGTGTGACTGGATAAGAAGAAACTGCTCTCATTCATCCAAGGATTGAGAATGATGGAGGGGCACTAAGTTAAAGTGATTAGCAAAAGAAACAAAAATAACATGAGAAGAAAACTGGAATGTATTGCCTGAGAGGATGATGGATGCAGGTTCAATCCAAGCATTTGATGATAAATCAAATCAAAGCTGTAATTGGAGATAGAATCCTCAAGAAATCTCCATGGAAAATAGAAAAAGTACAAAATAAATCCATCTGCTGCAAATCACTCTAGATTGGTTCTAGAAAAACTGGATCTCCACTGGAAACTGAGTGAAGTAATAAGATTGGCGTTTCTGGTTGTCATTCAAAGCAGAAAGTGGGAAATTTTATTCAGTTGTTTAAAGTACAAGTTGCTCTTTAGACAATGTTGAGTTAATATTCTTTGTAAAAGGTGATATAGCAAAATGTGAAGTCCTGTTGTGCGTCCTCCCTCAGTCAATAACCGGAAGTTTGAATTTCTCTTCAAGCCATTAGCAGTGCCACTGGACACTAATACGCACGATAAATATTCTAGGACCTCCAGCATCCACTCCGCTCTGAAGTCTGGGCTGAAGAAGTAGCAGAGACTATTCTCAATGCAATAGACTTGTTTCCTACCTTCGCTTCGGTGATGGCCAAGTGCACGTATTTTAGATATAGTCACAGAATGACCCACCCTCTCCCAGTAGTTAGCTAATCTAAAATAAGTTAATTTTGCGACTTAAAAAAAATCACTATCACTGCTTCAGTGCAAAAGCTTCGGCAGAAGTCAGTAATTTACAACCAACTGTTTCGATCATTGAACATTATTGGATGTTTTTGCAGGTTCTCTAAAGAAACATTTAATCCTTTTTAAAATAATACATCTAAATTTTAAAAATTACAAAGGATGTTACATTCACATAAAAATAAATGCTGGCTACGTAAAACTCTCCATTTAGCTCGGTGGTCAGGTTCTGTAAAGTATGGGTTTTTTTTAAAAATGAAGGAAAACAAATGTTCAATTCTGAATTTAATGCTTCAATTCCGTCCGGTTGATCCATCAGAAATGGTTCATTTTGCACATCTCACTTGCGCATTATGATTAAGATAGCCAGCTGCATCTACTTGTTTCTCTAAACATCTGTGCAACCAAGGGTTCATTATGAGCTCCCATCACAAATGCTCTCGTTATTATCATTGTTCTCTATTTCAATTACTTTACAGAAAATTAAACTCCACAGACGTAGCGTGCTCATTGCAAAATAGCGTTTTTAATATCAGGTTTAGAAACACTGGGAATTTTTAGCTTTCTATAGTATCAGAAAATAAGTGACTGGAAATAATATTCCATCATTCTGTAGCTTTGTTCTTTGTGGCGACTTGGCTTAGTCGCTAGCACATACGTGCAAGTCAGAAGTTCTAGATTCAAGTTCCAAGTCAAGACTTGAACACAATCTGAAATTTGTACTGTTGGGGAAAAAAACACCTTTCAGCTATATTAAACTGAGTTTAATATACTGAGTCTTGTCCAACTCAGTTGGACAAGATCCCATTTTACTCAAAAGAAAGCTAGCCCAGTGTTATAAACAAATATGGCCCTCGTAACCAGCTCAACAAATGAAATGAACAAAGAGCCAAAAGTGTTGCGGTTGCTGGAATCTGAAACAAAAACAGAAAATGCTGGAAAATCTCAGCAGGCCTAGCAGCATCTGTGGAGAGAATAGAGCCAACATTGAGTTGAAATGACCCTTTGTCAGGGTTGAAGGACCATCTAGACTGGAAATATTGGCTCTATTCTCCCCACAGATGCTATCAGACCTGTTGAGATTTTCCAGCATTTTATGTTGGACATTGTTGTCTATTTGCTGACAAGAGAACCAGTACATGCATTTATTGGATGTGAAATGCTTTGAACAATCCAGAAAATAGGAGAAGGTCTTCCCAATTTTGTATTATTTCCTTCCAATTACTTCCTATCTAAAAAAAACTCAATTTCAGCAAAATCTCTCAACTGGAGCACAACCACACATGCTGCTGATTTAATCGAACGATGCAGGTTCCATGACAGTAAGAGGAAAACATTCTTGCAGCTACCTTTGTCAGATTAGTCGTTTTAATCATTGTATGTAGATCTTCTACAAAATGGCTATGGTTGCGTTAATAAAACAATGATTGCATCAGAAAATAAAGTATTGCATGCGAAGTATTTCTGGATATTTTTGATATAAATCCATTCTTCTTTCTCATCATTCGCCGTGACTCTATTACGTGTTGGAGGTAAAAAGTGGAAAAATCTAAAAGCACCTTTAATTTGTGCACTAAGTGCACAAGCCATAAAATCTATTTTTTCTTCCACGAACAATAACTTTTGTTCCATTAGGATTTAATATGTGGAAGCATACCATTTTCTTTACGCAAATGAATGTAATAGCGCAGGAATTATCTCAGGGGACCAGGCCAATATTTAATCGATATAAAAGGTTATCACAGACTATTGCTTATGGAAGCTTATTGTAAAAAAAAAAGATGGCTGCAAACAATAGATTATCAGACAACTAAAGTGCCCAATACCATTAAATCCAGAAGAGGTATTTACAGCACACCACATTTATAAAGACCATTCTTTTCCATTGCTACCCTAGCTGAATCCCTCCCTGGATTAAACTTTATCGTCTTAAAAAAGTCTAGTTAAATGCAGTTCCACCTAAACCACTGGAATTTGATATCATGCAATACATGGAAAATTAATCCTACCCTATTAAATGAGTGTATTATGAGAATTTAGTGAAAAATGTAGAGTACAGATTTCAGGTTGTTTATTTTGCTCTGTAACTGAATTAAGGGTCTTTCCAAGAATATACTATCACAACTTTAGAATTTTGACAAGAACACTAGCTGATGAAAACCATTCCAAATTTGTTCCCAAGTTTATCATTGGTCTGTGATGAATGACATACTTCCATTGCAAAATGGTCAGCACCAACAAAACTATACCGCCAGTTTGTGGGAGTAACTGAGAATGTGCCCAGAATCAAAGTAACAGCACTGATTTTAGACTGTTCTACACGAATGGCACAGGTTCTGGCTGGATGCATTTCACACTACACCCCATCCTATTTTCCAGGAAAGATCCTAGGTGGGTTAGATTAAAAGCACAGGCATGAATTAGCACAATACATAGTAGTTACTGCTGGAGCAGACTCAATGGGCCAAAGGGCCTTTTCTACACTGTACAACTATCTTGATAAACTATCCCATATCAAACTACAAAATCAGAAATGCTTGCATCATGTAAAAGGCACTTTTTGAACATTCAAATGACAAAGCTTCAACTGTTCTAATAATCCAGTTTGCAACAGAAGTAGATGAATACAAGATTTCCCAATTATGAAATGTCTTTATACCATCAGTTGGAATTAAGCACTGTGGCAGTGGAGTAAATTTTTTATAAAAAGGTCAATTTTGTACATATATACTGTGCACAAAGTTAAAATTTAAACAATTTAAAATCTAACCACAAACTATGTAAAAAAACACTGCCTACAATACACCCACAAAAATTTAAATTATTTGTTCATGAAGGGTTTGCGAAAAAGGCCCAGCTTGAAATGTATTCTCAAAATAGTCTCATTACCAATCATTGGATATCTATTCTGAAAAAACCCAAACTCCTCTCAGAAGTGTCCATGATGATGTCTAAATAAATTGTTAATTTTAACATCTACATGTTGATTTAGAATGTGCAATGCAGTAAATATGTAAAGTTAATTCATTCTAAAGTTTCAGATGGACAGCTGAAAACCTAGATAAACAAAGAAGAAAGAACAACACAGCACGGGAACAGGCCTTTCAGCCCAACGAGCCCGGGCCGCTATTTTAAGTGTTATGAAGTTATATATTAAAAAAAATACATTAATACCTACAATGAATTGAGAACAAACAAGGAAAAACATGTTTTGGTATTCAAGTTTATACAATGCAAAACAGAGTCATAAAAACAAAGAATGCAAATTTCTCTGGCATTCAGACACTTGGAGCACCTGAAGTACTTAATGTGCTGAAGTTAGCTTTTCTGTAATGACTAAGATGCAATTGTTTGCATTATTGATGCTGTTAATTTTCAAAGCAGATACTGCTTGAAATTATCTGCAGTATATTCAAATACAAAGTTGCTCCTGTATAGATTCTATTACTGCCGAATAATTATTCTTTTAAAAGTCTATATGGGCAGATTAAGACAAATGTCTATCCACAATTCTATTCTACATCTATTTTGTAAAAATGTTTTTACAGTAGAACACAATTCAAAAATATTCATGCCTTGTAAAACATCAAGCCACCTTATTTGGCATGGGGTACTAGCAAAGTTACAATTTTATTCCTTAAACTCATAACTAGATCTTTATTTCATATTACAACACAACTTATTTTTAAATTCACATCTTGCTTCTGACCAATACTAAGAAGGTCTCACGTTGCACTCTTTCTTAAAATACTCATCAGTTGTTACCCCATCTTCTCCGGTGTTTATGCTTTTTACTTCAACATATTTCAATCAAAATATTAACAAGCTTCTCTGCATCTATTTCTAAAAATGTTCCACATCCCTCAGCCTAGATATTAGCATAATTTAATTAGTTCCTGGCCTTAGTTAGCATCCATACACACATTCAACAGCTCAGGGTAGGCAGGAGATACTAGAATTCATAATCCAGAAGTCAACTATTCAATCCACTCACCTCAAAGCCCAGTGCCTCTGATAAAAACATGAGCTTACCTCCCCCAAAATCCCCTCAAATCATCATCATACTAACAGGTTTATCACAGCTTAGCCAGAACAAACAATTTGAGATAAAAATAGAAAAGCTTGACTTGAAAATTACTTAGGATTAGTGGCTCAGGTATTTTATCTTACAGTACTACACCAGCCCAATGTGCTCCACAACATTTAAAACAAGTCTCTCGATTACTGTCTTACATGAAAGGACCCTCAATAATGTGGTTCTTGCCTTAATTCTTTTCAACTCTAATGTAAGACCCTTATTTTCTTCTGAGCAGATCAAGATATTCAGTGTTAGTCACCAGCATTCTAAATGGTTAAACACATGTTTAAAACATTTCACATGATTACATTTATTCAAATGCTGAATCCATTAGTGCTTTACATTCAAGAAGTTCTACTTTTTTTTTATACCATGTCACTCATTTGAAATCCTGACAAAGTCGCAGGGTTTCCAGATTATATACACAAAAGCAATATTGGATTTTGGCACAAGAGTTGACAAGGTAGCTTTTTTAAAAAATAGAGTTTTCCTTCTATTCTGAAAAATACCAGTAAAATTTGAAACTGAACGAATTAGGACAAGCTTTCCAGGAGCATTTATTGCTAAATCATCTCTTTCAAATATATTCCCCATTATGTTCACAGTGACACCTATTGGATTTCAGCTGCATATTAGCTTTCCCCGACATTATTCCCTTCCAATCATTAAAAACAGTGAGGTGCTTTAATGATACAGCACGTATTGGCCTGGTGATCTGCAAATTGTACAAGCTAGAAAAGATTACAACCAAGATACCATTTATAGACGCAACAAATATGTAACTGAACAGCACACATGCTGTACCAGAAACAAACCTCAGCCGGAGAAGGGGAGTGGGAGAAGAGAGGTAATTGAATCTGTACTTGATAAAATAATTTATTTTCCATTTACATCAAAAGTAATCCCATTGCTTAACAATGTGGTAAACCATCCAACTGTATTAAAGGTACGTATTAACCTTGTCCTTACAATTATGTACAATGTTTTAATGCTCCTTGAGATGTGATCATGCCAGTCTATCTTTTACAATGTTTTAATTTCAGAACATTCTGCAGCTGAATAAATACATTAATCAACTCCTGCTTTAAAAAGGTCTACAGTTAAGACTTAGAAGAAGCTTGTGTGTCTGTGAAAACAGAAGATGGTTCTTCATTGTTTGCATTAGGTGATGCAGTTGCTTGGATGTCAGCAGTTGTCATGGAAACAGTTGCAGTATCTAAGATGAGAGCAGGGGTTTGTTCAGCAGGCGGTGCAGAGGCAGCAACATGAAAATCACCTCCTCCTGGAGAGAGGGCTGAAACTGTTTCAGTTAGACCAGCCTTTGCCTCAGTAATTAAGGGTGATTGTGAGGGAAACATAGCGGGCATTGTTAGAGGGGGCAGTCCAGGAAGAGTTAGTGGTGGCAGCTGAGCACTTGATGGAAAACCTAGGGAAAAAAATGATAATTATTTCATATCTTACACACTCCAATTTGAAAAATGTTGTGCAGTGGCATTGCTGAATCTAACACTATTGTATGATGATATTCAGAGAATGGAAATTGACACATGGATATTTTAAAAGCTTTTGCTGAGTGGAGTTTGCACCTTCTCCCCATATCTGCATGGTTTTCCTGTAGGTTCTCCTGTTTCCTCCTACAGTCCAAAGAGGTGCACGTTAGATGGATTGACCATACTAAATTGCCTCTTAGTGTCCAAGGGTGTGTAAGTTAGGAGGATTGGCAGGGTAAATGCATGGAGTTACAGGGATAGGAAAGGGAATGGGCCCCAAGTCAGTGGCCTACTTCTGCACTGTTGCAATTTTATGATTCTAACAGAAAGCAGTTTCCAATGAAGCAACGATAGGGTGCTTCAAGATGACATATACGTTAATGTGTCAGTGTTTTTCAAATTTTGTTCATGGGATGGGAATGCCATTTGCAGGCTAGAATTTATTGACGATCCCTAATTGCCCTTCAGAAGATGGTGGTGAGTCTATCTGGAGTACATGGACGCACAATGCTGTTTTGGAAGGGAGTCCAAGTGACAGAAAAGAAGAACGATGATATAGTTCCAAATCAGGATGGTGGGTAACTTGAGGAGAACTTGTAGACAGTGGCATTCGCATAAATCCACTGCCCTTGTCCTCAGGGTGGTATAGGTCATGAGTCTGGAAAGCACTGCTGAAAGAGGCCTGGCAAGGTGCATCCTGTTGATGCTACACACTGTTGCCACTGTGCACCAATACTGGTGAGTGAATGTTAAGGATGGGGATTGGACACTGATTAAAAATGCTGCTTTATTTGGCATAGCTTTGAGCTTGGGTGTTGTCAGAGCTATATTCATCCATTACTTCATCACATTCCTGATTTGTGCCATGTAAATGGATAGGCTCTGGGCATTTAGGAAATGAGTTTTTCACCACAGAATTGCAAGTCTCTGAACTTTTTAGTAGCTACAATATTTATATAGCTAATCCATTTAAGTCATTGAACAATAGTAAATCACAAGAGTGTTAATAGCGGATGCTTCAGTGATGAAAACAATTATAACAATTGGTAGATGGCCAAATTTTATTTTGGGGATTTGGAGATATTACTATTTGTGTGGCATGAAAGTTATTTGCCACTTACCAACCCAAACCAGAATGCTGGCCAGGTCTTGCTGTGTGTAAGCATGGATTGCTCAAGTGTCTGAGGATTTGTGAATAGTACAGAATATTGTGCAATCAGTGAAAATCTCCACTTCTGACCTTGTGGCAGAACAAAGGTCATTGGTGGAGTAATTAAAGATGCTTCGTGTCTTGGAAACTAACCTGAGGAACTCCTGTAAGTGATGCAAAGATTGAGATGATTGACTTGCAACAACAACAGCCATTTCCCTTTGTACTATGTATGACTCCAAAAGGCTAAAACTACCACCTCAACTGCCCCAGAAAGGAAATCTCTGTTGGCCTTGGGCAGGATTTTACAATCTCACCTGAGAGAGACTGGAAAATCCCACACAGAGTCCTCTCCCTTGCACCCACTAATTTCAATTTTGCTAGTACTCATTGATAGCAAATTCAGTCAAATGCTGCCTTGATGTCAAGGGCAGTCACAATCAGCTCGCTTCTTAATTTCAATTGTTTTACTCATGTTTGGCCTAAGGTTGTAATGAGGTCTGGAGTTGAAGGAATCAACTGAACATCAGCAAGTTGTTGCCAAACAAGTATTGTTCGATAGCACTGTCAACGAAATCATCCATCACTTTGCTGATTGTGAGCAGACTGTTAGGACTAGCAACTGACTGTTTTGGATTTGTCTTGCGTTTTGCAAGCAGGGCATTCCTGGGTAATTTTCCACACTGTTGAACAGATACCAGTATTGTTGCTGAACTGGAACAGCTTGGCTAGGGGTGCAGCTGGAGCCAAATACTTCAGTAAAGCAATCAGAATGTTGTCAGGGTCCATAGCCTTCAAATTATTCAGTGGCGTAAACAGTTTCTTGATATCTCAATTGGAGGAAACTGAATCGACTGAAGGCCAGCATCTGTAATGCTGGGGATCTTGGGAGGTGGCTGAAATGGATCACCCACTCAGCACTGCTGACTGCAAATGCCTCAGCCTAGTCTTTTGCGCTGACATGCTAGGCTTGCTCATAGTAGAAAATAGGGATATTTGTGAAACCTCTTCCTACTGTTAGCTATTTAATTGTACACCACTAATCATGGCTGTTTTGTAGCTTCACCAGATTGGTATTGCATTTTAGACATGCCTGCTGCTACACCTGGCACGGTCTCCTGAATCCACTGCCTTGAATGCAACAGTAGAATGAGGCACAAGACAGATCATGAAGTTAGATTGTGGTTGAACACTATTCTGCTGACGGCTCAAAGGACCTCATGGATGTCCAGTTTTGAATTGCTACATCTATTCTAAATCTATCCATTTAGCACTTTGGTAGCATCACAATACATACAAGATATACTCCTGATGAAGATATGACTTTGAGGCACTATGAGCTGCTGACAAATACTGTCATGGACTTATGTATGCATGGCAGGTAGGCGGCCAAGGGTGAAGTCAATCAGGATCTCTCCTTGTTGCCTCTTGCACCACCTGCCATATACCAGAGCATGTGTCTTTCGGTACTCATCTGACTCTGTCTGTGGTTATGCTATTGAGTAAAGTTTTACAACACCAATTTTAAATCCAACCAATTTATTTGATAGTAAATTTCCGAGCTTTCGACACTATGGCCTTCGTCAGGCAAATGCAGTGTTGACATGTCAACACTGCATTTGCCTGACGAAGGCCATAGTGTTGAAAGCTCGCAAATTTACTATCAAATAAATTGATTGGATTTAAAATTGGTGTTGTAAAACTTTACTGAGTTTACCCCAGTCAAACACCGGCATCTCTACGTTATGCTATTGAGCCACTCTTGATGGTGAGACACTGAAGTCCCACAATCAGTTTCTTTGCTACCCTCAAATCTTCCAAGTGATGATCAATATGGAGGAATTTTGAGTTATCAACTGAGGGAGGGAGTAGATTGTGATCAAAAGAAAATTTCTTTGTTCTTGTTTAACTTGATGCTGTGAAAGTTCATGAAGTCTGAAGTCAATTTTGAGGACTCAGGCCCACTCTCTTCCTACAACATAACACTGTCTCCACTTCTGGTGGGTCCAATCTGTTATATAAATTAGGATTTCCGACTTCGGCATTGGTTGGAGGAGGAGTGGGGAAAAAACAAATTGCCCTATTAAATTACCCAGTGATGTGTACAAGATCACCATAAGTAATGGCTTTGCAATATTCACAAATACAGGATGGTAGGTAGCATATAGAGTTTTTTTTTTAAATGGGAAAAAATAGAAATCATGAGATGATTATATTTAAAATATTTCCCAATTAAAAATGAAAATAGCTCAATTTTAAGTGATTATTCAGATTGGATAAAGGGCACTTATAGTACTTTACATACATACCAGTAGGGGGAGGTATCACACCTATTCCTGGTAAGGTCACTGGAGCAAGGTTTGGTAGAGTGATATTCAAGTTGGGTAGGTTGGGCAAATTTGGAAGTCCACTTGATAATGGCATTAAACCTGCAAATATTGATAAATTACATCTAATAATCAATGTTAACAATGTGAAAGATGCCATATGCATGACACCTCTTTCAATAAAACTACTTATATTACCATTCATTTTTTTCAAATAGAAACATACATTGATAATAAAAGCAAAATACTGATACTTAATTCATTATATTTAAAATTTACGTTTCAAAAGATGAGCAGCAATTAAAAATGCATAACATTTTCAACCATATTTAAAAAATAAATGACTTTTAAATTGTTGAAACAAGTTACATGGCAACTTATAAAATAAATTGACACACTGCATTAAGTCCATTTAAGTGATACCAATGAGTCTGTGTTATTGGTTAGAGCATGGAGAGTTAAAGTGAGAATACTTTCAAACTCTATGTTAGCCAGAAATATTCACCCAATGGTCTTTATTTTTAAAAAATTGTTTTGTGTTAGTGGAAGTTCCAGCTTGACACATTTTGACAATATATTATGAAGGACTTCGCCAAACTGTTTTGCAGTAAAAAGTATTTTTAACATCCAAATAGAAAACAAAGTTTTCCTCCAACATCATATCAATTTATTTTTCTTATGAGACTTACCAGGTAAGGTGGGATCAGTATTTATATTTGTCGGTACTGCACCTGGGGGTGAAGTCACAGATGAAGGCAACAATGGAACTGTTGGAACACCTAATAAGTTAAAAAAAATTAGAAATTTGCTAAAGTCTCAATGTTTTGAACAAAAACAACTACCGATTCCCATATTCTTCTGCAACAATAAAAATATGAAAAACAAAGCCTTATGAAATATGCGGGATACTTCCATGGAAATGTGTTACTCTTACACCAGATATACCTAATAGGTAGAAATTGCAAGCTTTGTCCAAAAAGAACTGCTGCTGGAAATAAGAACATTTACAGTTAATAGGTATTCTTCAGCAAACATGGGGCAGCATGGTGGCTGGCACTGGTGCCTCTGTGGCAGGGATCTGGCTTCAATTTTCAGTTTGGGTCACTGTCTATGTGGAATCTGCATGTTCTCCCTGTATCTGCATGGGTTTCCTCCACACTTCAAAAGTTGGGCAGGTTCGATGCATTGACCATGTTAAATTCTCCCTCGGTGTACCCAACAAGGAAATTTTCACAGCAATTTCATTGCGATGTTAATGCAAGCCTACTTGTTACACTTTAAAACTCATTCCTTTTTCTAATAAGCTAGAAAATCAAATAATTCTGCATTGTTGGTTCAGTGAACAAAATATAGCAGTGTAAACTTTCACTGGTACACTGTAGATTATGTAACAGATGGCTCAGCTGTACTGGGCAGCAGAAAGACTAGAAAAGCAAACTGATGGGGGATTCTATAGTTACGGCTATGGTACAGGGTAAAGATAAAAAAATACAGCACAGGAACAGGCCCTTCAGTCCTCAAGCCTGTGCCAATAAAACGCCGGCATCTTTACATCATGACCAATAATGATGCCCTACCTAAAACAAAACTTTCTCCCTTACTCATTATGGATGTCATAGCGAGGTTGCAAAAAAGCTCCAAGGGGGAAGAGTGAACAATCACCAGTTCACTTGGGTACCAACAGTAGAAAATGAGGCAAACGCCTGCCAGCAGATTGCAGTGTCCCTGTAAATGTTGGAGGGCTGTCCTTGGTAATGCCAGAGACCAGTCTGCCTTTGAGCAAGCAGATCTTCCAAAGCTGCTCCAAAACCAGTGTTCAGAAAACTGGTGTAATTTTGCCACAAAATTAGCTATGGATTGACCTGCCTTTTAAAAAGGTTATGAAATTTGAATCTTTGAACAATCACCGAGGGCATCAGATTATGGCAATTTTGGACTTATGCCCAGTCCTTCACTCATTGATTTCCAATTGCTACAAAACTAGCCATGGTGCTGCCAACTTGAAATTCTGCCCACAGAACCCCTAAAGTGCAGACAGCATCTCTCCCACAGTCTGCATAGACTCTCCTAAAGAGCACCCCCACTCTGGCTTTCCCCTTGCTGTATCCCCATAACCCCACACATTTACCGGGGCTAACCCACCTAATCTGCAAATCCTTGGACAATAGGAGGAAACGGGAGCATCCAGAGGACACTTACCCAGACACAGGGAGAATATGCAAGCTTCGCTCAAGGCCAGAAGCGAACACGGGTCCCTGGCGCCGAGAGACAGCAGGGCTAATTACTGTGCCGCCCATCAACTACATCGCCATGCTGAACAAAGAAACTTCACATTTTTCCCTTCCATTTCTTCCTCATTGCCAAAAATATGATAAGTCAAGTTCACAAGTAAGATAGTCAAATCTGGTGTTGAAGTTCTTAAATGAAGACCCTTCTTTTAACAAAATAGTAGTAAACAAAAGAAAATAGGAGCAAAAGAAAATAGAAAACTGATCTGGATTTGCAGGACTCTCTTGCAGATAAAAGCCCCACCCAAGAGAGAAAATCTTATAAGAACATTCTCAGCATCACCTATTGAAGATTACTGGCAAAAGAATCATAGATGATAGGAGGAAAAACTTATTTACATGCTGAACGGCTAGAACCTGCAACACACTGCCCAGTATGTGGTCGCAAGTAGATTTAATTGTGGTTTTCAAAAGGAAATTGGAAAATGACCTGAAGATAAAAGGTTTGCAGGGCTAGACAAAAGATGTGAGGAATGAGATTGGCCCATTGGTGTCTATGCTGTCTCTCAAGAGCTATTTGGCTAAACAGCCTCCTTTTTTGACATTACCATTCCATGACGCTGCTTACAAAAGGCAAGGTCTTAACAGTATTGTTACTGCAATTTCACTAAAGCAACACTATTTTGGTATTGCCTATTTTCAAATATGAAAGGTACAGAGTATTACTGCTGCAGAACTTGTTCTTTTAGCAGATCTTTGGTGGCTATTTTGAGGTATACATCATGTGGATGAAGTACTAGTGATGCTATTAATAGCAAAAACTGTGTGAAGTAATTGAATATAAAACACAGAACATTACAGCGCAGCACAGGCCCTTCGGCCCTCGATGTTGCGCCAACCAGTGGAATCAATCTAATGACCTTCTAGACTAAACTATTCCAATATTATCCATATGTCTATCCAATGACCATTTGAATGCCCTTAAAGTTGGTGAGTCCACTCCTGCTGCAGGCAGGGCATTCCACATCCCTACTACCCTCCGAGTAAAGAACCTACCTCTGACATCTGTCCTATATTTATCACCCTTCATGTCCATCCTATCTAACCGTTCGATCATCTTGTATGCCTCAATTAAGTCACCTCTTAACCTTTTTCTCTCTAACAAAAACAACCTCAAGTCCCTCAGCCTTTCCTCATAAGACCTTCTCACCATACCAGACAACATCGTGGTAAATCTCCTCTGCACCCTTTCCAATGCTTCCACATCTTTCTTATAATGAGGTGACCAGAACTGTATGCAATACTCCAAGCGCGGCTGCACCAGAGTTTTGTACAGCTGCAACATGATCTCATGGCTCTGAAACTCAATCTCTCTACTAATAAAAGCTAACACACTGTATGTTCTCTTGACAACCCTCTCAACCTGGGTGCCAACTTTCAGGGATCAATGTACACCGAGATCTCTCTGCTTATCCACACTACTAAGAGTCTTTCCATTAGTCCAATATTCTGTATTCCTGTTACTCTTACCAAAGTGAATCACCTCACACTTTTCCACATTAAACTCTATTTGCCACCTCTCAGCCCAGCTCTGCAGCTTATCTATGTCCTCTGCAAACTGTAACATCCATCTACACTGTCTACAACTCCTCCGCAAATTTACTAACCCATTCTTCTACACCCTCATCTAGATCATTTATAAACCTAACGAACAGCAGTAGCCATAAAACAGATCCCTGCGGTACACCACTAGTAACTGAACTCCAGGCTGAACATTTCCCATCAACCACCACCTTTCAGCTAGCCAATTCCTGATCCAAACCACTAAATCACCCTCAATCCCACGCATCCGTATTTTCTGCAGTAGCTTACTATGGGGAACCTTATCAAATGCTTTACTGAAATTCATATACACTACATTAACTGCTTTACCCTCATCTACCTCCTTGGTCACCTTTTCAAAGAATTCTAAGGTTTGTGAGACACGATCTATCCTTCACAAAACTGTGTTGACTATCCCTAATCAAATTATTTCTCTCTTATAATTATAAATCCTATCTCTTATAATCCTTTCCAAAACTTTGCCCATAACAGAAGTAAGGCTCAGAGGTCTATAATTTCCAAGATGGTCTCTACTCCCCTTCTTGAATAAGGGTACATTTGCTATCCTCCAGTCTTCCGGCACCACACCTGTAGACAACGATGACATAAAGGTCAAAGCCAAAGGCTCTGCAATCTCTCTGTAGCCTCCCAGAGAATTATAGGATAAATCCCATCCAGATTTCCCTAATTGTGTACAATATTGTGGCTTATTGATACAATTTACCTTTTCTTCCCCCCCCCCCCCCCCCCCCCCCCCAAAGCTTATCAGTACACAAACAAACCTGTTGGCTACGCTGTGACAATGTCTTGATCTGTTTTGCCTGTAATTAAGTTAACATATTGCATGATGTACTTACATAAAAACGAAATTTCTTTTCGGTTAACAAAGTAGTACTCTATTACATTGCTACCTCAAGTTTTACGGGATGAATGGGATCTTCCAACATAATTCCCAAACTGATTTCTTATCTAACCATTTAAAAACATACTTTATTCCCATATTTGGAAATTCACACCAATAGGAAATACATAAAACTCAGTAGGTCAAATTACACTATATGATAATATGCTAAAAATGTTTCCATGTACTGCGTATAAAGTATAATAAATATAAATATTTTAATGAGAGCAAATTTATGTTCCTAAAGATGTTCCCACCAGGGGTGGAGTGTTAGAAAGAGTAGAGAAATCAAGTTATTTTCTGTAGAAATATTTTGCTTTGCTGTCAAAGCAGTTCCTGGTTTCCCATTCCAAGCACTGATTTCAGTGAAACACATTAAGTAGAACAGTGGTTAGCACTGCTGCTCAGTGCCAGGGACCCGGGTTCAATTTCAGCCTTGGGTGACAGAGATTCGGCCGTTCCCCCAGCATTTGCATGGGTTTCCTCTAGGTGTTTCAGTTTCGTCTCACAGTCCAAAGATGTAAGTTGATTGGCCTACAATTCATCTTTCCCCTTAGTGCCGGGGAATTAGAAGGGTAAATACGTAGGGTTATGGGGATTGGGCCTGCACATGATTGTCATTGGTGCTGGCTCAAATGGCCTCCTTCGGCACTGCAGGGAATCTATGAGAGCAAGATGACATTCACTGTGACTACAGTTGTGATCTATTTCCTGAAAAAGGGATTATTGCTTGAGAGAATGGAGAAGAAATACTTTCAAAATTCACCTCCACAAAGATTGTTTGATAATTGAAAAGTTGCTTCTATTTCTGGCAGTACAGAGAAAAAAAAATGATAAAACTCACTTGAGATGCCTGATGGGTTCTGACACAATCAATCCAAACAGAATTAGTTGTGCATCTTTCTTGTACCAATTTGCTAATCCAGATGATCAAATGTAAGTAAATTACAAATGCAATAATCTTTTCATAACATTTTCAGAAAAGAAAATCAGGCACAAGTACTTTAAATGTTGCATTTTAAAGAAAACTATATTCATGCTACTGTAAATAGTTCCGAGATGACAGGTAGTTAAGATAGTCAAACTATATTTGACTTTTCCTCAATCCAACAAATGTTGCTACTTGTCTCAGTAATTGCTAAACTCCTCTCACTCAGGGTAGGGGCAGTTACAGACCTTGGCTTCTCAGCCGAGGGTCTGGCAGATGCAAAGTATTACAGTGTGAACAGTGAAACTGAAACAGACAAAGGCAGACGATTCTAAAACAATGCTTCTGACTGCCAGGCAATTAAAGGTTATGAGGAAAATAGACAATACATTAATGTAGAGAAATGTGATGTGCTCATTATATTTGTATTATGGAAAGTTGTATGAATTGAACAAAGTGAATCTGATAACTTATATGTTCATGAGCTGAGGAGTAAATAATATTGAGCTTCATCTCACCAAGCATTCACTTGGGCTGACTCAAGAGATTGAAGCAGTACACATGAATGGCACAGCATTTGATTCAGGGCATAAAAAGATAGATATACAACAGTCACAAATCCTCCCAAAGATTCTCTTGTGCAAGTAGATATAAGAAAGTCAGTCACTTTCAAAGAGTGAGGTTTTTTGAAATAAATTTCAGTACTCGTGTAAATGTTATTGATTCCTACCTGTATTAAGAACACTGTTAACAGAAGGGGGAGCAGTACTCAGTGAAAGTCCCGATAATCCCTGCTGGAGATTGGTTGTAGCAGATGATGAGGTAACAGCAGACAGCTGGACCTACAAAGGTAAAAGTGCTTATCTAACCAATATTCAACAAATTAACTTAAATCCAAAACTGCAGCAAATTAACCTAGTACAAAATTTAAAAGCACACCATTACACTTATTAAGAAATAAACACAACAGCTCAGATTTTATGGTAATAATGACAGCAAAACAGTCACGCCTCAAAAAAGACAACAATATCTGGAGTCCATTCGCACATCAAATATTAAATTGCTGTTAGGATTTTATACTTTTTTCTCTATTGTGTGCATTGAAATCCTACCTCACGCTGAAATCAAATAGAAATCACTGAACTATCAAAGCTTGTCCATTTACTCTATTAGGCTCATAGCAAACCTCAAAATATTATATCTTTTTGAATGATGTATAACCCAGGTTTTTACAGCAAACTAACTTTTTAATTTCTTCTAATCTGCCTCACTGGCCTGGAGTCAGTTTGTGTGTATTTTCCATAAAAAACTTTTTTTTGAAAGTTTGCTATTTCAGCTGCTGTGGAGAAAAAGGTGGAGGATTAGCACTAAGTAAACTGTTCTTGACAACAGCCATCATGAACATGGAGGCTGAATGGCCTCTCTGAGCTATAACCAATTTATCAATTAACTTTAATGCCATATATATATAGAACATAGAACATTACAGCGCAGAACAGGCCCTTCGGCCTTCAATGTTGCGCCAACCAATTAACAAAAAGCAATGACCCTCTAACCTAAACCATTCGCTTTTCATCCATAAAATTATCTACTAACCTCTTAAACACCACCAAACTTGGTGCATCTACAACTGCAGCAGGCAGGGCATTCCACACCCTTATCACCCTCTGGGTAAAGAACCTACCTCTGACATCCGTCCCATAACTACCACCCCTTAATTTAAAGCTATGTCCCCTCGTGCTAGCTTTCTCCATCCTAGGAAAAAGGCCATCACTGTCCACCTTATCTAAACCTCTAATCATCTTATATGTTTCAATAAGGTCTCCTCTTAGTCGCCTTCTTTCCAACGAAAACAACCTCAAATCCCTCTCCCAGATTTCCAGATTCCATAGTATTTTGCTTTTATCTAAAATGTTGGTCATTTTTAGCATATTCAAATTGCTTCATGCAATAGCCCTCAGCACACTGGAAATTTCCAATTTTTATTTGCATAAAATAATATGAATATTAAAAGGCAAGCAAAAAATAATTTTGAGACTGATCATAAAAATAGGAATGATATTTTCAGCAAGACTGGCCAGAATAATTGAAACACAAGTACACACCAAAAAAAAACTAGATTAACACTAGAAATGTAGGTATGACTGGATAACTACCCAGTGCACAAATAAATCTCCCACTGAGTTGTCAACTATTCTTTAATTCATTTTTCACAAGTGTGAATTACATTAATTCTCAATTCAAATTAAAAATTATGTCTACAAGCTTTTCTACCTCAAAATATATACAGCTTTTCATTAATAGAAATATCAACTCAAATCCTTGTAATAGTATTTTAATTTTTTTATATTAAAAAGCAATTCCACATCAAAGTAAAACCAAATGTTTCAGCAAAACAAACATTTCTTTCAACTAATCTTCAAAATAAATCGAATTTTACCTCTGTGAAACCATCTTTTAAAGGACTGGCTGGTGTTCCTGGTTGCTGTCCCGGAAGACTTATTTTTTTACCTTCTGCAAATGGACGGGTTGGAATTCGATGCAAGTAGCCATATCCAATCCCACAACCTAGGCTTAAAAATTTGTGTATGTTATTCACCAAATTCTAGAGAAACAAAATAAAGCTGGAACTAGTTAGCAGTCTGCTAGTATTGGAAAAATGAATAAATAGGTCTCCATCTATCCAAAAATATTCCATCTACCTAAAACGTGTTAGTGACAAGAAAAAGGGTTTCTACCAAAGTCTCTTTCTCTCAGTGCCAGAGACCCAGATTTGATTCCCAACTTGGGTCACTGTCTGTGTGGAGTTTACACATTCTCCCCACATCTGCATGGGTTTCCCCAGGGCACTCCAGTTTTCTCCCACAGTCCAAAGATATGCAGGTTAGGTGCACTGGGCATGCTAAAATCTCTCAGTGTATCCAAACAGGTACTAGAGTGTGGCAATGAGGGGATTTTCACAATAACTTCATTGCATTGTATAGCCTACTTGTGACTAATAAATAAACAAACTTAATTATTTGTTTCTTTGCGTCTTCATGTTAAAGCTTGCATTTATTGCTCATTTCTAAATGCTCTTCAGAAGCTGATGGTGAGACAGCTTCTTGAATTGCTGCTATTCATGTAGTGCAAGTACATCCACACTGCAGTCTGAACGCTATGGACAGAATACTTGTGTCCAAAACTTCCTGGTTTCATTTCAGATTTTAATTCTTTCCCTTAAAGTGAGTTTGCATCTTACCTGCCTTCTCCACCCCACGTAGTATTTGGTGTGATAACTACTTCTCGGCAGTTGTCAGTGTCTGTATTGTACACATATAGTTTCAAAGGTTTCCCTTCATGTGTCTCTATCAGAGAGAAGAGATCTTCAGACTAGGGAGAAGAAATTAACACATTAGTCATGTTATTTTCTGGATCCATTCAGAATACATAAAAACAGATCAGCAAAGTGTGCCCATAAGGACATAGATATGTGGCACTTGTGCAGGAAATACTAGAATTCGCTAATTTATGGTCTTGAAAATTTAAACAGATTATTTACAATTTAGTTCGAACATTTATTTAGGAACGAAATGGAGTATCAGCATAACTAAGTGGAATTCCCTGTGCAGAGGGGGCAATAGCATAATGGTATTGTCACTGGATTAGGGTCAGACACCTAGGGTAATGCTCTGGGAACCTGGTTTGAATCCCACCATGGCAGATGGTGAAATCTGAACTCAATATAAATCTGGAATTAAAAGTTTGAATGATGTCCATAAAACCCATTGTCGTAAAAACCCATCTGGATCACTAATGTCCTATGGGGAAAGAAATCTGGTGTCCTTACTTGGTCTGGCTCACATGTAACTCCAGATCCACAACTATGTAGTTGACTCTTAATTGTCCTGAGGGATAGGCAATAATTGCTGGCCCAGCCACAGACACCACATTTCATGAATGAATAAAATAAGAAAAAAGTGCAGATGCCCCAACATTTCACTGACATACAATGCACATTTAAGCCTGTTGCCTTTTTCACAGAAAAATATGGGTGTTTTGAAGAGACATGTATAATTTCTGAAGTTAAAAAAGGTATTCATGGTTTTTAACCTGCAAATTCTCGCTTCAGAAAGAAATTCCAATCTCGATACATAAAATACTGTAAATGCATGCAGCTTCTCAAACCAATGCAAAATCTTTATATTATTGTATGATTACAGAATGTCAGAACAATCAAACTTTGTTAGAAATAACGTAGAAGATATCTCCATGCGTTTTATTTTTTCAAAACTTGAATCCATATTTGTTCAATTTACCTCATTCATGACAGTATCAGCTCCAATTATATAGTCTGTGTGAGGTCGAAGACCAGCTAATGCTGCTGGAGAATTTGGTTCCACTTCCTAGTTAAAAAAAATAAGCATATTATGACAACATAACTATTTTAATTGTGTAATTACTCAAAAATAAACGATCCTTCTATATTGAACTTAAGAATAAATTACTCCAAAACCTATTTTAGCTGAAATCAAGATGCATTAAGAGTCAGTCCAACTAAATAAGGAATTCACAAACACATCAAAATACTGCAATCTACAAAGGTTTTCGTTGTTGCAACTAAAGGTTTGAATAATTTGATTCTAATAATCAAAAAATAATTTTGTTAATTTTTCTAGGTTAACGAGTTGTGTGTAAAATACATACCAGATTTCAATGCCTGTGACAGAGCTAGATAATTATGCACCAGATTTCAGGGGTCTGTCACATTAAAAGGATGGATCGGCGGGATCCTGTACCAGTTTAGGTTATTCAGGAAGGCCCTGCCTTCTCAACCTTGCCTCTCATTTGAGGTGTAGTGTTTCTCAAGTTATCACCAGCAGTCAGTTTTCCCACTCAAAAGGAAGAGCAGTCTATGGTCATCTGGGAATACGGTGACTTTATCTTTACAGGGGTCATTTCACCTAAACTAACACATGACACAGAACTTCAGCATACTTACTTCAGTGCCGTTGTTTAAAATTTGGGGGTAAATTATGGTACTGACATCGAATATTAGTAAAACTTCGGCTGAAACCTTGTCCTGAAATTGTCAAAATGACGCATTCAACTCAATTATAAATCAAGGTCATGAAAGAACTAAAGATGAAGATTTTCAATACAGTCTGGTGAACGGATAAACAAGTCAACAAGATCTTGAGCAATGGATGGGGGACATTTAGTGCAGAATACAAAACGTGTGTTTAGGACAAATTGAGGATTTGATAGGAAGGCAGATGCTAGGTCAGGAAAGAGATCATGGAGGCAACAAAACTTAGGTCAGTTACAAATGGCATTTACATTAGAAGCTGAAGATCATGGCTACGATCTTCTAAGTATTGAACTTGGAAGAAGTTAAGACCCATACAAGACTAGGCACTAGATAAGTTGTGCGACAGTAGAGGCAGTTCAGGTAACACGTGTTGGAAAAGTTGAGGTAGGCATCTTCGCAATACGTGTGAACACTGACTGCATATCGATGGATTATAATTGCTGAGAAGAATTGTGTAGATGAGTAGACCAAGAGTAGGTGTTTTTAGGATCACCAGAGATGAGCAGGAAGATATTTGGTTAGTGGGAGTGAAACCATACTGGATAATGGAGAAGAGATGTAGATGACCATGGAATGGTTCTCTATTTTGAATGATGCAAAGCACAGAAGATCATTTGTGATTATCGTTTGAGCCCATTATTTAGTTTTCTTTCTCCAGCTGTTGGGTCTAGGAAAATGAGCTTTTACTTCTACTTCACAGGTGATTCGGTCTGCCTTGTTATCCAACAAGGGGCATACACGCCTGGGCTGTGCAAGGGCTTCTCTTGGATGTTGCTTCAAGAGTTACGTAGTGCTTCACGGCATTAGTGTACACTTAAACTGGACCATCTGACAGGCAATATGACAGCTCAGTGACTATCACTTTGCTGTGCAGATACACGGATTTGGACCAGTGTCTGCGGGAGTTTGCACATTCTCTCCATAATTGCATGGGTTTTCTCCGGGTGCTCCGGTTTCCTCTCACGCCCCAAAAACATGCTCTTAGGCTGATTGGTGTAACAAACCGTCCCTGAATTAGTCTTCCCTTAATCTTTCCCAATAGGCGTAGACAAAGGTCATAGGTACAGGAGGGCACCCACAATGTTAAAATGGCGGCACAGTCTCATTGAGTCGAAGGGCCTGTTTCCTGTGCTGTATTGCTCGTTGTTCTGTAAACTAAAATACAATTTTAAGTTCTCGACTTAGAAGGTAGTAGCTTATTTGAAATGGTCGGATGCACTTTGGCCAATACATTCTCTGCTCCTGTTATCTATTTGGTTAGACATTTAAGAATATTAAAAAATAGGGGAGATGCTCTTCATTACATTTCAGGAGCTTCCTATCGCACTTGATTTATATTCATGCATGTTCATTTTACAAGTTTCAGATCCAAATGGCTTAATGATGAGGCAATGGAAATTATTCATGGAATGACAAACAGATGCTCCCTAGGTTCAAAATAACAGTAAGAGAAATTAAATCACTGGTCACCAAAAATAAATTTAAGGGAGACGGGGGCATATTTTACAATCAAAGAAATGAGCAGTACAAGAAACAAAATATTATAGGTGCTAGAATCTGAAATAAAATTAAAAAAACGCTGGAAATACTCAGCAGGTCAAACAGCATCTATGTTTAGAGAGACAGAGTTAACGTTTCAGGTTGAGATGATTTTTATTGACATTTTATCAAACATCCTTTGGAAGTCCATGAACACATTAACCGTATTCCTCCCGTATACCTTATCAAAAATACTAATCAAATTGGTTAAATAAGATTTACCCTTAAAAAATTCATGCCTATTTTCTGAGTTCATCAACATTTTGTCCAAGTGACTTAATTTAGTGCTAGATTGTTCCTAAAAGCACCTTCCTCCTCATTGCCCAAAACCAAATCCAGGAATGCACTTGTACCCTCCCCTCCAGAAAATGTGTCCTCTACCTTTCCCACCAGTTAGTGATCTTTAGAAGAGAACAAGTAGTGTAATGGCACTTCTAACATTTCTTAGCTCTAACCCAAAAGATTCGGTTCTTAAACCCTTTAAGACATCCTCTTTCACCAACACCCTTGTTATCCTTAATCAGACCCCTCCTCTTTTCTTCACATCCCCATCTTCTCTTAGTACCTTCTATCCTGAAGATATAACACCTGGCCTATTATTTTTTGTGTCAGTTCTCTGTTATTGCCACAACATCATATTCCTGCATGTACAGCGCACCAACCTTACTTACACATCCATGCATTCAGATACATTCACAGTAAACTCAAATTATACTGGATTTCATTCTTGACTCTCTTCTCTCCATCCAATGCCTTACAATTTCTAGAACCATCTGTCTCTTTCAACTCTTTGTACTTCCTCATTAATTCCTCTCGTTTTTCTTCATTATCTTGGTTCTCTCCACTTCTCTAATAGCACCAGCAAACTATTCCAAAAGAATATTTGTTCTTACTTTATACAGGAGCAACCAGTTCAGTCTGTTCATTTCCTTTCTCCTTATTACCAGTGCCAGGAATCTAAAGCCTTTTTTCATCATCTCTCCAGTCAAACAATACTTTTCCTTGTATACCATACATGTGACAATAATAAACCAAATCACCACCTCAACCCTCCTACATCTATCCTGTGTGGGGCATAAATTATGTCTAGGAAACATCATTATTCCAGCGTCATTGCTGGGATAATATCATGGAACTCCTGCTTTAATTGGGATTATGTACATGTAGACTATTCAAGGAGATGGATTACCATTACTTTCTCAAAGGCCATTAGGATGGACAACAAATGCTCCATCTCACAAGCGATGTTCACATCCCACAAAGAACTTTTTTAACTTGAAATTATTCCCATAAATTTAATGCAATAATAAGTATTTGTAATAACAGGAACAATTGCTTATGACCATTTTCATGTAAGTTAACTAATTAAGGTATAAATTTTTAAAATGACGACTTTCTCCATCCATCCACAAGAAGCTTCAATAACTTTAACATTGTTGTCAAAGATAGTTAATATTGAGATAGTTGCACTTAAATTTGCTTATTTTTAAGATTAACAATTTAAATAACATCAGGCAAAAAGTAATAGCTTCAAAACTAAATTTTAAAAAATTTAGATAGGTTTCTTCACTCCCCAGATTGAAAATGCAATACCAAGTCCTTAATATTGCATAGCTTTATTATGGTCTTCGACCTAAAAGATATTTAACTCGTGCACCCACCTCATCCAACCTCCATATCAAAATTTACTTACCAACACATGCCACACATTTTCATTAGCTCCCTCAAAACTGCAGAAGCGTATGCTGACTCCTAACAAACCTTGGCCACCCCACATATTGCTGGGAGTTACTGTGGTTTCTCTCAATTTGAGTGTCTTGCTGCTATAGACAACCATTTTAATTGGCTTCTCCACATTGGTTTTCAAAATATCTTTCAGGGTATCATTGTCCTGATTCTGAAGGTAAAACATAGGAAATATATTTAAAATTAAAACAGCAAAATCTAATACAAAATGAAATGCTTCCAAAGTTGAACTTCTGATTTTCCCACAACCTCAGTCAAAAAAAAAATCAGGGAATAGTCTTGATCAATAATTAACCAATTAGCATTCTAACAACCACTTCTCTGAAAAAAAAATGAGAAGCTAATTAATACTGCACACTAGCTGGGCATTAACAGAATGAACCCTTTTATAAAAATAGAGAGTTCTCGTCATCTGGAGCTTTCAGTGATAAACACATCATCACTCCATGGATGTTCAGGCTTAAGAGTGAGATTGCCATTCTTTTTTTTAAAATCTGAAAATCCAGACAATATTTTCTCACCCAACCCGTCATGGCATCTGTGCTTGAAGGCTTTCAGTCTAGGGTCGCTGATTCAGAGGTAAGGAAGCCATGCCTACTTAATCCACAACCTGCTTTATGGCAGCTAGTGCTAAGTTTAAAGGTCCACCTACTTTCCACAAAGCCATGGAGAAGGCAATTTTGTAAACTA
Organism: Sphyrna mokarran; assembly: GCA_024679065.1. Lineage (NCBI taxonomy): Eukaryota > Metazoa > Chordata > Chondrichthyes > Carcharhiniformes > Carcharhinidae > Sphyrna > Sphyrna mokarran. The sequence goes on along the minus strand of JAGIQG010000011.1, from coordinate 47,091,083 downwards.
ATTGGGTGGGACTGATTTGCCAAGGTGATTTGTGGACAGGTTGTTCGGTTGAGTGTACCATCGGGTCGGTTCAATCTAGGGGAGAGAGATGTTGGCTTAGTCAGTGTGAGACGTGCTATAAAGGAGAGGTATATGTTCATCAATACTACAGTTACTGGGTTTTAGAGATAGTTGTAATTCTAATTATTCCTGGGTAACTATTGCTATAAACCAGAATCATCCAAAGTTTGCAATTTAAATCATACTTTCAAATGATTCCAATTGCAGGATAATTTGCCCAAGAGAAGTTTGCACTTACAGGTGGGTGGGGGTTCCAAGCACATGTTGAGGTACCCCCAGTCTTGGCCTTGTGTAAATCTGCCCAACAGAAGACCTAGATTGGTGCCTCTTTCTCTGCTTGTCAGCTTTCAGTTGGAAGAATGGCAATTATGCAATCCTTCTCCTTCTGAATAGGAATTCAATGGCCACCATAGCAAGCAGCATCCTGACTAATATGAAAAAGATAATCTACTGCTGCCTGGAATAATCCAAATATAAAGAAATTCAAAGGAGTTGTGATCTTAACTGTTAGAGACATTGCTGTTTTCAGCATGAAGTGAACTGCAATTTTTTGACCAATAGCCTCTGGGCAAAAGAAAAAATGTACTGATAATTAGAAAGGTCTGTAGACCGTTGAGTGACCACAGCACATGGAAAAGCCCTGCTTTCTGATCAGGAGGTGGACAGGGGCAGTACCAAAATTATCCAGGGTTCAAAGTGGTTTTAATCCTTGTAACTATTCCTCAGGGACTGTTATGCCCAGTACATTCTCTGGGGTACCTCCAGGGGTACCTGAAATTTGTAGCAAATTATAGCTCACTCCATAAAAAATTGCTTACCAATCTAGCATTCCCAATGGAAACAACAAAATCAAAGAAAGGCTCCAGTCCAGCCCTGTGACCAGGGGAATTTTCTTGAACCTGAAAACAAAAGATAAAATAATAATTTAAATTGCTTTGCATATTTGAGAAAGTAAACATTTGGGAGTACTTAATTTGAGAAGCATCTTGCATTCATCCAAGTGTACAGCTGATCAGCACATAATATCTCAAAACGAAGATCAAAAACCAGATACAATGCAAAAAGGGCTGCTCTGGTAGATTCTTGCATATGGGAGCATGCTTACTTGAAAGCTAGATTTACAGCCAAACAGTAGCTAGCTGCTCTGACTATGCATAGTAGTTAACCACCAGAATCTACAAGCAACTGTTAGGTATGATTTCCTTTCCAATTTTCCCTCCTCCACATAGGGAGTTGTTACTTAGTCTTTCTTAAGAAAAAACAGCAAATCTTGGCATGTCCTTCACTCACACAACTACAATACCTTTTTTCCCCCCCAATTCTTTCATTTGTTCTGACACAATTCAAGTTATCTCAGCTATCACAGCAATTCTACTGGCTTCTCATTCAGATTGCATAGTGAGTGGGTTGTGAATGAAGCAGCTCAACATTAAAATCATGAAATTAGCCACTTTAACTTCCTGTCTCAGATCATGGCAGTATTTCATTAAAATTCATACTTGGTCTCTGAACACTGGATTCACTTTACTGAATTGGAGCCTAATCATCTTTAGTTACGTGGCAGTGTGCCTGCATGGAGATCTCAAAGACTCAATTACACATCCAACTGAATGACTACACACCCAATATAAGGAAATATGATCTAAAACCATGAACAAATCCAGGAGTCCTAAACCAGTCAAAATGAAAGCTCCATTGAATCACCATCAACTCCTGGGACTATAAGAGGGCAGTAACATGTCTGCAGCACGTTACATTATCGGCATTACCTTTGCAAATCCAGAAGAAAGTCATGAACCCTTACTATAGGAAACCCTGATTCCTCTGGTCTTAGGGTGGCAGGTTAAATGTCAATCATTTTTATAAAACATAAAAAATTAAACAGCACCTTATCTGTTAACACAAAACAATTCTACCTTAGAAATTATCCCATTACCTCTCCCCATCTGTGAAGACCCATTGACTTTCCAAAAACCACTGCATTATTATTATATTCCATGTCCAGAGCCTCAATTTGCAATTCCTCTGCTCAAATATTTCAATTGCACCTTATTTTTGAATTCCTTAACCTGCAAACCTGGACCAGTAACTGCAAAACAAACTTCTATACAAGGTGTGGTCATAGTAGAACATAGAACATTACAGCGCAGAACAGGCCCTTCAGCCCTCGATGTTGCACCGACCAATTAGGAAAAAGCAATGACCCTCCAACCTAAACCATTCCCTTTTCGTCCATAAACTTATCTACTATCCTCTTAAACACCACCAAACTTGGTGCATCTACAACTGCCGCAGGCAGGGCATTCCATACCCTAACCACCCTCTGGGTAAAGAACCTACCTCTGATATCCATCCTATAACTACCACCCTTAATTAAAGCTATGTCCCCTCGTGCTAGCTTTCTCCATCCTAGGAAAAAGGCCATCACTGGAAAAGGACCAGAACTGCACACAATACTCCAAGTGCGGCCGCACTAGAGTTTTGTACAGTTGCAACATGACGTTGCGGCTCCGAAATTCAATCCCCCTACCAATAAAAGCTAAGACTCCGTATGCCTTCTTAACAACCTTATCGACTTGATTGCCAACTTTCAGGGATCTATGCACATATACACCAAGATCCCTCTGTTCTTCAACACTATAAGAGTTCTACCATTAGCCCTATACTCTACACGTTTGTTATTCCTACCAAAGTGAATTACCTCACACTTTTCCGCATTAAACTCCATTTGCCACCTCTCGGCCCAGCTCTGCAACTTGTCCAAGTCTCTCTGCAAACTATAACACCCCTCTTCACTATCTACCACTCCTCCAACTTTGGTGTCATCCGCGAATTTACTAATCCATCCTTCAATACCCTCGTGCAGATCATTTATAAAAATTACAAACAGCAGGGGCCCCAAAACAGATCCCTGAGGTACACTACTTGTAACCGAACTCCACGATGAATAACTTCCATCAACCACCACCCTCTGTCTTCTATCAGCTAGCCAATTCCTAATCCAATTAGCTAAATCACCCTCAATCCCATACATCTGCATTTTCTGCAGAAGCCTTCCATGGGCCACCTTATCGAATGCCCTACTAAAGTCCTATATACCACATCAACTGCCTTACCCCCATCCACCTCTTTGGTCACTTTTTCAAAAAACTCAATAGTGTCTTTATTTATCTCTCATCTTGGTGAAGCCAGAAGATCGATGAACTGGGAGAAAATAGGGACGTTCAGAAACAGTAGCTGAATATACCAAAACGGACTTAAGGTATCAAGATTCTATCTCAACTTGTCTCAAAGCTTTTATCTATTCTGGGTCAAAGTCAAGCTGAGTTCACTTTGCAAACAGGGCCCACAGAATGCTGCAACTACATTTGCTTTTGCTCTGTTCCCTGTCACTTCCTAACAAAGTAAAATCAGAAGCAAAGAACTGTGAGAACTGGATGCCTGTCAGTTGGATATTGATGAAGGTTTAGATTGTCTATTAAACTTCATGGATGAAATTTACAAGAAAGATTATCTATTAGATGCCAATGAGGCATGGTCAGATTTGGACAGTAATTCCATAGAGGAATGTATCATTGGTTTTAATAGACTGTAGATTTCAAAAATTCAATTTGGATCATTCTTATTCAGTGCTTGCATTTAAAATGCTGGAATTTGCCAAGGTGTTGATTATGCATAGGTTCCTGGTATTAACTGCCATTCAATTCTCAGAAAAAAATACACCTTTTTGGGTCAAATGTCTGCTGTTTTAAAAAAATACCAAAGAAGCAGTCATTTCAAAAAAGCTTGATGGCATAAATGGAACATTCCCAGGTGTCATGCAGGATGGAGAACTCAATAATTGTTGCATTTGAGATTGTTCAGATATATGTGCAGATGGCAATACAACAGGACAATTACAGACAGAACAAATGGGAATAAAAGCATTTTTAGTAGAGATGGCAGTCGTTATGATTAGAGTAGTAACAATAGACAAATGTACCCCAAGAATGCCTGGAGTACAGTTAACGAGCACTTCCAATTTGACTCAAAATATCATTAAGCGATGAACTCGGCAGAACAGAATTTTGAAACAACACGAGACAGAATTTGAAAGTTGAAGATGATGACGAGGACATGACGAAACTGTACCAGTCTAAGTTCTTTTTCCAATAACAAGTGCATTAATCACAGATTCATTAAATTGTGCATGTTAAGAAAGCAATTGCACTTCTAATGGGATTGCCTTGTAGCTGAGTAAACCTTCCATGAAAAAGGCACAAATAAAACTGGACATGGAATACAATAATAATAATGCAATGGTTTTTGGAAAGTCAGCGGGCCTTCACAGATGGGGAGAGATGATGGGATAATTTCTGAGGTAGAATTGTTTTCACAGGTCAGAAGTCTCAAAAAAAATTCAGGGAACTTAGGCATCGCATAATCAGCAACTTTAATCCTGGGACCTTCAGTCAAAAAGTAAGCAGAATGGTCCTGGTATGGTGATAGTATGACAGGAAAACAATAGTTCTCCAACATGTTAGACAAACTATTATATGTTTTGGTTGATTGGAATTGATTACAAACCTTTATAACCCGAGCAATTAATAGAAGGCAATGAGGCATCCTGTATCTCACATATTCATTTGTTTGACAAAAATGAGGAACAGAATCTGATAGATAAAAGGTCAGATGGCAATAAGCAAAACCGCACCAAGATACAGATCAGGCCCATTGCATCCAAAAGGACAATTACCTAGAGCTGGTAGTAGGGTGACACACATACCAGAAGGGTCCAGTGAATGGACGGATGTGACTACTATACAGAGAACAAATTGGCTAAATGTCCAAGATGATGGACAAAAGGCAAGATTCTTGGACAGCCAAAATGATGTGAAACCATAGAAAATGAGAATCTACAAGTTTTTAGTGGTCTGGGAGTGACACTTGCATAGGAAACCATCAAATATCGGTGACAGATCATTGGCGAGAGATAGTCTGTAATAAGAGTGCAGAAAGATGTACAAAGACAAGTAGCTCCTGTAGCTCAATGATGGCAAACCAAGCTAGTGAGTGAACCATGGTGGTTTTCCTTTATTTCAATGGGCCACAAGATCGAAATCAGGTTTGGTTATTAACCATGACCGCATAAGAATAAATTCATTTAATACATGCCAAATATTTCATAGAAAATGCTTAATAATTTATTAACAGAACTATAAACTTCAAAAACAAAAGGAAACGTTTACACTTTTAGATGCAGAGGGAGCGCACAACTCTCAATCAATGTTGTGCACCTCACTTCATGTGCATAATCACTTCAGTCATACAAGTAGGAAAGAAACCATATGGATGAAAATCAGCAGAATGCAGCAACTCTAAGCATGGGCAATGGTCACAAAATATCTTGTAGGCCACACGCAGAACACTGATGGGCCACAGGCCACAGGTTGCCCACCACTGCTGTAGTTTGTTCTAGATTCTACTAATATAGACAAGAAATAAAAGCAATTCAGGAACATTCGTAGAAATAGGAGCGCTTCTGACTACGAGGTTTTGGTGGTGCTAACAAATCAAGAGATAAATTGAGACAAAACAAGAAGAGTTGGACAGTTGGAAGCAATTTGATGTATACTTTGAAGTGCCAGAAAGGTGGTAGCCAGCCTCATCATACAGAATATATCCAAAAAACAATCTACTCAAACAAAACATATGAGGTTAAAGTGAGAGTAATGACTTGGGGTTTGAGGCTTGGAGATCAAGACTCCCCTATAACGGGGAAAGTAATCCTGAAAAATTTCTTAGCTCTATTGGCCATGTATTCATGGGAATGCAGACTAATTGATGTAAAAGCTGCATTTTTTGCAGGGAGAAAATTTCAGAATAAAAAGTGTTTTTGAAACTGTTTAAAGTAGAAGGAAACTTGTGGAAATTAAACATATATTTATTTACAGAATGGTGTATTGAGGGGAAGGTATTTCTCAGTAATGCTAAAAGAGGCTACAGTTAGCTGAAAGCAGATTGAATAATGTTCTAATAGTACTACAAAGAAAAATCACAGAAATCTTTACAACGCATGTTGATGATTTTCCATGGGAAGGTTCTGTGGAATTTGAGCAATTTGTTCCAAGATTGGAAGAGAGGCTTAAGGGGCCTTTAAATGCACAAACTTAGGTATTAAGCAGAGTAGGTCAGGAGTAACCTTGACTCAATCTCATCTAAGTGTTATTTTCAATAAATTGGGCTGTCATTACAGAAAGATGATCTTGCATCGAAAGAAGAAACTGAGAAGTTAAGAAACTCGATTGGATGGTTGTACTGGCTACGCAACCAGATAAGATCAGATGCCACTTTTGACGTATTGGAACCAAATATTGAAACATGCTGCAATTGTGGATCTTTTAAGGGCAAATAGAACATTTAATAAAACAGAAATATGTACTCAAATTTCCAGCTTTGGAAGGAACTAAAGACACAAGATTAGCCCTTTTTAGTGATACTTTATGACAATCTTCCGGATGAATATTCGAGTACAACTTGTTTTATATGCTAGGACAAAAAAAAAATAGAAAAAGTTGTCTCTTTGCCGGGAAACTAATAAAAAGGGCTGGTTAAAAGTACTTCAGCTGTGGGAATATTGTAGAAACAATAGATATAGGGCTCTACTTGTCAAATATTTTAGATGAAATTTGGTACACACCATAGCGTGAGAATTGTTCCCCGTAGAATAATACAAAGTCAATAAACGTGCCACAGAAAAAAGATTTGGGACTACCATTGCTGGTGTAAGAGATGCTAGAAAGGAAATTTCCATGACAAAATACATTGATCCAAATCCTTAATTCGCAGATTCCTTTACAAACAGGATTGCATGTACAAGAAAACTATTTGAGTTCTTGAAAGAGGACTGTCTTATATTATGTGGTGTACAGAATATGGAAAATCATTTTTTCTTGCTTCAATTTGTTTCAAAAAACTGTTGACATTTAAAAGTTTTGATTTAAAGAGGGAGTCTGTCAATAGCATTATATTTAAGGGTACTCAGGTGAAGGCTGTACCTTGAGTACATTCACCCCAATTGCCTGCCTCTTCCTGTGATTATGTCCGCATCCAGTGCCAACAGATACACTTGAAGCCAGTGGGCACCGCAGGGAGTGGAGTACATCAGCAACTCCTATATGAATTTTTTTGCTAATTAAATTTTATTTACAAAACTGGAAAGTTAACTCAAACGAACATTAAGAGACACTTGGAATCCGAGTGATGCATTTGGTTAGTGCACTATCTTCTGGTCAGAGTTTTGGGAACACCTGTTCAAGGACTTGGGCAGCATGGGAGTTGTTATTCTGGATGGACTTTTCGTACATCCTCTGACTATTTCTCGCTGTGGAGATTTTATAGCTCCGTTGGTTGCACTACTGTTTCTGAGCCAGAAGGCGCTGGGGTCAAATCTCATTGAAGCGTTCGCAATATGTATCAACAGGTTGTTATACAGCCTGCAAATCCCTTCCATACACTGGATATGCAAAACAAAATATAAAAAGACACTTCTGGAACATTAGGCGGTGATTAGGAAGGAAGCAGACATTTATCATGTTGCATTCTGTAAAATCAATCCTGTATTAAGTAAAAGAATGGGCTTCTAGAATCCTATTTCAGCATCCAACTTCAGAAGCAATTAACATGTAGGAGTAAAACACCCAAGGGAAGAAGACTGCTTAAAAATGAGGCTAGTGATATTTCACATCATGACAATCTCCATGACCTTTGTAACATCCATGACAAATATGATTTTGCCAAGTTTGAGAGATTAAAAATTGGGCTGACATGCTGCCAAAAAGAATTGCTTAAATGTATCTTGAAATAAAAACTAAGCACAAGATTACTATATTTGCATCCATTTTTACAATGCAGTCCTGATACTGATAAGGCTCCAGCTTAAATTTTTGGCATTATAAAAAGCATTTAGTACCTCTGTGCTATCAATATTATGCCAGCTCTCTACCAGCATAGGAGTGCATCTCAACAGAAATTAGATGTTCATACAGCCAGTTTGATTTTCTCAATCCTACAACTATATGATTTTTTTGGACATTTCTCTTGGAACAAATCATCAACTTTATTCGTAAGGTGCCATACAAAAACCTCAAGGTAGATTATCGCATGAGCCCTTTGAAAGAAAAACAGTATGTTCATTAATGTGAAGGATGTCAATATGCCAAACCTGAACTTTTTTCATATTTCTGGCAATCATTCCCAGAAAGATTGAGAAACTGAACCCAATTTCAAGAATATCTTTTCCTCCCAAACTGCAGTTTTACTTTAAAACAGGTTCTTACACATTCCAAAACAGGAACAAGTTTAATAGCTTTTTTCTAATATTCTTATATATACTGTTCTTTCCCTTGTGGTTAAAATACTTCATATGCACTCGCTGCTCCCTATCTTTGTAACCTTCTCCAGCTTTGCTATCCTCCCTCCCAAATTCCTCTCTCCCAAGGCCACAGGTTCTTCCTTTGTCCCAGGTGGCCATGACTTCAGCATCTAATCAAGAATTCCCTCCCTAAATGACTTACTGCTTTCTCTTTTAAGATCCTCTGTAAAATTCACCCCCCTCAATAGGTATCTTAAACTTTCCTTTCCATTTTGGTGCCTATCTTTTCTTAAACTTCTGTGAAATACATATATTTTAACAACAGTGAAAAACAGTACAGATAATAGCTTACAGTACAGCAATAATTTAACTAACTTACATTTGGAAGAGAAAGAAGTAGGAGTGAGAAGAAAAAAATAAAAATAAAAAAAAAAATCAACAATAATAGGACAGCTATTGGGGGGGCAACATTCCCAAAAAATTTCAAAGGGTAGAATTTGGCAGCCTTGCTCAACCCAAGGCCAGGTAATCCGACCAAGGTCAATGGAGTTCCCATTGTCTGCCCTCGCCTCCTCCGATTTCCATGCCAGGTGGGTGGTCGATTTCTGGTGTGCCTTCTAAAAGTCTGAAAACAGGTCTGTGTGGACTTTGCACATTCTCCTCATGTCTGCGTGGGTTTCCTCTGGGTGCTCCGGTTTCCTCCCACAGTCCAAAGATGTGCACCAAACTAAAGATGGGTTAAGTTGATTGGCCAAGCTAAATTCCCCTTAGTGTCCTGAGATGCACTGACTAAAGGGATTAGTGGGTAAAACATGCAGGGACATGGGGGTAGGGCTTGGGTGGCATTGTGCAGACTCAATGGGCTGAATAACCTCTTTCTGTACTGTAGGGTTTCTATGATATCCAGAAGTGTTCCATGCCTGGAGCTTCGACGGCCTCCAATTCCCTTGATGTGGCCATGGCACTTGGACTCCTCTGGTGGAGACCAGCAGTGATTCTTGCCAGTGTGGTGTCACGCTAGCATGGGGAAAGATTCCAAGAGGCCAAATGTTGTTGTGGAGTAGGTAAATTATTTAATTTTTATGTTAATCTACTTTCTGGGCATGACGCCAATTTCACAGGCAAAACAGAGCCAGGAGGATAGCAAACTGATTCACATTTGGAAGAGAAAGAGGAGGAAAAGTAGGAATAATAAAAAAAAAGCAATCTTCCCGACTTGTCATGCCAATCAACCGTGTGGCGAGCCAGTAAGATCATGCCCATAGTTTTATACAGCGTATATCTACAGTTTTCTACTTTATGATCGGTTATATGAAAGTAGAAAGTTGTAGGTCCTCAAAATAATCTAGGAAGGATTATTAAGCTACATAAAATCCATCAGAGGAGCCTCTTATAGTGTACATTATCTTCTCATAAGATCTCACATCCAATTAGTGAGAGGGGGCAGGGCAACTGCTTCCAATTTAATAGAACACTGCAAGTAGCCAATAATGTTGAAAAGTGAGTGCATCAGTCCAAACTTTTGCAAGATTAGTGCTATTTGATTTCACTCCAAAGAGTGTTGTAATAGGAAAAGATTCAGTTGTTACTATTAAAAATGCAAATGATATAAAAAAATGTCCAAAAATAAAGCGAATTTAGTGTAATTGCTCAGAAATCCGTTCCACTGCACAACCAGTACTGAATTAGAGGTGCTGAAGTAGCATGGTATTTATTAATTGTTGGATCAAAATTTGGATAAAGTTTAAATAACTTAAACTTTGGATAGATGGATGCAAGATTTTCACCTGTAACAACCTATGTCATGCAAGTACAGATGAGGAATGTAAACGAGAAAGGCAGAGTGAGAACAGACTTCCAGTTACCTTCTAATATTACAGATAGTAGACCAATACAAAACTGGAAATTTGACTGTGCCAAACCATCTAAATGCTTCAGTCTTTGTAGAAAATCTTTTACAAATTCTGGATGTTCTTTTATTCCAAATAATGGAAGAAATTAATTGGTCCACTGCAACAAAAACACTTGGGAAATAAACAATGGAATGCATGGAAATAAGTATAGAACTTTTGGTAAAACATTCACCTTTACAAATTTATACGGCCAGCAAAAGGTTAAATTAGACCAGCGTATTTCACGTATCCCGAAGGGTCAAAATTGAACTTAAAAAAGGCTCCAAGGAATTGAGTAATTAAAAATCTTGTTCCCAAAAACTTATGTTAGAAAGCAAAGGATAGTATAATAAAGAAATTAGAGAATGTAATTGAGAAATGAATCTCCTAACAAGGATTTCATTCTAGTATCTATCAGTGAATTAGGAAGCAATGAAGGAAACAGAGCACAAAATTTGATTTGTAAGTAGCGAAAGAAGTGCGTGGGAAGCAGATTATTTTTCTGATAAAGGAAGTCAAAAGAAGCAAGAGTATTATCAATCAATAAGTTGGCAGGATTTTGATGCCTCTTTCATGCCAGACTTGAAAGACAGAATCTCATAATGAAGATGGAAATACATTATTTGAGTCAATAGGGTTGCATAAAGAGAGATTGTAGCCCGAAGGTATGTTTGGAACTTGGTATAAATAGGGTTTGAAAAGTGACTGGTTCAGAAAGGAATGATGTAAAGATGCCGGCGTTGGATTGGAGTGGTAAGAACTCAGTAAGAATTTAGCAACACCAATTATTAATCCAACCGATTTATTTGATAGTAAAATAGCGAGCTTTCAACACTCCCGTGTCTTCATCAGGCAAGTGCAGTGTTCTGGTCTGCAATAGCACACATCAGCACAGACAGTCAGAGATTGCTGATTAGAATGCGAATCCTTACATCTAACCTGCTATTCAAGTGTTAAAGTGGCTAACAATGTGTGTGAAGGGGATCCTGAGCATTGTTAGAGAGTTGTGTATTTTCTCCAGACAGCACAGTAAGTGAGGTTTTTTGCTAACCCAGGCAAGTTACGGGGGTTACAGATAGTGTGTCATGAAGCCAAGATCCCTGTTAAGACCGTCCTCATGTGTGCGGAGCTTGGCTATCAGTCTCTGCTCAGCGACTCTGCGCTGTCGTGTATCACGAAAGCCCCCTTGAAGAACATTTACCCGCAGGTCGGAGGCCGAATGCCCATGACTGCTGAAGTGTTCGCCCACAGGAAGGGAACTGTTTTGCCTGGTGATTGTTGAGCGATGCTCATTCATCCGCTGTCGTAGTGTTTGCATGGTCTCCATTGGGGGAGACCATGCAAACACTACGACAGCGGATGAATGAGCATCGCTCAACAATCACCAGGCAAAACAGTTCCCTTCCTGTGGGCGAACACTTCAGCAGTCATGGGCATTCGGCCTCCGACCTGCGGGTAAATGTTCTTCAAGGGGGCTTTCGTGATACACGACAGCGCAGAGTCGCTGAACAGAGACTGATAGCCAAGCTCCGCACACATGAGGACGGTCTTAACAGGGATCTTGGCTTCATGACACACTATCTGTAACCCCCGTAACTTGCCTGGGTTAGCAAAAAACCTCACTTACTGTGCTGTCTGGAGAAAATACACAACTCTCTAACAATGCTCAGGATTCCCTTCACACACATTGTTAGCCACTTTAACACTTGAATAGCAGGTTAGATGTAAGGATTCGCATTCTAATCAGCAATCTCTGACTGTCTGTGCTGATGTGTGCTATTGCAGACCAGAACACTGCACTTGCCTGATGAAGACACGGGAGTGTTGAAAGCTCGCCATTTTACTATCAAATAAATCGGTTGGATTAATAATTGGTGTTGCTAAATTCTTACTCAAAGGAATGACAGAGCACAACCAAACAGGGAGGAGCATAAGACTGCCTCTAATTGCTAAATGAGCAGGGTCAGAATTAAGCCAAACAGAAATATTACAGATTGTAGATCAATATGAAACTGGAAATTTGGCTGTGCCAAACCATCTATATGATTGGGTCTTTGTAGAAAATCTTTCACAAATACTGGATGTTCTCTTATTCCAAATAATGGAAGAAATTAATTGGTCCGTTGCAACAAAAAACACTTGGGAATAAACAATGGAATGCATGAAAGTATAGAACTTTTGGTAAAACATTCACCTTTACAAATTTATATGGCCAGCTAAAGGTTAAATTAGACCAGCGTATTTCATGTACCCCGAAGGGTCAAAATTGAACTTAAAAAAGACTCCAAGGAATTGAGTAATTAAAATTCTTAAAATATTTTAAAACGTTAAACCTTGAAATGGAGGGGAGAAGGAAGGTAACTGGCAATAACAAAATTAATTTCTCAGCATATTTGCAATAATAAAATTAACTCAACAGCTTGTTCCTTTGTAAAGACAAATGCAAAAATTTAATACCTCAGCCCTGTCTACATGCTTAAATCCGCTTTTTGGTCCCTATTTGGGCCCACTCCATCTTTTACTATTTACATGCTATAGAAAACTTTAAGATTTCCTTTTACATTAGTTGCCAACCCCTTTTCTTACTCCTGGTTTGCTGCTCTTATTTACATTTTATCTTTCTCCTCTCAGCCTTCTGTAGTCAGCTCAGTTCTTGATTGTTTTGTGTACCTGACATTTGTCATAAACTGACCTTCCTCAGTTATCAGGGAGTTTTGAATCTGTTGATTGATTCTGCCCCCACTGCACTCTGGGGCAATGACCTCCATAGATTCACAATCTGAAATAAATAGATTCTCCTCATCTCAGTTTTAAACCTACCTCCTCTCACTCTATATTTATGACTTCTTGTTTGAGACCTTCACACAAGAGGGAATATCTGGTCAACGGCCATCTATCAATCCCCTTTAGCATTTCATGCCTCAATCAGATTCTCCCCTCATTCTTCTAAACTCCAGCAAGTACAAGCCTAAGCTATTCAACCATTCCTTGCAAGACAAGGCTGTCATCCGTGGAATCAATCTGGTGAACCTCCTCTGAACTGCCGCCAATGCACCACATCCTTTAGTAAGTAAGGAGACCAGAACTGGCTACTATTCCAAATGTGGTCTCACCAACACCTTCTACAATTGTAATAACACTTCTTTACTTTTAAAATCTAGTCCTTTTACAATAAATGCCAAGAACCCATTTGCCTTTATTTATGTGCATATGCACTCTGATTCATCCATAAGGACACTCAGATCCCTCTGCACTGACGCACTTTGAATCTGCTTCCCAAATTATAACTTACCTTTTTATTTTTTTCCCCGACCAAAACAGATAACCTCCCCATATCCATTTGCCAGATTCTGGCCCATTCTCCTAACCTATCAATATCTTTCTTGACCTCTTACCCCCTCATTACAGCTTTCCCACCTATTTTTGTATCACCTGCGAATTTTGCTATGTTACAATCTATTCCTGCTTGCAGATCATTTATATAGATTGCTGAGATCCAAAAATTTAACTCTACAGCACCCCACTGGTTACAATTCGTCATCTTGTGAAGGACACATTTATTCCGATCCTCTGCTTTCTGTCAGCCAGCCAATCTTCTATCTACGCTAATACACTATGCCAACCGCCTGGGATCTAAACTACTGGATCAGTTTTTCATGCGACACCTTGTCAAATGCCATCTGGAAATCTAGTTATGTCACATCCATAGGATTCCCCATTATCCACCTGAGGTTACATCCTCAAACATTTCCAGCAAGTTTGTCAAGCATGACTTGTTCTTCACAAAACCTTGTGGAACTCTCTCCCTCTCCAGCCCTGTAATATTATACTTAAACCTGCCACTAGTCTCCATTTCGTAAATACTTTGGATTCAGTAATATTTAACACCCAGTCCTGCTCCTCTTTGGGCCAGGTCTCTGTTATAGCCACATCATCATAGTTCCATGTGGCTTTCTGCACCTGTAACTCAACAATCTTATTTACCACACTCTATGCATTTACATTCAGATTTCATTATTTTCTCTCGTATCAGAATCCACCTGACAACTTACTATTTCCTCTTAGTCCTCTTTTAGCTAAATGTGCAACCATTCCCTTCTCTAACACAGCCTAATATTCCAACTTTATGAACCTGAAGCCCTCCTGAAACATCAGATTTATGCCATATGTTGATGTTCACTAATGCAGAGAAGTCCTTTTTTAAAACTTTCTCCTTAATTCCTGAAAAGGGAGATGCCAAACTTTTTCACAAATTTGCAACTGTTCAGAACATCCTCAGCACAAACTGCTAAGTAATGTGATAAAATTCAGTCTACATAAACAGAACACGAATAATGTTAAAAGATCCAATTATTTCTGAACTTCTGATTTTTCTGAAAATTGTATTTCGAAGATTTTCAAAATAAGCCAGCAAAAATATATACGTAGGCATGGTGTGGGAGAATTGAGGGAGATACAACCAATTAAAAGTACAAATAACTGTTATTTCTAAACTAAAAACGTGTGTCTGGTCTGAACGTATTACAATGAGCATGGATAGACTAAAACTGATAATTACAGTCTGCTTGATACAGTAACCAGTAATACACCAGTTACTCCATATACAGGAACAATATGCCTGTAAGAGATACATGATAACATTACATCATAAAATAGTTAATATACTCATAAATCAATATGTATCAATGACAGTGCATAAGTTAACTTAGAAATTCAACATTATTCCCCAAAGCATTTTGATGCACTATTTTTAAAAATATCTTGTTATATAGAATTTAACCTTGGGCAGTTCATTCAAAGCAATTAATTCTTTTCTCTTTATGGTTAATGAAATGCAATATTGCATATTTCTGAATATATTGTTTTTGTTTTCTGCTGAAGCAGGAGTAAAGTCTATAGACTAACAATACACCCCCTCAAATAAACAACTGTCCACCCTCTCTTTGAGGCTTGGGTTGGAATACAAACGAAATCAGTTTGTGCATAGAGTTGACACTTAAGCTTCAAAGTCTCGAACAGGCTAGGGATTTACATTTTTCAGAGCTCCGGGAGCTCTAAACTCCATTAATTTGGCTTTTAACTCCAGAAAGAAAAGGGCGGCAGCGGCCTGGAGTAATTCGGAGCCATGTTGGCAATGCTAACACCCTCAGATTCAGTAAAACTCACAGACAGACACAGAGTGAGTGATTCCCCCGGTAGCTGATGTTTGCTCAACCGCCCAGGCTGGGTGAGAGGAACAGGCCGCGGCCCAGACCCCGGCCTCGCGTACCGACCCACCACCGGGAGTCAGCTACCGCACTCGGAGGCCGCAGCAGGAGCCGATTATCAGCCAGAACCGGACCGACAGTCGAGTTAGCGGTTACATACCCGGAGAACATGGTATCCCTCACTGCCCCCGCCGGGTATTTCCACACTCTGCGAACCACCCATCGCCGCTGGAGTCGGGCTGATGTTTCCACTGGAAACTCCGGATCCGGATCCAGTCCGGCTCAATACGTGGCAGCAACAGCCTTCTGGGAAAGGGCTGACACGTCAGTGCATTAACCCGCTCCTGACTGAATTAACCCGCTCCTGACTGAATTAACCAGGTCTGAATTAACCCGCTCCTGACTGAATTAACCCGCTCCTGACTGAACTAACCCGCTCCTGACTGAACTAACCCGCTCCTGACTGAACTAACCCGCTCCTGACTGAACTAACCTGCTCCTGACTGAATTAACCCGCTCCTGACTGAACTAACCAGGTCTGAATTAATCGGCACCTGACTTAATTAAACTTGTCTGAATTCACCAGCTCCTGACTGAATTAAATAGGTCTGAATTAACCCGCTCCTGACTGAATTACCCTGCTCCTGACTGAATTAACTAGGTCTAAATTAACCTGCCGCTGACTTAATTAAACTTGTCTCAATTAACCTGCGCCTGACTGAACTAACCATGCCTGAATTAACCTCCTCCTGACTGAATTATGATGTGGAGATGCCGGTGTTGGAGGGATAAACACAGTGAAGAGTCTCACAACACCAGGTTAAAGTCCAACAGGTTTATTTGGTAGTAAACGCCACTAGCTTTCGGGGTTTGCCCCTTTGTCAGGTGAGCTAGTGACGTTTACTACCAAGTAAGCCTGTTGGACTTTAACCTGTGTTGTGAGACTTCTTCCTGACTGAACTAACTAGGTCTGAATTAATCTGCAAGGTGGTCTCCACAACACATGACAGCGCAGAGTCGCTGAGCAGAAACAAGTTCCACACATGAAGACGGCCTCAACCAGAATCGTGCATTCATGTCACACCATCCCCACGACTTGACTGGGCTTGCAAAACCTCACTAACTCTCCTGGCTGGGGACAATACACATCTCTTTAACCTCTGCTTAACCCCTCTCCACTCACATTGTCTGTATCTTTAAAACTTGATTACCCTGTAAAGACCATTATCCTGTAAATTGAGTTTGTGTCTATGTATACCCTGTTTGTCAACACAACTCCTCACTCACCTGAAGAGGAAGCGAGACTCCAAAAGCTTGTGCTACCAAATAAACATTTTGGACTTTAACCTGGTGGTGTGAGAGACGTCTTACTGAATTAATCTGTTCAGAATTAACCTGCTCCTGACTGAACTAACCAGGTCTGAATTAACCTATTCCTGACTAAAAAGTTCATAAATTTATAAAATATAGGAGCAGAATTAGACCATTCAGTCCATTGCATCAGCTCATCCCCATTTTTCAGCCTTCGCAACATAACCTCTTAACCCATTACCAATTAAAAATCTGCCTAATTCCTCCTTAAATTTACTCACTGTCCCAGCATTCAATCATTTTGGGTATCAAATTCCACAGATTCACAACCCTTTGGGAGAAGTAGTTTCTCCTCAACTCTATTATTAATTTGCTACTCTTTATCCTAAGACTTTGACCTCTCATCCTGGAATACCCCACCAGTAAAGTATCTGCTCCATGGTTACTTTATCCGTGCTTTTTATCATCTTGCGTATCTCAATTTGATTTCCCCTCATTTTTCTAAATTCCAGAGAGTATAGACCTAAATTGTTCAATTTCTCTTCATATGACAAACCCCTCATTTCTCGAATCAATCTAATAAACCTCCTCTGAACTGCCTCCAATGCTACTACATATTTCCTCAAATAAGGGGATGAAAACTTTGCACAATACTCCAGGTGTTGCCTCACTAATGCCTTCTATATTTGTAACAATACTTCCTTATCTTTATATTCTATTCCTTTAGCTATGAGTACCAACATTACATTCATTTTCATTATCATCTGCTGTACCTGCAAGCTAGTTTTATGTGACTCATGAATGAGGATACCCAGATTCCTCTACATCGGAGCACTCCAAAGTCTCTCCCCATTTAAATAATAAGTCACCTTCCCATTTTTCTGATGAAATGCATGACCTCACACTGAACTCCATTTGCTACATTTTGGCCCACTCTCCTAACCTATCTATCTCCATTTGTAAGGTTCTCAGTTCCTCATTGCAACTTACTGTCCTATTTTTGTGTCATCTACAAATTTGGCTAAAGTGCCTTCTATCTCTTTATCCAAGTCATTAATACAGATCAAACCCTGTGGCACCCCACAAGCACTCATCCAGAATTATTTTTTTATCCAAGCTCTCTATCTTCTATCATCTATCCAAGCTAATAAATTACCCTGAATCCCATTGTGATCTAACCTTCTGAATGTACCTTTTTTGTGGCACTTTATCAAATGCCTGTCAGAAATCCAGATGCACTATATCTACAGGATCCCCATTATCCACCCTCGAAGAGTTCTACCAAATTAGGCAAACATGATTTGCCTTAATTAACCTGTCCCTGACTGAACTAACTTGGTCAAAATTAATCTGGTCCTGACTGAATTAACCTGGTCTAAATTAACATGGTCTTGACTGAATTAACCTGGTTTAGTTTGAATTAGCCTGATCTTGTGCAAATCAATCTGGTCTGAATTAATCTGGTCTGAATTAACTAGTCCTAATTGAATTAAACTGGTCCCGAGCAAACCAACATGATCTGTATTAAAATTATGGTGGATGCTAGAAATAAAAACAGAAAATGCTGGATAACCTCAACAAGTCTGACAGGATCTGTGGAGAGGGAATAGAGCAGCTCTGACCAGAGTCATTCTGACTCTCTTTGTACTCTCTCACTGACCAGGGGAGCACCACAAACCTTTTACCAAAGAAGGACATCTTTACCCACAAATAATGGGTAATACCACTTCCCACATTATGCAGACATGAGGTGACCCGAGCGCCCCCTTCAGAACTTCCATTCAGGCCCACTCCACCCTCTAGTGCCTCATCTAGGCCCCCTTCTCGTCAAAACTCACCATCAGCTCCCCTTTCTCCTCAGACTCCCATTCAAGCCATGGAATATAAATTTATATCATCACTTTATACTTTAATTGAACTTATCTTTTAATGGAGCCAAAAGCAGAAAACGTAAGATATGGAGAAACAAAGACAAATTGTAGAATTCAACAATGTTTAAAATATACTGACAAAAGATAATGATCAAAGACAGTATTTTATTGTTAAGGATTTAATCAAACCATTTAAGAATTTGAAACGTTATCAAGAGTAGGGAAAGCAAAGAAAATATCAATACACAAACATAACTCGCATTAAGACCTGCTTGAGATTGCTTGCTGCAAGCCAAGGCCTGAACACTGCTTGTTATAAGACAAGGTCTCAATACTGCTTGTTACAAGTCAAGGCCTCAACACTGCTTGTTGCAAACTAAAGTCTCAATGCTGCTTGTTACAAGCCAAAGCCTTGACATTACTTGTTACAAGCCTAGGTCTTGATACTGCATTTGGACTACTGCGTCCAGTTCTGGTCACCACTCTATAAGAAGCAGATGGAGGCTTTGGAAAGAGTGCAGAAAAGGTTTACCAGGATGTTGCCTGGTGTGGAAGGTATTAGCTATGAGTAGAGATTGAATAAACTGGGATTGTTCTCCCTGAGTAGATGGAGGCTGAGGGGTGACCTAATTGAACTTTATAAAATTATGAGAGGTATAGATAGGGTGAGCAGTTGGAAGCTTTTTCCCAGGACAGAAATGACAATTACAAGGGGACAAGTTCAAGACAAGGGAGGAAAGGTTCGGTGGAAATGTGTGGGGGAAGATTTTTTAGACAGAGGTGATGGGGGCCTGGAATGCGTTGCCAAGTGAGGTGATTAAGACAAGTTATGATAGCTACATTTAAGGCTTATCTTGAAACAAAATAGAGGGATAAAAGTAGTTGGTTTAGATAGGTAAATGTAATCGGTGCAGGCTTGGAGAGAGAGTTTTGTTCTTTGCTTGTTGCAAGCCAAGGCCTCAATACTACTTGTTACATGCCAAGGTCTCAACACTGCTTGTTGCAAGTCAAGATCTTGATGCAGCTTGTTACAAGTTGGAAAGCACTTGCACATACACACACACCAACTGATCCTCAAAATTCTAAGTCAAAAGACTCCCAAGAAAATCAAAAACACAATAACAAATATCAATGGTTAAATTACTACTGAAGAAAAGTATTTTTTGTAAATTTGACCTCTAGCTAAGTATCAATGTCAGACCTTGCCATCACTGACCCAGCAGAGAATAGAGGTCTTATATAAGATCTCCTCATAGCTGAGACAAGACCAAAGTTTGTTTTATACTTTGTGAGCATAATCTTAATACATAATTTGTTTGAATATCCTGTATTTATTTCTAGGTTCATTTGTTACTCTGCATTTTTTTTAGATGGATTTGATTATTGTAATTATTTTACACTTTATATACTAATATTGCAATGATTACTATAATGTGATGTAGGATTTATTTTCATAATAAAATATGAAGCAATCATTATAAAAGTTGTAAATTCATAATTTATACCTCGGGATCCTAACTTTTCTAGAATTCTTAAGTGGGGAATTCTCTGTATTGAGAGTGATTAGCTCAGAGGAATATATTCTGCTTTAATGTATCTACTAAGCATATTTTTTTCTGAGATATCTTTGTTTAGCCTAAATATTCCAGAGAGGGAGAACATTTTATTTAATGACTTTATAGTTAGAATAGGTGGCTAAGCTCTCATATTAATATAAGATCACTCTTAGTCTAAGATGAAGATTAACATTAAGTTTGTCTCAATAAACTTACTATGCTCGAAAGATATATTAGTAAAACCATAATACTGTTACAAGTACAGCTCATAGATAAAATGTGTTAAGAAATTTAGTTTCCTTTTGAAATACTTCTTGAAATAATATAAACATTTCAAAGAGTTTAATGGACTTGGATAATTAATGAAAAAGGATAACAAGAAAGCAAACCCTTATAACATATAATTAGATCTTTTGTAATTGAATTCCAGGTGTTATTCTTTGAGTAAAGAGTGTTTCAATTGTCCAAGTTCATTCAGCAAGATGAAAATTAATGACTCTTCCAGGTCACATTTTTTGATGGCCTGACTGCAACAAAAGGTACATGTAGAATAAATTAGATAAATTAATTGGTTTAATTCATCATTTACAATAAGTAAATTACATTACTTTAAGAGCATTTTTAAATGATCTAAAACATATTTCAAAAAAGAAGAAATCAATGCTGTTTAGGTTGTTTGACTCACAGCATTCTAATTTGTTAACATCCAAAATAACAAATGCTAAATTATTAAACCAAACTTCCATAATAAATCAATTGAAACAGCAAGTCAAAGTTGTGCCAGGCCTTTGCTCATAGTTTACTGTGGCAATTTGATTATCCATTAAAAGGGCCTTATGATACCAATCTTTGCTATGTTAAACTTGATAAACTTAACAATCATGATCAGATATTCACAAAGATATTAAATCCATGCTTGCTCCCTCCTGCTTTCCCTTTGTTTCCCTGTTGCCTTCCCTGTATATATACCTATTCCTGGTCTTCTGCCGCAGGATCCTCTCCTCCCTATGTTTCTCACTCCTTCACTCCTTCCTCCCTTCACTCACCATTCTCCTGCTATCTCTTGTCATCATATCAACTCCTTCAGTCTCTCTATTGCCCCATTAGCCTGACCCTAAAATCTTCTTTTAATATTCAAGACTGAGAAACTAACAGTTTGATTTCCTACAGTGATAATAGCAATATAATCATAGAATCTTTACAGTGCAGAATGAGACCATTTGGCCCATCAAACCTGCACCCACAACAATCCTACCCCCTATCCCCAAAACCTCCATGTATTTACCCTGCTAATCTCCCTGAAACTGAGAGGGAATTTAAAACATAACCAATCAACCTAACCCACATATCTTTGAACTGTGGGAGGAAACTGGAGCGTCTGAAGGAAACTGACAAGGCATGGGCAGAACATGCAAACTTTACACAGACAGTCATCCGAGGCTGAATTGAACAGGATCCCTATACTGTAAGGCAGCAGTGCTAACCACTGTGCCATTGTGCCACCTTAATAATGCATTTGGTATTTTAATCATAGCATGTTGTACCATAGCATGCACTTCAAATAAAACTAATGGTTGTTCTCCATCTTAATACCTGGAAACCTATAAAGAGAAAGGAGTGAGAGAAGAGGAAATGCCTACAGTGGTGACAAATTGTTTGGTGGCTGCTGGAAAAGGTGCGATTGGATTGATGGCAATGAGAACAAGCAGGGACCAACAGCAAGAACATTTTACATTAACATTTTTAAAAAAAATATGCATTTAAACCTCGGGAGCCAGGCTCAGAACTACTTAAATTGGAGACAGAAGTCTCATAAATAAGCAGGCAACAGTACTAACTACCTTGGTGACTATCAAAGAGAATTCAAAATAGAGGAAATAGAGGAAATAAAATGTCAAACTCTAACCATCACCCCTTGACATTCAATGGAAGTACCATGACCAAATTCCCGCACTGTCCACGTCCTTGAAATTACCATTGACCTGAAATGCAACTGGACTTTTCACAGTAACATAGTGAACATAGTGGCTGCAAGAGCAGGTCAGAGGCTAGGAATACTGCAGCAAGTTACTCACCTCTTGACTTCCTACATCTTATCCATCATCTACAAAACACAAGTCAGGAATACTCCCCACTTGCCTAGATGGGTGTAGCTCCAACAACACAGGAAGCTTGATGACATCCAGAACAAAGCAGCCCACTTGATTGGCATCACATTTACAATGATTAAATCCCTCTACCACTGATGCTCAGAAGCACAGTGTTTAACCATTCACAAGGTGCACTGCAGCAATTCACCAAAGATCCTTATTCAGCATCTTCCAAATCCACAACCATCTGGAAGGACAATGGTAGCAGATATATGAGAACACCACCGCCTGCAAGTCCCCTCCAAACCACTCACCATCCTGACTTGGAAATATATCGCTGTTGCTTTGTGGTCACTGGGTCAAAATCCTGGAATTCCCTCCCCAACAGCATTGTCGGTCAACCTACAGCACATGGACTGCAGCAAATCAAGAAAGCAGCTCACCAGCATCTTCTGAAGGTGAACTAGGGACGGACAATAAATGTTGGCCTGCCAGCGCTGCCCATTTCCCATAAATGAATAAAAAATGTTAAAAAAAAATGTAAAGAGGTGAGTCCTTGTCAGAGGGTGAATTGAAGGAGGTTGATAGCTCATTAAAAAGATGAGGAAGTCTAGCTCAGGAACTGCTGAAGGTCAGTAAGAGTGCAATGACACCATGGATGAAGGAAGACGTTGGAAATGTGTCCATCATACTTTAATAACTGACAGGTTTACAAGAAGTAAAGTCAATTGAGCACATATGACCACATCTCTCCTAACCCTCAGTGCCATTTCCTTTCATCTCAGGTGATAGCTAATCACTTGTGTCAAGAACGAGTCCAGCATTCACACTTGTACGTTCTGTCCACGTTATGATCTCTGTTTTAGTCAATGGTGCTCTGTGAATGCTCATGTCAGCCAGCAGGAAGGATGCAGTCGGGACTTTCTGACACTATTGCTGTGTGAACACCAACGAGAGCAGTGTGGGAAGAATATCCATGAACTTTCCCTTCAATTGAGCAGAGATGGGAAACATAGAAGCATAGCAACAAAAAAGATAGGAGCAAGAGGAGACCCTTCAAGCCTGCTCTGCCATTCATCACGATGATGTAAAGACACGGGAGTGTTGAAAGCTCGCTATTTTACTATCAAATAAATCGGTTGGATTAATAATTGGTGTTGCTAAATTCTTACTGAATTCATCACGATCACAGTTAATCATCCAATTCAATAGCCTATTCCTGCTTTCCTCCCATAACATTCGATCCCATTTGCCCAAATGCTACATCTAGCTGACTCTTGAAAACTAAGTGGCAAAGTCCTCACAAACCACCAATCTCACAGATTATATACTCCCCATTATCTGGGACAAATAGTTTGTAGTTGCTTCATCTGCATTTGCAAGTTGTTTCCAAAATTTATTTTGTAGGTTTGGCATCTATGTGACCAAATATTTTCTTTCACATTAGCCTCATAAACATAAAATATAAAGTCAATGTTCCAGGTATCAAGATCCTGTGTGGAATTGCCAACGTTTCTAGAATGCTTAATCTGTCTTTTCCTCTTGAGACATAGTTGGAGGTTTCAATATTCCTCGGTGGGTTTGCTACCAACTTTCAGGAGGGAGAGCTGATTATCTCCTTAAATTGCATGTGTATTCATTAAATGTGCACAGATCACAAACTATCTGTATTGTAATGCAATTCAAAGTGAGTTCAGGTCACATCCAGGCACATCAATTTACAAATGTGTTTACTAATCTTCTGAGTTGATGATTATTGACTCCTTACCCATTAGAATATAGCAGAGTTACCAGATTTCAGTCCCATAGGAGAGAAATGCATGAGGGGATGAATGCATGAGAGAAACATGCATTTAATTGCACTAATCACTGTTAAATTATGATTTGGTCTGCGAGAGTAAAGTTATTGAGGTAAGCAGGCCATGAAATGATGAAGAGTTGTCTGCCTAAAAGAAGTTGCTTCATTCCTCTAAAATACTTCTCATCTTAGTAATTGATTAAATTCTTGTTAAATATACAAACCAACATTAAAATATTATCACCCTGTGCTGTAAAATACAATTAGCATTAACACTCTCTAATTGGACATTTATGTCCAAATGGAGTGAAACAGCATGGTGTAAACTGAGCCTTAGAAATAGCAGCAGGCTGGTTATCACTGCAGTGTACTTTCAGCAGGGAGCTGTTAAATCTATGCTGAGTGCCGATATACCTCATGGAAGCTGCTCAGTGCCTTCATTTGTCTGTGATTGCAGCAGTAGAACTGATTGGCAACACCTTGCTTTTCCGTGGCTGATTCGTTTTTAAAAGTGAAGTTTGATTTTTACTATTAGAACCACAAAGCTTGGAATGAACGTCCTTTTTGTCGTTGTCTGTTGTACTCCCTTGTCAATTTTGCTGCTTTTCACAAGTGTTTTCAACCACAGTTTGTACTTTGTTTACTTTATCCTCACTTTCTGGAGTGAGGTCAAATCTTGAAGGTGGGTCAATTGTATTTTTTAAAATGGAGGATAATTCAAGATTGGTTTGAGAAGAAAACTCAGATGTATTTTCACTGCAGAGTGTGAAGGTTACTTCAGTATACTGCTCCCGAATATAAACTGAAGACCTGAAACTGGCAAAAACAAGGCAAGCATTATTGTTGGTAGCTTTCTGAGACCCTATTTATACAGCTACAAATTTTTCTAAGCAAGTTAGCCTATGCAGTTTCACCAAAATGCTAAATAATCCATTTGATTTTATAATATAATTTTACACTTTATAAATATAAATGGGTGGCATGGTAGTACAGTGATTAGCACTGCTGCCTCATAGCACCAGGAACTCAGGTTCAATTCTAGCCTTGGGTGACCATGTTGAATTTGCATACTCCCCCCGTGTCTGTGCTGGTGCTCCAGTTTCCTCCCACACTCCAAAGATGTGCGGGTTAGGTTGATTGGTTATGCTAAATTGCCCCTGGGTGTCAGGGGGTCTAGCAGAGTAAATACGTGCGGTTACGTGGATAAGTTGGAATTGTTGTGGGTGCAGACCTGATAGACCGAATGGCCTCCTTCTGCACCATAGGATTCTATGATTCTAGGACTTCTTGCTCCACACACCAAAGTCTGGCCTTTGCTGATTGCGTACTGGCTACTTGGATTTATATTCTTCAGATTGATCCCACGCATCCTTTTCTGCCATCCTCTGATCTTTCCTTAGCATTTCCTCACGGTGGCAAAGCCATAGTTAGAACCTCATCCCTGTCGCGAACTATTAATTCAAATCCATATCCACACGGTTTTATTCCCTCATGGAACATTGCAGCTCCGAAACACAGCGTCACCAGAATGCTGACATTTTGATTTCATTTTAACACAAATGTGAAATAGCAAACCTGCCTAGAAAGGTTTTTTAATATCTTTCCGATAGGAGCGAAATAGGATAAATTTCCAATGAATATATAGATCAGTATTCTTTTAGAAATTGTTTCTTACTCTAAGCCAAGACATTAATAGCTTCATCTGGCAAGGTTGCAGCAAATGCTCTTTCATATTGATCCACCATTAGGCCCCTCTTAATAAAACTATCCACAGAATGTGGCATGATGGGGGGAATCTCAAAATATGGTGGACTCTCTTTTACAATCTGCAAGGGGAAGAATTTATGTTATTACAATGGTGAAAAATAAAATGTCAGATATTTTATAGTGTGGAAACAAGTTTGAAATAACAACAGAAGAAAAGGCAACTAAATAGCTGATTTATATCCGATAAATGAAATAGAAATAGTTAATTAAAAATGCATTTGGGCTTTGGATTTATTACAAAGGGCAATCCTGTAAAAATGGAAACGAAAGTAATATTTTTACCCAATGGCAATAAAACCCAATTAAATTACAGGAAGGTCCAATTTGCATATGTGCAATTTGTCAGAGATTTTTGGGGGTGCTGGAAGATGAAGATAGTTAAAATCACTGGAAAACAACCAGGAATCTGTGTGAGGAGGTAGCCAAAGCCTGAACAGCAAGGGGTTTTGTAGCAAATGCAGATAAATTGGATTGAAGTATTGATCAGCCGTGAACTAACTGAATGCCGGAGTAGGCTCAAAGGACTGAATGATTATGTTCTACACTTCTGAGTGATTGCTTCAGTACTTAAAATGAAATGGAAAAAACACCATTTTCCATACTCAGGTGGGGGGGAGGGGGAAGGGCTGAATTTTATGGCCTTTCACAAGGGTGGATGAGGTTGGAAATGCGGCAAGTTCTTCAAAGTCTATTGATGTTGGCGGGAATGGAAAATCACACCAATGGAAGGTTCCACCCCCATAATCATCAATAAGTCAAAATGAAATATTCCTATGCGGTTTCAACCATATCCATACTGAGGCTATATCTTCAGTAGTGTAATATCTAATTCTGAAAGTCCCATTTTAGCCATCCTTCTCGGTTTTTTTAACCAAAGTTGTAACCAATCAGATCCAAATTATAGGTCATTTTCTTTTATTCATACACACATGACATCCCTCTCTGAACCCCCCACACCAAACTGTTTCAAACTTGCTTCAACTCAGAGCTTTCCATCCAGAGAGAGAATTCCTCCATCTTCCAGAGATGAAGGTCAAGACCAACAAACAGTGTAGGATTTTCCAACCCCATTGAGGCAAGCCTTGTGATGTCAGAGATGGGGATCTTCCAGCAGGATCTTCCAGTTCTGTCACTATCAACAGCGTTGTTTGCACCCTCTGTCATCAGGAAACTTGCGGCAGGGCTCGCAATCAGTGGATGATCCCTCCATCAGAAACGACTGGAGAATCCCACTCTCAGTCTTCAAAATGGCACACATTCAACATTGACTGAACACTTACACACACATATGGAAAACTAAATGTTTGATTCCAAGGTTATTATGTGGAATAAGAGTTTTGAAATCCTTTCCTTATTTTGATTCATTGTGCTTACACAAAACACAGACTTCACCAAATCTCTTCAGCCATGATATCCTTCCATTAATCGTGCATAGTAATATACAGGTAACACTCCAAAATATCCAGTCTCCTGTCATGGCCAGCACATCGAGGTACTTCCAGAGCCATGTGTGTCAGTGTTCCTACTGGATCTTCTCCTGAAGAAATGAACAGGGATAAGGGGGAGTGGGATTTATATATATGTTCACCAGAAGTACAAATGGTGAGATGGGTGCAAAATCCGACGAGAGCTGGAAAATAAGAATCTTGCTGTTGAGATCTCATTTTCTGATTTTCCTCCTAACCCTGGCAGTGATGTAATGAAGTTCCCACCAAGGAAGGTTGGAAACATCATTTCAATACATTTAAATATCATTAGCCGGCTTTTGCTGCTGTCCACACACCTTCCATTTGGAATTCTCCCCTCGTCCACGTGACGTCACATTGCCGAGGCTTACAATAGGTTTTTAAAAATGTGAAGCAGGCAAAGGAAACCAGCTGGTGATATACAGATAAGTACAGTCCTTGGGGAGAGGAGAGAGGGACATGCCTGGACAGTACCCTGGCAATGCCCCTGGCACTGCCCTGGTATCCTTGTACTGCCTCCTGACACTACCATCCTGGCATGTCCCCTGGCACTGCTACCAGTCAGGGTGCCACAGGGCTGTGCCAGAGCTAGTGTCAGGATATCAAGGGCAGTGATATGGGGGGAGGTGCTGGGAGTCCCCTCTGCAGAGTCCATAGGGAGGGGTTCCCATGTCCGTTGGGGGGGGTATGATTCCCATGTACATACAGATGGGGGACCATGGAAATGGGAGGGTGCATGTGAGTGTGGTGGAGGCTTCATCTTGTTTTGTTATCGGAGATCAGGGTGGGGTGTCCCTACCTCAGGGTAGTTGGTGTTGTCGGCTTTTATTGGCCCCCACCTGCCAGCTTGACAGTATGGGCCAGACTTCCTTTTTTTTTGCACCAAGAGCTGGATTATCTGGTGAGAAATGTTATCTGTGCAGCTGGTAAACACACAACTCTGCTCGCCTGAGGTTCCACTTTTGGCGATTGATTCCTGTTAGCGTCAAACCAGAGTGTCTTAAGGAAACAATAGTTTTACCTAGCACAGGAAAGGTATATAGTGGGATTTGGTCATACTTGGAATCTCAGACTTTTCTTGGACATTCAGATCACTCAGAACTAATAGGTTGAATGACTAATGGCTCAACCACTGACATTGGCTCTGAGCAGAATTCTAAGCTGAAAGGAGGGCTGGGGGTGGGTGCCCAGCGCTGGTGGGTAGTTAAACTGATAAAGTAATTAAAAACAAAAACTCTCACTGTGTCAGAAACCCAACATGATGATATTCACTTCTGTCTTTAATGTGTGTGTACTTGGAGACACTCAGCATTGATAAACCTGCTATTTGAATATGTAAACAGGCAAATAAATAATCATCGAACAGCCAGTGTATGAGCTTCCTGAGCTGACGTTAGCAGTCAGTAATGCTCATATAAAACTCGCTGGTCTTTGTTGTGAGCTGTCTGCAGCTTTGAAGGTGGGTTTGGGACAAATTGCAATACAGGCCAGCTGTTAGTCATGGTGCTTCATTACTAGTACCATTGTAGTTAAACTTAAATAACATGTTTGTTGTTGATTGTTAAGTGCTATCTTCATAATTTGTAATTGAGATGGCAAGTTCTCTTGAATAATGTAATGTATTTTTGCATTTGTATTTTTGTAATTGTTTTGGTAATAAGAAGAGGGAGTTTCCTGAGCTTGTGCCAGCATCACAAGGCAAAAGAATAGTGGCTTTGATGACTCAGTGAAATTGATAGGCTGGAAAGCCTTCAAATACTGAAGTGACAGAAATTCTTCAAGCAGGCGAAAGGCTTTTGCTCGCAGGAAAGGCTTTTATTCTCAGATTGTACATTTGCTACTTTACAGATGATTTCCTTCATTTTGGAACTCACTTTTGCGACCTTGGACTTCATTTACTAAGATCTACATTTACCTGCTATGAACCTTTCCTGCAGCAAGGGAGCAGCAACTTATGCTGCTCTGCCTTGCACCTCTGAAGAGAAATGAAAGAAGAAGCATTTTTGGTTTCTCTCTATACCTCTTTAGTCCATTTTGATTGAATAAGATCTCGGCTGTGGAGCTCCTTATTTCTCTTTGCCTTTTTTCTGTTGGTCTCTCCCCAGGCTGTAGCTATTTTAAGCTTCATGCTCTGTGTCTAAAGTTTAAGTTACAAACTCATTGGTGTATTTGTTCCTTGACTGTCTTTTTAACCTTCCCATGATCATGTGAGCTAAGGATAGGTTGTAGTTCTTGGTGTAGAGTTGGAAGTTGTATTTGCAGGCATCTTCCCATCAACAATTCTGATGCTGAGAATTCAGTTTGAAGCCACAGGGTTCAGTAAGAAGGGATGATTAACATCTTTGTTTTCTTTCATCAAATTCCTGATAGTTCAAGCTCCCTTTCGACAACTCCAGTCAACTGAGGCTAGCTGAGCGAGTCACATGCATGAAACCATCTTCCTACAAAACAGTTCAGTCGAAAACTGAGGACCATTGTCTAGATATTATGTGACACAAAGATTTCTTTCTGTGATTGAATGATTGCTCCTGTTGTGATGTAACACAATCTGCTCACATCGATCCATCCGGAATAATAATCAATGATAATGATAAATATTTTGGGTGGGATTTTCCAGACTCCAAGTGGCAATGTTTTCAAGTGGTGGAGGTGGCCAGTGGTGGGATCTTCCAGTTCTGCCAATGTCTAAAAGGCTTTGCATGGCTCTCACCTTCCGCCACCTGGGAACCCATTGAGAGTTGGGGGGGGCGCGGGGGTCATCTTCAACAGGACCGAAAGAACCCACTGGCAGGAAGGCTCAGAAAATTCCGCACTTTGCCTTTAAACTCAAATAAATAAATAAATTCCCAGGTTTTCCTGGGATCTTGAAGGAAAAGTGAAGGGTTTCAGAGCTTTGCTCTGCTGTTGGCTACACATTGCACACACAAGGCAATTCGAGATTAGCTCTTCAGTAGAGCAACTAATGCTTGGCCACCAGTCTGATTATTGGCCTCTTGCTCTGCATTTCACCTTGCCAAGTGACCCTCATGTTTTTTTTGGAGAATTACTGCCAAAGTGTTTTAGACCAGATGAGACTTTCATTAAAAATTAAGATATTATCAATGACACCCAGATCCCTTTGTACTGACAGAATTCAAAATTCATTTTGAGGATGGGAAACTGGAGTCCCATACTAGCATTCTGGAGTTAAACAAAGGTAATTATATAGGCATGAGAACAGACTTGGCCCTAGTGGACTGGGCAGGAAGGTTTAAATGTAGGACAGTTGATGAGCAGTAGCACTGGTTTAATGAGTTATTCAGTTCCTTCCTAATTAAAGCATATTTCAGAGGGGAAAAGAAATTGTAAGAGGGAAAAAACACATCAACAATAAGCAAGGAAGTTAAAGACAACATAAAAACAAAAACTAAGGCACACCCAAATTACAAAGCCAGGCTAGAAGATTGAGAAACTTTTAAAGATCAACAAAGGGTTACTAAAAAATAAAAAGAGCAAAGGTAAATTAGAAAAGAAAACTAGCTCAAAATATTTAAAAAAGCAAAAGCTTCTATAAATATATAAAAGGGAAGATAGTAGCTAAAGTGAATGTTGGTCCCTTGTAGGATGAAACTGAGGAGTTGATAGTGGGGAACACAGAAAAGACAGAGATGCTAAATCAACATTTTGCCTCAGTTTTGATGGTGAAGGTCACTATTACCATCCCAATAGTATTGGTGTAGAGGGATCTGGGTGTCCTCATATCTGAGTCGTAGAAAATTGGTACGCTTGTACAGCAGGTAATAAGGAATACAAATGAATAAAGGAATAGAGTATAAAAGTAAGGATGTGTTCCTGCAACTGTACAAGGCATTGGTGAGACAGCACCTGGAATACTGTGTAGAGTTTTGGATCCTTTAGATAAGATAAGGGGTTTGTGTTATGAAACGAAATTAAGTTATTTAGGCCTTTACTCTCTTGAGTTTAGAAGAATGAGATGAGATCTAATTGAGTATATAAGTTGATAAAAGGTATTGACAAAGTGGATGTGGAGAGGATGCTTCTTCTTGTGGAGCCATTTAGAACAAGAGTTCATAGTTTTAGGATAAGGGGTAGTAAATTTAAATTAAAGATGAAAAGAAATTCCTTCTCTCAAGGAGTGGTGAATGTGGAATTCACTACCTCAGACTGTGTTGGATACTGGGACATTGAGTAAACTTAAGGAAGAGATAGACAGATTTTCAATTAATAATGGGTTGAAGGGTTATGAACAATGGACAAAAAAATGGAGTTAAGACAAGATCAACCATGATCATATTGAAAGGGTGAATAGGCTCGAGGGGCTAATTGTCTACTCCTACTCCTAGTTCTATGTTCTTATGATTGTGAGATTCACTATTCAAAGTACTGATGTAGAATTGGGTTGTCAGGAAAATAGTCCAGCCACCTGTTCTGGTAATACTCTTTTCTTTGGATGCATTCTTTATCTTGCTGGTGTTCTTGCTTCATCTCTTGTAATCTCTTCTCCATAGTTATTAAATGATAGATAATCAGTGAATCTATGCTTCCACTTCCTCAATTAAATTCAATCTTTCAGTTTGATTCCTTCCAGGGGTACTTTTCATAGCGTATCTGCTTTCACTTGGTAATTTTCTTGAATATACTCAGTTATTATATCATATCTCATAAGTCTGAATCTGAAGTGTTGAATTCTAGGAAATTTTGTGCAATATCCTTTAGGTTAAGAAGTGGGACCAAAGGCTTGTGATTGGTTTCAACTTTCAACATTAATCCCATCACATGATTAGAGAACTTCTTGCAGGCATATGTTGTTGCCATTGCTTCTTTCTCAATGGTTGTGTTCATCTTTCCCTTATCTTGGAGTGATTTTGACATGTAATAACAGATCTTTTTCTACCTTTTTGAACAAGAAACAAAACTGCATCCAAACCTATATATGATGCATCTGTTACTACTGTGGTCAGTAGTTCTGGATCATAGTGCACTCAAATTTGAAGTGAAATTAGGAGATTTTAGTCTTATCAAAAGCATTTTGCCAGCTCATATTCTAGCACCATTGTTGACCTTGTCTCAAAAGTTGTCTCAATAATTCATTGATATCCAGCAAATTTGGTAGAAGCTTGCCTGTTGGTTTAACCATCCCAAGGAATCTTTGCCACTCTGTGTTGCTCTCTGACTGTGGGAACTTCCTGTGGGTTGGTTGTTATTCCAAAGCTGTAGAAAGTTAATAATTGACTTTGCAAATTCATATTTCTCATCTAATGTCAAATCTGCTTCCTGTAGAATTTTAAGGACTGTTCTCCCTCTACAGTTGTGTTCTTCTTTAGATGAACCATTTACAAGTATGCTTTTCAGAGTTTGAAACATTGTTCTTTTGAATGTCTTTGTGCAGAAACAATTCTTAATGCTAACCTGTTAAAACAATATCAACGGAATGGTGTTATAAAAGTAGTTAGCAGTCTCAATTCTTTGTCCAGAGATAACTATCAAAAACAACAGAACCCAATTTGATGAATGGGGTACTTTTTGCTAATTTAGTAAGACTTTAATGTACTGATGACATAGGCTGGATTCCACGCAGGTTCTAATTAAACCAGCAAGCTTTACAATCATTCCAGAACATCAATTTGTTAAGCTCTTGAAGAGAAAACCCCCACTATAACATGTGCTCAACATCATCTTGACTTTGTCTAAGGATGGGTGAGCGAATTTCTTGAATGTAAGGAGGCGAATTGTCTTAGCATCCGCTCGTAGGGTTACCCGATATTCTGACTTCAGCTTTCCAGAGCCTGAAAATAACGTTGGAATGCCTTCCTGAATATGTTACGTCTGCTCATCAGCAATTTCATCACCCTAGTAAATTAGCCTCAATTGTAAGCTTGCTTTCCTGCTTTATAATGTTGAATCTTGGTTCCCTAATGACATACAGTTGTTCAAAGATTTTTGTATTCTTGTATCTGAATCATGCCAACTGTTGAGCTGTGATTTTCAGTGCCCCTCCTGGACCTTGTAACCAGATGTATGATATATGTAAACCACTTTACTTCATCATATAAGACTGAAATATGTGTGCCAGTGTCTATGATGTAGAGATGCCAGCATTGGACTGGGGTAAACATAGTAGGAAGTCTGACAACTTCAGGTTTAAATCTAACCGATTTATTTGATAGTAAACTCACAAGCTTTCAAGCCTCTGGTCTTCGTCAGGTGAATGAGGTGTTCTGGTCTCAAACAGCACATAGAACAGCACAGACAGTTTACAGATTACTGATTAGAATGCAAATCTTTACATCTAACCTGCTATTCAAGTCTTAAAGTGGCTAACAATGTGAGTGGAAGAAGCACTGAGCACAGGTTAAAGAGATGTGTATTGTCTCCAGACAGCACAGTAAGTGAGGTTTTTTGCTAACTCAGCAAGTCATGGGAGTTACAGATAGTGTGACATGAAGCCAAGATCCCCATTAAGACTGTCCTCATGTGTGTGAAATTTGGCTATCAGTCTCTGCTCAGTGGCTCTGAGCTGTTGCATGTCGTGAAGGCCATCTTGAAGAACATTTACCCGAACGTTTACTTCTACCTGTGTCTAAACACTGTGGGATACCCATCCATTTCTAGTTTAATCTTCTAATAATTATTTTCCATTTCATTAACTTTCCCAGAATGTTACTTGTTTTTTTCTGCAGTTACATAGAACATAGAACATAGAACATTACAGCACAGAACAGGCCCTTCGGCCTTCGATGTTGTGCTGACCAAAATAAAAAGCAATGCCCCTCCAAACTAAACCATTCCCTTCTCTTCCATATACTTATCAATTAACCTCTTAAACGCCACCAAACTTGGCGCATCTACAACAGCTGCAGGCAGGGCATTCCACTCCCTAATCACTCTTTGAGTAAAGAACCTACCTCTGATATCCGTCCTATAACTCATACCCCTTAATTTAAAGCTGTGTCCCCTCGTGCTAGCTTTCTCCATCCTAGGAAAAAGGCTATCACTGTCCACCCTATCTAAACCTCTAATCATCTTATATGCTTCAATAAGATCCCCTCTTAGCCGCCTCCTTTCTAACGAAAACAACCTCAAATCCTTCAACCTCTCTTCATAGGACCTGCCCTCCATACCAGGCAACATCCTGGTAAACCTCCTCTGTACCCTCTCCAATGCCTCCACATCTTTCTTATAATGTGGGGACCAGAACTGCACACAATACTCCAAGTGCGGCCGCACTAGAGTTTTGTACAGTTGCAACATGCAAAGTTCTTCCTTTTCATGTATTTGATTTGGCCTCGTTATTTTCTCTTTTTCCTCGTGAACTACTTGAATTTTAGATCGACAGACAATTTTAAAATCTTCTAACTTTCTACAGTTGTAGCATTCTATTCCCCTGCTAAACATTCTTTCTGTTTGTGCAGGGTTTTGCTGCTACAATAAGTATTTGAAAATTGGTTGGTATGCTATTCCCTGATTTCACAGGCTTCTGCTTTAACATACTTTCTCTTTTCTGTCTGACATTGCGAATGGCCTCACTCATTTGTTTCCAAGGAGCATCACTTTTCCCATAAGCAACCATTTTATTTTGCTTTCTGATTTTGGTCTATTATCAGAATTGCATTGCCTTAATGGAAGTTGGATCTTTTCTCATTTTGAAGAAATCTGGAAGAGTTTCAACTCGGACCCCAGCTACTGTGAAATTGTGTATTAATTCATTTCTCAGGATCCTATAAGTTGCAATTTTCTGCTAGCCTGCGTTGGTAACTTAGGAATGAATCCATGCATTCACCAGTTTTTGTTTCCACTTCTTAAATTATGCTCGTTGGATGATTTTTTTCAAACATTGAAGTGTGAATCGAATGCCTGGTGGACTCCATTATAAGAGCTTCAAGCCTCATCAACTCTCTGTGTCACTATTATGTCATCAGCAATAACTCCAGTTGCAAAGAATGAATACTGACCTGATCCTTTCATTCCTTTGTGCAAACTTGAAGCTATAGAGAATTTTTTTCCTGTTGTCCCATTGTTGAGTCTGCTGTGAGCCTTCAGCGCTTCAGAATGAACAATGAACAAAAAAAACAAAGAAAATTACAGTGCAGGTACAGGCCCTTTGGCACTCCAAGCCTGCACCGACCACACTGCCCGACTTAACTCCGGGGACCACATCCCTCTATTCCTATCCTATTCATGCACTTGTCAAGACACCCCTTAAAAGTCACTACTGTATCCACTACTGTATCCACTATCTCCCCTGAGTTCCAGGCACTCACTACTCTCTGTGTAAAAAATCTGCCTTGTACATTTCTTTGAACCTTGCTCTTCACACCTTAAACCTATGCCCCCTATCGTTCTGGAAATGGCGGTGTCAATCCCATGCTTGCCCTAAGCGATGGATCTGCTGCTGCATTAGCAATCTGGCTTCTCAATTCTGGTCCGTACACACACTCCTGTCCGGACTCCACTCCTGTCTCAGATTGCATCTACTACACCTACCTGATTTTTTTCAGATGATTCTTCAAATATTTGGTAAATGAAATTCAACCCAGAAGTGTGATTGATTTATTGGAGACACCAAATAAGGCAAGGGAATATACAGTAAGTGGGAGTATACTGAGTGATATAGAGGAAGTGAGGGATCTTAGAGTTAATGTCCACAGATCCCTAAGGGTAGCAGGACAGGTTGATAAGATTGTTAAAATAGTCTATAGAATCCTTTAATTTATTGGCTTAGGCATACATTATAAGAGCAGGCAAGCCATGTTGGAACTATAAAAAAAAGGACTAGGTCACAGCTTGAGTAGTGTGTGCAGTTAGACCATAAGACCATCAGACATAGAAGCAGAATTTGGCCACTCAGCCCATTGAGTCTGCTCCACCATTCAATCATGGCTCATTGTTTTTCTCATTCCATTCTCCTGACTTTTCCCCGATGCCCTTATTAATCAAGAAGCTATCTATTTCTGTCTTAAAAAGGTTCAATGACCTGCCTCCACAGCCTTCTGTGGCAAAGAGTTTCACAGATTCACCACTCTCTGG
Source organism: Sphyrna mokarran (assembly GCA_024679065.1). Classification (NCBI taxonomy): domain Eukaryota; kingdom Metazoa; phylum Chordata; class Chondrichthyes; order Carcharhiniformes; family Carcharhinidae; genus Sphyrna; species Sphyrna mokarran. Next base: position 47,054,685 of record JAGIQG010000011.1, on the reverse strand, counting down.
TTGAGGAAATTTCTCCTCATCTCTGTTTTAAAAGATCATCCCGTTAGCCTGAGGTTGTGCCGTCTGGGTCTAGTTTTTCCTATTGTGGAAATATCCTCTCCATGTCCACTCTATCCAGGCCTCACAATATCCTGTAAGTTTCAATAAGATCTCTCCCCATTTTTCTAAACTCCAATGGGTACAGACACAGAGTTCTCAACCATTCCTCATACAACAAGCTCTTCATTCCAGTGATCATTCTTGTGAACTTCATCTGGATCTTTTCCAAAGTCAGCACATCCTTTCTTACATCCTTTCTTAGATACGGGACTCAAAACTGCTCACAATGCCCTAAATGGGGTCTAACCAGAGCCTTATAAAGCCTCAGAAGTACATCCCTGCTCTTGTATTCTAGGTTCTGGTCATCTCATCACACAAATGGTTTTATTGCATTAGACAGGGTGCAGAAGAGATTTATGAGAATGTTGCCAGGACTGCAAAATTGCAGCACTATGGAAAGATTGGATAAGCCAGTGTTATTCTCCATGGAATAGAAGAGGCTGAGAGGAGATTTTATTGAGATGTACAAATTTGTGAGAGGCCAGGATGCAGTCATTGGGAAGGGTTTATTTATCTTACTAGAGAGATCAGTGACCAGAGGTACAGATTTAAAGTGATTGATAGAAAAATTAAAGGGTAGAATGGAAAAATCTTTTCATACAAAGGAATTCCTTATCTGAAAGAGTAGCAGAGGCAGAAATCCTAGTCTCTGGGTAAGCACCTGAAATTTAACTTGCAGGGCTACAGACCAAATGCTGGAAAGCGAGATTAGGCTGCCACAGGCCAGGGTCAATGATTCGATTTATCAATATTCTTTTCATCCTTTTGCAAAACATCTGTCATATTTTCATGGAGATTTTCAGGGTCTTTTGCTTGCTGTCTTTTGTTCAGGTCTTGACAGGAGTTCTTTAAGATTTGACTGTTTCCCAAGGAATGCTAGTAGGATTGCAGTTCATAGAAGCCATTATTATTTATTTACCGTTTTGGATATGTCTCAGTAAGTCAACACAAGGTTGGATTTCTTTCCTTTAGAACTCTTACCTAGTCATGTGGTATTGTACCATAGTTACGTCAGCATCGGGTGCTTTTGATGTTAAGCCTTTATTCTACAGAAGGAGGTACCAGTACAATGGGTATAGGCTCAGCTGTCTCAACTTGATTGATCACTAGTACCCCAGGAGGCTCAAGTTTTGATTGTAGGTTGTTGTTGGCATCTATAGCGTCCTGGAACAAGAACACCTTCCAAGAGGGCCAGACCAAGAGTACAAAGTGGGCAAACTATTGTAATGCTGAATAACGTTGAGGTGTCTGGACAGACCTGAGATATTATGCCTTGCACAACATTGTGCAGCTGTGAAGAGGAGAAGGAAAATAATGACTGCTCTGCATCTTTGGAGGAAGAACCTGATATGTCCAGGGTGCCTTTAACTAGACAGGCCACAATGAACTCAGATAGCACTTTTCAGATAACCTCAGTACATAAAACCATGTAGCCACATTCAGCCACAAGGTTCAATCTACTTCCAAGCCCCACCTCACCCCAAGCCCTTCCCATGATCAATTATTCCTCCATTTCAGCCTTTCCAAGTTGCTGCCACTACAGTTAAGCCCTAGCCAAAGCTACCTCCTCCTGGCCACCTCTAGCTTCTGCCTGATCACTCAAGCTCCCAACCCAATCAGGCCATTTTCAGTTGTCATCCCTTTCCAAATGTGCCCCCTCACAATTGCTACCCCTTTCTGTCCCCTTTCATTGCTTAAGAGAGCTGAAGATAACAGTGACCTATATCATCTCCTTCTCTTCACTACTAGTGAGTTGTCTGGGGATTAGGTGTCCACAGCTCACCAGTGATGATGATGATGAGACCCTGTACCTGATGTCCTTTGGGCTTCACCATTCAGCTGCAGAAATTGTTCTTTGCCCTCGCCCTTCTCATGCACCCAAAATATATTCAGTTTTCAATGCAATATTATTAGTTCAATATTATTTAAATACAACTGCATACAAATGTGCAGTTATATTGTTCTTCCCTAGACTGAGGGTGGGAAATGGTAAAGACAAAAGACATAATGAAGAAGGCTTTCAAAGGCCAGGAAAGAGGTAGCAGGTTTGTGTGCTTTAAGAAGAGAATTCCAGACTACAGGAGCATTTTGACTGAAAGATCAGCCTTTGATGATACAGCTGCACCCTCGTTATAGTGTAAATCCATATTTATAGCAGCTAGAAACATTCCTTTTCATGACTCTTTTCAATTTCTGGTTCATTACAGGTAAAATGCTTTGGTAATAGTGAAGCAAACATTCAGCTACCATTGAAAATTGATGTAAGGAATTTTCGTGATCAATTCTTCTGCCATAACTTGATTTCTTAATTTAACTTAAAAGACAAAGGTCTCAAAATGTTTGTGATCAGAAAAGACAGCAAGTAAAATTTATGACACAGGCCAAACATTGGGAAGAATCTTGAGCTGGAAGAATTCTATCCCATTTACAATTTGGTGTTAAATTTGGAGTGATAAGGGTTTGGTAGGAACTTACATTTCCATTGTGCCTTCAGTAGGTCCAAGTGGAAGTCTATCATCCTGGAAGCCTTTAAGGCCACAAATATTAGCTCAAGGTAATGGCTTTGCTGAGAATACATACTTTCTTGGTCTATGTTTTCTACAGTTCAGACAGCATGGGGCCACCTCCAGCACAGAAACTAAGGAACTTATTTAGGAGTTTAAACTAGGTGCTGCTGAAACATCGTAGCATGATGCACACTTTCCTGTCACGTCTATGACTGTGACCATGTGATTTGGGATGATTCTCTGGTTTTGGATCAGGAAGACTGAGGTTTCTACTCCACTGACTTTGCATTGGCAGGGCAGATTCACAATAAGTTTAAGATCAAAGGTATGTCATTCGCTCTCATTCCTCATATCCTCATTATCCAAGGATTGCTCTATGGTACCATGATATCACAATAGGCTAAGTAGAAGTGCCAAGCTCTAAGAATTGCCTCAGTTGGCACCGAGATCAAACCCATGATCTAAATTGTCTTACCAGGATAACTTTTAAAAATCACTTTGGATTAAATGAAGCTCAATATTGCATGTTAGGTTGCAGAGATCTGATTAGCCAATTGTGAAAGTTTCCAGATCTTATCCATCCTACTGGGCTATTAAATTTGACTTTCTGATTCCTAGCTTGGAAGTAACAGGAAAATAGTATTGAACTGGTTTTATTTTTCCTTTTGTTTAAAGGGTTGGGGAAGGTTCATTATTACATTATTTGTGCATAATGTAAGGAAAACTTCAGCTTAAGTAATGGGATATCACTGAATTGCAATCCTATTCTCATATTTTAATATTGTTGTTAATGACAATTACAAACCAAAGCAGCTTCTTGTGTTTTAAACATTCTCTTTATCCCATCAGCTGCTAGTTTCTCTAATATTTCAGAATTTTACTAGCTTCAGCTTTCAGCTCTGTATCTGTGGGTAAGAACTCTCTGGTCCCTTATGTCAATAATCTTTTATCTATTACTGTGCAAACAGTAATTCCAATACCTCTTTTGTGCTGAGCCTCACAACTATAATCTAGGGTTGAACATTTGGAAGCATTTGGTGAATCCAACCAACTAATACACCAGAGTAGTAACCAAAAGTAAGTCCCCCCCTAGAAGAAAACTCAAGCAGCACAGGATGGCATGATGGCACAGTGGTTAGCACTGCTGCCTCACTGCTCTAGGCACCTGAGTTCAATTCCCAACTTGGATTATTGTCTGTGTGGAGTCTGCACATTCTCCCTGTATCTGCATGGGTTTCCTCTGTGTGCTTCAGTTTCTTCTCACACTCTGAAAGACGTGCTGGTTAGGTGTATTGGTTATGCTAAATTTCCTCCGGTATACCCAAACAGGCACTGGAGTGTGGTGATTCGGGAATTTTCACAGTAACTTCATTGCATTGTTAATAATAAACCTATTTTTGACACTAATAAATAAATTAAACTATTTTACCTTTGGTTGTGAACTGTCCTGGTGGCAGCTTTTTACCAAATGTAAAGTGGCAAAGCAGAAGTTGCTGCTCAGCGTCTGAGAGAGAATGTTGTCCCCTAAAAGATTTCAAAAATTTAATTATTAAAGATGAGCACGAGGTTGCTTATTATCTATTTGTTTGCTACTCAGCAATTCATTTGGGTCTTGAATTAATGAAAATAAAACAATTTAATTGCAATCCTACTCTCATTTTTATACTGTCATTGGTGACAACTGCAAACCAAAGCACCTTCTTATGTTTTAAATGTTCCTTTTATCCTCATCAGAGTCTAGTTTCTATAGTATTTCAGAATTTTAGTCGTAATATTTATATCCCCTTTAGACTTGCTCTTTGATATTAGATCAGCAACCTTTGGCCTTGTTCTAACAGCATCATTACTTATATGGGGCATTAAAGTGGCTGAATCCCATGGGCAGTATGTTTAAAATGTAGGCTTGGTGCCAGCAATGGAAAATAGCAAGTGCAGCATTCAGCCATTTCCCCAGGTAATAAGCACTTACCGTTCACTCACTGGAAAATCTAAGCTATTAATTCTCTGAAAAATCTAACAGAAATACAGTTACTATTAATAATTTAATAAATGCTCCATCTGTCAGAATTGTGAATCGTTGTAATAATGCAACAATACCCGTGTCATTTATTAGCCAGTAGCAATGGCTTGAAGCTTTTTCCTACCTTTCACGTCATTGTGAATGATGCTGCCTTGGTGCAAATAGTTCAGGGCATCTAGAATCATTTTGAAGTACTTCATGGCTACTTTGTGGAAGAGGCAATGCTTCCTACTTATTAGTTCGCTTAATATTCCACCTATACAGAAAGCAGGGCAAATAAGTTTTCAATTTAAAATGTAAAGAAAACAATAAGTAAGCTATTGGAGATGAAGTCAGGTTTTCTCTTTTGCTTAAATGGCACACCCAACAAGTTCCAGTTGACATTAAGACTTGTGTGCAAGTGTCAGGAATATCGACTATATTCAAATGCTCCAGGTATATCACAATGCCCAGGTGAATTGGGCCTGACATTAGCAAGTGATGGTTAACTTGGGAAGGTGATACTTTATGCAGGTAAGGGGAATGTTGAACATACATTTACCCATTTAGGGAAAAACATCGAAGCAGGAGATCTGGATGTTTTAATGCATTGATCTGTTGTGAACAGTGCTGTTACCAAGTGAACAGAAATAGGATACAATTGCAGAAGAAATTGGCCATAAGGCAAAGCATATTTTGGTCTTGTACAAGGCCTTGGTCATGAAAACATTGAGAATTTTATTTTTTTGACCCATTCACTTCAAAGTTTTGACTCCACAATATATATCTGACTTGAAGAGCAAGTTCCTCACCCAAAGGTCAGTCAGATTAACAGGCTTGGTTGCCCATCAGGCAAGGGAGTAGCAAGGATGCAAGTCCAATCAAGCCTCGAGTGTAGGTGCAACATTGAGACGTGGGCGAGGGATTCAATCCCTCCCCTTGGCGATCCAATGATTGGAAAGTCTGATCCTTAACACTGGAAGAAGAGACTGGGGGGTGATGATGGTGGAGAGTATTTCTCAGGGGTTCCAACACAGCATGGGAAGGGTTTGATGTTGGGGTGAAAGATAAATATCAATCCCAGGATGGTGTGGGGAATATTTTTAATACCATGCTGTTATCTTACAGGTTGGATTGCCTAAACCCCCATTCTTGTTGGTGGTTGGGATTCTCAGGTGCCACTGAAAATGAATGGAGTTTTAACTAAAACAGCAAATTTTCTGTTCTCAGTTGCGGCAGGGTGGGTACAGAAAAGGTCAGAGAATCCCACCTAATATCTCTTTAAATATTAATTTTTTGGCTCCATACTATATTTTTAAAAGAATTTTACTTCACAGAAGAATAAATATGAGCCCTTATAGATCTGAGATTATTACCAAATGCAATACTTCTATTGCAGAGAAATTCTGAAGGGGATAATATTGTTCACTATCGTATTTTGCCAGTCAATTGAAAGCAATTGAACTTGAACTCCATATTACCAAGAGAAAAGAGATCAGTTTTCAGTGGGAGCTGCTATAGAAGTTGCAGTTATTACAAATTCATGCCAGTTTCTAAATATGATCACCACAACTTATTCTTAGGACATACGGAATTTTATTCAACATTTTTCAAATAATAACTCGAACATGCATGCCACAAGAAGTTGAAGAACTAAGATTGGTTTTCTTATATTTGTGAATTCAAAGCTTTCCTTTGAAATCAATGCAACTGTTTTCAATTAACTAATGAGAACAAATGGATATTTGAGTCATTGTTAACTTAGTAAATGATGAATACTAGAGCCAGACATGATTTCTTTTTGCCTTATTTGTGTGTGTCATAAATGCTAGTTACAAGATTTAAGCATGTAAATGTTGAAAATTCCAATATGAAAACAAAAATAAACTTCCAGCATTTGGTAGCATTTATATCCATTACTTGTCAGCGATATCAGTTTGCCTCAATAAAAATAATTTCAAATATTTCAGCATGGATTATTTGGCATGTAATATTCACTGAAACCTCTTTGTCTGACAGTTAGGTGTTCTATCTCACACCCACTCATGTATGCACCGAACAAAATACTATGGCACAAATTTGAGAAATGTTGGAAATAAAGTATCTTTAATAAATTAGAATTTGACTTTTTTTGCACATGGCAAGTTTCAAGGTTGTAAGTAGTTCCAATTAGCAGTTCCCATTCATCAGTTCCATGAAGAATGTAACAAATTCTCCATGTAGAACAGCTCCAAACAACTGACCAATATTCACTGCCTTCAGAATTGCCCAGATCTCCAATTCTTGACTATAATGTTTCTTTAGAATCTAAAATTGAATAAAGAGATGGTCAGATAGGAACAAATGAGAAAATACAATTAAATGCCTTCTTGTATTGCATAAAAAGTTAATTACAACTAATTTTCATTAAAATTATCTAGAGCACTAAAACTCAGTTTTAAACAATTAACAATAGAATGGAAGCTTCTAAAGCTTGGCCCTTTGAAATAAAGCAGTGTTCAAATATCTCTCCTCTCTTCCCTATTCACAGTAATCCAGGTGCTCAGTTCAATGTACAAAATTGACTGCTGGAATCTATCAATGTTTCTCATTTCAGAAAAATGGTTCAAGCCACACTCATGATTTCCCCGACTGTCCCAAAATAAATTAATTTCAATGAATTTAGAGGCAGAATTACACCAAATCACATTACATGCAAGGTGTGGGATGTTTTATCTTTTGATCATTTTTATTTCACTCACACTCATTGCCCTTTTTTTGCTCATGTGCTATGTTACAATAAGGTGGACGTGTGTGTCTCTGATGGTGAGCTCTCTCTCTGCACTGTCAGAGGAGGAACAAAGGAACAGATACCTGTAGGGAGGAAGACAAAGGGAGGTGGAACCTGCACGAGTCATGCACCCCCTAGTGGCTTGTCAAAGAGAGTGTGAGAGAAATGGAATCAGCCTCTTCAGTAGACAAAGGAACATACATAAAAAGCAAATCCAATTTATTTTAAGGGAGAAATTATTTATTTTGCATCCTTACAAAAATAAATTTCAAGAAATAAATCTTTCACATAATTTTATCAAAGCAGGATAAATGTACAACAATGCAGAACAACACAAAATTACAGCTTGTCCTAAATTCTGCCGTGCCTGTTTTCTCTTATGACCTGTTCTAACCATCATAGAACTCTGCAGGCTTAGCTTACATTTTTCTGAAAAGTCCTTAGAACATTACCTTTTAAGTAATTTTGAAATTTCAACTTACCTCTTTGTGAATCTTCTAAGTATACGTATATTGGAATAATAAAAATATAGTATATAAGAATTTCTGGTATCACAATGCACTTTGCTGCTCTTATTTTAACTGTACACCAGCCTAGTTGTTGTAGAACTAGACTAATCATGAAAAAGTGGGTGAGTTTATAAATCTAGTAATTTGTAGACTTAGCATCGGCAAATAATAAAACTGTTAAATTGTCATAAAAATCACAATGATTCAAGAAAGTAAACCTGACACTCATAATTATAGTTTATTTATTAGTGTCACAGTTAGCCTTACATTAACACTGCAATGAAGTTATTGTGAAAATCCCCCAGCTACCACACTCCAGCATCTATTCAGCGACACTGAGAGAGGATTTAGCATGGCCAATGTACCTAAATAGCATGTCCTTCAGATTGCAGGAGGAAACCTGAGCACTAGGAGGAAACCCAAGCAGACCATGTAGAGAGCATACAAACTCTACATAAACAGTGACCCAAACTAAGAATCGAACTTGGTTCCTGGGTGCTGTGAGGCAGCAGTGATAACCACTGTGCCACTACGTTAATTGGTTTGATTAACACATGATCCTCATCCAAACTATGTGACTGTCTGCTGGGGAAGGATAGATTTATAAGTGTCCCGATCTCACATGCCTGCTCTCGCTAGCTGCCAATTTGGATCTTTAGATGTGCAGGACACAAGACAGTATCTTGTCTTGCATATGTAAAATTAACCATGTGGAAACCAATAGCAAACAATAAAACCTCATGATTTTTATTAGGTCATGGATCACAACATAGCTTTACTTGGCAGTTTGTTAATATTCTCATTAGTTATTGAAATGACTTTCAAAAAGTGCTCATTCCCCCATGAATGATTCCATTAAGGGACTGCAGCAATGATAATAGATATTGACTTTGGGTCTTTTCCCTGTTGCAGAGGTAAGATTTCAACTATGAAGTAAAACCAATTAGCATTTGACTGCCCCTTTTTGATGCTCTGGAGAGGCGCTGGGCAGATGACCATCTTCTGATATTTCTCTACGTGTTTCAAGAGGATGAGGCTAGGGTTGGAGGCTGAAAATATTCCTCCTTCACTGAGCCTGTAATGCAATGAGGCAGGAGGGACATTCCTGGGAGAAATTTTGAATCAATGGAGGCTCAGAGTAAAATGAATTCCATTGTGCTGTTTGAAAGCCACAATCTGCAGATTGCATTGGTTCTCCAGAAGTAGATAGCATTCCTCATTGATATCATTGAAAGAACACGCATGGACCTAGCAGGTAACAGCTAACCTTGCTCTCTATCACCAGAGAATTGATTTAGTCTGTGTAATGCAGCTTTTGAGGACACACAATGGAGGGAATTTTCCCATCCTGCCCACCATGGGAATCGTAGCAGGCAAGGGGGAGGGGGTGGACCACGCAAAAATCTGTTGACCTCGGGCAGGATTGTCCGGAAAATCCCACCCCATATGTATTCATATTCCCCCTCGGAGATCCCTGATCCTTTTTCTCTTCTGTGAACATTCCACAGCTATCAAGCTCAGGAATACTACTCATTTATGATGCTATGATTATATGATTCTATTTTAAAAAAGTGTTTATACAGTTACATGGGTAAGATGAGTATAGAGGGATATGAGCCAAACACAGGCAATTGGGATTGACTGAGTGATTAAAAACAAAGGTGTGGCATGGACAAGTTGGGCCAAAGGATCTGTTTCCATGCTGTAAACTTCTATGATGCTCTGTAACTCTATTTCAGCTTTAATACATTTTCAATAATGAAAATACAAAATTTGTCAATTTTGATAATACAACTTTCATTTACAGATGCAATATCTGTTAGCCTGTGCAATAAAATAATTGTTTTAAGCTTATAAGCTGCAATATGAACTATACAGTTTTCACTTTATAATATTTTCAATGTAAAAAAAGTGTCGCTCATCATTTTGTAAATGAAATCTTCTGCACTCAACTCAAGAAAGTGTAAAGCTGAGTCACAGAACAGAATAAGATAAATTTAATTAAATCATAATTTTTAAGGACATTTTCTATGAGTAAAATGCCATACAAAACAAATTATGACTGAAAGTCAAATAATAAACTATTGATCTCAGAGACAGTGAATATGGCTGTACACAGGAATTCAATCCTGTAATAGAGTAGCTTTTCCAGTACATCCCAAGAACTCTAGCAAATCATAATTTTTTTTATTGCATTTGAAGTTAAATTTATTTCACAAATAAGAAATCCTTTTATTCATTTAGGCAGACGAAAGGCAGTAAAATAGTAGAAGCTATTGCCTACTAAGATCAATTAACAAGTAATGATGAAAACCTTTTGCACCCAATGGTTCACAGTCACTAACGTTTAATATTTCAGTCTAATGGTGTAATAAATCCATGTACCGTGGAATCTTTTATAGCTAAATCATACTTTCCATAATAATAGTTCCAGTATTTCAGGAACTCACTGATACATTGAGATCTGTACCGGTGATGTACATCTCCAAAATATTGTAATCCTGAGAACCTGATTTACTTGAAGCTTTTGAGCTTGAGGATATTGGACTTGCCTTGCAAAAAAAATGTTTGCAATAATTCATTTAACTTTAAAAAGTTTGTCAGCAATGGTGAAGTTAGAATTGGAATTAGAACTATTTCCGTAAAGGGCTAAAATTATTCAGGTTAAAATTGTACATCTCAACCTTACATTCTCTGTAGCTACAGCAAATGTAATAGAAGTTTAATATGCTTTTGTCAATTATCTTATGAATTAATGAAAAAGGTGCCAAACTTCTCTAATCTCTTTCGAAATGATTGAGACCAAGATCCCTCCTTCAATACCAAACAAATAACAAACTTGTATTTATATAAAACCTTTCGAGTTCTCCTGTTATCCCATTAGAGAATTCCTATATCTGATGGAGCTTAGAAGAGTCAGAGAAGAATCAGAGACAATTTGGTTGAAAGAGATAAGACCGAGAGGGAACTTGACAATGTGGATGTGGAGAGATTGTTTCCTCTTGTGAGAGAATCTAGAACTAGGGGCCAACTGTTTAAAATGAGGGGTTGTTTATTTAAAATGGAGATGAGGCTAATTTTTTTCACTCAGAAGGTCATGAGTTGTTGGAACTCAGTTCCTGAAAAGGCAGTAGAAGTAGAGTTTTTGAATGTTTTTAAAGCAGAAATGGATAGATTCTTGGTAAACAAGATAGTGATAAATTATCGGTGGGTAGATGGGATGTAGATTTGAGGTTACTATCTGGTCAGTCATAATCTTATTATTTGGCTGAGCAGGTTCAAGGGCAAAAGCCTCCTGCCCATAAAAGAATAAGAATAAGAATAAGAAATGTAGAAGAAGATAGGAGCAGAAGGAGGCCATTTAGCGCTTCAAGCCTGCTCTGCCATGCATTAAGATCATGGCAGATCATTCAATTCAAAATCTAATCCTGCTTTTTGTCCATAACCTTTGACCCCATTTGCCCCAAGAGCTACATCCAGCTGACTCTTGAATACATGCTCCTTGTTCACATGTCTCTCAGTATTGGTGTAAAACCTGATCCATGGTCTTCAATACAGAGACAGCAATGCTAATACTAACTACAGCTGACATTGCAGAGTAAAGGGCTGAATACAAGAATTGCAGTCTCGACGTTGTATGCAGGCAGTGTCCACTATTTATATTAGCAGTCACAAACCAAACCTTATTAGACAAAGGAAACAACATGCTTTGTCAATGCTCATGATTTTGCACAATTAGTTTAATGTAAATGATTAATGTTAAGGTTAATTGTACATATGCAACAAGGCAAAGATCAATAAATTACTCGTTATTATAGCTGTTGACAACGTTCAAAGGACTGACGGTAACAGTTTTACAAAATCAACCCACTTTTGTGCACCTCAGCTTTATTACCTTCTTTGCATCACATTTAAGCTTTTTCTTCTTATCATAAACAACAGTGACTTCACCAAATTTTCCACTTCCGAAAGGGCAAATGTGTTGCCAGCCTTTTCCCCCACTGTAAGAATCATATGCCTGAGGCTGTCTCTGAAAAAGCACAAGTAAAGGAAATTAAAAAGTCAATTGCAGAACTCAGTGAACCACAAAACCATATTGAGCAGCCAATGACATTCTGCTTCTTCTAAAAAAAGCAGGAATAAAAAAGTAATTTCTTCATTCTCAGTTTGGAGTCCAGCTCAGTGGAATACTGTTTTGACAGGGGACTTAACTCAGGGAATTTCAGAGATCAACCTGGGGACTTGGCTGGAGATCATTCAAGAAATCAAAGCAGGGGGAAGAGAACATTCGTTGCAATCTAATCAAATAAAAGCACCGTCTGAAAAACAGCCATAGTGATATCCCAACCATGGAGCAACTGACTGCTGAGAACCTGTTTCCAGATAGCAGTCTAGAAAGTAGAGGCTTGAGAGGAAACTCAGCCTTATAGGGTAAGTAACCTGTATCCTGTAGGAAGTACTAGATGCTTCTTGTGGCCTGGAAGACAACATTTGCAGGAAATGTCACCAACTAGAGCAGCTGGAACTGCAGATTTTGGATATTAGGCTGAGGCAAGAGTCATTGTGGGCATCGAGGAAGCCAGGCCCTCAGTGGATAGAAGGCTTTTGGAGGTGGTTAACCTGCAACTTGAAAACGCACAGGCAGAGAGGCACTGAGTAACTGCCCCAAAATAAAAGGGGGGAGTCAGGTAGGCGGGGCATATGTTCCATAAGAGCATCACTATCTCCAACTGTTATTCAATTCTGAACCATGGAGTTGATTCATTTGGGTAGTGCAGCCACAGACAAATCCATGTTTGGGTATTGTTTTCTTTGTTCCTGAGTCTCCTTGACTTTTTTTTGGTTTTATTGAGCTGGACCTTTGGGACTATTCCTTACTATGGTTGCATTGTGCCATGCAGAATGGATTAGTTTTGCATGCAGACTTCTGATTGTCTGATGCTTTGGATGGCTCTTTCCAAAGTCAGATTCTCTTTAGATTGGAGTATATCTGAAAGAGTATTAATTAAGAAGTTCTTCCTCATCTCAGTCCTGAAAAGCTCATCCCTTATTCTTAGAAATATGAGAACTGGGAGTCACAGTCTCAGAATAAAGAGTTAAGAGTTAAGAATAAAGAGTCCAGGACTGGGATGAGAAGAACTTCCTCACTCAGAGAGTTGTGGAATTCTCTACCACAGAGATCTATTGAGGCCAGTTTGTTAGATATGTTCAAGATGGACATGGCCCTAGTGGCTAGAGGGATCAGGGGTATACAGAGAAAACTGGAGTGGGATACAAAAAGTGCATGATCAGCCATAATCATATTGAATGATGGTACAAGCTCAAAGGACCGAATGGCCTTTTCCTGCATCTATTTTCTATGTTTCTATGTATCATTGGTCCACTCCCATGATTCAGCTTTTTATGAGCTGTGATTTAAGATCACCACAGTCAGATCTTTCAGCCAAATTGTATAATTCACTTATTAAAGAGTCTATGTGTTCTCCAGGCTTTTGGGCTGTCTTGTTAAATTCTGCTTGCTCCAAAATTTTATTATTTCTTTTGTGTCAAAGAACTTTATAACCCTCTTGAAGTTATTGGAAGATTTATTTGCTCAGTGTCTGACAATTATGTTGTCAGCTACTGAATTTACTGAATATAATAGTGTATCCACTTATTCAGTTTGTTTCTTATTCATGCCTGATGCTATTATATATCTTAAAGATCTTCTTTTCCATAATACTCATTGTTGTGCCTGGTCTGATCCTTCCAAGTACTGATTTATTCTCCATGGCTGTTTTCAGCCAGAGTCGAGTTTAACCTTTAGAAAAATGGCATCGCAGTAATCATTTTCTTTCTGCACTTGTCAGGATTTAGCAGGTTCCTTTCATGGTTACAGAACTGTTTTAAACTTCACAGAAAATCTTTCGAATAGATTGTTTTGTCCAACTAGTTTCTTTCCTGAGCTTGGAAAATTGACTTGAATTCGATTTTTCACTTTGACCTTTCATTATATTTTTTTTCATTCACACACAATCATCATGTGTAATGGTGCTGCCTCAGTCTAAGCTTCAGTGTTCTTTGAGCTTCTGTTATTAAACTGTTAGTCTGTCACAGTATTGTGCCAAATTTAAAAGTTTTATATCGTTGCAGCTTTACAGAATCTTAGTTGGGCCACACTTGGAATGTAGTGTTCAATTCTAGTTGTCACATTATCAGAAGGATGTGGGGCTCTGGAGAGGGTACAGAAAAGATTTACCAGGATGTTCCCTGATATGGAGGGTATTAGGTAGGAGGAGATGTTGGAGAAACTTGGTTTGTTCTCACTGGAATGACAGAGGTTGAGGGGAGACCTGATAGAAGTCTACAAGATTATGAGGGGCATGGATAGAATAGATAGTCAGAAGTCTTTCCCCAGAATAGAAGAGATAATTACTAAGGGGCATAGGTTTAAGATGCGAGAGGCAAGGCTTAAGGGAGATGTATGAGGCAAGTTTTTTTTTATTACATACAGAGGGTGGTGGGTACCTGGAACTCGCTGCCCGGGGATGTAGTGGAAACAGATATAACAGTGTCTTTTAAAGGGGCACCTTAACAAATAATGAATAACATGGGAAGAGAAAGATAAGGTCACAGAAGGGTAAGAGGTTTCAGTTCAGTCGTGCAGCATGGACAGTGCAGGCTTGGAGGGCTGAAGGGCCTGTTCTTGTTCTGTAATTTTCTTTGTTCTTTATTACAGGCTACAGTTTTGTCTTCATTGACCTGCTGCCACCATGTTATAAAATTGTATGCTGTCTCATGAAGTAGTCTTGAATGGTTGAACAGCAACTGTTGATAATACATTATATACAGGATATAATACTGACTAGATGAAATCTTCATGACACCTTTTACCAGACTCATTACTGCAATCTATTACTGTGTCTCTCTGCACCATAATTTGGGTGGTACTGTTTTCCCAATCTGACATTAACCCTTACACCCAATTACTACAGACACATGCTGTATGGATATTTAGACAATAGACTTGTTAAGCCTTAATACAATAGTATCATTCAACAAATGTCACACTTAATATTTTTAGTCATCCATGCATTCCTTGCTTCCTTACCAGATGTCACAAACACCCCCAGTCCCATAATATTTTTATTGGCTGATCCTCAGCTTTGACTATGAGTATTGGTGAATCTTGGCGCTGAACAAAAGAGTGCAAGATGAAAGAGACAATAGCAGGTTCACATTAGGGTAAGCCTTTATTGCACAATTAGGGTACAGGCATCAATGTCACAGGAAGCAATATATATGAGATTATCCCAAGCCTCCCTTGATTTAATTTATTATTGTCATATGTATCAGTATACAGTGAAAAGTATTGTCTGTGTAGCACACAAAAAAACAAAACATACCATCCAGAAGGAAGGAAAGAGGAGAGTGAAGAATATAATGCTACAGTCACAGCTAGGGTGTAGAGAAAAATTAACAATGCAAGCTGGGTCCATTCAAAAGTCTGATGGCAGCAGGGAAGTAGTTCTTGAGCCAGTTGGTACATGACTCAGACTTTTGTATCTTTTTCCAATGGAAGAAGTGGAAGAGAGTAGGTCTGAGGTGAGTGGGTTCTTTGATTATGCTGGCTGCTTTCCTGAGGCAGTGGAACGTGTAGACAGTGTCAATGGATGAGAGGCTGGTTTGAGTGATGGCCTGGGCTTCATTCACAACTCTTTGATATACCATTAGAAAGCATTCTTTCTGGTTGTATCTGTAGAAGTTGGTGGGAGTTGTACTGGACATGCCAAATTTACTTCAATCCTCATTGATGTAGACGAGGATATGCCCTCCACTTTGCTTCTTAAGTCGATGACTTTCTACTTCATTTTATTGATATTGAGGCAGAGATTATTGTTGTCACATCAGTTCACCAAATTCTTTATTTCATTCCTGCACTGTTTGAGATCTGACCCACAACAGTGGTATCATCAGCAAACTTGAAAATTGAGATGGACGGGACTAAAAGAGAAAACACTAGAAAATCTCAGTAGATCTGGCAGCATCTGTAAGGAGAGAAAAAAAAGCTGATGTTTCAAGTCCAGATGACCCTTTGTCAAAGAATTGGAGGGGAATTTAGCCGTACAGTCAGGTACATAAGGAGTATAGTAAGGGGGCGTGAGGAGACTGACTTTGAGGATGATCGTTGAGGAAGTGTTGTTGACTATCCTTACTGACTGGAATCTATGCGTTAGGAAGTCTAAGATCCAGTTGCACAAGTAGGAGTCGGAGTCCCAGGCCAAGAAGTTTAGAGATGAGCCTTATTGGAATAATGATGTTAAAAGGTTGAGCTGTAATCTGTGAATAGGAGCTTAACATGGGTTTCCAAAATTGAGTGTAGGGGCAGGGAGATGGCATCTGCTGTGGACTTGTTTCTTCAATAGCTGAACTGTAGTGAATCCAGGCAGTCTGGGAGGCAGGAACTGATTCGTACCATGACTAACCTTTCGAAGCATTTCATAATGATGATTGTCAGAGCCCCCAGGTGATAGTCATTTAGGCACACTTCCTGGCTTTTCTTTGGGTACCAAGATGATGATCATCTTCTTGAAGCAGGCGGGGACCTCAGGTTGGTATAAAGGGAGGTTGAAGATATTTGTGAATACACCTGCCAGGTTCCCCATCTAGCCAGTTGCTTTCTGTAGGTTGACTTTTGAGAAGGCTGCTCTGACATTGATAATGGTGACCTTAGATATAGGTTTGTTCAAGGCTTCCAGGATGGAGGACGTGTTCTTGTGACCTTTTGCTCAAAGTGTGCGTAGAATGCATTGAGCTCATCAAGGAGGGGTGCTTTGAAGCTGATGATTTTACATACCTTCATCTTGCAGACCTTGCTATAATCAACAGGAGTCCGTGCAGCTAGCCTGGGATTCTAGCTTGGTTTGGTACTGTCTTTTGGCATCTTTGATGGATCTCTGAAGATCATATCTGCCTTTCTTGTATGGATTAGTGCTGTCTGATTTGAATGCCTCAGAACTAGACTTCAACAAGCACTGGATGTGCCTGGTCATCCATGGTTTCCAGTTGGGAAATACATGTATTTGCTTCTTTGACACCAGTCTTCTACACACTTACTAATACATTCAGTTATTGTAGTAGTATACTCATTCAGGCTGATCACAGAAGTTTTAAATACTGACCAATCAACAAACTCTAAGCAGTCCTGTAAGTGATTATCCAATTCCTCAGACCAACATTTGCATGTAAGCCAGGAGCAGTAGCACCATGTGTAATTTACAGAAGTGTGGACAGGCAATAGAGCGGTAGGCATGTTTGATATTTGTGAGCAGCAGTCTAAAATGTTTGGGCCCGTGTTGAAACAGGAAACATGTTGGTGGTATCTTGGTAGATCACTCATGATCTTGGCCTGATTGAAGTCCTCAGCCACAATGAACAAATCCTCAGGATGTGCACCTTGTGTGTTTCTCAATGTCTCTCACCTCTGCTCCAAGAGGTTCCTCATTCTCAGCCATCAACTCAGCATTCTTTATGCCAGCAGATGTATGCCAATCAGTGAGTTCCTCTTTAGACAAAGTGCCCACCCCTCCACTTCTGCAGGTCCACATTGTATATAATATAACAGCAGACCACCACAATATGTCAAATCCTCACTGCACCCTCAGCTATGGCAGGTATACCTCTCCAATGCCTCCAGTGAGATTGTTCCTCACACGTGTGAGGAACAATGTCTCCAGTGAGTAGTCCTTTGTCCCTGAGAATCCAACACCAACGCCAATGGGGGGCTTGGAAAACCTGTACGTCAACACTATCAAAGTATGTAGGCATCATGATGATTGCTTTCCAGGAGGTGTGCACACATCTGAAGGATCCACATTTGGTGATCACAGACAAGTTGAACATTGTAATTGTGAATCGTGAGCAAAATGGAATGGTGCAGTTTTAACATATCTTTCAGGAGGATATTACAGCTCATTTAAGACTAAATCTCAGAAAAGCATTGAAGAGTCATACAGACTCAAAACATTAAGTCTGTTTCTCTCTCCATAGATGCTTCCAGACCTGTTAAGTTTTCCAGCATTTTTCTGCTTTTATCACGGATGAGAAAGCTGGCAATATTGATGCAAAGAAGATGTAATGAGATTTGGTTGAGAGGATGGGTGAGATCAATCAATGGACATTTGGAGGCTGGCATGTATGGGGGTGGAAAGAGAAGCCATTGTTAGAGAAGTTCTGGCTACAATCAAACAAATAAAACTGGGACCAAGTGAGGGAAATCTCACTGAACTGAATTGTAATGAAAACAAATTAGAGGAAGAATATATTGGTGGGACCGCATCAAAAGTTGCAAGAAGATCAAGGCCAGATATGCACTTCAGTCACAGGCACACATCATTGTGACTTGGCTAGAAGCTATGTCAATGCTGTGGAAGAACCTGCCAGACTTGTTGAGTCAAATGACCTCCTTCCATGCTGTACTGCACTATCTGCAGTGCATGGCACTCTGTGTGAAAGGATGATTCTTGATACTAAATAACAATGATTAAATCTTTAAAAAATGTCAAATGGACTGCCTTTCATTGTCTTGAGTCATAGGATTAATTTAGCTGCCCAAACTTTTGCTGTTCAAAACTGGATTTGCAGGAAGGATGGGCCTTTGTGTCAATAACATATTCAGAACAAAGGGACGTTGGAGAGAGCCTGGTTATTCGCAAGGACTGAGGAATTGGGAGTTTTTTCTTCAGGAGAGGAGTTTTGAATGACAACTTCAGCCTGCATAAGGACCAGGAAAGGAAATGGGGTGGAGGAAGTATAGAGGAAGCGAGGCAAATAGAATGCACAAGTCAAGAAGTTACTCAAAATCACCTAGAATATGTATTCAATTCTGGACAACGCACTTCAGGGAGAATGTGAAGATTGAGAGGCTATAGGTAAGATTTACTCGGATGGCTCCAAGAATGAGGAATTGCAGCTACAAAATCTGGACTTGTTTTTCTTGGAGCAGAAAATGTTAAGAGAAGATTTGATGGATGCATCTAAAATCATGAAGGGTTTAGGTCGAGAAAATAAAGAGAAACTATTTCCAATAGCTGAAGTGTCAAGACTAGAGGACACAAATTTAAGTGATTGCAAAAAGCATATTCTTCCTTATGTTGCCTATGAATGGTTAGTATGCTCTGCCTGACTAGGTGGTGCAAACAGGCACAATAGAAATTTTCAAAAGGAATTGGTTAAGTCTTTAGAAGGAGAAAAAGTACAGGAATATGGGGAGTAGGCCTAACTGGATTGCTCTTTGGTAAAACCTGCCCAGGCTCAATGAATCAAATGACCTCCTTTTATGCCACACTGTTCTATCTATTTTTTAGATTCTGTGGTGCATGGCTCTCCTTGTGTGGAAGGCTAGTTCTTGATTCTAAATTACAAAGGTTAGATCAATGAAATGCCTTTCATTGTCCCCTGAGCCATAGGATATGATATGAATAATTCAGCTGCTCAAACAAAATTTGGAAAGACTTCGAGTAGAGCATGAAAATGAATATGATACAATGTGTTTTGATGGGCTGATTGAACAATCATTGCCATTATTTATATAAAATTTAACATAATATAATCAGATGTAATAAAAGATGTATTGTGAGCAAAGGAATTGAAATTCCAGAACAAAGCAAAGGTCAAACTTGCTTAAATTCAACAATTTAATCTTGCCAAATGTTGTGATCTCTACAACTAGAAGAGAAGTAGCAGGGTCAATGATGTCCCTCCCTGGTCCTAATTATGAGATTCTTTATACAACAACCACTCCATTGTTGATGCCAATCTTACCCGATCACCACCCACTGCCGATTGTTCAGCTGAAGGACTCTTCAGTTAGGGTTGAATCTCTCTTTCCATTATTAATAACATCTACTCCAGTCCTTCCATTTTGGAATAAACTGCATTTGTACAAACAAATTGGCATTCCCATCTACCAACATCTCTGGGTTATCAGTTAATATAAGAATACACTCTGTCAGAAACGTTGATCATTTGCTAGCCTTTGTTAATGCCTGTGCAGTAATTGTTGCCTTGATGTGAGCCACTAGTGCCTGTCTTAACTGCGCTTTTGCCTACTCTTGTGATTATAGAGTGGCTGCAGCTTGGTAAATGGAAGGCTTTTGAGTCAAGGAAATTACAACAGAATGTCCATGAAAATTTAAGGCCATAATCTGACAATTCTGGCTAAATGGTTCAGAAGCAAATGATAGAATTATAGAAACCCTACAATGCAGCAAGAAGCCACCTGGCCCATCAAATCTGTACCAATTCTGTGAAACAGCATCTTACCCAAGGCCAACCCCAGCACTATAATGTAACCCCATGCATTTATCAATCCTCCTAACCTATGCATCTTTGGACACAAAGTGCCTGATTTTATCATTTTCATTCTGAATACTGAATCTGGGCACAATTCAGATCTGGCTTGACCCCATACACACTCAGTCTAAAAAAAAATCACAAGTCTGAATTTCTGGATTGCGCTGAGGGCAGGGCTTATCGTGCCCGAAATGATCGGAGCTCTGAACTGTGCATGCACAGTTAGAAAACAAGTTGAAAAAGCACATCGCTGTCACGTTACTCTCAGGCTGGGAAAAAAAAAAAAATGGAGAAAGTAGCCCAGGAGCAAAAAGTAGGAGCAATGGCCCCCACAGACATCCCCCTGCCTGCCAATCTCCACAACATAATTTGTCCACCCATCCCCCCTACTCAGACCATGATCCCCTGCCTCTTTCACTCCCACTGATCACCCACAGAAAGGCAGCAGACCCTCAGCCCCTGCCACCAGGATTCCATCTGAATTCCTATCCCCCCAGTAAGTGATTGGGCTTACCCCCCCACACCCATCCCACCAGAGATACATCTTACCTGCCTCTCTCCAAACCAAAGAATGATCTGGCCTCACTTCCTGCCCCCTACCCCCAGAGAACAATCTGGTCTCACTTATGCCCCCTGACCCCCCTCCTCTCCCAGAGTAGATCTGGCTTCCTTCCCCATCCACGCAAAGAATGGTCTGGCCTCACTCTCACAGTTACCCCTTCCCAACCACAGAATGATCTGGCCCACCTTCCTTCCCCACTTACCACCACCACCAGAGACTGATCGGGCCTGCATACCTCTCCCCCCACCGCCAATCTGATTCAGAGGGCCTTTGGAAGCTCTGAACTCAGCAGCTAGGGACACCCAAAACAGACTTTTATTCAGCATGTTCATTTTGGTATGATTCTGGATTGGTGATAGTGGCGATAAAAGCTGATAAAATTGGACAGGCAGTTCATTAATTCAATCAAAATGCATGCAAGCACATTTAAAGTGCCATTGCGCCCATTTCAGGTGTGAATGCCAGCATTCTTGGGCGTCAGTAAAGTCAGCATCTGTGTGGATGCGGGCATGGATCGCGTTAATAGCCTCACATCCAACTTTACCATGTTTTTGTGCCCAAAATACAGGCGTAGTGCAATGATAAAATCAAGTCCAAAGATGTAGTTTAGCGTGGCCAATCCATCTAACAGGTATATCTTTGGGTAATGGGAAGAAACCAGAGCATCAGAAGGAAACCCACACAGCTTTAAAGAGAGTATGCGAGCAGACAGAGATCCAAGACTGGATTCAAACCAGGTTCCTAGTGCTGTGGGGCAGCAATGCTGACCACTGTGCCATCCATGATCAAATAAAGAATCTTTCACATAGAATTATAACACATTATCCCAGAAAGCAACAGAAATAAAGCCAATTGAAGTGTTTAAAATGGAGATCAGTTGGAAAGTAAAAAGTTAAAGGACGTGAAGGAAGTTAGTAAGATGAATTAAAAAAGATAAAGCTGCCAGACTAACAAATAACAGAGCTTTCATAATTTGTCAAATGATTTTCACTTATTCTTATCCTAATATGAAGAAAGTGGGGAAATAGCTAAATGGAATCAATGCATAGTCATAGTTTATGCTTGAATTATAAACTGCACATAATTACATCAATCGTTTCTCATATTTTGGTAAATATGGAGCTCTATTCCTAAGAGCTTTGAGGACTGTACTGCATATTACAGAAACAATTTTAAAATGTGCACAACACTCACTTCTTTTGCTGATGGTTTTTCATGCTGATTATTTCCATCTTCCGAGTTTTTATTTCTTTCGTTTTCACAGTTAATTACATTCCTGAAACCTTCTTCTCGGATCCTTTTCTTCTCTTTTTCTTGATTATTTTCAACTGATTCATGTAACTTTTACCCCAGTATCTGCATCACTGAATACTTCAAAAAAGCCCTGTTGTTGCCTGTTGAAGAATATTAATACATTTTACTTTGCTTTTGATTTTAATAAAGACAAAACTATGATAGATATTTAGTTTGTGTTCTGGGGGGGATAAAAAAAGTCCTTTCCAGCTATGTTCTCAAAAGCCCTCCTAAATACTGCTGATGAGGAGAGTTTTTGAGATGCCTCCTATATCACAGCAGAAGGTGCCTTGAATATATACATTATGGATGGTTTAGGGAGGAATAAATAGGGAGTAACCATCTGTGGGAAAACGAGTTTTTGGCTGTTCATCTCTGTTTGCTAAACTACTTGAAACAAATGAATAGTTAGAAAACATGAAATAAGAGTATGTTCAACAAGGATATAGTATGTGTGTGGTACAAGGAATGTATGTGCAATGAGCTGCTGGAGGAAGTGGTTGAGGCAGGGACATTGATGACATTTAAAGGGTATTTGGACAGTCACATGGATAGGAAAGGGTTAGAGGGATATGGGCCAAATGCAGGCAAATAGAGTTAGCTTAGATGGGCATTTTGTTTGACATGGACCAATTTGAACCTAAGGGCCTGTGTCCATGCTGTAAATTCTATGATAAGAAGGCATTAACGAAAAGAATGCAAGATACAAGCTATATTTTACTCAGTTGGGAAGAAATGGAAATTGTATTTAAATTTGGGGAGTATGAATAGGCTTGGAGAAGCCAACTTCATGACTTTTTGTTACTCCCATGCACAGTGGGCTTGAAATTCAGTTGCACAGTGCCACTGCTAATATACCTCCATGTTCGTAGCATGAGAGGTGATGTTGGCCGCTTACCATATATGCACAGTGGCATCAACTGACTGGAGTGGTGCATGGAAGTATGTCCCCTGTATTTACCCAAAGAGGTTAAAAAGGTAGGATTGTGGCATGATACACGAATAGTAAAATCGGCTAATAAATGTTCTGGGGACATATCCTTTATTCATCTGTGTTGTGTTAATGAGATGCACATGATGTGATCTAAAGCATCAACTGAAGGCCAGTGAAATGTTAGAATCTGAAAAACCTGGTTGGTTTTGGAAGAATGGATTCTGAGTAAGAAAGAGTTGCATGGAGATTTGAGAGAGTTATTGTTGAATACAGTCAGGGGTAGGAAGGACATGGATTTCCCCAGTAACGGATGAACATAGTCTGCTCCTGTTACCAGATGGATGTGTTTACGAGGTGGCTGCAGGGTTAATCAGTAGAAACATTGCATCCCCTACTTGGCTAGAGGACTGGAAGATTGAGGTTTAGTAACCTAACCTGTTCAGGAAAAATAAATGCAGTCGCTGCTCCACATACGTCCTGTGACATACAGCAGCATTTCAACTCTCCATCTTGCAAAATGTACTTCATCCCATCACCCTTCATAGCCACTTGAGTTTCAACAACATTCACAGTTCACCTCTTGCACATTTATCGATCCACTGCTTCAACTCACTGCAATCCCCATGCAGCACCAGGCATCTGCCTGATAGTCACCCTCACAAAATGCAGTGCATCAACAGAGTGAATACATGACACACAGTCACTCACAGATCTGTTCTTTTACCACTGTACGAGAAGTGAGTACAACACACAAAAGGAGCAGGAGAGAACAGAAGGAGGCCCATCACAAACTGTGCAGCTGACAGATCCAATGGATTTCACCTGGGAGATAAATGGCACCTCTGTGTTCTTAACAATCAGAGGTGGAGAGACTGGTAATTCAAAGATAACTGCTGACAGAAATAAAAATACCTCTGATACATGCTGATTTTACTTCATAAAGGACTGAAGAAGCCTTAGCAAGAGCTATACTTTACAGGACTTTTGTCTCTCTTCCAACACCTTCAAATTAGAGCAAAAGTCTGAATCTACCTAATGGTGATAATTCAGAAAAACTCAATCCTGCTGAGTGTGATACTTCACTGTAGCCATGTGTCAGCACAATGCTCACATTTGGGCAAGTCCAGTCAGAGACAAAGCTGGATTCTTATTGAGTTGTTCAGAGTACACAAGTAAGCATGAGCAGGCACTGGAGGCCAGGACGTCTCTGGAGAATGTGTGTCAGTGAGTGCCACCTTCACAAAGCACTGTTAATAGTTTAGTGAAATTACTGCTATAGCACCACCTCCCTCTATTCTAAGGTTTCTTCTAAGGCTGCCTCCCTACCTTAATTTTGAAATTGTTGGTTAAATCTCTTCAAGTGAGCCACAAAGTAAATGTCCTGGAGATAAGACCTCACACTATATTTTACATATTTTTGTAAAATATATTACAGATATAAAACTAATGTATAAAATCTTTAAAACTAGGCAAATGCTCTACAACGACTGAAGGCATTACTAATTATGATTCACACACAAGGAACTTCCTGCAATTTAGAGCAATTACAGTCTCAAAATTCCCAAAAAAGCACTATCAACCCTTAATTGTAGAGATAAAGAGAGTATCTAAAGATATATTTCTGGACATGTGAGGACAAAAGGCTCTGAAACCTTGGTAAATGTATTAATGGTTGAAACATTAACCATCTCAAGAATTCAGATGAGAAGTATACAACCTTTGCCCAAATCAAGGCAAAAAAGTCAAAGTTCTATCACATGCTTTTCTCCTCCCCAAGCTGCTAGAATCTATAATATTGCCTTATGAAGCAGAACCCCCACTCTGTCCTGATTTAAATAGCCTGGTCCACTTCTGTGCTGTTTTTACTGCAACATCTGTACTCATGCCCACTAGGTTAATTTATCTCTAAATGCTTCTCTTAGAAAGGAAATCATCACTCCTAGAGAACTGGATTATCCAGCATCAGCTTCAGCCTGCTAATATTTCTGAAGGAATACACCACTGGATTTTTAATCCTGGACTTTGGACTCACATGAAACACTAATTTGTATTCTGTCTGTCGTCCTGTACATCCTTCTTTTCCTTATTCCTCTTTTATTGTGTAAGTGTATTGGAGCTACGTTGTGATACCTTTCTCTTATGTTTTGAGTGTGTGTAAATTAAACTAACCTTCTGGTTTGAGTTTGCTGTGGAGTTATTGATAGAGGATTGGATAACTCCAAAACTGAGGTTTGGGATAAATCCACAACCACTTATAAAAGGGGGAAAATCAAAAATGAAAAACACCTTTCTCTCTATGGACAGGTGGTGAGGGGAGAAATCTAAGTTGTTTTAAATTATCCCTCCTCTTCTGTCTGTAACACAAGTGTCAATGAGCTGATCACCTCTGGCGAGCATACATCCAATTGTGCTTCCGTTAAATCCAGAATGAATGAATTAGAGATGGGTTAAGTCAAATTTAAGAATTTTGAGATTTGGAACCAGCTTACCTGCCAACACACTCAGTCTTGGTGATGTTTAAACTCCCCTCTTAGTACAAATAGCTAAATACTTACTGCACTTCATTTTTTGGTTGCATCTACAAAATAATTACGTAAAAGAACAATGCAGAGGCTAGAGAAATTAATACAAGTTAATTAGTAAGAAATTAAACAAAATGTACTATTTATCATATAGAAGTCATTCCCTGCTGATGCAGGTTGGATATTCATGATAGTTATCTCAGTTGATTCTTGGGTATTGCACTGTTTGATTCTGTGTCCATTAAATCCAGCCAGTGATCAGTTTTGATGGATGACAAAGACTCTCGGTAGAAGTCTGAAATTATAAAATTGCTTATGTTGTCATTTTTAATCAAACATATGAGCAACATAAAAAATAAGGAAAGGTCATTCAGAATTAGTATCAATGTCCATGGTTTAATTATGCTTATAGGTAAGTTTAGAACACTTTCATTTCCATCATAGTAATAATAGGTACATTCCTTCCAGTCTGTCATTTTCTCATTAATATTTGGTTAAATATCACTTGGGAATCAGAACTCCAGTGCTATCTTCATCTTGTGATTCAATGGGGTAAATTATCCCATTCCGCCCACCACGGAAATCGTAGCAGATGAGGGGTGGACCACGGAAAGGTCCGTCAACACTGGGCAGGATTTCCTGATTTCAAGGTGAGTGCGGCTGAATCCTACATCTTTCCAGACAAGAGATTTAAGGGCAGAATTTAGACCTCGGGGTGAGCACAATTATCCAATTTAGAAAATAAATTCCTGTGCCTGAACTGCATGGGGCCTTATGATAAAGGAGCAACACTCAAAGCTCATAATACCTGATAAACCTATTAGACTCTAACTTGGTGTTGAGACTTCTTTCTGATTGCGTACAGCAAGTGAGGCATTGTATGCTCTGAGACTACAGCTAATCCATGCACACTTGCTTCCAATGGTTGAACCAGGCTCCTCATGGTGCACTGGATACGTAGAGATAGCAGTGGAAATGGAAAGGCTCCAACAGTTACTTACCTTGCAACAGAAATCATGCCCAACGCCTGTCCTAGCCCTTCCGTTGTCAAATAAATAGTATCCACCAAAGACTAACATGGCTATTCATGTCAACTAACATTACATGGATAATATTGACTATAGGAACATTCTTTGTGCATGACGTTTTAAATGGGATAACAATTTAACAGCCTTAAACAACGCCTAAGGCTCTAGCTGTAAATTGTAAACTATCACTCTAGCTGTAAATTGTAAACATTTCTGGAATGTTTAATTCGCCTTGCTAGCTGTGTAAAATGCTGATTATCTGCTGAAATTATATGTGTATTCAATAGATGTGCACAAAATAATGCATTATTGTAATGCAATCCAAAGTGAGTTCATGTCACATGAAGGTGTATTGATAAATGTATTTGCTAATCCCCTAATGTTGACACTGATTGATTTGTTATCCATTAGGGTGTGGCAAAGTTACTAGATCTCAGTGACACAATGTGTATGAGAGAAATAGGCATTTAATTGTGCTTCTTGATATTAAATTAGGGTATGGTCTATAAGAGTAAAGTTATTTAGGTAAATAGGCTATAACGTGATCAAGGAATTGCTGTCTATCTAAAATAATTGCATTATTCTTCTCACATACCATTCACCCAAGTGATTGATCGAATTTCTGTTAAACTACCACTATTAAAATATCATCCTGTGCTGTAAAATGCAATTAGTATTACCACTCCCTAATTGGACATTTATGTCCAAATGCAGTGTAACAGCATGGTGTAAATGGAGCCTTAGAAATAGAAGCAGGCTGGTTATCACTGCAGTGTACTTTCAGCAGGAAGCTGTTAAATCTACTCTGAGCATCAATATACCTTCCAGAAGCTGTACAGTATCTACAAGTCCCAATGCGGGGAACACGACTTTGAAATCCTTACTTTTCTGTGGTATGGTTGCTGATTTTTAAAGTTGAAGTTCGATTTTCCATATAAGAACCACAAGATAGGGAAAAACTAGCATCTTTTTTGTCTGTGGTACTATTTACTTTTCCTTGTGAACTTTACTCCTTTTCGCAAGAGTTTTTAACCACAATTTGTGTTTGTATTTTCCTTACTTTCTCCTCATTTTCTGGGGTGAGATCAGATTCTGGAGATAGATCACTTAAATCTATTACAGTGGAGGATAGTTCAAAATTGGTAAGAGGGAAATTTTATGATGTCTCAGCCATATTTTCATTGCATGGTATAGATGTTACTGCTCCCGCAAAACGAACAAAAGACCTAAAACTTACAAAAACAAGACAAACATTATTGTAGCTGGTTATCCAGATGAGGGTCTAAGCAGAGCTCTGTATAGCTGGAATATGACGCTGAGATTACGGCCAACATGCCAGTGGCCTTTTACTTTTTTTTGCACCAGTTTTAGCAATTTCTACATTGGTTCGCTAAATCTCTCTGCTCTTCCACCTTTCCTAGCATTCGAAGAATACTCTAATCCATTTTCGTTCAGTACAAAGACAATATCTTCACACTTGCCCACATTAACCTCCAATTGCCAGATTTGTTCACACACTTAACCTATCAATGACCTTTTCTGCTCCCAGCTAGAAACTTTACTGAACCACCTACCTTGATACCATCAAGCAACAAATGTTAAATAATTGGGAAAAGAAGCAAAGATGACTTGGAGAAAAAAAAATGTTCATGCAGCAAGTGATAAGATAAGGATGTAGAGTGTACTGCCTGTGGCTGCAGGGAAGGGAGACAGGGTCAACTCAGGCTTCCAAAAGGGAACTGGATCATTACCTGAAAAGGAAAACATATGCTGGGCCACTGGAAAAGGCAGGGAGGTGGCACTGAGCAATCCTTAAGGGAAAGCACACACGAGACAGGCTGAAAGGTTTCTTTCTGTGCTATAACCATTCTATAATTCTGATGTCCTTCTTTACAGTGATTGAACAAGATTGTCAACTGTATGTCTCTGTGGACTTGTTTTCTGTAGAACCACACAGGCCTTAATAATCTTTTATAATAATAGCATTAGCTTCCTCATACTTGATGAGCAAGATGCCAATCTCCAGAGATCCTAACAATGATAAAGCATGAACTGCTGAGATACCAAGAGCATTAAATTTCACATTTATCCTCAAAGATAAGCACAAAGAAAACTCACATGACACCAGACAACTTGTATTCCACAGGTGACATAACCATGATTATATCATCCTGTTGCATATTTGAAAATCTCAACTGGATTCTGCTGTCTGATTCCCATCGAATTAAAAATCAGAAACCTTATAGCACAGAAGGAGGCAATTCAGCCCATCAAGTCTGCACCAACAATGATCTCACTTAGGCCCTATCCCCTACATATTTACCCCACTAATCCTCCTAATCTACACATCGCGGGACACTAAGAGGCAATTGAGCATGGCCAATGCACCAAATCCACATATCTTTGGAGGAAACCATGGAACATAAAGGAAATCTACAGGGAAATTGTGCAAACTCCATACAAACAGCGATCCAAGCCAGGAATTGAACTCATTTCTTTGGAGTTGTGAGGCAGCAGTGCTAATCACTGTCACAGTGCTGCCTGCGCTTGCAATTGAGAGATTGCAAGGCTGTTTGGTGAAAGTCAGCCAAACAGCAAACTGATTTTTTTCAAAAACTAGAAATCCAGATAATGAATCAAAAGATTTAAAGGAATTCAAGTTTTTGGATTTGCATTCTTTTTAAGATGCTGAATATGTTTGAAGATTCCAAAACAAAAAAAATGCAAATATGTTTTGCATGTTATAATTTATATTTAATATAAATATAATCTGACTGAATCCACTTCTGCTTAAAAAAATGCCATTTGAGGTTGTTTACTTGGTCCAGTGTTTAAAATATAAGGATGGAAAATGTTAAACAGTCACTTCAGTAGATTAAAAACATAAAAATTACTGATCATTAACATTCCAATATTTCTAAGCTTGGACAAATTTCATATGAATTTGTTTAGACAGTAAAACTGAGTTATTGCTTTCTAACTAAGGTAAAGATGTATTAAAGAAAATCTTAAACACAGGCAAAATATATTCAACTAGAAGATTTTCAGTAAACATATCTGAAAAGAAAATCTTGTTTAAAGAATTATATAAAAAACAGACAGAGCTTGGAAAAATTGACAAATATCTTGAGATAAAGACACAATTTTGGGGGAAAAGCTTTATATAACTAATTGACAATTCTCCATAAAGTCTTTAAATCCAGAAGGACATGGATTTAAAGCAATTTTTAGCTACTAATTGAATAATGCAGAATAAGTGTGGAATTTTAACTTGTTAAACTTGTCAGCACCCCTGAAGTACGACAGAACAAACGGTTTTATTTGTGTAGATTCACCTTAGCCCTATTTTCCTAATTAAATTATTGCAGATAGTTCTTCAGACTGATGCACACCAGTAATGGATGTATCAAGTTTTGTTATCTAATCTTGAATTCTATTTAATAATTGAATCGAGAAATTAACTACTTGCTCGTTACTAATTGAATCCAAAATGAAATTATAGATACTTAGTAGGTGAACATTTATTCAGAAATTAAATGCATGAACAAAACAACTTACCTTTGGACGTTTTGTCCAAATTTTCCTATGAGGACTTTACCTTTTATTCAACAGCTGAATTCAGCATTTGAAATTTGTTCAGGTTCTCACCTCCTGGGTGGTTTTTGTCATTTGCATTGCAAAAGCCAGATGTTGATCTGTACTCAAACTGAAATCATTCTGAATAGAATAAAAACTATATTTCAGAGAAACTCTCCAACTACCACATGCTACTGATATTTCACACTCATATTCAAGTCAAAAACCACAAAAGGTTCCCCCAAATATTCCATGCTCTAAAAGTACTACCTTTCTTAGAGATAACAAAACAAAATATTTAGTAGAAGGGAATCTAATTGCATCTGCTGTAAGTAACACTTGCTCTTTCCTTCCCAGGTGTCCATGATTTTAAGTGGCACATTGTGAAAATATGAGCAGATAATGTAGCAGTAAGAGAAATAGATCATCTGGGACTTCAGTCAAGCAACTGTGTGGGCAGAATTTCCCATGGTGAACAGGTTCTGTGGCTCATTTACTGCTGGTCAGACTGGCAGGAAAATGTGCATGATTATGAACTCAAACAAATTAATTACACATTGGTGAGCATCTCTCCAAATTACATGGTGGTTCAGCAACTGATTCATGCACTTCACTGTTACCAAATGGGGCCAAAACACTACCTGAGCATGCACATTTCACTCTTGCCAACCCAGCTGTCTTAGAGACCTGTAGAGATGTAGGCACACCAGAAGAAAGCGGCTCCCCAAGTCTTCAGATGAGACAACTCAAAAATGTTTATTCTCTCCAACACTCTTGCATTTATAGACTATATTCTTACCTTCATCAGAGACCCCTACCTCTCCATAACTGGAGGACCCAGGTAGGTGGTGCAACTCCATCTCCAGGACATACATTTGAAATCTTATCAGAATCGTTAGGTTTGAGAGGTCCATCCTTATCCTCTTGATTGTGACTAAGGAGCCCATTCACAGGACATTCTGGTGTCTTATCAGTGCTAGTTAACACTCTCACATTTACACCACTAAAATGACATGAAGGGATGGGGGGGAAGGCCTGTTAAAATGTAATTGGTGACAACTTTGTATTGGATATAATGTGTCCAATAGGACACATCAGCTGACCCAGTAAACCATGGAACCAATTACAGGGTGATGAAATAGTCAGCTGATTCACTATAAATAAGGAACTATGTAGAACTGTGGGGAGCTTGGAGTGGCTCAGGATGAGGTCTCAAGTTGTTTCTTTATTAAATCTGTTCTTTGATTTATAAGTTGGAGTAGGTTTTGGGGTATTTTCATTAGCTGTATTTTTGAGGAGTTCCTTCTGAAGAACCATGGACAGTCTTTATCAATTCTCCACACAGATCCATGGCACTTGTTCGTCACACCACATCATGGCCACTATCTGGACTGCCACCTCTATCCAGGCCTTCTTGATGAGGTGTGGTGGCTTCTTCTTGCCATCCTTGGGAATCAAGATGTTGCACTTAACACTGATCTCCTGGATAGGGGTCCAGAGACTATAATTGGAGCTTTGGCAGCTCCATCCATTATAATCTGTTCTCTCATTGCACCATCAGCTATATTGCCTATGATACCAGAGGCCTGTGATGATCCTGATCTCCCACCATCCTCTAAATGACTGGGCCCTCGACTATCACAGGCTCAGAAGTGTCTGTGATGTGATCACAAATTCGAAACCCTGAATCTAATTGCAAACACTTATTCACTCATGTTAGAGCCTTTGTCCTGCTTAAGGTTGTGGGGAGCTGATGTGACCTTGCACACTCAGAAATTCTTCCTCCTCCATGGAAGTAGACTGATGACCCCTGGTCTTCACAGCTGAAAATCCTTCTGTTTTACTGCGATTTTAACAAAAGAACACAAATATTTCAAGGTTGTGGGCTTCATATTTTTTCATTCCAATCATATCTGATATGAAGCTCTATATATCCTGTGACGAACATATGAACGCTATCATTCATGTGTTACCCAGTTGCATATTTGTGCCCTTGCACTCACTTAGTCATTCTCTTGGATGGGCACCTTTGTTTTGTTAATAGTAATCACTTGACTTCTCTCCAACCCAGCCAGCCTCCTCCTCTCTGATGTCAGAATATACTTGGAAAGCTTGTACTTGTCTTAACCCTGCCTTTGTTGTTGTGCATACATAGCTGGCAGCACTTTCAACATGGTGCCAGCACATGTGTTTGAGTCAACTAACAGCACAACTAAAGCCCCCTTGACCATTCTGCTCTTTAATTGGATGGGTCTCGAATCTCCAGTTAGTCAATGGCTGGCTAGCAAATGATTGCATTCAGCCAACAACAAGACACTCAAGTACAAAGGGAACTCAAATCCAAAACTGCTGCCAGGAGCTGCAGACTCCAACCAAAATACATCCATTTGCATTCTCACAAATTGTTTTCCTAGCAAATTTGGTTACAATACACTCAATTCATTCATGCAAATCATTAATACAGATTATAAATAGTTGAAGGCCAGCTTTGCTCCCTGTGACACACCACTAGTTATAGTTTTCCAATTCAAAAGTAACCCATTATCTTGATTCCCTGCTCTGTCAATCCACAATACATGTTAATATATTACCCCCATCAATAACTTTAACACGTTTGATCACATTCTCCTCCACCACCTACATTACCTTGATTTTATCCTTTATTATCCAGTTGAAGCCAAGGAATCACCGACAATGGCTTCTTTTCCCATTGCTGCACTATTATCTCTGTTACCTCTCAAGGATCAATCTAATTTCTGATCTACATGCTGCCCCTTGGCAACAGTATCAGAAAACACATGTTCCCTACATTGCTGACAACATCCAGCTGTACCTCACCTTTATCTCTCTCACTACTTCACTTTCCTTGAACTGCAAGTTGCCAAATTGCTTGTTGACATCAGATGGGCAGAAGCTCCTGTCCTGGGAAATGGTGTAAAATCCATTTCCTAGCCACTGACTCACTTCCAGGCAATTGTGTGAGGCTTTTAGCAATGTCGGTGTTAGGTTATATCTAAGATAAATTTCTGACTACATATCCATGCCACCTCTAAGGATGCTTATTTCTATTTCAACAACAACACCCAATTCCATTCCTGCCTCATCTCACCTGCTATTGAAAGCCTCATTTATGCCTTTGTTAACTGCATACCTGAGTATTTCAATGGATTTTTCTGCCAGGCCTCCTGGCCATTTTCCATCCTTCATAACTTTAAGGTCATCCAAAACACAGCTACCCATGTCCTAATTTTCACCAAGCCCCTTTCACTCCTCATTCCTAATTCGCATTGGTTCATAATAAAACAATATCTCCATTCAAAAATTTTCACCCTTGTTTTGAGGTCTGTCCTTGGCCTTGCTGCTCCCTAGCTCTGTATCCCCCTTCAGCTCCACAACTCTCTAATTCTGGCTTTTGCTCAGTTCTGCTTTAATTATTCCACTGTTGGCAGCTTAACCTTCACCTGCTGAGATTGAAGTTTAGAATTCCCTCCATAGGATTCTGCAGCTCCTTTAAGTTATTGTTGTGATTTTGGTGTGGGGGAAGGGAGGAATAGTTAATCTAAAGACAGTGAACAAAACAACATTGAGAGGAGAAATTAAATGACTCAACGATGCAATTGCTTATAATAGCTTAATGAGGCCTAATTATTTAAACTATGTACATGTTATATCACAGTTTTGCAATAATAGTGTTAAATATAATGCAGGTGTTATGGTGTAAAATCCATTTCTGTTCTACAGGGCAAGATCACCTCAAGGAGATAAAGAATGTTCTTGTGACTGCGCAGAAGTGAAGTGAGATGGTGCATGGGGTTGTGAATAGGGGAAGTGATTAATATGCAATTTATCACTAGAGTCTAAAACTGCTATTGGTTAAGAAATCTAGCAATTTTTGCAATGGGTGTCTGATTTGTGAAGACAGTTGAATGTTCTGCTGGTAAGTTGAACCAAATTCACCAAGTGTCATGGTACTTTTCTGGAAGTTCTTTCCAAGTTGCTGGAAACAAGTAACTGTACGATCCCTGGAACTATTGAGTTATGGTGACAACAAATCTACAAAATTAGATTATTACCCTAACAGTTAATCATATGATCTATAATTTCACACCACCATATAAAGTCACATGCAACTAATGCATGTCTTCATCTGACCTCAACTTTGCTGTATAATCCTAGTGTGTCCTTAAGCTGTGAAGAGAATTGGAATGGAGATTTTAAATGTTGTCTGTGATTCTAACTTATTAGCATGAAGGCCAGGTTCTCAAGAGTCTTATGACTTTAGGGCTATTTCAAGAATTTATGTTCTGTAGAAATTGCCCTTGCAAAGACTGTGTCATTATAACCTATTTTCCATAGTTGCACTAGCAGATGTAGCACTGAAGCATAAACTTAAATTTTTCTGTCCTTGCAATATCTCCCTTCCCTCACCATGATAAATGGCCAAGATGCTATAAAAATTTAGTGTTTATCTGAATTTTGTTCTCAGTAGCTTTTGGACACTATGGGAGGGATTTTATGAAATCCACAGGGGAGAATTTGTTGTGTGGAGTAACTTAAGTTAGATAGAATGCAAACTTGTGATGTACTGACAGTGGGTCAATATGCAGTGATAAAGTCAGTGGCCTGTTTGTGTCATCTTGACAGTTATATCAGCCTGTGACAGGTTTGTACTTGTAATACATTTGCATCCATGAATATTCATTAAAGTGAGTGAATTTTTAATGAAGTCCTACATTTGGGATAAAGTTAGTGACGCATGAGAATCTTGTGGCACCAAGTTCATGATCATTTAGAGGTGGCATGCACCATTCAGCTTTGTCCAGTTGTAAGTAAGGTCAGTTTTCCTTATTGATCTCTCTGGTACTAAGGATAGGAGCAGGAGTCTGGCAGCTTCTACTGAAGCCCAGGACTGACAAGGATGAGTTAATAGTGAAGGGATTGTGGAGTGGAGTCGGGGGCATGGAGGAGTGTAAGAGTAATTTGGGAGTGACAGAGGACGGGAGGGGTGATCAGGGTCGTGGGGAAGTGAAGTGGGAAGAACCTGGTGTCCTTGTGTAGTGGGGAGAGGCTGGTAAGGACAGGCAGAAAATGAGAAGGTGAAGGGACTGTGATCCAAGCATGTATCTACCTCAGGGTTTTATGTTGGCTGACAAAGGGAAAGTCTTAGAACGTGGAAATCCGTGCACCCTATCCATCAGCTTTAGCCCTTATACCCTTTGTTCCAACTCACCTAGAGTCCACAATGTGCATATCTCAGGAACCATGGTGAGGTTAAATAAAACAAAGTTCTAAATGTCCATTGCAGACAACCTCTTCAAGTACACAATCCTGCATAAAAGCAAACATTTCCTTCAAGTATCAATCCCTTAAGAAAACAAACATTTCTATCCATAGCCCCCATCAGGGATAGCTAATTTTTTTGGAGCTATCAATTAAATTGTAAATTTACAATGACAAGTTGTGGAAGCTATCATGCAACCCTAACCCTATAGCTCTCAGGTTGATGGTTTTTTTAAAAAAATTGAAGGATAAGGATTTAAATGATTTGACAATTACATGGAGCTTACCCATTTTTGGTGCACGTTTTGTGTCTACTCCTAAGAATACCAAAGGGGCACCTGACCTCTCCCAAATGGCACAAGAGCTGTCTCAAACAGGCACTTCATCTTTTCAAAGGGATAGTTCACCTCTCCAAATAACTCGTACAATTTTAGACTTCTTCCTCAAATATCTAAAGTCACGAGTCATGTTTTGGACATCACAGTAACAAAGATTGTTTCTGTTTGACTTGGGCAGCTACCTCCATAATAGGGATGTATAAAGTACAACCCAACCCACTTCCCTTGTCACTGGGTGCTGTGATTGGGAATGGGACCTCCAAGATTGAGACTTGGCACTATTTTGGTGAAGGTGTGGACCACTGCCATTTGTAGCAAAAAAAATCAGACTTCTGGTTCTCTCATTTCACACAATCTGCCTGATTCTCCTTTCTCATGTTTTGTGAAGCTCTTCAAGGTTGTGAATAATTAAATATATTTTAGTATTTATACAGTCATAGAGTCATAGAGATTTACAGCATGGAAACAGGCCTTTTGGCCCAACTTGTCCATGCCATCCTTTTTTTTGTAAACCCCTAATATAATCCCAATTGCCCACATTTGGTCCATATCCCCCTATACCCGTCATACCCATGTAAATGTCCAAATGCTTTTTAAAGGACAAAATTGTACCTGCCTCTACTACTACCTCTGGCAGCTTGTCCCAGACACTCAGCACCCTCTGTGTGAAAAAATTGCCCTCTGAACACTTGTGTCTTCCCCCTCTCACCGTAAAATTATGCCGTCTAGTTGTAGACTCCCCTAACTTTGGGAAAAGCTATTGACTATCTAGCTGATCACTGCTCCTCATTATTTTATAGACCTCTAAGGTCACCCCTCAGCTTTCTATGCTTCAGAGAGAAAAGTCCCAGTCTATCCGGCCTCTCCTTATAACTCAACCCATCAAGTCCTGGTAGCAGTCTAGTAAATCTTTTCTGCACTTTTTTTCCAGTTTAATAATATCTTTTCTATAATACAGTGACCAGAACTATATTCAGTACTCCAGGTGTGGCCTTACCAATGTCTCGTACAACTTCAACAAGACATCCCAACTCCTGTATTCAATGTTTTGACTAATGAAACCAATATGTACTGAATGTGTTTTTCACCACTCTGTCGACCTGTGACTCCACTTTTAAGGAGCTATGAACATGTACCCCTAGATCTCTTTGTTCTGTAACTCTTCCCAACATCCTACCATTAACTGAGTAAGTCCTGCCCTGGTTCAATCTACCAAGAAGCATTGCCTTGTATTTATCTAAACTCCATCTGCCATTTATCAGCGTACTGGCCCAATTGATCAGGATCCCCTTGCAATCCAAGATAACTTTCTTCACTATCCACTGCACCACCAATCTTGGTGTCATCTGCAAACTTACGAACCATACCTCCTATATTCTTTCCAAATCATTAGTATAAATGATAAATAACACTGGGCCCAGCACTGGTCCCTGAGGCACACTGCTGGTCATAGTCCTCCAACCCAAGATTCTCTTGTTTCTTTGCATTCATAACAATGAATACTCTTGGTCTTACCAAAAAAATACTAAACCAATATGAAAATGGGAGAGAATTACGTCTATTTTTTGGGTGAGCACCCAGGTACTATCTTGTGGCATGTAGAGACAAATGTGACCCCAAATGTGAATCTTGCCAGTAGGGGAGTGGATGGAATCTATTAACACCAGGAAAATCTATTAATACAGGAAAACTGTGGGGACACCATTGTGCAGATGTGCCCTGATCTTCCATTGTATTGTATACAAGTGTACATAGTATATAGCACTGGAGATCTGTCACTCCTCTATCCCCCCAAATATCGCTCCATGCCCACTCCAATTGCACCCATAGATATTACCCTTGCCCTCTCCTGATTGCTGCCCTGGCAGATTGCCATGTCTGATCCCAACCTTCAGCTGATCATCTCCCTGGCCAATCCGTAATGCAGTGTACCCACCCAACAGTGTTCCTAATACCCTGCCACCTCATTATGGCCCCCCATAATGTGTCTGCCCTCTTCAGACCCTACCCCACCAGGCCCTGCCCACTCCTCAGTGCCAGGGTGCCTGGTGGGTGCTGCCAGAGTGTCAGGCTGGCAGTGCCAAGCTGGCAATGTGGCACTATCTGCCCTGCCCCAATCTCCTAAAGGAGTCTCAATGGCCTCTGGCCTCACCAGTAAGGCATCATACCAGGTTCCCGTTGATGGAGATAATACATGATCCTCACCGTGAGGATCTCATCTATCGACGTGTTCAAAGCAAATGAATCTAGACAATAGCATGCAAGATTTACTAATAACATTTAAATACCCTCATGAACATTGAAATCAGTCTCAATTCCTTCCCAACTGCAAGACTAATTTCGCCAGTAGAACAGGGCCAGTGACATTACAAGAAGTGAGAGACCAGGCATGAACCAGTGAGATCGCCCTCTCCCATAAGTGGACCTTAATTGGCTTGTCTTGCCCTGAGGTTAGTCTGGTGGGGAAGTCACTGCAGCCACTGAGCGGATCTTGGATGAAAATCAGACCCCAGGGATGTCATCAGTGTCCAACCTGGAGAATTAAATTGTCATAACCATCTGACTCATGGCTCATGTTAATATGTTAAAGGTAATTTTTAATTTGTGGAAGATTAAATTTATATGTTTAAGGTGATTAAAATGTTGGACTTTAAAATTCCCAAAATACCTCAATTAATGGCAGTTCAAATGTATACATATGAGGTAGGTGTGTGAAAGCCATAAAAATGACAGTCGCCCTTCATTTAGCTGGAGGATTGCAGACATGGGTGCAACCTTATTGACTGTTCACATCCCACTGCCAGTGCAAGTAAGGATGGAGAATTTGGCACTCAGCCATATCTCTGTTCATGGCAGTGGAATCAGAAAATCCCACCGGCGTGAAAGGCTGGAAAAATTCTGTCCAGTACATCTGAGGACGTACTGCCCTGACACCATTAGAAATGTAAATGAATTATTCAGCCTGAAGGGTTTGACTTTGAAGCTAAAATTAATTAATCTAAAAATCTATTGGATATCTTAACTAACCTCTGTTGCCATGGAGTTGAATAATTCAGGGTGGAGCCTTGGTTGGAATTTTGGAAAATTGCCAGTAGGATTTTTCCAGAAGATCTTTGTGGTTGGAGCTAAAAGTACTCATGTTGGTAGGTGTAAGCTGGCAGTTCAGCAGGCAGAGAAATAGAGTCTGTCAAAAGCTGAAAAGCAGTCAAAGCAAAAGTGTTATCAGAAATTAGAATGTATTAAGAAATAACACTTGCAAAGCCTAATTTCAAGTTGAGCATTCCTCAGTCATTTGGTTTTCAAGAGAATTTGGGGGATTGCTTAGTCTAAAGCTAATCAAATGATATCCACGAAATTTCATACCTCAGAAAATAACTGGAAGACTGAAGTGAATTCAAAGTGAATTTAGGAGGGCTGTGGCACAACCTTGGGTTGGTCCCAGGAAAATTAAATGAACCTTCAAGAGCCTGATAAGTAACCAAATACTCTCTGGGGGCAAGAAATATTAAAAAAAAAGGATGGCCAGTTTAGAAATTTAGTCTAAAATACCTTTGTTTTATTATGCTTTTTCAGAATACGGTATAAATATTCACCAAAGGGAGTTTTCATTTAGTAGCGTTTGCTTCATTTATTTCCTGTATAGTAAAATTCATTTGTTTCAAACCAGGAAATCTTGTGAGATTATTTTTTTCAGTTGTTCAAATTTTTATTTAAATGCTGATCATCTCTGCTAGGATTGTATCAATATTGTTCCCATCACGACTGGGTTTATCTCCCACCTGAGCAAAAGAGCAGATTTAAATTGCAAACTAAAGGAAGATAGCAGGATCATTTGGAGAAAGTGGCTGCAACCATTTCAACTATGAGTGGGGTTAAATTTGTCCCTTAAAAGTCTAGAAGTCAAATGGATTGATTAGCACCTAGGTGCTTCCCCGTCGGTGGAGGCAGTCAGCTGTGTTCCATGCCCCTTGGCCTGTGATCCCTTGACAAGTGACCCCTCGAGGGCCAGGACCTGGAGGGTCCAGGCTGACTTTCTGAGGTCATGGACATATCTGTGCTCCCAGTTCACCCCACTGCCCATGAAATGCACCAATGTCAGGAACAGGGAATTCAGGAGGCTGCTTATGGAAATGCAGAGTAATGCAGTGTTCCTAATTGAAGGCATGCAAAACAAAAATCAGGCCGGGGTAAACTGATAGTAAAATCTCATTGAAACTTACAGAAAGGCCTGGATAGAATGGATATGGAAAAGATGTTTCCATTAGTCGCAGTGGCTAGGATCTGGGGGCACAGTCTTAGAGTAAAGGGACAACCCTCGAGAACAAAAGTGAGGACGGATTTCTCCAGCCAGAGAGTGGTGAATTTATGGAATTCATTGCCAAAGAAGGCTATGGAAGCCAGCTCGTTGTGTGCTTTTGTAACAGAAATAGATAGGTTCATGATTGATAAGGGAATCAAAGGTTACAGGGAAACGGTGGGAGAATGAAATTGAGAAATACATCAGCCATGATTGAATGGTGGAGCAGAATTGATGAGCCAAATCAACCATTTTGTGTACATGCCCAAGGTCCATTTCAACTCAATGTGTTAAATAAAACTGTATTGAAGCAAAATATTTATTAAGCAAGTTTAGCCGACAGAAATTAACAATAGACTGTGGTGTCAGTTGCTGCTGGAGGAAATAATGTTTTGCAATCTCTAGTTACACAAACCACACAGAAAGCAGACAGATCATCAGATTATCACCTGAAGTATTCAATGACTGAACTGTATTTCCTTCAGATGTTAAAGTAATGTAGTAAAAGTAATGTAGTAAAATAGTGAGCTAGATTATTCTTGATGCTTAGCCAGAGTTTCTGCTTAAAACAAAAACAATCTGAACGATGCTCTAATTACCTGCTATTTTCTTGTTAAATATGGGTTATTAAGTGATTAACATTGGGCTGAATAAAATATGATCGATCCTGGCTTTGTCAAAGAGAGATTAATTTCCAATAAATACATGTGGGCTACGTTCAACAATTTGTAAAGATCTTTCCTGTCGGTTTTTCTTTCCACAAACAGCAATGTGATAATGACAATATAATCTCTTATTTGTGATATTGATTGAGGGATAAATATTGGTCAGGCCACCAGTGATAGCCTTCCTACTGTTCTACAACATAATAGCAGGGGATCTTCTACAATGTTACACCTCACTCTTCAAAAGGCCCTCAGTTTAACATCTCCTCTGGAAATGGCTGTCAGTGCCTTTGTTCCTAAACCCAACTAATGCAGTTCTTCACTCATGCCTCTTGGTGACCTTCAACCTCTTAAACGTACAAGGCCTACCGCTTCACCTGCGTGCTTCCCCATCGGAGATGGAGGCAGTCAGCTGTGTTCCACACCCCTTGGCCTGTGATCCCTTGGCAGGTGACCTCTGGAGGGCCAGAACCTGGAGGGCCCAGGCTGACTTTCTGGGTCATGGACATATCTGTGCCTTCAGTTCACCCCATTGCCCATGAAATGCACCAATGTCAGGAACAGGGAATTCAGCTACTTCAGGCAGGCCCTACACCCTGAGGGTCCATGATGGTGAGATTCGCATCGAGGGTCTTTTATTGCATTAAGTGCTGTAAGATTGTGACTCACAGCTCGCTGAGAAACAGTGCTATTCACTGCCGTTTTCTATCTCGTTGGCACTTAGAAATTTTTTGTAAATCATGCCCAATGTTTCCTCTTGTGGGGAAATCTGAAACTAAGGGCCACTGTCTTAAATAAAAAGGACCTTCTATTTAAGCTGGAGATGAGGAAGAATTTATTTTCTCAGTAGACTGTTAGACTTTGGGATTCTCTTCCATGGAGAACAGTGGAGGCTGCATCATTGAATGTACTCAAGGCAGAGTTAGACCAATTTTTGATTGGCAAGGGAGTCAAGTATTATGGGAGTTAGGCATACAAAATAGAGCTAAGGCCACAATCAAAGAACAAAACAGCATGGGAAATAGGCCCTTCGGTCCAACGAGCCCGCACCGCCACCCCGATGTTCCCACCTCTACCCGTGATCCCTGTCCATGTTTATAGATCTATGGATTAAAAACCAAATTTGAGACAATTTAGGGAGAATTTGTTTTGCCAATTAGCCTAAGAGCACATCTTGGGATGTGGGAGGAAACCGGAGCACCCGGAGAAAACCCACACAAGCACGGAGAGAATGCACAAACTCCCACAGACAGAGGCCCAAATCCATGTATCTGCACAGCACAGCAATAGTCACTGAGCTGTCGTG
Source organism: Sphyrna mokarran (assembly GCA_024679065.1). Classification (NCBI taxonomy): domain Eukaryota; kingdom Metazoa; phylum Chordata; class Chondrichthyes; order Carcharhiniformes; family Carcharhinidae; genus Sphyrna; species Sphyrna mokarran. The sequence continues at coordinate 47,012,667 of JAGIQG010000011.1, read as the reverse complement.
TTGCCCATCAAATGGTCCAGGTCAAGCGTACACTAACGACGTGAAGCACTAGGATACTCTCGAAAAACATCCAAGAGCAGCCCTCTCACGACCCATCGCGTGTATGCCCCTTGTTAGACAACAAGGTGGACCAAAGCACTTGTAGGATAAAAACAAGTACATCAATATCATCATCTATTTACACACTTCCCAGGGACTCTCAAGACTCATGATCCCTATTTTAAAACAGTTTTCTATACCCCTCCATTCCCATTCTGTTTATGTGCCCATCTAAGTATTTCTTAAATAACTCCAGAGTGCATGCCCCCACCACTTTACTTGGCAGCACATTCCACACCCCCACCACCCTCTGTGTGAAAAAACTCCCTCTAGCATCCAAATTATACCTTACTCCCCTCACCCTAAGCCCGTGACCCCTCGTGTTATTCGAGTCCATCCTAGGAAAAAGCTTAACCCTGTTTACTCTATCTATACCCCTCATAATCTTGTACACCTCTATTAGATCTCCTCTAAGTCTACGTCTTTCCAAGGAAAACAGTCCCAATTTGCCTAACCTCTCCTCGTAACTCAGACCTTCCATACCAGGCAGCATCCTGGTAAACCTCCGCTGCACTCTCTCCAGAATCTCCACGTCCTTCCGGTAGTAAGGCGACCAGAACTGGACGCAGTATTCCAAATGAGGTCTAACCAACGTTTTATACAACTGCAACATTAAAGGCCAGCTCTTGTACTCTATACCCCTTCCTATAAAGGCTAGCATACCATATGTTTTCTTCACAACCTTCTCCACCTGCTCTGCCACCTTCAGAGACTTGTGCACCTGCACCCCCAGATCCCTCTGCGTTTCTATACTCTTAATAGGTCTACTGTTTATCATATACCTCCCCGCTACATTCTTTCTCCCGAAATGCATCACCTCACATTTATCAGGATTAAATTCCATCTGCCATCTGTCTGCTCAAGCTACCAGCCTATCTATGTCCTGCTGCATCGCCTGACAATGCTCCTCACTATCTGCAAGTCCAGCCATCTTTGTATCGTCTGCAAACTTGCTGATCACACCACTTACTCCCTCTTCCAAGTCATTTATATATATTACAAATAGAAGAGGTCCCAGTACCGAGCCCTGCGGCTCACCACTAGTGACCAACCTCCATCTAGAAAAACACCCTTCCACTATTATTCTCTGTCTCCTATTACTAAGCCAGTTACTTATCCATCTAGCTACCTGTCCTTGTATCCCGTGAGCCTTGACCTTCTCCACTAACCTCCCATGAGGGACTTTGTCAAACGCCTTACTGAAATCAATATAGACGACATCAAAGGCTCACCCTTCGTTGACCGTTTTCGTCACCTCCTCAAAAAATTCTACCAGATTTGTAAGGCACGACCTCTCCTTAACAAAGCCATGCTGCGTATCCCTAATCAGATCGCAACATTTTAAGTACCTATACTTAGGAGAATCCCCACCAACAGCTTCCCTACCACTGACATCAAACTCACCGACCTATAATTCCCAGGGTTATCCCTACTACCTTTTTTAAACAATGTACAACATTAGCTATTCTCCAGTCCTCTGGGACCTCACCTGTGTCCAAAGAAAGATCAACCATGATCTTATTGAATGATGGCGCAGGCCAATGGCCAACTCCTGCTCCTACTTCTTATGATCTTAAGTCCACCATATTCAAAAATTCCAGCTCTATGATTACTAAAGTACATGATAAATTACAAATAAGGCTTAAAACTGGGGAAGAATAATTAGCCAACTGCAATTATGGTTATATAGGCAGCTGATTACTCTGCTTTGTGCAGTGGGCCTTCACCTTCTCTTCATTGCAATGAGCAGCATCAACATATAACACGCCATCATTACTAATCATTCATTGCCATTTACAGACACAAGACAAGCTTCCTGGGGGAAGGCGGCACTGAGAATATAGTTGACAGTGCAGATCAAATCTGTTTATCGTTATACGTTGTAAATTCATTAAACTAAACCAGAAGTGTATTCATCACCAACATCGGTTTAGTATCAGACCAGGGTGACAAATGCTCCATCCAATCTTTTTGACACAAATTCAAGAAAAAAATAAAATAAAATAAAGATGTGGGACCTAATGATGATTGATGTGACCAAAAAACTGCAGCACCGGATTGGTTTTTAAAATCAATCAACAATAAGTGAAAGACTAATCGCTTAATTTTGCCACAGATAGAAAAATGGAAATAGGAATATATTTGGCACAATTCCATTTGCATTGGTCTATCATACTGAATGAAATTGAACTGAAATGTCTACAGTATCTTATTTTAGTTATATTGTCACCTACCCAGAATGCCATGCTGAATATAGATAGCATTACATTATTACCACAGATGGTTTGCATGAGAAGCACAGCCTGTCGATGAAAGGTTTATTGTATTTCAATTATTTCCAATGCCTCAACCACCTGCTTCCAAATTAGCTATATAATCATGCAGAAATTCAACCCAGCTGAATAACCTTTCTACTTTGGCAATGTGAAGCTTTTCACAAAATGTACGTACGCCATGAATAACAAGTTAGTACATTACAGGACCAACAATTAAGTTCTTAAAATGAGATTGTACACCTCGAGAACAAAACACAAATGGTTTGTAATTATCTGAACTCAAGATTGTTTCAGTCTACCTCTTGATATAATTGATTGTGCTCTTCAAAACTGACTGCAATTCTGTGCACACTGCTGTCTGTCTGATCTCACTCGTAATGGGTCAAAATGACTGGTTGTCATGTGATGAGAGATGCGACAGTAGTAAGGAAACCTGACAAGAAGAATTTCAGAGGGAACTTTTAACCCTATCTTCCCTTTGGAAACAGAGTGGATACATTGTTAAAATCACCCAGATTACTTGCCCATCCTGGAAGAACCAAGGAAATTTGCCCAACTCCAGCAGATTCCTATTCAACGGATGCAGCAAATTCTGAAAGTATTGTGACTCTGCACCATGAATGAAAAGTTGCTTTTTCCATTTGTTCACAGGATGTGTGAGTCAATGGTGAGGCCAGCATTTAAGTTCGAAATTTATTTATTGGTGTCACAAGTTGGCTTACATTAACATTACAATAAATTTACTGTGAAAATCCCCTAGCTGCCTCACTCCAGTGCCTGTTTGGACACGCTGAGGGAGACTTTAGCATGGCCAGTGCACTTAGCTTGCACGTCTTTCAGACTGTGGGAGGAAACCAGAGCACCTGGTGGAAACCCATGCAGATACGAGGAGAACATGCAGACTCTACACAGACAGTGACCCAAATCAGAAATCGAACCTGGGACCCTGGCACTGTGAAGCAGCAATGCTAACCACTGTGCCACCTCCATTTACTGCCTATCCTTAATTGACCTCGAGAAGGTGATGGTGAGCTGCCTTCCTGAATTTCTACAGAGCACTGGGTGTAGATAAATCCATATTGCTGTTAGAAATGGGGCTTTCCAGGTATTTGATTCAAAATCAGAAAAGGAACAGCAATATACTTCCAAGTCAGAATAGAGTGTGTTTGAAAGGAAACTTGCAGATGGTGCTATCCCATGCCTCTGCCACTCTTTTCCTTCTACGTGGTAGGATTTGTAAGGTGCTGTCACAAGAGTCTTAGTTGAGGCATTGTATCTTGTAGCTGGTATGTGCTGCTCCCCAATGTTCTGGTGATTGAAGGAGTGAACGTTTAAAGTGGTGGATGGGTGCCAATAGTTATGCATTCATTGGATTGTTGTTTATTTTATTTATTTCAGAACAATTCAGATCTAGATATAAATCCAAACAATTTATTCACAGAACATTAAACTACTTCAGAAATTACAGAATTTTCAACACAAATATTGGACGGGATTCTCCAGCTGCACTTGCCCCAAAACCAAAAAATCCCACCCAAAGTCAATGGACCTTTGCATGGTCTGAACCCCTCTTGCCATTATTCCCATGATTGGTGAGACAGAAAACTTCTGGTCATGGTCTTTGCTCAGAGCCCAGATACTTAGAACATAGAACATAGAAAAACTACAGCACAAACAGGCTCTTTGGCCCACAAGTTGTGCAGCTGATATCCAAACATATTATGCTTATCTATAACCCTTAATTCTACTAAGTCCCATGTACTCATCCAGAAGTCTTTTGTAAAACCCCATTGAATTTGCCTCTACCACCACCAATGACAGTCGATTCCACTCACCTACCACCCTCTGAGTGAAAAACTTACCCAATATCTCCTCTGAACATACTTCCCAGCACATTAAACCTGTGTCCTCTCATAGCAACCATTCCAGCCCTTGGACTTATTGGAATATTTATTGTTTGGTGTTAGTATTAACCCACTTGTCAGAATTTTATCGTCCTGGAATTGGGGTGGGCTTGGCTCACAGAACGGAATTCTCCATTGGTCTCAGGCAAGATTTTATGAGCAACACCTGAGTGAGATCATAAAATATCGGCCACTAGCTCTTCTCACAGGCTTAAACAATCAAACAAATGTGCCAGGATCAGTACCAGACTAGAATAATTGAACACAGATGAAATATACCATTGAACACTTAAACCAGCTAGCTGCTTTGCCCTGGGTGGTGCAGAGCTTGTTGAGTGTTATCTAAGCAGCAAAGTAAATTTGGGCAAATGATGCTCACAAAGAAAGATTAGGCTTCGACTACCAGTGTTTCACCTCTGACTCCGTCCTGATCATGAAACCCCATTGGGCAGCCATGGAACCCACTTCTGCCACTTAGGATAACAACAACTTGTATTCAAATAGCAACTGTAACATAATAAAATGTCTCAAAGAGCTTCACAGGAGAATTGTGAAGTAAAATATGATACCGAGCAGATGACCAAAACCTTGATCAAAGTGATGGCGTTCAAGGCATGCCTTAAAGAAGGAAAGCAAGGTAGAGAGGAGGAGAAATTTAGAAAGGAATTCACAGAGCCTAGGGCCTGACTGCAGAAGACATGCCCACCAATAGTGAAATCTTTAAAATTCTAGATGTCAAAGGGTCAGATTGGAGGATTTCAGATATCTTGGAAGATTGTAGGGTTACAAGAGATTACAGAAATAGGGAATGTGAGGCTGTGGAGAGATTTGAAAACAACAATGAAAGTTCTAAAATTGAAGTATTGCTTGACCAGAAATCAATGTGGGTCGGTAAGCACAGGAGTAATGAATGAACAAGACTTGATACTATTTAGCCTGGGACCAGCAAAGTTTTGGACAGCTTCAACTTTATAAGTAGATTATGGAAGCCAGGCTGGAGTGGGTTCAAATAATCAAATCCAGAGGTAATAAAATTGTGAATGATGGGTTTGAATAACAAATCAGCTGATGGCAGAGATAGAGTCGGGCAATATTATAGAGGTGGAAATAGGCAACCTTAGTGATGACACAAATGTGAGGAATTTGCTACAAAGTCAGGTGTGATATCAAAGCTACAAACAGTCTGGTTTAGTCTCCTTTGCCAGGCTGAGAGATAAGCGCTAGGGAATGGAATTTGTGATGGGAACCAAAGATATTGGATTTAGTTTTCCCATTACTTAATAGGAAGGAATTTCTGCTGATCGAGGACTGAATGTTGGATGTGCACAATGACATTTCAGAGACAGCAGAGGGGTCAAAAGTGGTCAACCATGCAACTCGGCATGCCACCGCTTGTCACTCAGAATATGTGGAAAGTCTGACAATGTAATTTAGATATGACCTGGCAGTTAAGGTTTCCAAGGCCACATTTCTGAAGCAGTGTGAGTTTCCATTCTACTACTAACCTGCTACAAACTGGCCTCAAGGTGAAATCCAGCATCAGAGCATAAATTTTTATGGTTTTAAGTAACTGTGTTAAAATTGAGTGTTTTTTTAAAAATAGAAAAAATGGATCAGTAACACTTAGTCAGCATGAACCAGGTTTGTAAGAATTAGCTGATAAAGAATATTTTCTTCAATGACTTTAGGCCCTTATGTTTAAAATGTTAATGAGTAAAGTATATCTCAGGGACAAATACATTTTCTAGTTACTGTAATGTGTCAAAAATGAAGCTACAGATTAGTGCAGCCAACAATTACAAATTATTATTCCATCTTCTACCAAGACATGACATAAACTATTCATATATTTGCTTGGTTACGTCAGATGAGATGATTTTTCATCAAACATGTTCCACAAAATAAACATTCTACATTTAGCAAAAACACTGCCAGTTCAGTGATATGTATCTTTTCATCATAAAAGATTGTGCACTGCATTTCAAGGAAGTTGTCTAATTTATCCAAAGAAACTTTTATTTTCCAACAAACCCAAACAAGGCTTTCTAAAAAGGGTAAATTAATTTATGGTAGATTGGTTTCAGTTTATTTCTTAGCCTGTTAGAGATATTTTATCTGTGTGATGCTTCATTGTATCATTTTAGTTTTAAATGAGATCTACAACAGGAGCTTGGCCTGTTTAAAGGTGTCAATATCTGTGATATTTCACACTCATCCAGAAAATATGTAAATGGTGAACATCCTCTGTATTCTCCAGTAAATGATGTTAATTACTAGGACTGGTTTGAACTAATCCAGACACAGAAAATAAACGAAGATGAAGGTTTTGTACATTTAAAAATGATCACATTTGAAAACTGTTATTGAGGAAAAGAAAGTCTTCAAGCACAATGCATTTTGTGACTGAATATTCCAAAAAATGTAAGGAACAGGAATAAAGAACTTGTATCTACATAGTACATTTCATAACCTCTTGACATTCCTAAAGTGCTTGATAGCCAGTAAACCTATGAAGTATAATCACTGTTGTCAAGTAATCTTTATTTATTAGTCACAAGTCAACTTATGTTAACACTGCAATAAAGTTATTGTGAAAATTCCCTAGTTACCACACTCTGGTGCCTGTTCAGGTACACTAAGGGGCAATTTAGCCAATGCCAATGGCCAATGCAATTAATCAGCGCAGCTTTGGACTGGGGAGGAAATCGGAGCACCAGGAGGAAAACCACACAGACATGGAGAGAATATGCAAACTCCACACAGACAGCAATCCAAGCCAGGAATTGTACCTGGTCTCTGGCACTGTGAGGCAACAATGCTAACCATTGTGCCACTGTCCCACCCATCAGAACACTTTGCCGTATGTTGCTTTACTGCTGGCAAGTTACACGATGATTGTATGGTACATGAGAATATATTAATTTATAATTCATAGACATTGCAAACCTTGACACTGTGTTGGAACAAGAACTCGGCACAAAGTCCTTCCGCTGACAGAGGCACGATCACACCCATTGCTCACCTCATTGTTGTGTTTCCATTGTCCTTTGAACTCTTGTCACTGACTTACTGCCAATTTGCAGGCGACACAAAAATAGGTGGAAAGGCAAGTTGCGAGTGGAATACAATTTACAAAGAGATATTTGATAGGTTAAATACCTATCAAAAAATTGGCAAATGGAATATAATGTGAGAAAATGTGAAGTTGTTCGTTTTGGAAGGGAGAACAAAAGAACAGAATATTATTTGAATTGAGAAAAACTGCAGAGAGCTGCAAACAAAGGGACTTTATGTGCATAAAAGACAAAACGTTAGCACACAGATGCAGCAGGTAATCAGGAAATTTAATGACACGTTGGCCCTCGTTGGGGTATCAGAGTAGGGGAATCTTGCTGCGTCTGAACAAGATACTGGTGAGACCACATTTGGAGTACTATGAGCAGTTTTGGTTCCTTTATTTAAGGAAAGATATTATTTCATTGGAGGGAGTTTAGAGAAGCTTCGCTAGGATGATCCCCAGTATGGAGGGATTGTCTTATGAGAAAAGGTTAAGCAGGTTGGGAGTCTACTGATTTGAATGTAGAAGAATGAGAGATGATCTCATTGAAACATATGGGATTCTTAAGGAGTTTGACAGGGTAATGCTGAAAGGATATTTCCCCTCATGGCAGTATTTAAGACTAGACAGTAATGACTCAGAACAAAAGGGCGTCAATTTAAGATTAAGATGAAAAGAAATCTCTTCTCTCAGAGGGGTGAGAGCCTTTGGAACTGCTTGCCACAGAGTACTGTGGGGACAGACTCATTGTGTATATTTATGGCTGAGGTAGATAGATTTTTGATCAGTAAGGGAATCAAGGGTTAAGGAAAAGGGCAGGGAAGTGGATGTGAGGAATGTTGGATCAGTCGTGATCCTACTGAACGGTAGAGCAGATTTGAGAGAGCCGAACAACCTACACCAATCCTATTTCTTATGACAAGCATCAAGTCCGAGGATCATTCCTGGATCTCAGGCTACAGATGAGATATGGCGGGGGGGTTCATGGGAAGGAAATCAGCAATTCCCAGCGATCCTTATTCCCAATGAATAAGTGAGTCCCAAGAACCCTTAAGTAACCATACCAAGGTTTTGTTGCTGTGTCCTTCTGGTGGTGAGTGCCCTGCCTTCTGCTAGATTAATATAAGCAGCAGCAGGGTGAGACTCTTAAATGGATATTAATTGCCTACTTAAGGGCTTTAATTGACAGCAAGATGGAAAGGCTATCCATGAGCCTTCACACCATGGGCTTAATTAGGATAGAATCAGGAAGGTGCTGGGATCCCTAACCCCCAATCTTCCTGTCCAATTAACTGCCTCACTACTGAACTCACTGCAGGGAACAGCACCATTCCACACATCGAGAAGTTTGAAAGTTCCAAAAGTACTGTAGCAGAAGTTGATGTGACAGCAAATGATTACCTTATAAAAAGTAAGCTAATCTTCCTCCAAGTTAGAACATTTTACTAATTCATTCAGGGGATGTGAATGTCATTGGCTGGATCACATTTATTGCCCATCACTAATTGCCCTTGAATCAAATGGCTTGCTAGGACATTTCAGAAAGCATTTAGGAGTCAACTGCATTGCTGTGGGTCTGGAGTCACATGTAGGCCAGACCAGGTCAGGACAACAGGAAGGAAATTAGATGGATTTCTATGACAATTGATAATGGCTTCGTGGTCATCATTAGACTTTTAATTCCAGATTTTTATTGAATTTATTGAGCACCCTATCCTTACAGTTATGCAAAATAAAAACTGTTGAGATCTAGTCTGGCTTCTTAATGTAATTTGTGATTCTGGTCCTAACTCATAACACACCCCTTCCTTTATTTCTCCCATCCTCTTCTGATCTTCAGTTCTTTAGCTCCTTTCCTCTTCTCCTTTACTACTTCCCTGTCCCTCCTTATGTTTCCACATCTCCATCCCTTCCCCTTGCAACCCCCTTTACCTCCTTCCTGACTATTCCATCTTCACCTCTGCCTGTTTCTTCTTCGTTCATACCCCCCTCTCTCCCAATCTTCCCTCTGACTTCATGTATGTAATCACTCATTGACACGCATGTTGCCTTGCAAATGGACAATGTCAAGTCAGATTTACCCATACCATCCCCTCTACTTTTCACGAGTGTTACAAATAATTGGTCTGTCATAGTAATCTTGAAAAATTAAAACAAAACACTGTTTTTCCAGTTTCATTCAGGCCATGGACAGTGCAGCCTGCTGCATTTATCAATTAAAAATGATTTTATGGTAATTGGATCTAAAATGAGATGCTAAGGGGAATACTTGCATAACACCTATAAGTCTCAGCCCCAAATGAGATTCTTTATGTTTTAGATGCAAAAGATCTCTAGAATTGTTTAACCTTTTTGAAGAGCTAGGTAAGGATTTCAGCATCAGAGTACAAGAATAAATAGTCTAAATTAGGAAATGCTCCGTAGTTCAGTACAGATTCTCATTCATATCAGCTGTGCAGAAACGTTTTATAGATGGCACAAGAAAAGTGATTTAGAAAGATAAAAATGTATTTTAAAAGTTTTAGAACACAGCATTGATGTCAGAATTGGGACACAGCTTGAGGTATAGTGATATTAATATTGTATACAATATTGTATACTATAACATGGTTACAGTTTTAGTTACAAGATATTTGAAATACATAATTTTATAGAATATTGTTTTATAGAATTTTCTTTGTGCTGTACTGAAATCAAATCTTAAAAACAGGTTGCTGTGAACACAAAACTATTAAAGCATGACATTTTTCCTTTAAGATAAATTCTCCAAATATGCCATTATAAAATTAACTTGACGGTCCAAATATCTGGGCTGAAATTGATAGTGTCAGTATTTGAAAACTATTGATACAGGTTTACAATTGCCACCTCAGTGTTCTTCCATCAATTTGAGGGTACAAAAAGTCTTTTGACCTTTTTTTTCAACTTCTGATTGCGAAAGCAAAACAACAAATTAAGTTCTGAAATAACAGAGACTGTTGCAGAAAAACTAAACATCTCTGAAAAATGTAGATCATTTTGGCAGTAATGTTTGTACTGTAGAACATAATAAAACACTGCATCTGCTGTGGCAATATCTGACAATGTTTTCCCACTTTATTTTTTTATTCTACACCACAGGTCGGTAGAAGATTCATCGTATACAGATAACACTGTTTCAAAAAACACATGTATCAGCTTTTGAATTCAAAATGTTTGCTCTTAGGGACAAGTAAACCAGCTCCAGTTCAGCTCTCAGATGTGGATTGAACCAAACCAGCCCGAGCCCAATCAAAATTTACATCCAGATTGAAATGGCCAAGTTTGCAGTTGTTGAACAGAACACCACAAATCAAAAGCTTGGCTCAACTCCTTTGGAAATAGTAACCTGAATTATACTCTATTTGTACAAATCCAAACTTTTGAGCTCAGTAAAAGGCTAAAATCGGGCTCAACTACAAGAGATGCTGCTGGTTCCATCCAACTCACAAAACTCAGATTAAGGACAAGGTTTTATAATGCTGCAATATCCTTTTTTATCCTCCTGGACGCTACAACCACAAGCGTGTTTCCTATATTTGGACTTATGTCCTAAAAAATCTCTACGCGAAACAGACTAACTGTATGTAGTTAATATATTAGTTAACGTATCTGAACTTCCAGGAAAATCCAATGATGGCTGCTTTAATTTTGATGTATTATCTTGGTTCACAGTTATATACTGTTCAATAGGTGCAGCAATATTTCACTTGTCACGTTAAAGGCTGCATAATAGTCCAGACTAAATAGAAATACTATTGCCACTGTTATTTTGCTGTATTCTTTGGCTCACATATACACTAAAATACCATAAACATCATTTAGAACTCCTTTGATATATAAATAAAGATACAGTACATACAAATCGAAGAAAATACTAGACAACTCTGTAAGACAGTAAATTTCTGGATATAAATAAGCAAATATTTTGATATATACCTACATTTTTAAACAGTTCTGTTACTGTAAAACTATTACATTTATTTCTTTTCACAAAAATCAGTTGACATTAATATACACAATCTACACAAAATTAATACTTTTCTAGAAAGACATTTAGTTATATCTGTTACATTAATTATGCAACTCTTACCCCAGAATCACAACTAAGGGGGCAATGTACCTAGAATAAAATGTGGTGCTCACACTCCATAATTTTACAATGTGACAAAAAGCACCAATACACAGTGTAGCTACGAGAAAGGTTTCTGCACAGTCTAAGTAAGTCTACAATGATAGAGTTACATTTACCTCTAAGGGTTAAAATCACTGCACATTGTCCACAGTACTCACAATTCAGAGATTGCTGAGCTCTTTCAAAGGAACACACATGCTGAGGCTGACTTGTAAGTACAATATGTATTTAGATTTTGTAACTCATAAATAATTAGTTCTAATAAATACTCACTGGCTAAAGAATGGGTTTACAGATTGCCTGACAGTACTGCAATGTGCTGCACAGATCTTTAAACAAAACACATTTGTTGTACACTGTAACCAGTTTTGGGAGAAAACATTGGGAAACCAAACTAATTTAACCTATTACAAATCCTGCCCCAGTCGCTCAATCTCATCAATGAGGAAGTCGATGTCGGATTTTGTAGCGGCTGGATTTGAGATGACCATACGGAAGAAGTTTGCTTTATCTCCTTGAGGCTGATAACCAACCATTGTAGTGCCACATTCCATCATTTGTGCTTTGATTTTTGGGGCAATCTGATACAAAAAAAAGGACACATTGATTCTTAAATTTCTCATGGTCAACAACATCATACAAGAGAGGCATGAATAAAAGACTATTAATCAATATTTGCGAAATCAGTCTAAAGAGGAATAAAAAGTCACAAAGATAAAACTGAGAAAGGATCATTTGTTTCATTGTATTTGCAGACAATGTCACCAATTTTGTTTCAATTTTAATTTCACCTTTCAAATAATTCCATGAATGTAATGCAAACTATTTTTTCTATCTCTGGTGAAACATATTTATTCAATCTTATTCTGCCACACAAAATCAAACCAATTGCATTATCATTGAGCTGGTATTCACTGGCACACAACACGCTATCTTATGGCCCTGTCACCCAGGGAGTGGGGCTGGAAAACGCAGCAAACTATTCAAAGTCCACTCATTTGGTGAGTGTAAAATCTCCACTGACAGAAAGTTCCACCCAAGGACTGGAATGTTCTGGCTGTTCATGCTGGCACAATATTCCTATCCTGCCAATGGCACACCCACGCTGCAGATTTTCCGGGGGTGCGGAGTGCATTCAATGGGAAACCCATTGGCAATGGCAGGACCAGAAGATCATGCCACCGGTAAATGGACGGCTACGTCTGCTGCCGTGAAACATACAGTGGACAGCACAGAAAATCCTGCCCACTATTACACAAATGTATTATTTCCTGGCCCCTCCATTGTCCAACATAGGAGGCTGTGCACCATGGGCTGTTGGCAAGTCTTCCTGTTCCTTTGATGTCTAAGCACGAGAGGCAGAAAGGTTTTTATCTGAACTAATAGTTTTGCGAGAATCATTTAATAATTTGAATGGAACATTTGCCTGACTGTTGTTTTACATGAAGTAATCGTTCAGTGCGATTACTATTAATTCAACTGGTGAAACAGTTACATTTGCAAATAAAGAGGATAATACCTATGCAGTGGAAGGAAAGGAAAGGGCTGACATTAAGTGGCTGGGAAGGCTGGAAATGTGAAAAATTCTTTTTATTCTGATTGAGAAACCAGCAAGCTGTGAATAGAAAGGTCAATAAGAGAAAGCTGCAGCTAAGGACAGTGGAGGAAGGAGAGATGGGGAGAGAAATCATGAGAATATTGACAACTAATCATGGGAATATTGGATTCTGGGGGAGGGGGGGGATGGGATTTCAGGGACGGCTCATGGCGATCAGATCACGGGAAGGGTCAAATCACAGTGGCAATAGAATCACAGAGGGTCACATCACTGGCAGTCGTATTGCAGTGAGTCAGATCAGAGCAGGAGCTTATTGCAATGAGTCAGATAGAACGGGAATCTTATTGCAGTGAGTCAGATCAAAGCGGGAACCTTATTGTAGAGGGTCAGATCATGGGAGAAAGATTGCAGAAGAGTCAACTCATGAGAGAGTTAGATTTTGGTGACAGCAATGGTGGGAGGGGCGTCAGATTGTTTGTGTCGGTTCTGAGTGAAGTTTGGGGTCAGGGAGGGGGACACAAGATCACAGGACAATCAGATTATGGGAGAGCTGGGTACACAGACCAGGGTCAGACTGGGGGGGGAGCCAGATCACAGAGGGGTCAGATTAATGACTCAGGTTCACCTGCTCTTTAAAAGCACATCTGCCACCACCCCCCTCCCCCCCGCCCACTCCAACACCTCTCAAAAGCAAACCTGAAGTGGGCAAGCTCGTGGGATTGGGATTCCCATTCCAATGGGTTTATTCTATTCTCTGCCCACCGTGGAGATTTTTAAAATTCATTTGTGGGACGTGGTGTCACTGGCAGGTTAGCGGCTTTTGTCCATTTCTAATTGCCTTTGAGAAGGTGGTGAGCTGCCGCCTTGAATTGCTGCAGTCCATGTGTTGTGGATTGACCTATAATGCTGTTAAGGAGGCAATTCCAGGATTTTGACTCAGTAGTTGTGAAGGAACGGTGATATATTTCCATGTCAGGACAGTGAGTGGCTTGGAGGGGAACTTGCAGATGATGGTATTCCCATGTATCTGTTGCTCTTGTCCTTCTACATGGAAGTTGTCATGTGTTTAGAAGGTGCTGAATTAGGATCTTTGGTGAATTGCTCCTGTGCACCTTGTAGATGGCACACCCTGCTGCTACTGAGAGTCAGCGGTGGTGGGAATGAATGTTTGTAGGTGTGATGTCAATTAAGCAGGTTCCTTTGTCATGGATGGTGGCAAGCTTCTTGAGTATTGTTGAGCTGCACCCATCCAGGCAAGTGGGGAGTATTCCACTATACTCCTGACTTGTGCCTTATAGATGGTGACAGGCTTTGGAAGGTTAAGAGATGAGTTATTCGCCACAGTATTCTTAGCCTCTGAACTGCTCTTGTAGCCACTGTGTTATGTGGTGAGTCCAGTTGGGTTTCTGGTCAATGGGAATCCAAAGGATATTGACAGTACGGGATTCAGCGATGATAATACAACCAAATGTCAATGGGCAGTGTTTAGAGTGTCTCTTATTGGTGATAGTCATTGCCTGGCATTTATGAGGTGGGAATGTTACTTGCCCAAGCTTGAATATTGTCCAGATCTTGTTACATTTGAACATAAAGAACAAAAAGAACAAAACAGCATGGGAAACAGGCCCTTTGGCCCAACGAGCCCGCGCCGCCACCCCGATGTTCCCAACTCTACCCATGATCCCTGTCCATGTTTATAGATCTATGGATTAAAAACCAATTTTGAGACAATTTAGGGAGAATTTGTTTTGTCAATTAGCCTAAGAGCACATTTTTGGGATGTGGAAGAAAACCGGAGCACCTGGAGAAAACCCACGCAAGCATGGGGAGAATGAGCAAACTCCCACAGACACAGGCCCAAATCCATGTATCTGCACAGCACAGCGATAGTCACTGAGCTGTCGTGTTGCCCCTCAAATGGTCCAGGTCAAGCGTACACTAACGACGTGAAGCACTAGGATACTCTCGAAAAAAATCCAAGAGCAGCCCTCTCACGATCCATCGCGTGTATGCCCCTCGTTAGACAACAAGGTGGACCAAAGCACCTGTAGGATAAAAACAATTACATCAATATCATCATCTATTTACACACTTCCCAGGGACTCCCAAGGCTCATGATTCCTATTTTAAATCAGTTTTCTATACCTCTCCATTCCCATTCTGTTCATGTGCCCATCGAAGTGTTTCTTAAATAACTCCAGAGTACCTGCCTCCACCACTTTACTTGGCAGCGCATTCCATATCCCCACCACCCTCTGTGTGAAAAAACTCCCTCTAACATCCAAATTATACCTTACCCCCCTCACCCTAAGCCTGTGACCCCTCGTGCTATTTGAGTCCATCCTAGGAAAAAGCTTAACCCTGTTTACTCTATCTATACCCCTCATAATCTTGTACACCTCTATTAGATCTCCTCTAAGTCTACGTCTTTCTAAGGAAAACAGTCCCAATTTGCCTAACCTCTTCTCATAACTCAAACCTTCCATACCAGGCAGCATCCTGGTAAACCTCCTCCGCACTCTCTCCAGAGTCTCCACGTCCATGGACTGCTTCAGAATCTGAGGAGTCATGAATGATGCTGAACATTGTGCAATTGTTAATTAATTAATTGTTAAAATTCTTCCTGAAGAATGTGATAGCAAGGATGATCACTTTTATTTATATTCAATAAATTATACTGAAGTTTTTGGATCTATGATTTTGTTACTGAGGAGTGCTGCATTCTGAGTTGTGGGCTTTTTATTTGCCTGTGCGGGAACTGCAGTGCCTTGTGTCCGGTAACAGCTGTTTTTCAGTTTGTTTCTATACACGGTTAAAGACCTTTTTGTTACCATGGAGAAACTGGCAAAAGATCCCATGCCAGCTATATTAAAGCAGACAACATCCGTGGGGAAATACGAGATTAATGTTAATGGCTAATAAGCGTGTAATAGCTGCCTTGAGACTAGAGGCAATTAATCAAACACAACTGAGAGCAGAAAATCCATCATCCTGTGATTGTTCCTGCAGCTACTTTTTGAGAACTTTACTGATTTTAAGCCATTTTAGCGTTTAGTTCTGTTTGTTAAAAAAACAACTCTTCTGATAGATTCAAAAGGAGCAATAAACGTAACTGTTGCCAATAATTTCCTGTGACATTCGCTATCCATTATTTTAATGCTATTGATGATCCATTTCTTGTGGCATCAAAATCCATACTAACTTCTTTCATTTTCAAATTTGAAATATTTCTAACCCTTCCATGATACATTCCTTTTGGATTGAAATGACCAATTACAGTTAGCTAAAAATGTTAGAATGTGCTGACCATTATTGTAACATTTCTGAGCACTCCCCCCACCTCCCCCTGCCAGTCCCAGTAGAAAATAAGTCTCACTCCTTCAGCACTCCTGCCATCAGCTTCGGATCATTGAAAGATACAGCACAAATGGAGCCCATCTTTGTCACTTTGGTAGAGCTAATTAATTAATCCCACTTACATAGAATCCATTGAATCCCTACAGTGCAGAGGAAACCATCCAGTCCATTGAGTTTGCAGTGACTTTCCAAAAGAATATCTTCCCCAGTCTACCACCCTGACCCAACCCTAGCCCCATGGCTAAATCCCTATAACCTATACGTCTTTGAATTATGGAAAGAAACTGGAGCATTTGGAGGAAACCCATGCAGATATGGAGTAAAGGTGCAAATTCCATGTAGACAGTCCCCAAAGCCAGAATCAAACCCAGGTCTCTGGCAATTGAGGCAGCAGTGGTAACCCCTGTGTCACTGTGCCACTTTCCTATTCAATATAAACAAACCAACCATAAAACAAGGACTAGTAAAGTCTTAATGTGGGCTCTTTATTTAAAGATAAGGCTACATATACTTCTAATGTTAACTTAAAATCAGTGTAGAGATATCTGACCACAACCACTGCTGCTGTGAACTGAGTACAGAGTAAAGGGGTTACTGCATGAGATCCTGGGCACAATTCTCCCATTTGCATTCTAAGTGTTCTCAGTTACCAGAGTGTTTCCCACCAGCATGAGCAGTGGTTGTCAAGAGGGATTCAGTAAAGTTTTACAACACCAATTTTAAGTCCAACCAATTTATTTGATAGTAAATTCGTGATCTTTCGACTTTATAGCCTTTGTCAGGCAAATGCAGTGTTCTGGTCTGCAATAGCACTCATATCCACACAGACAGTTACAGATTGCTGATTAGAATGTGAATCCTTACATCTAACCTGCTATTCAAGTGTTAAAGTGGCTAACAATGTGTGTGAAGGGAATCCGGAGCATTGGTTAGAGAATTGTGTATTTTCTCCAGACAGCACAGTAAGTGAGGTTTTTTGCTAACCCAGGCAAGTTACGGGGGTTACAGATAGTGTGTCATGAAGCCGAGATCCCTATTAAGACCGTCCTCATGTGTGCGGAACTTGGCTATCAGTCTCTGCTCAGCGACTCTGCGCTGTCATGTGTCACGAAGGCCCCCTTGAAGAACATTTACCCGCAGGTCGGAGGCGAATGCCCATGACTGCTGAAGTGTTCGCCCACAGGAAGGGAACTGTTTTGCCTGGTGATTGTTGAGCGATGCTCATTCATCCGCTGTCGTAGTGTCTGCATGGTCTCCCAATGTACCATGCTTCGGGACATCCTTTCTTGCAACGTATTAGGTAGACAACGTTGGCCGAGTTGCAAGAGTATGTACCGTGTACCTGGTGAATGGTATCCTCACGTTTGATGATGTCGTCCATGTCTATGATCTGGCATGTCTTGCAGAGGTTGCTGTGGCAGGGGTGTGTGGTATTGTGGTCACTGTTCTCCTGAAGGTTGGGTAGTTTGCTGCGAACAATGATCTGTTTGAGGTTGTGCGGTTGTCTGAAAGCAAGAAGTGGGGGGTGGGGATGGCCCTAGCGAGATGTTCATCGTCATCAATGACATGTTGAAGACTCCGGAGAAGATGTCGTAGCTTCTCCGCACCGGGGAAGTACTGAACAACAAAGGTACTCTGTCCACCTTGTCCCGTGTTCGTCTTCTGAGGAGGTCAGTGCGGTTTATCGCTGTGGCACATCGGAACTGTCAATTGATGAGTCGAGCGCCATATCCTGTTCCCACGAGGGCATCCTTGTGCGTCTGGAGGTGTCTGTCACGATCCTCCTCATCTGAGCAAATTCTGTGTATACGGAGGGCTTGTCCATAGGGAACCGCACAACCTCAAACAGATCATTGTTCACAGCAAACTACCCAACCTTCAGGAGAACAGTGACCACAATACCACACAACCCTGCCACAGCAACCTCTGCAAGACATGCCGGATCATAGACATGGACGACATCATCAAACGTGAGTATACCATTCACCAGGTGCACGGTACATACTCTTGCAACTCGGCCAACGTTGTCTACCTAATACGTTGCAAGAAAGGATGTCCCGAAGCATGGTACCTTGGGGAGACCATGCAGACACTATGACAGCGGATGAATGAGCATCGCTCAACAATCACCAGGCAAAACAGTTCCCTTCCTGTGGGCGAACACTTCAGCAGTCATGGGCATTCGGCCTCCGACTTGCGGGTAAATGTTCTTCAAGGGGGCTTTCGTGATACACGACAGCGCAGAGTCGCTGAGCAGAGACTGATAGCCAAGCTCCGCACACGAGGACGGTCTTAACAGGGATCTTGGCTTCATGACACACTATCTGTAACCCCCGTAACTTGCCTGGGTTAGCAAAAAAACCTCACTTACTGTGCTGTCTGGAGAAAATACACAATTCTCTAACCAATGCTCAGGATTCCCTTCACACACATTGTTAGCCATTTTAACACTTGAATAGCAGGTTAGATGTAAGGATTCGTATTCTAATCAGCAATCTGTAACTGTCTGTGTGGATATGAGTGCTATTGCAGACCAGAACACTGCATTTGCCTGACGAAGGCTATAAAGTCAAAAGCTCGCGAATTTACTATCAAATAAATTGGTTGGACTTAAAATTGGTGTTGTAAAACTTTATTGAGTTTACCCCAGTCCAACGCCGACATCTCTACATCAAGAGGGATTCACCCAGCTTTAGTACTTAAAACACGCTAGTGACCGGGCTTCACAGAGATCAGGGCACCCTTTTTATACAGCTCCCCAATCTCTGAATTCAGTGATGGGCCATCCCTCTCCACTACAGACTTGGTGATCCCATGCTGATAAAGGGAGCACTTCCAACCCCTCAGCAAACCCCTCCACCACTAAAAAAAAGGTCACCGACCCCATTCCCAGCACATCATGCAGGCATGAGTGACCTGACTTCTGCCCCAAGAGGGACACTCAGAGGTGGGGTCCCTGCAGGCCTTCCCTCTTGGCAGTGCTAACCTGGCATTGTGCCCTGGCACCCTGCACTGACATCGGGGTGGGGGCACAGGAGGTAAACACTTTGCCCGTGTGCCTTTCTGCCACTGCCAAGCAATAGACAGAGAGTCCTCAAAGGGACCTAGGGTTGGTTGGCTTGGGCTGTGGGAAAAGGGTTGATCTCATGACTCTTCCTGGGTGGGGGATCTTGGGCTGGATTGCCCTTTCTAGCCTTAGCATGAGTGATCACAGGCAGCCTTGAGTTCAAAATCTTCATTCTTGCTAGCATACTTTGAAACCTTTGAAGTGCTTTAGTTACTTCAACATCTATGTTCCCTGGATGCCTAAAAGCCTTCAAAATCATGGCAGCACACCATTCTGCAGAAGGAATTGCTCTTTCCTGCTCTCAGAAGCCCCAGGTATAAGAAGACCCCTTTGAAGTCCTCTGACTGATAGGAGGTGTCAGTTTAATGAGGGAGATTCCCTTTTGCAATCTAAATGAGCAGCAGGTGTGGTCTGATCACTTTGAACTGTTCTGACTGACAGCTCCAGAGCAGATTAGACAGTTCATTGTTGATACAGTTCCAGTAAGCCTCAAGAACCTCCTCATTCCACCAGAACTGTTTACTCAGCTTCATTCTTTTAACACTGCCTTTTGGTTAGGTCCCTGAGCCTTCCTGGAGGTCATTCCAATTAATCCTCCAGTATCTTTAGTTAGCCTTTGGATGACAGGTTGGATCAATTACACACCAGACAGAAGGTTTCACTTCCTCTTTTCTAATGGCACAGTTAGAAGTCTCACAACACCAGGTTAAAGTCCAACAGGTTTATTTGGAATCACAAACTTTTGGCACGCTGTTCCTTCGTCAGGTGAGCACTCATTTGATGAAGGAGCAGTGTTCCGAAAACTTGTGATTTCAAACAATCCCGTTGAACTTTAGTGTTGTGAGACTTCTTACCGTGCACACCCCAGTCCAATGCCAGCACCTTTACATCATTTTCTAATGGCAACATTTAATAACATTGTAGTTAGGAACAAAATCAAGTACTAAGGATGCATTGAGCAATGAAGGGGAAAAAAAACGAACAAAGTTCCCGCCTGGTAACAAATAGACAGATTACTTATGATCATTAGAAGTGAGTATTTTAAAAAAAAACTATTGCTAAAACAAATGATTTTTACACATCATGCCTTACAATTTTACAAAACTTTCAGAATTTTACCTTGCCAAGTTTTTCCTTTCTCTCTTCACAATCAGGCATATTTCGGAAACTCGGTGGAATGTACCAGAAGCAAACATTGGTGTGCTCCGGCTACAAGAGAAATGGAAAATGATAAACTGAAAAACATCCTTACATGAATATTTATTTTTAAGGCCTTGTAGGTGTCAGTATTAACACATAGGGCATAAAATTGTGACAGCACTATTAAACTATAGTTAAGTTCTTTCTCAACAAATAAGTATGCAGTACAACATCACATTATTCTAAAAAGCTTCTGTGGGTTGACCACTGAAACACAGGCATTGGGGAGGCTACAAGGTGTGAAAGTCCAGTCAAAAGGAAAAGTTTCTTTTGAAAATGGAAAGATTCAGGGAGAGAGTTACAGAAAGCAAGGGCCAAGTGGCTGAAAGAGAGTGTGGGGAACAAAAGCAGCTGCTTATCATTACATTAATGAATGTGAGGAGGAGAAAGCAGCTAACGACAGCCTACAAGTGAAAAAGGAGGAACGGGAGGAGAGCAAATGAAAATCACGACACTTACTTCTGCCTCAAATACCATTTGATATCCATCCCTCTTTTTAATTTTGTTGTAGAGGTACATTGCCAAGTCCAAGCACTTGTTAATTTGGTTTTCAAATCCCACCGTACCCTGCAATGAAATATGTAGCAAAACAATTCAATATTGATCATTAGACATGGAGAACTTAAAACCATGTTTGATGATCCAGTCTGCATGAAGCAAGAATAATGGTGTTAAATTACACAAACATTCCATTACTTGTGATATTATTTCAAGGGAGCCAAATATTTTGCTTATTGTAAGCAAAGTGGATGTTGGGTGGCAGAGTGGCACTGCTGCCTCACAGTGTCAGGGATCTTGGTTCAATTCCTGGCTTAGGTCACTGTCTGTGTGGAGTTTGCCATTTCTCCCTGTCTCTGTGTGGCTTTCGTCCGGGTGCTCCAGTTTCCTTCCAAGTCTGAAAGATATGCTGGTTAGGTGCATTAGCCTGGACAGGCACTGGACTGTGGTGACTAGGAGAATTTCACAGTAACTTCACAATGTTAATGTAAGCTTTACTTGTGACTAATAAATAAACTTTATTTTGAAATAGTATAATACTTATCCCCAATGAAGAACTTGGAAGCAGATTGTTAAATAGATTTGATATGCTTATTAGGTTCAAATAGATTCTCATATGAACCAAGAATTTACTTATCTGTGTTCTGGAAAGATTTTTTGTCCATAAGGGAAGTAGATGGATATACAGCAGGAGGGAGAAAAGGGTTGGGATTGAGGTTGAGGGGAAAGAGGTTGGTGGTTAATGGATTAATTAAGCTTAGTAAGAACTGTGAGATGACAGATGAGAAACAATGAAGTATATAAAGGTGGCAGATCAACATAATCAGGAATAAGCAAGGAAAGTTGGCAAGTGGCAAAAATTATTGGATGAAGTGGAAGCAAGTGAAGCAGGTAAACAGATAGCTTTGATTTTAGACATCAAAACATCCAATGACCAAACTAATAATGAAGACTCTAGTGTGAAGGACAATTGATGTGAAAAAGAGTTTAGAGTTTCAAGCAGTGTACTGGTGAAGTTTGAGCTCCAGTTGCTCACCAGGTGCACTAAAAGGTACAACTGATAGATTTGGAGGTGCAGGAATGAAAGTTGTCGTGGGAGCTGCACAGTGGGTTAGGAGAATAACTTGGATTTAGGGAGAAAGCCGAAAAGAGGAGGTCTGAATTCAAGTAGCCCTGCTACAGTCACAGACTGCAGCAGATCAGTTTCATTAAACATCTGACTTTGTTACAGCATTTCTCGTGTTCTAATAGAAAGCATTTATGCCACAATCAGGAGATAAATTGGGATCTAAATACTTGGAATATTAAAACTGGTAACAATTTGTGGGTTAGCATTCCAGTGAGGAAAGACTAAACTCGGAGGTTTTAATTTTTGTTTTAAGGTGAGATGATTTTCTTCACAGGTCATGAAAATTTAAGTAGAAATGAGTTAGCACTGTCCTCCTGGTGACAGAACATAATTATTATTTAAATTCAAATCCATATTGAAATTAAACCTGAAACTTTGGGCACAACTTTAAACCTGCCCACCCAGTCAGGGGTTTCCCATTCTGTTCCCAATATATATTTGCTCATTTGTATTTTAGCTGCTATTTTTGGGCACAAAACTTCCCACTGCTCAACACAAGCACAGGCTCATTAATTGTTACAAGGAAACAATGGGTCTTCATGGCCAAACATTCCAAACATGATCACCTCTAAAACAAAAAAGAAAAATTAATCTTTTAACAAAACAAATAAAAAATGAAGCTGATTTCAAGCTAAAAGTTATGACATTTGCTAACTCATAAAATAACTGTGCTTCAGCAAGGGAATTCAGTGTTGATGAGAATCTGGTGTGAGAATGGAAGAAGGACTCTAGCCACTGGCCTGATCTTGTCAGGCGAATATTAGAATGGGTCTTCAAAAACTGTCAGCAAGGTTACATCATCACCAGAAATGTAATGAGTGTTCATGCACCAAAGAGGGCCAAGTCAAACTCTGAGTGCAAAGATTCCAAATCAGCTCGTTGATGAAGCTGATTTTTGAACTAGAAGTGTCTAGTATTGTGGCAAAAGACCAAGATCGCTCAGAGACTACAAAATATTTCAATGTCAAAATGCCCAGTTTCCAGTGATTCATCATCAGACAGTGGAAAAAGCATAAATTCCCATTAGACTCCATTGGCAACATGCTTGAAACATCATGAATTTCGATTTGCCCAGCAACATGGGAGGGGTAAAAAGACTCATAAAAAAGTGCTGCTGAAAATAAGAAAACAAGATTCACAATAGCATGAGTGCGCATGGCTGGTGGAACAAAATAAAGGCGATAGTCTTTTTCACATGTAAAACAGTACTGGAAATCAAGCTTCCCTGCAGGAGTTGTTGTGCATGTTTGTGACGGAGATTGAATGAATGAGAATGAAGTGAAATTATGGATTGATAATATGTGGAATAGGAATCCTGGCCTGTGCAGATAATGCAGCTTTTGAGTGTGGAACATGTTCATATCCCATACCACTAAAATCAAGAAGCACCTGTGAAGAAATAACACCCAAATTGCAGTTATACCAACAGGTCTAATATCTGCAGTTCAACCTTTTAATATGCATGCCTCAACAAGCCATTCAAGGATCAGGGCGGGGAAGGGGGGGTAGTCTTATTTCAAAAAATTCGAAGTCCAGGGTGGGTGGGAAAAGGAGAGAGTTTCTCACCCATTTTTTGGGTAAATTCTAATCAAGAATTTTATGCACCCAATGCAGGAAAAAATGGGCTAAACCATCCCTCACCTGTAGGGGAAGGGGATGGGACTTAAATTGCCAGAAAGCCTGCTGTGGCTGCAGAGGGTGCCATTGTGCATGTGTAGACCTCTGTGGCTGTACATGTACAATGGTAGCCAGTAGAGCCTGACAGATCTGAGAAAGACACCTGTCAGGTCTCTGCTGCTGCAGCCAGCTCAACCCAGCCCTGAGGGCCTCAATAGCTTCTGGTTCTACCAGTGACTGGTCCCCTTCATGGGGACCAATTGTTTTCCTCACGGAGAGAACCTCTCCCGGTGAGGCCACATAGATAAGTAACCTAAGTGATTGAGCACCGGGCTCGCTAATTTCATTTAAATTATACTGAAATTTGATTAAATAATTTATTCAGCCTCACATCAGAAATAGGCATGAGGCTGACATTGCCAGATAACCTATGTCGGTAAGGTTGTGAAAGGACAGAAATCGGGCTTAAACTATTTCTTATGTCTTGCGTGATCTTACCACCTGCCTTGCCCATCAGCTGTTGGGGCATGATGGTAAGATTGCTCCCCCACTCCTCCCATGTTCATCCCAATGGAATAGGTAGATGGTTAATGGAAAAAAACTTTTCTAAAGAATGAAAATGCTTCATATTTTGTTGGTTATGTCATCAAATTGTAGAATGCTATTAGTGAACAAAGTGTCATCAGATTATTCAAAAAATGCAAAATATCCAATTCAATGGATAGAGAGAAAGATGATTTGTTGTGAATCTGGAGACACCACACCTGATCGAGAGTGAGGTCTTACAAACCCTATCAGAAACCTATACTGTCACATTTAAATGGCTCGCTGTTCTGTTTTTAAAGACATTCAATCTCTATACTCAGAGATAGGCAACTCCCATTCCCGGCTGACCGGGAAGCACCACAAAATCCTCACCAAAGAAGAGCATCCTGCCTCTCCACCCACAAATAATGGGTCACCCCCCAACACCATGCTGGTGTGAGACTGACCCCGCCCAGCCCCCACCCAGTCAAGGTGCCCCTCAGTCACCCACTTAGCCCCCTCCCCTGAGACACACACAGCCCACTCTCAAGACCCCTATATCCCTCTCCCCCCAAAACTCCCTGGCCTTCCTTCCTTTAGACCCCCTTCATAATCCTCCTTGCCTCTCAGACATACCATCTGCCACCCTCACCTCCCCTCCAAACTTAGCCCCCCCACAGATCCCTTCCCCTTCAGACCCCCTATTCAACCCCCTTCTCCAGCCTAATTGTCTTACAGTGAGTGGGTTTGCATTATTATTGGGTTGCTGTCCACTCTGAGTGGCAGCCTGATCGGATCCACTGGTGGGCCTGATAAATCCTGATTGCCATGGCGCTGGTTGAGAATCCTGATTTTTGGCTGATGCCCCATTCAGTGAAGCATTGGGATTCCTGCGTACCGTCTGCCAAGACTGAAGAATCCCACCCAGTAACTTCACACTTCCCAATGTTCCATCCCCAGGTGCACCTTCTCACATTCACATTTCCCCTATGTCTGCGTAGGTTTTCTCCAGGTGCTCCAGTTTCCTTCCACACTCCAAAGATGTGTGGGTTAGGTTGATTGGCCATGTTAAATTGCTCCTCAGTTTCAGGGAAAATTGGTAGGGTTATGGAATAGGGCCTGGGTGGGATTGTGGACAGTGCAGTTTTGATGGGCTGAATGGCCTCCTTCTGCACTGTAGGGATTCTATAGAGAAGAGAAAGAAGTCAAAGACCATATTTAGCAAACATCAGGCCTCTGGAAAGGAAGTACTTGTACTGCAGGGCAATCTATAAGTGAAGCAAGTCAGAAGTGGAGGCAAGAAGGGCCAGCTGTAGGTTCACAAAGACATTCTGTTACTGCACCATTACTTGCTAAACTTCTCCAGAAATAGCGACATGCTAACCGTTTCTTCTCAAAGCAACTAGATTAGTGTGTTCCTTCATTAGCCTCAAATCTTTCGCTGCTTCTTCACTTCTAGATGCACTTTCACAAAGAAAGGAAGAGAGAAAGGTGATCATCTATTTTTATTCACCATCTCGATGTCAAGGACCTGGACATAGGAAGGTACCCAGAGCAAGCATGGGAATATTGCACAGGGCAACAGGAATGGGGGAGGGGGTAAGTGGGGGGATAAGAGATACTTAAATGTTCCTGAGCAGAGGATGAGAAGATGTTAGGCCTCCATTGAAGAATAAATGGACCCTGATTTTATTTTTAAAGGAAGGATGTCTGCAGATTGTCTTCCCTTTGTGCAGCCACCAGAAATATCCTTCCCTTTTCATAGAATCCTTCAATGCAGAAGGAGACTATTCGGTCCATCGAGTCTGCACCAACCACAATTTCATCCAGGCCCTATCCACGTAACCCCATGCATTTACCCTAGAAAGACACCTGTCAGGCCTCAATAGCTTCTGGTTCTACCAGTGACTGGTCCCCTTCATGGGGACCAATTGTTCTCCTCACGGAGAGAACCTCTCCCGATGAGGCCACATAGGTAAGTAACCTAAGTGATTGATCAGGCTAGTCTGCCTGATACTAAGGAGCAATTTAGCATGGCCAATCCATTTAACATGCACATTTTTGGGCTGTGGGGGGAAACCAGAGACCTGGAGGAAACCCATGTAGACACAGGGAGAACGTGCAAACTGCACACCGATAGCCTCTCAGGCTGGGAATCGAACCCGCATCCCTGGCACTATAAGGCAGCAGTGCTAATCATTGTGCCACTTTGTCACCCTTTTGTACAGCCAACTGAGGGAACTTAATAAGTGTAAGACCTTTAACTCCAAAGCAGGCCACCCTTAATGTAGCAGCTTCCAACAGGACAGCAAGGAATATCTTCAATTCATATCCCATTGGGCAGGAAAATCTCCAGTCTTACAGGTCATATTGCTGACATGTTTCAACAAGATTACCTTTTCTGGAATTGGACACAATTAACCATCAGTTGGAGAAAACCATGGGTTTTATTGATACCGTTCAGTCTGTTGTCTATTGATTACTGCTCTTGGATAGCCAGTACCCAATACCAAAAGCCTTACAGGTATGTGCACACCTGATCCTCCTCTCTCACACAATAACAGCTCAAGTCCATTCTCTGGCCAATCCCCTTATTTGGTAAGAGAGGCTGCCAACCAAAAACACTAGAGATGCAACATGTCAACATCTTGATATCCCAACATGCAGCTAATCCTTCCCAAAACACACACATTAGGAGAAGAAGGACTCCACATTCACATACATGTATTGAACTTAGGAGAAGCAGCAGACAAGACAGAACAAAGAACAAAGAACAACACAGCACGGGAAACAGGCCATTCGGCCCAACGAGCCCGCGCCGCCGTCCTAACATCTTAATGACATTTAGAGACCAATATAGGGACAATTTGTTACCCAATCAGCCTAAGAGCACATTTTTGGGATGTGGGAGGAGACTGGAGCACCCAGAGAAAACCCACGCAACCACAGGGAGAACGCTCAAACTCCCGCAGACACAGACCCAAATCCATGTGTCTGCACAGCAACAGCGATAGTCTCTGAGCTGTCATGTTGCCCATCTGATGGTCCAGTTTAATTAGAAATAGAAGAGCAAGAAATTGCACTGCGATAGTGAAAGAACCACAGTGGGCAGTTGATGATAATTGATGGAAAGAAAGAATTATTTTCAGTTGCTGAAATTCATGATTTTGTCTCCACTGTTTGTAAGTTTATAGTTGTAATGATATGCAATGAATGGGATCTGCAAAGGATTGTGAATGCTGCGGATCCTCAGCTGGAATAGACTGTTCATGAAGTTGGGAAACCTGGTTCTGAAGAAAGATGTCCCAAAGACAATGGCTCTGGACAATCTGTGTACTAGCAGAAGGCTGCTGGGGATAGGGACCTTCTCCATCATTGCTTTCTGTTGCTTTACTTTTACATCTGGGATCAGAGTTCTTCAGCCTCATCAGCAGGTTTTTTGGGCAGGAAGAGGCAGCATGCCAATCACTCATGGCAGGATCTTCTATCCCGCTGCTGTCCGTGGGATTTCCTGTGATGGTCGCCCCACGGAAACCCATGATGGGGAGGAATATGCTGCCAGTGGGACTATAAACAGTAGGCAAGCGTGCTGGAACAGCTGCTTTATAAATAGCTGGGGAATTCTGGCTATGGTCTAAAAGTCCTATTTCCAAAGGAAAATTTTGAAACATACAGTTCTACATTACAATACTGAATGATTGTTCAGGTCGTTATTACAATGCCCCATCAGAGCTATTGGGCAGAATTCTACATTTCTGAGACTAAGTGTGGTGACAGCCAGCTCCAGTGACACCTATATGCTGACCAGAGTGGTGGAATACCACACCACTTGGAACTTCGTCAATTATATACAGGCAAGTTCCTCTCTGACTCGCCTGGTGGGCTGGTAGCTGATTTAAATGCCTGCCCTCAGCTGATGTGTCCAAACATCCCGGTGCCATATTTAAATACTAGTCCAGCACACTCATATCATTTTCTCTAACCCACATGTTTTCACCAGACTGTGCAGGACTGCGCAGGACCTCAGCGACCCAGAAGGAAAAAGCTAGTAATCTCAAGAAGAAATCTGTTCCTTGATTTCCCAGAGTCCATCACCTGCTGGCACCCATTCCCCACTTTGACCTCTACCCACTACCTCCGGAGTCTTTATGCATCTCCTTCCAGTAAATGATGTGTACCCCTTTCACCCCCTTGTTTGTGAGCTTTACATGGAGAATTGTCAGAGTCCAGCTTTCTTTCCCTTCATCTTCTGTCTGCCTTTATTGTTTGCCTTCTTTATCTACCTCCTGCCTGCCATTGTGAACCCTCACTCTACCTACCCCCCCAACACTCTTGAGCAGTCCTCCTTCTACATTACTCCCCTTGTCTTCATCAAGCAACTCACACTCTGCGAACTTCACCCCACACTCCACCCCCAGTTGAACTCAGACCTTTGTGATGGCTGATGAGTCTCACAGCACAGTGCTGTCCAAATAGACACCGGTGTGTGATATAGGAGGAAGGAGACCCCTGTACTCCCAACTCCAGGCACAATAATGATCTGACTCGGTCACACAGGAGATTCTGTAGGTCCAACAACACAGGACTATCTGTGAAAACTGTCCTTTCCAGTATTAGCGAACCATATCCTCATGCAATCTAGACTTTAAGAAGCAAATACATATTTTTGAACAGCAGCCAGAAATCCCAGGGCTGGTAGCAGTTACTGTTGCAGTAAGACTTTCAGTTTCCTCTCCTACTTATGGGCAGAAGTTCCTTCTGCCCTTGTTCTTGAACAGGGAAGCTAAGAAGAAAAAGGCTCCATTTTCTCTATCCAGGCATTATTAGAAAATGCTAGAGGAAATCTCCTCATCGTTTTAACTCAGACTGGGGATTACTGTAAACGTTTCTAAAGCATTTGAGATTGCTAAAGGAAAACATATAAATTTATATTAAATATGACTTAAATTTACATTTAAAACGATTTGTACTACTAGCTGGACTGTAGTTAAATATTTAGATCTCCACAGCCATACACATTAAGGGTGACGTACCTCACCTTTAATTTGACAGGTGCAGGAAGTAATTCCTGGTACTTATGTATTTAACCATCAGATAGTCAATTTCACTACGGCAAATATTTCCAATGTTCTGCAGAGCTGTAACTAGATCACATTTGTTACCAAGGCAACCTCTTCTGAAGCTACACTGTAAACCTGTAAGAGATGATTTTCCAGAATGTTCTGTTTCGTATAGGCATTCTTTACAGAAGCACTATTCAATAGTGATATTGGCATTTTAATAAGAAAAAAAATATATCTGTAATCAACATCTGGCCCAATTGAATGCATAGCTCAATCCTGCACATTTGCCCGTAATCGAAACTAAATTACATTTCAATTTGAGATAACATTGCAATACGTCTTCTACATAATTTAAATCTTCACTGTTTTAAAGAGAAATCTGCCACAAATTGTAGCCAGTTTCAGGGGATATGAAATCCTAATCTATGCCCACCACTCCAGATCAACTGAAGTGAATAGGTAGATCATGATGAGCTCAAAAGCACAGGGGCAGAACTCTTACTCTTTATAAGACCATAAGGCAAAGAAGCAGAATTAGACCATGAGGCCCATCGAGTCTGCTCCACCGTTCACCATGGCTGACATTTTTCTCATCCCAATCCCCTGCCTTTTCTCCATAACCCATGATCCCTTAATTAATCAAAAATCTATCTGTCTCTGTCTTAAAGATACCCTTAAGACAATTAAAATGACACTTAAATGACTTGGTCTTCACAGTCTTCTGTGGCAGAAAGTTCCACAGATTCATCATTCTCAGGCTGAAGAAATTCCTCCTCAACTCTGTTTTAAAGATTAGTCCTTTAGTCTGAGGTTGTGCCCTCTGGTTCTAGTTTTTCCTACTAGTGAAAACATCCTCTCCACATCCACTCTATCCAAGCCTTGCAGTATCCTGAAAGTTTCAATAAGATCACCCTTTCATCTTTCTAAACACCCATGAGTCCTCAACCATTCCTCATACAACAAGCTCTTCATTCCAGCGATCACGTTTTCTGCAGGTGTGACTCATTAAACTACATTTGTTTCACTTTTCTGACTTTTCATTTGTTACATTTTTGGGTTTTGGTGTTCCCTTTTCCAAGGACAAATTTAAATCATTTATACAACCGCAAACTGAGACAATCAGGTATTTGCAACATGTTGAACTGGCAAATCAGGGCTTTGTCCAAGATTACTGTACCTTAGCTTTCCACATCAGCCAAAACTTGAAAATGTCCACATGACGACCGCACTGTATTGCTTTATCTCCTGTATCATAGGAAACATCATACTGCTTATCTTGCTGGAACAAGTATCCTGCACACATCTGATTGCAGCCCTGGAGGATACCCTGGAAACAACAAAAAAAATCTTGCTGAAAGTTGTTTTTTAGGAATACTTTTCAAATTACACATCATTCAATGTTTTCTCTAAACTATGCAAAGGAAAAGAAGAAAGTTAAAAACCACTGGAAGAAAAACCATTAAAACACACAAAACATTGAATGTCCTCAGATTTTTCCCTCTTTTATATTCTCCTGATTAAATTCTTGTTCTTCAAAGTGCTGGTCTGATAGAATGAGTGCAGCTGGTCACACGCTGATCAGACTACCATCACTCTCAAGATTGGCCTTCAGAAAGTCTCTTCTAGGACAAAGCATGGAATCCTACCAGACAAAACCACTGATATTGGGCTTGGACTCACTGGATACTGCATGAATTTACAGCAATAATTTCTTGCAATTTTGTGGGAGGACATAAGGAAGTTAACTTTTATCTTTGAAACTGAATGAAATGTACAGAATGGCAGCGTCTGTATCTTGTTATTTGCAGTATTTGTTCCTGCACTGGACTGACTCATTCTGTTCTATAGTGGCCTGTATTGCAGTGATGACATCAGCTGATTTTTCCATCTTATTGCTCCTCAGTCAGTTCTATGTCTGCTCACATATCACGATATTGACTATCTTTGCCGTCATTCTGACAAAATGTAAGCTTATATTTCAACTCAGCATTTACTCATATAGACGTGTTTTATAAGTTAAAAAGCACTAAATCGGTTAAGAGGTGATTAATTTGTGCACTTTTGAGGCTTGCGTCTTTGTTTTCTGTGAGACAAGGATGAATGGGGTTGGGAGGAAGAATTATGCCATTGGGGGAGGGGCATGGCAACACTGGTGGGGTGAAGCCCTAAAATTAAGATGAGTGCAGGGTCCTACAAAGTGTAAATCTGCCACTGTAGTTGTCCGATATTTCTATATGCCTGGGGCTTCCAGGTGGGTGTGAAGCAGAGTTGGGAAGGTTGCAATCAGTTATGACTAGAAGTTGGTTAAGTTGTTTTCAGGGGAATTAACTTCTGATGGTGTTGGCAGTACTGTAAGCAATCCCATTCATATTGGAGCATAACCTTTTCTTACTGTGGAGGCAGTAGGGTGTTGGGGTGGAGATGCTTTGCAGTGCTTAGGTCAGCATGGGACAGTAGGGCTGAAATGCAGCTTGGGGTGGTAGTGCAAACAAACACGGTTCAGCTGAAGAGGTTTGGTGAAGGGGAGTGGTCAAAATGGAATGAAAGTATAAGTAGCAAGAAATATGAGGCTGGATTTAAAGCAGCACAACTTGAAAGGAGAGGATGCATCATGTTTTGCAAAAGGACTTACAGGGAGATAAATAAAGAGCCTATAGTTTAAAGGCAACTGGTCAACATCATAGGCACGCATGATAAAAAGCGTGTAATAGAATTAAAGTGCTTCTTTAGAGGGATGCAGTAAGTCTTTACCTTGTATAATCTCCTATAGCAGATTTCTTGAGGTATTGTTTCTAGTTCATTGGATGAAACACTGTTTTGTAACAGCAAAGATGTTATCAACAAAGTATAACAGGGAAAGTGTTTCAGGGAGAAATGTGTAGTACTCACAAGAAATGTTTGCTTATCTGCAAATGTTTTAACATGCAGAAATGTAGTGGTTATGTTACCAAATTAACTCATGAAAGTGAGTTCAGACCTCCCAGCAGTTTGAGCATTTGAATTCTGTTCTTTTAAAAATCTAGAAATAAAATGCTGGCATCAAGAATGATGAGCATGAAGCAGTCCAAATGGCTAAAGATTGACCTACAGCCTCCAAGTGGAATCCATTTTTAGACTTACAGTCCAAAGATGTGCAGGTTAGGTGGATTGGCCATGCCAAATTGCCCTTTAGTGTCAAGGGGACTAGCTAGGATAAATGCATGGGATTATGGGGATAGAGCCCGGGTAGGATTGTGGTCAGTGCAGACTCAATGGGCTGAATGGCCTCCTTCTGCACTATAAGATTCTATGATACTAACAGCCAGTTCTATGAATTGACTCATTAATGGTCTTTAAGAAAAGGGAATTGGTCTCACCCACATGTGAATCCAGTCATACACAATATGATTGATTTTTAGCTGTCAGTAGCAACCCACAAAGTTGTATCAAACTGCAACGTCAATGGCTCAAGAAAAAACATGCACCACCATCTCAGGATAAATATGGATAGCTAATAAATGGCAGTCATTGAAACCCATATCCTGAAAATGAATAAAATATATTTTTAAAAAGCTATCAGATCAGTGCATTAATCAGGAAATGCACAGAAGCATGACTTTAAAATGTGACATTTGAAGTGTGATGGTTGGAGTAAAACAACTATGACACTTACAGGAGATATGCACTAAATATAAGAGTTTGGGATTTCCTACTCAGTGGCTATGTTGCCGAAGGAGTTCTGATTCCATCTGTTATTCCGCAGTTGAAGCAATGTGACATATTCCTGTCAATCGCACATAATTAGAAAACTCTAGTGTGATTCCAGCCAAGAATCTAAGCTAAGACTTTTGATGTATTACAGATAAAACATTGGCAAATGGTATGTAGTTTTAATTTCTATGTTTAATTACAATACATTATACATTATGGTGTATATCGTGTTACCCTTAACTTTTCATTTATATTTTTCAGATAGCAGGAAACAGGCACTATATTTAGTTACGAATAAATTATTAAAGAATCTATAAAATTTCAAGACTGCTTTAATTTTTAGCAGAAAAACTGCAACAGTTTTCACCACATTTTGGAGGAAAAGAAACAGAGCTACCTTCAACCCATTTCCTGCCTCACAGTTTCCTGGACTGAAACATAGTCAGGAAAATCCATCACCATCTTGAACGCTTTCGGACATGTGCTAATGGGTTTCCCTGGAAACAGTGGCATGCAGCTTTGATGGATCAAATCTTCTCACACCATCCCAGATCCTGGCCAATTTTTCAGGGTCAGAACTATTTGACTCAATTTGACAGACTCTAACACGGCTGAAATGTTTGATACAGGGTGGGGGAGAATATTGGGTGTGGCTGACAGAGTTGCTAAAGTGTAAAAATGCTTGCCTTTTGTTCCAAAATTTCCACCTTACCTCGTATAGTCACTCATTTTGCATTAGACAATTTGGCCAATTAAACTCTAAACCTTCTTATGGCTCTGAATTGCATACATTATTACAGTGCAAATGACAAGCAATGAGCCATGCTGCATCTAATTATAAAATGGTCTCAAATACTTGCACGGATGTATTATAGGATCACAGTTCCAATGGGAAATTATAGAGTGACATCCAATGGTAAAATGCCTGATTTTCCTCTGTTCTCAAGTTATGCTGAGGAGATTGTTCAGCCTATGAGTTGTTAATTTCTTTGCATGAAGTCTTATCATTTTAAAAATCTAGAAGTAGGGGTAGGGCCTGAGTGGAATTGTGGTCAGTATAGACTTAATGGGCCGAGTGGCCTTATTCTGCACATTAGGATTTTTATGATTCTATGATTTAATCAGCCAGCCATTTCAGCATTGTCAAAAATATATTCCTTACTCTTTCTAGCTAACACTAGCTCAAATAGTCAGTTCTTATTCCCAGTAGTAATGCTGCTTGCCATGGCTTGATACCCTAATTAGATTTTAGCAGCTTTAATAACTCCACACATTAAGTTTAAGCTACCAATTTTAACAGAATTCTCTAGATTTATTATCACTTGGGGCAGTATTTTCATCTCCCCCAGGTAGATGGGCGTACAGATTCACATCACCAGTCTGTTTGTCATTTTTGCAGAGGTGGGATTGAGAGCAGAAGGACTACTCTCTGCCTCATTGGGAACAGAGTAAGAAGTCTGCAACACCAGTTTTAAATCCAACCAATTTATTTGATAGTAAACGCGCAAGCTTTCGGCTTTATAGCCTTTGTCAGATGATAATCGTTCACCTGACAAAGGCTATAAAGCCGAAAGCTTGCGCGTTTACTATCAAATAAATCGGTTGGATTTAAAACTGGTGTTGCAGACTTCTTACTGTGTTTACCCCATTCCAACGCCGGCATCTCTACATCATTGGGAACAGGGCAGTGCTCCAGAGACTCTCAGAGACCCTTCCTGCCTCTCAGGTTACAGTTATTCCCACAGGCTGCCCTCGGAAAGGGATGGTGGCCTAGCTGCTGTGGCCATTTCCTAATTTAAAATGTTTTAAAGTTGTTGAGAGGGTGCCTCAAGTTGCAGGTGCCCTCTCTCTCTCCCCTACCTGTAAAGACTGTCCTACTGATAAGCATGTCTGCCATCCTTAACCAGATGACAAATCCACTCTCTGGCTTTCTCTGCCAGGTTTCTGTTCCCACAGAGTGCAGGATCAAAACTCCCATTTGACCCAGAAAACAGTGTCCTGACCTAAAACCTAACATCGTGCCCTTGGACTTTATCCCAACATTAAAATACATCAAAAGCTTCACAGGAGATCTGACATACCTGGGCATTGCTATTCGTGTATCTTCATACCCACACTGGATAAAAGCAAATTACTGCGGATGCTGGAATCTGAAACCTAAAGAGAAAATGCTGGAAAATCTCAGCAGGTCTGGCAGCATCTGTAAGGAGAGACAAAAACTGACATTTCGAGTCCAGATAATCCTTCATCAAAGCTTTGACCAAGGTCATCTGGACCTGAAACATCAGCTCTTTCTTTCTTCTTACAAATGTTGCCAAAGCTGCTGAGATTTTCCAGCATTTTCTTTTTTGGTTCCACATCCACACTGTTTTTTACCCTCTGGAGAATAATGGGGGGAAGTAATGAAAGGATTTCTGCTGCGTTGGATGCTCCTTCCATGGCAAGTATGTCCTGGCATTGACTTGAACCTGCACCTTCTAGTCTATTGGTTAGGGCACTACCACTGTGCCACAAAGCCCCCCACCTGGACACTGATTTCTTGAAATTCAGCCAGCATTATAATACCTCATTCCAAATTCAATAAGTTGGTTGTCTGAACCATTTATCCAAAATTATCCAAGATGGCGTCAGAGCGAGGTGACTTCTTGTAAGCTGTGCCCAGCGTACCTTCTAATTCTATATTTTATTCTTGCTCAATGCTTCTAAAACTTCATTCTACATTCTGCACTTTCTTGTTTCCTTCTCTATGAATGGTATGCTTTGTCCATATAGCTCGTAAGAAACAATACTTCTCACTTTATGTTAATACATGTGACATTAATACATCAAATCAAATCAAATCATTCATTTGAACTTATCCATAACTTCTTCACATTCAAACAAAATTTTGATTTCTGCAATAATGTAACTTTATATTTTGATCCAGACACTATGCTCCAGATTTGCAATTGCTGGCACTTCATGAGCTTCGGGTGGCAACTGTCATTGGACATTTTACCCAACGTGACGCCCTCTACAGAGCATCTGTGGCATGTGCAAGAAAGCACAATGAAATTCTTCAAAACAACTTGGAAGAATACTCACTGAAGGTGCAAAGGAATTTGAACTGTTTTGAAAAGGCAGGTCTTCTTCAAATGGGGGTTAAAGGGGGGATAAAGACCTAAATCAAAACCACAACTTACCTCCAACCTGCCTGTTTCCACTTCTAATGGATTCAGGATGGGAATTGGGAGGGGAAGGGGTGGTATGGAACAGGCCATTAACCTTACACCAGGAGGGAGATTGTCAACTTATATACTATAATAAAGTTGCATATCTAATTTATAGGTACCCATTTAAATTTAACTTTCAATGACCAATTTTCCAGAGGCTTGGGAAATCCAGCAGCTGTAGAAATGGGAACCCTCGGCCCTTCCAATCTACAATCTCCCACTGACTATCCCATCATCCCCGCCTCTCCAAAGACCTCTGTTCCATCCTTTGAAGGCTTCAATTGCTCCTGTGTAACCTCCATTATTCCATCCTTCTGCATGACCTTCCCCCAATTTCCCATTCAAGGCCTCTAACCCCCAATGAAGCCTGAATGTCCCTTCCTTTATGCCTCTGACCTTCCATGGATTATCCTCCTGGGATTTAACCTCCTCCCTAACCACTTTTCACAGCCCAGGATTCGATCCTCCTCTTCTCTCTGACCCCATTAAGGGTGTGGGCTCACCTGCTTCTGCAGCCTATTCTCTATCTTTCCCTGCCCAGTTGGAGGCCAAAAGCCTGTCAATCAGGTTAACTTCCAAGCAGGAACATAATGCCACAAATACACTATGGAGTTAAAACAGCATGTGTAAAAACCTTGATTTCTGAATTTCATGTGCGCTATAGCAGCTGCCATCCTCCTTCCACTATTCCCAATTTGCCTAAAATTAAAATCCCACCCCTACAGAATCTAAACCACAAATATAAGATGGATTTAAATCATGTATAAAATTTGGAATACAAAGGGAAATAAAGATGGAGTAAAGAGAGACATAAAAAAAAAGTTTGTAAAAACAAACTTTAAATTTTATATTAAATCCTCAACAATAAATAAATTCTGAAAGAATGTAATTCCGTGCTTAGATAGTTAAATTTTCAGTGTCAGAGAGGCTGTGTGGCAGTAATTCTGACTGATCACACTGTTAAAAATTGATTTATACATGAATGCAAAAGCCCCAAATATTTCTAACAGTTAATGGATAATTGATGGGTAAGACAGGAACTTTATGATCTCTCATTGTTTCCAATGCTTTCATAGCACAGGAGAATGGGATAAATCAGAGAGCAGCTACAGGATTGCTGTGTGTATCGACATCCTTATGGATCCTGGAAGCTGCCGTGCAACTTGCTCAAGACAGTGAATATTGTTAGCCTCACCGTGATTCTTAATGCAAATTCTGGGCCACTAATGAATCAGCACAGCAGGACTAGCAACACAATATTGGAATCATTTGCTCCTGCAGCAGAATATAACACTGACAGAAATTGTGGGCTTTCTCTAATGGATCGTGGAGAAGTGTCACCTGTATCTTTAAAGAGCTACTAACTATAGAATGAAAATGCATCAGCAGTCAAAGGTGCTCATCTAGGATGATAACAAAATTAAAATTAAGCTCAGTAAACCAAATTATTTTTTCTATAGACAACATAGGCATCAACCCATTCATTAATTGGGTTCCTCCTGTTGGCCAGGGGCTGAAAGAAGAACATAAGAACTAGGAGCAGGAGTGGGCTATCTGGCCCCTCGGATCTGCTCTGCCATTCAATAAGATCATGGCTGATCTATTAATGGACTCAGCTCCACTTACCTGCCCGCTCACCATAATCCTTAGTTCCTTTACTGTTCAAATATCTATCTATCTTTGCCTTGAAAACATTCAATGAGGTTGCCTCATTGCTTTACTGCGCAGGGAATTCCACAGATTCATAACTCCCTGGTGAAGTGCCTCCTCAACTCAGTCCCAAATCTGCTCCCCCTAATTTTGAGGCTATGCTCCCTAGTTCTACTTTCACCCACCAGTGGAATCAATCTCTCTGCTTCTATCCTTTCTAATTCTTTCATAATTTTATATGTTTCTATAAGAACCCCCTCCCGCCCTTCTTCTAAATTCCAATTAGTCTCAGTCTACTCAGTCTCTCCTCATAAGCCAACCCGCTCAATTCTGGAATCAACCGAGTGAATCTCCTCTGCACCCCCTCCAGTGCTAGTACGTCCTTTCTCAAGTAAGGAAACCAAAGCTGTACACAGTACTCTGAATGTGGCCTCACCAGCACCTTATACAGCTGCAACATAACTCCCTCTTTTTAAATTCCAACCCTCGAGCAAGTGAAGGACAAAATTCCATTTGCCTTCTTAAGTATCTGCTGCACCTGCAAACTGACATTTTGTGATTCATGCACAAGGACATCCAGGTCCCTCTGCACAGCAACATGCTGCAATTTTTTAAATATTTAAATAAAAGTCCAGTTTGCTGTTATTCCTGCCAAAATGGATGACCTCGCATTTGCCAACATTGTACTCCATCTGCCAGACCCTTGCCTACTCACTTAAACTATCTATATCCCTTAACAGGTTTTCAGTGTCCTCTGTACATTCATCTTAGTGTCATCTGCAAACTTTGACACACTACACTTGGTCCCCAATTCCAAATCATCAATGTAAATTGTGAACAACTATGATCCCAAAACTGATCCCTGGGGCACATCAGAAAAAACATTTATTCTCGCTCTTTGCTTTCTGTTAGTTAACCAATCCTCTTTACTTGCTAATACATTACACATAACATCGTGCACTTTTATCTTATGCAATAGTCTTTTGTACTGCATCTTGTCAAATGCCTTCTGGAAATCAAGATACATGACATCCACCGGTTCCCCATTGTCCTCATAAAAGCCTCAAAAAATTCCAGTAAATTAGTTAAATATGACCTGCCTTTCATGAACCCATACTGCATGTGCCCATTGGGACAATTTCTATCTCAATGTCTCGCTATTTCTTCCTTGATGATAGATTCAAGCATTTTCCCACTACAGAAGTTAAGCAAACCGGCTTATAATTACCTGCCTTTAATCTACCTCCTTTTTTAAACAGTGGTGTCACATTTGTTGTTTTCCAATCTGTGGGAATCACCTCAGAGTCCAGCGAATTTTGAAAAATGACCACCAGCATTTGCTATTTCCCCTGCCATCTTTTTTAGTACCCTGGGATGCATTTGCATCAGGACCAGGAGACCTATCTACCTTTATCCCCATTAGCTTACCTACCTCTTTAGTGATATGATCAGTTCTAGGTTCTCACCTGT
This sequence comes from Sphyrna mokarran, assembly GCA_024679065.1. NCBI lineage: Eukaryota > Metazoa > Chordata > Chondrichthyes > Carcharhiniformes > Carcharhinidae > Sphyrna > Sphyrna mokarran. The sequence goes on along the minus strand of JAGIQG010000011.1, from coordinate 46,973,141 downwards.
CATAGCCTGCTTGTCATCAATTTCTGGCATATTATTTGTCTTCTGCTGTGAAGACTGACACAAAATACATGTTCAATGTCTCAGCCATTTTCTCATTTCTCACTATTAAATCCCCCTTCTCATTCTCTAAAGGACCAATGTTTATCTTAACCACTCTTTTGCCTTTTATATATTTGTAGAAATTTTTAATTGTTTTTATATTCTGAGCTTGTTCATTCTCATAATCCATCTTATTTTTCTTTATAGCTTTCTTCGTGGCTTTACGTTGACCTTTAAAGATTTCTCAATCATCTCGTTTCCCACTCTACTTTGCCACTTTTTAAGCATTCAATTTGATACTTCCTTTATTTCCTCAGATATCCACAGCTGATTATCCCTTTTCCTACAGTCCTTCCTTTTCAGTGGTATATACTTATGCTGAGCACTGTGAAAAATCACTTTGAAAGTCCTCCACTGTTCCTCAATTATCCCATCATAAAGTTTTTGCTCACAATCTACTTTAGCCAACTCCTTTCTCATTCCATTGTAATCTCCTTTGAGCACAACACACTGGTATTGGATTTTATCTTTCCACCCTCCATCTATATTTTAAATTCAACCAATCCGTGATCGCTCCTTCCAAGATGATCCTAACTCTGAGATCATTCATTATTCCTTCATTAAACAGGAGCAGATCTAGGAGCAGCTAAAGTCCGTGAAGGCTGCTTGAACTGCAGTAATCTAAAACTTGAAACTGATTTCAATTGGTTAAGCTTACTTAATTCTATGAAAAGGACAAAGGAAATATGAGGCATACATCTTTATTTAGCCCAAGAGCAATGATGTAATCCTACCTAGGAATTTGGGCTGAGGTACCAAATAAGCGAGTGATTTAGACTAACAGGGAAGAGGCAGCACTTCTCGAAAAAAGATAAACAACATGATAAGAATGAAGATTCCTGAACAAGGAGCATTGAAATTCCACAGATTAACAATGCAGCAGAAGAAGACACTGCATCTGGCACATGGAGATAATATCGGGCATGTGGAGATAATATTGGGCGCATGGAGATAACATCAAGCACATGGAGACAACATCAGGCACGTGGAGACAACATCAGGCACGTGGAGACAATATCAGGCACGTGGAGACAACATCAGGCACGTGGAGACAATATCAGGCACGTGGAGACAATATCAGGCACATGGAGATAACATCAGGCACATGGAGACAATATCAGGCACATGGAGACAATATCAGGCACATGGAGATAACATCAATAAGGAAGATGAACCCCTAGCGAGCCTCGGCTCTCTTGATCAGTTATTGTGTCTTACATTATGTGATTACTCAGGGATTTCCATGGAAATCTAATGGGTGTGCATTAAATCTAATGTGTTGATAAAAACTGCATGCTTATGTTCTAACCACATATATGATTTATGTGTGTGCTGTCTAACAGCGATAATACAGTGAATTGCGAACTGAGACAGACCTGCCTCCTCTTCTCTTTGTACCAAGCTGATAATCAATGCCGGTAAGATATGGTCAACACTCCATTTTTTATCAGTCATCCTCTAGAGTTAGTTCTAATTTTTTTACTCATTTTAAGATCTTCAACACCTTTCTACCCAGGACAGGAAGCAATTTGCCCTTAAGCCTCTAGGTATGCATCAGTGTCTATGAGAATTACCCAGGTTGCCTCATTCTCTCCTTTCTCGCCCTCTTTATGAAGAAGCAGTTTTGATTGATTGGTATATCCTCCACATGACGTTTGTTGGAAGGACCATTTTGTTGTAAATTATGGTAACAAACTAACAATCCACTACCAAGTAGTGCAGTTTACTGTGCTGCTAACTTGAATCTCTGTGTTCCATTGTAAGAATAATTTAACAAACCAAACCCTTACACAGTGGGAGGTATGGCTAACTTGGTTATTGTCAAGTTGTGTGCAGTACACTGTACACTATCATACAGCTTCATATGAAGCAGTGATTCTCTTATATTCGAATATCTTCATAACATCCAAAAAGAATGAATTTTGTTACGCCCAGAATTAATACTGACTGAGAGCGAATGAAAAGTGATCCTGAGATCAGTGGGCGACCCAACATTCTCTTCCCACAGGATGCAGCAATAACAAAATAAAGTACTTCTCCAGCCAAGCACTTTTCTTTTTCTTGGGAGAGGGAAGGCAAGAGAATAATATTTTGTTTATGAAAGCTTACCCATAATGTGAAGCTGCAGCATTCTTACTGCTTCATTAATCATTAAAGAAATCAAAGGTTATAGGGAAAAGGTGAGAAAGTGGAGTTGAGGATTACCACATCAGGTCAGACATGATCTCATTGAATAGCATAACAGACTCAATGGGCCAAATGGTCCACTTCTGCTCCCTTGCCTTCTGATCTTATGCTTCAAAGATAGTTTATGTTATGGCAAGGGACAAAGAAGAAATAAAGAAACAGTGTGGGTAGTTCTGAAGATCTACAGCAACAATTTCCATTTATATGGCCCTCTAAAGTAGGAAAACATCCCAAGGTGTTTCATGAATTTTGAAATCAAGCCACATAAGAAGGTATTGGATCAATGATGAGATGGAGTACAGGAAAGAGATAGAGAATCTATTGAACTGATGTGATAACAATAATCTCTCCCTCAATGTCAACAAAACAAATGAGATAGTCGTCAACTTCAGGAAGCATAATGGAGAACATGCCCCTGCCTACATCAATGGGAACAAAATAGAAATGGTCGAGACCTTAAATTTTTAGCTGTTCAGATCACTAACAATTTGTCCTGGTTCCCCCATTTTGACAGTTAAGAAAGCCCAACAATGCCTCTACTTTCTCAGAAGATTAAAGAAACTTGACATGTCCATTACAACTCTCACCAATCTTTAGATGCACCATAGGAAGCATTCTTTCTAGTTGTATAACAGTTTGGTATGGCTCCTGTTCTATCCCAAGACTGCAAGGAACTACAAAGTGTTGCTAACAAAGCTCAGTCCATCACTCAAACTAGCCTCCCACCAATTGACACTGTCTACACATCCCTCGGAAAAGTAGCTAGCATAATTAAGAATCCCACATGCACTCTCTTCCACCTCCTTCCATTGGGAAAAATGTACAAAAGTCTGAGGACACGTACCAACCTACTCAAGAACAGCTTCTTCCCTGTTGCACCAGACTTTTGAATGGACTTACTTCACATTAAGCTGATCTTTCTCTACACCCTAACTATGACTGCATAACTTTCTGCACCTTCTCTTTCATTCTCTATGAATGGTATGCTTTGTCTGTACAGTGCTCAAGAAACAATACTTTTCATTATATTCCAATACATGTGATAATAATAAATCAAATCAAATCAAATAGTGGGAAAGGTGGCCAAAAGCTTGGTTAAAAAAATTAGGTTGCAAGAAGTGGCTTAAAGGAAGAAAGAGAGATCAAGAAGGGTGGAGATTTAAAGAGGAAATTTCAGAGAAAAGGGCAGAGGCAGCCATGAATCATTGAGCAATTAAGATCTTGGGGCATTGGTGGACTACGCCAAGTTAGAGAGATAGGGAGTAATGAGGCTATGGAGCGATTTGAAAATAAGGAATGGAATTTGAAAATTGGTACATTGCCAAATCAGGAGCAAATGTAGGCAAATAATTGTAGGCTTCATGAGTGAATGGGACTTGGTGTAAGTTAGCATATGCATAGCAAAAGAATTTTGGATGGCCTCAAGTTTGGTGGGAGATCAGCCAGGCAGTACTGAAATAAAAATTTATAAGATTTTGTAAACAGCCTTGCACAACTCCAGGAAGTCCCAAAACACTTCATTGTCAATTTCTGAAATGTATTCATTGTTGTAATATAAACGATTTGGCAGGCAATTTATACACAGCAAGTTCCCATAAACAAAAAAGTAAAATTGTTCTTTTATTTTGGACGTTCATTGAAAAATAAACATTGGCCAAGATTTTGAGTGCTTAAGTCATGGAGTGCAACTTGAACCATAACCTTCTGATTCAGATGGACAATCTCTATCAACTGATCCATAGCTGAAACAAATCAACATAGTTAACACTTAAGATGGGAAAGCCACGAACAACTGTTTCAATAGCAAATAAGCCGAGGCAGGAATGGGGCTGGTGAAAGGCCAAAGTAGAAGCAGGTAGTCTTGATAATGGAAAGCAAATGTGACATTGCCAGGTAGAATGTCAAGTTTACAATCAGTCTGCATCAGCCTGATAGAATGATAGTATTGAGAACAAAACCGTGGTGGGGACAATGGTCTTCCAAATATTTAAATAGAGAAATTTCTGCTCCTCCCACTCTGGGTGTCAGAGTGACAAATCAAAGACAATAGAAGAGTCGATATAGATGGTTGTAAGGTAGAGCTCAGTATATTGTCAATGCACATATAGAAAGATAAATCAAATGAGACTCTTGTGTAAGTTGTATTGAACTTGCAGTGCTCAGCATTATTCATATGGAAATTGAATTTGAACTTCTAGGCAGTTAAACATGAACATCAGTTGTTATCTGGGTTGCCCATATCCTCCAGAAACTGCACTTACTGGTGTCTCAGTGCAAAAACACATGCAACAGCATGCAGTCATTATGTGAAGCATGCCTATTAAACATTCCAGAAAAAGTTACAGCTATTCAGTCCTGTAAATGTAAATTTTTAATGTGTGATAAGTTTTAATCAAACAGCCTCTTTGGAACTAATTTTTTTTTTATTTGAGGACTCTTGTTCCTTCAGAGTTTATTTATTATTGGAGATATAAAAATTTTAAAAATTAGAGTACTAGAGATTTACTTTTCCTTTCTGTATCTTCTATCTCTTTCCCTTAAACCAATTTTCCTTTGCTTCTCTTCATTTCAAATTCAATACCTGATTTGACAGTGAGTTAAATATTCTAACTGACACTTCCTTGTTCAAACTCTACGCTACTCATTAATGATTCTTCAGTCTGATTGTTAAGGAGGTACACAGTTGCTTGTCTTGTCACACAGCTTTGTGACTTACTACAGAGGGTCTTCAGACATTTTGGTTCTCAAATTTACAGTTGGTATCAGTTAAAAACCTCATAGAAAATCTGTGAACAAATGTCAGTGTAATGAACAGCTGGTGCCATTTGTTCATCAGTGAGAGCAAAAGCTGGTCTGTTGGTTCATATTTTAAAGTCAAGGTAAATAATTGTAAGATTTGAAAGCAACCTGGTGGATTTTCTTATCTCCCAAGCAGTTCCCCTACCATTTTAAATAATTGAGTCCAATGCAGAATGTACTTGCAAAAGAGCAGAAGAAAATACAAGCCTAATACCTTTGGCCAGAAGAAAATCATGTGCAAGGTCTGGCAAAGACAGAAATATACAACAAATTAAACTGCTAATGGGTTTTCACAGCACCTCACACATTTCATTGAAGATAACCCTTCTCTCAATATGTCTAAATCCAAATCTTTCTGAACAGATACTTAAACTACAAAGGGAAAAATGTAAAACAAAAAAGCGGTGAGATGTTTTTCAATTAGTCACTTTTAAGTAATTATAAAACAATTTTCTTTCTTATATTTGAAACAAAATGCAAGAAGACAACAGATTGAGAATTTATTGGACTAGACATCTCAGTCTAGTGCTCCCACAAATGCAATTTATTCAGTAAGTTCTTATTGATGGCCCCTGACTAAAACTATGGAGCATGCAGTAGTTATCTGGTGCATTCTTTTGTGGATACTTATTGAGTACAGAGACATTCTGGATCATTAAAACTGGTGACTCGGTTTTCTGTGTAGAATGAAAATTGGTGACTTCAAGTATTCTGCACAGATTTTTAGTATATTCTGCCATAATCATTAGGCAGAAGCACTGTCTAAAGAGAATTACTCTTCTGGATCTCCTTTCCTAGCAATTAAACCAAGTGAACCAAGTGAACCAAGTGTCTACACTGAATCCTAGCCACCATGCTCTGTGTAATTGCTTTTTGACAAATGTTTAAGGAAGGCACTGAAAGGTAGCAGCGGGAGAGCTGTGTATTATTCTAAGTCTGTGCCAGTTCAGCAAGCAAAGTAGGTCAGATTGAAACTTTGCTACATCCAGTGAACTACTGTTTTTATGGATTATAGTTGGAAAGAAAGGGAAATGATTCTTTATTATTTTATGTAACAAGGAGAAAAGCAAAGTGCGTAATTTGCCTTCTTAGTTTGTTAGTGGTTCATTTATTTCTTTTACTCAAATAAAACTGTCTTGCTAGTTTAAGAGTCAGGTTCTTGATCCGATTGTTATATTTTCAGTCCACCTTTCATAGGGAAGACAATCATATTCTGATGCATGATACATTTCAGTATCCTTGCCGCAGGAGGGGAAGGTTCATTGTTATGATCTATGGATTTTGCTTTCCTAGGCATTGAGAAGAAAAGGTTATACAACCAATAAGAGGAGATGGAAGGTAGACTAACTGGTTCCGTCAATGACTATGAACACAAGAAATTATTCAGTGCAAAAATCCCAAAAGATGCCAAACACATTGTGACTCTGTAGGCTTTGATGCTGGATTACTAAATCTCTGCAAAGCAGATCGACTGAATTGCAATCTCCCATGTCATGAGGTAACTATCAAATCCTGCTTGGAAGTCTTGATAAGAAAACAATCAGAACTGCTAGCTCAACTCAACTAGTGTTGTGAACAATATAATACTTCATGAACTGCAGAGTGATGGGAGGGAGGGTAGGGGCAGTGGGGGGGCTGGAGAGGGTCAAAGGGGAGAGTTAAAGGGAGGTGAGCTTAAGGTCCCACAAGGACCACAAAGAAGGTCTCTTACCTTTTCTGTTACTAGCTAAAGAGATCCTGTGTGGCCTGGGCCTCTCCACTAAGGACAAAATACTGGCAGTGACAGGGTGATGCCCTCAAGTGCTCACTAATCGACCAATTAAGGACCTCAGTAGGACCAACACCTGAATGGCTATACAATGCCTTCTCTGCCCCTTGTAAATTTTCAGAAAGATCAGGAAGAGTGATTGGGGACAGCAAGAATACCCACTTAATTTATGCCCCAGCTTTCAAATCTCAGGGGGGAAGAATGTAAATACCTGCCCAACCTTTCCATCATTGTCTTGGCTATACACCATTTTCCATCAAATTGTGCTTCCCTTGGTTTGGGGTGCATTTCTCTGCATCCTATCAGGAAACCATCCAAATATATATCCACATTTCTGAGCTCTACATAATGCCATTCATCAGTCATATTCAAACTTTACAGTCCCTTCATGAATTACCCAATTTTAGAATAGTGAAATGACTCTTGTAGGACAACTTCCAGGGGCCAGATTTTGTTGTTCTGTATGTTCCTATCTAATACTACATACCAAGCTCACTCATTACCAACTGCCAAATCCAAGTTACTATTTGAAAGGCATAAACAATAAAATTTGCTTACCATGGAGCCATGTCTTTTCTGGTTGCTTTTCAACAGTTATTAACATCAGCTGTGTCTCTATGTATTTTAACTGATTTACTTTAATTATACAAATCAACTTCACAATTTGATCCTGAATCTAAGCTAATGGCAAAAGGAAATCATTTATGCTTTGGAGCTTGAACCATGATGAAAGCACATTGTAAAAGCCACAAACTGAATCTGAATTGAAACTTGGCTGCCACTGATGACAGAATCAAAGACACACAATGCATTTGACTGATTAAGAGAGAGTCAAAGACAAACAAAGATGAGAGGCATAGAATCGTCAGGAGTAGAAAGAAATTGAAGTAATAGCCACGCTTAGTATTTTTCCTAATTGGCTGGGGTTGAATTGTTTTCTGTGCAGAGATACAATCATCGCAAGCGCTATAGCACTGGATACTGAGAATTCTATGAATAGACAAAAATTAAAAGAAAATGGCAACCAGACAAGAATATACTAAAATTGTTGTTAGATTTTATTCAATGATCAACAGGTGAATTATGCCCTTGCCTGGAAACAGAAAATTCAGCATCCAATGAGTGCAATAAACATCAATTGGTATGTGTTTGTTGAAAGGTAAAATTTGCTGTATCCCAACATCAAAATTGCATCATTAGGATATTTGAAATTATAATTGTTTCTTGGTGTTTTGTACTGTTAATCTGTTCTCAAACTCATTTCCCTGAGGATGTCATTAGCCACAAAGAAACATCCATCAGTCTGGTCTGAATACAAATTTGAATTCCAAAGCAAAACTGTGCTGACCAACTGCATGATCCAATCTACTAATTATTAATTCAGGTAAATATGTAAAGCTTGCTGAATATTTGACTGAAGATTGTGAGCTCAGAGATAAAACTCAATTTAAAATCCTGAAATTGGTGGGTAAATCTGAGAACAAAGACTTGTTAGACTGAAATTTGTGATTCTTGCAGTCAGATAGGTTACCAGGTAACACATGCCCATTAGTGAAAGATTAACCAATAAACCCCATGAAGAATTTCTCTGTAGTGCAAAGCTCCATTCAAGTTAATGCAGTGCTCCCCCTTCAGGCCAAATGATCTGAACTCTAAAATGTTGTGCAAAAAGTTTTCTTTCCAAGGTTCTCGCCACCAGTTTTGAACAGGTAGAGAAACAAAATGAATTCTATGATATATGATTCATTGTACACATCCCCCTTTACAACATGTAAAATTGTGTTATATTTGGAATGAACAAAGGATCTCTTAAAGAAAGTTTTAGCAAATGAAAATGGCAGAACTATTGCGATTCATAACTATTTGCCAGAATAGTTAATTCTATTTGTTTTAGAATTGAATACGTATATAGAATTGTGCTGTAATAGAACTAAATTATCCTGACTGTGTTTTTGCAACTGTAACCGGAGAAGCTAGTTTATACATTTTAATTCAAATAAATACCTTTTCTCGGACAAGAATAGCTGAACACTGCAACAAAACTCCCATCATCTTGTGGGGATTCCAAGTGACTGAGTTGGCTCTGGAAAAAAATCAGAGTGTAATGACATCACATACATTTAAGGTATGTTAAAGATGTTTGAGTGTTATTTGTTATTTGTTTGATTGGTCCATAAGAGCACAATGTTTTAATGGTCACATGCTAAGTTAAGATCATATAATACAACCCAACCTGAAAACAACCACATTAGAAATATGTGAAACGTGTGATCAAAACATAGTTTTAATATTAAAATGAAGCATAACCAAAATAATTATCAGTATCTTATGAACTTATCATAAAAACCAATTAGTTGATTTTTATCCAATAGGTTGTAGAATTATAGAAAATTTAGACATGCCACAAGGCAAGTCAACCCACTATTTCCAGGCAAATAATTCATTGATTTATTTAAAGTGAATACAGAAATGATAAGCACAGAGAAAAACACAGAGAAGATAAGGGAAAAAGGAGATTGAAAGATTTAGAGCATGAGAGAATCATAGAATGCCTACAGTGCAGAAGGAGGCCATTCAGCCCATTTGGTCTGCACTGATTCTCTGACAAACTTCTTGTCTGTGTGCCTGATCCCCATAACCTCACATATTTACACCATTAATCTGCCTAACCTACACATGTTGGAACACTTAGGGGCAATTTAGTTTGGCCAAGCCACATAACCTGCACATCATTGAACTTGGGAGGAAACTGGAGCACCCAGAGGAAATATATGCAAACTCACGCAGACAGTGACCCAAGGCCAGAATCGAACCCAGATCCCTGGCGCTGTGAGGCAGCACTGCTAACCACCATACCATCATGTCATCTTTTATTTTTCATATTGTCTAGCTGCACTGCCACTAGGCTTGCCAATTCTCCATGATTATCCTGGAGTCTCCAGGAATTAAAGATTACTCTCTTGGACATTACTGCAAATGAGCCAGTAAAACATTGACAGGGAATTAAAGAAAATGTTAAACTTTTCACCATCGGTGAACATTTACTTAATTGTTATAAAACTATGGAAGATAGGTTAAAAGGCTATTTTGTTAGATTGGGCAGATGGAGATGGAAATTCAGTGAATATGTCCATTCAGAGTTAGCAGCCATTGATGCCACCATTGATTAACCAGTATACATTCTCAGAAATTACCTTTCAATGCCATTCAGTTTATGGCGATGCTTTCTGGACATCAGAAGTCCACCTCCCCACGCAGCCTATAAATAAACGAAAATAGGATAATTGGCACTGTTTTGCAGATGTACAAATATAGTCATTTTAAAATTAAAAACTTTAAATAAGACTTACATCAACATGGAGCCAGAGATTATACTTTGCACAGATATCGGCAATTTCTTCAATGGGATCAAATGCACCATACACGGTATTTCCTGCAGTTGCATTAACATAAATTGGAATATATCCCTGTAAAAATAAATGAGTTTATTTTATTTTTCTAATGTCCCAATTGAACAAAATGTTGAAATGCACATCTTGCCTCCTGTAATGAAAAGTTGGAAAATAAAAACAGGAGTTAACAACAACAAAACACATTCTCTTATTAAAGTGAGGAAAGGGGAATAGATAATTGGAATTAAATATCGGCACATACCTTTTGTTTAGCTTCAATAATTTTTGCTTCTAAATCAGATGGCATTATTTTCCCTCTGTAAACATTTTAGGAACAAAATATGTTAAAAACCACAATTGCCCTGGCTAGAAAATCAGCAGTTAATAACATTATAATTTTCCAATCAAGTATCATTCTTAACATATGTATGATTCACATCAGCTCAATGGCAATGTGCTGGTTTTTACCTTTCATCACATTTTAATAAAATCACATTGTCTGTTCCAAATCCAAGTGCAGCCCCAGCTTTCTTTATTGAATAATGGCTCTGCAATGATCACATATATTCCAAATCACTTACTTTAGAAAACATGTAAAAGCATAATGAATGAAACAATACAAGAATAAATTTGAAGGAGCACACAACTTACGTTCTCTGAGGTGAAAAGGATCAGTTTAGGAGCTGCAGTCATGCCTTTCACTTTAACATCTGGGAAATACTTGTAGCGAGCAGCCATTATGCTGTACATATTTGATATAGCCCCTCCTAAAGAAACAAATCAAGTGGGAGAATTTTAAAATGACCTTTCCAAACATTTCCTAATTGTGTTTCTCAATTGTTTTGATGATACTTAAATGTTCCTGAATTTCAGGTATATAAAAATGAGATAGTTTGAAATGTGAACCTTTATATAGTCACTTTTCAATAGGGCACTTAGTATGTCCTGCATTCAGCATCGTCTTATCCTCACAATGGAATGCAATGATTTCTGCACTTGGCTGCTTAAAAGGGTTATAGAACAACAGTCCATTTTAATGGTGAGTGTGATCTCAACAAGAAAAATAGGCATGAAACATGACTGTAAGATCATTCCCCATTTTTTGAAACTCATTTGGCTATGACTAGGCTGGCACAGTTGTTAGCACTGCTGCCTCAAAATGCCAGGGACCCGAGATCAATTCCAGACTTGGGTCATTGTGTGCAATTTGCATGTTCTTTCCATGTCTGCGTGGGTTTCCTCCAACAGTCCAAAGACGTGCAGATTAGGTTGATGGGCGATACTAAATTGCCCCTCAGTTTCAAGGGGATGAGCAGGGTAACTATATGGAGTTGCAGGGATAGGGACTGGGAGAGATTGTTTGACAGTGCAGGCTTGATGGGCTGAATGGCCTGCTTCTGTGCTGCAGAGATTTTATAATTTTTGAGGATGTCCAGGAACCCCAACAAACCATCATCGCCACAGTACTTAGTGCTCATAGCTGAACATATCTATTGACTACATCAAAACAAACAACATTCAAATTTCCTCAAAAGAACAAATATTGTCTTAAACTGAGCGTCTTTCCATTAACATTGAGAACCTAAATCATATTTATTAGTCTCTTATAGGAGAGGCATATTTTTAAAATAAGAGAAATCTCAGTTCAGTGAAAGTGTGGGATCCTAATCTTTGATCTAGAATGTTGCTTAGATTGTTAAACTTAGAGTAATTGTTTATTCTTAGCCTAAGTTCCCAAGTATCTTTGCTCAATTAAATATTTGTATGAATTAGAAGAAGGCTAATACATTGAAAATGGGGAACAGCATCTCACTAGTGTGCTGAAAAATAATTGTCAAGTTGGATTTCTTTTCTTCGGCTAAAATTATGTATTTGCTTTCACTGGCTTGACAGCAAAATCCATTTTCCATGGCTACACTGTTACAGATTGAGAGTCTTACCAAAATAAATTGATCATATTACCTACCAGGTGAAAAGATTCCATCACCGTCCCCATTGGGCCAACCAATTATCTCTCGCATTTTCTTCAGTGTGATTTGTTCCATGAGGACAAAAACTGGTGCTATTTCGTACGTAAACCTGTAGGATAAGTATTACTTGTAACTAGTCTTCTGATGCATCACCTCATCTTTAATCATAATGCTTTTGATGGAAGGTTGTATGTCATTCATTTATGACCAATAGATCAAAATTATTCACAGCTGAAGATATTTAAAAGGCAAAGCAATACTTTCCCCTAACTGTAAAATATAGGCGTATCTGCCATTCACCCAGCACAATTCAATTAATTTTATTTTAGAAAAGGTTCAACGCCATGATAGATCACTTGTAAACATGTCATTGTAAATAACCTGGATTGCCCGTTATGTGAACTCGCAGACAGTCCCACTGAACAAAATAAATATAGACAAGCAGCCAGCAGAGATAATTAAGAATATTGAACTGGATTGCAAAAATCCAAAAGCAATCATTCATGTAAAATTATCCAGGTGATGATCCCCCAAGGGCAGTTTTGTTTCTGTAATCCATAGCAGTCAATAAATGTCAAATGTAATTATAAATGATGATTACCAAATAGACTAAGAGTGAAAAGCAGTCAGCCTTTAAGAATACCTACTGTAGTTGTGAATGGAAAATGCAGTCTATACATTGTCTCCTCAATCAGATCACATTTCAGCCTAATTATTTGAAAGAAAGGATCACTGGGTGGCTTAATGTAGAGTAAAATGAGCCAACAGTATCTAGAGAATAACAAATTGCATTTATATAGCACCATTAACATAATAAACCCTCCTAATTTGCTTCATCAAGAAAGAGCAGATGCCAAGAATTGAATAAATAAGAGAGAAAACCAAATGCATGGTCAGAAAGATAAGTTCCAGGATTCAGTTAGAACCAATGACTGAAGGTTGTAGAAGTATTGGAAGATGGGATGCATAAAAGTCACAGTAAAAAGATTGAAGGGAATGAACACTGATTTTTGGATGAGGCTGCAGAAGTGGCAGGGGGAGGGGGGAGTGGAGAGATAATCATACCAGAACTTAGAAATAACTATGAGGATATTCATTTGTTAGGAAAAGGTCCTGAGGGAGATTAATAAAGGAAAAAGTGAAATCACAGGGAGATAGAATGTGGAATATTTTTGTGAGTCAGTGTGAATAAAATGTAGCTTAGGAGGCCAATGAAGAGGACATTGGGGAAGTCAACTCAAGAGGTACCTTGAGGTGCTCCTTACCTCAAGGAGTAAGACCAAGAGGTAAGGTCTTACTGGCAAGAGGGATGAAGTGGGTGGACAGTATGCAGGAGAAGAGGACAGTTTTGAAAATGAATGGGATGCATGCTTTGAAATGAGGCACTATGCTTGCAATGTTTGGAGCAAACAAAAACAGCAGCAAGGAAATGCAGGAGCCCAAAAAAAGCTGCACTTTCACAGTCACAAAAGGACTGCTGGACTTCCTGAGAACTTCCAGAAGTTTCAGGGTATGTTGAGAGACTTGTGGACAAATCAAAACTTACACATCCAGAATTCCAATGCCACTGAGGATCAGACTCAAATGACTGTAATAAACCACTGGGCTAATGCTGATGGATACACAGTTATTAAGCACAGTTTTATTAATCTTTTCTGTCATACTCTGAATCACTCTTAGTTCTAAGAACCTCCAGACATTGGAACTGATAATATTCTTCTTCAGATTGAACCCTTGTCCACCTGTCCTAATGTTGTGGTTTGTCTTGACGGGTCACTGAGGTTTGCATTTTTGACAACTTTCCAATTTATTCCACATTACAATAATGTGATGCTGACCTTGGCTCTGAGGAACGTGGCATTTCTGACTAAAATCCCCATGAGTGACCTCGGTAGGCCATTTTAGATCCGCCTAGTTCAATTTGAGACATGTTCACATGTGACATCGAATAACATCAATCCAAGCAAACCCTTGGCAATACTCTGCACCGAGTTTTACATATTCTCATTGATCCTCAAGCTTATAACAGCTCACTACTTTTCCTGTCATATTTCCTTTCATTCTCATCTGCGTTTGTACACACAGCAATGTGCCGGAGAGCGCGCTCTGCTGTGCAAAGCAAGTAAACCGACATGGGATCAGGAAAACTGTTCAGGATTCAAGCCATGAAAATGTCTCGCCATCTCTCTCCTAAAATCTAATGACGGAGGCGATTGCTGGGGGGGGGGGGGGGGGGGGGGGGGGGTTTGGGCGAGAAGTTACTTTGCAATTCGTAATAATTTTTAAATTTTATTTTGAATTCAAATGTATGACCGATAATCAGGTTGCCAGTAAAATTGTTCTTGAGGCATCTTGAACAGGGCTACAAGTGGCTTTCTCTGATACACTCATTGTGATCTAGTGTAGAGTTGGTCCGGGAACTGGTGCATTCGCTGTTGTGACTCTCAGACTGGGTGCATCGAAGAGCACGGCGGACTTACATGTTAGTGTTGGCTGTTGACGTGAGCCATTCTCCAGCCAAGCCGATAATGTCGAGGCCAGAAGAGAGCTGGTTGAAGAATCGAGGGTGCCCTGCGGGAATTTAAAAAGAAACATCAGAGGTGCAGAATGAAACCTAATCAGAGTTCCAGCGTATGTTTTGTTGGATTTAGATTCTTGCCAGGAACTGATTGTTTCTGGTATAATTTCAGACGTTTAGTTTTTCACCTGCAGTGAATAGTCTTCTATTCCTGCGACTGTAAATTATCCTCTATTCCTCGTGCTGGATATACATTTATGAATGAGAAAGCGTTTATTCTTTATATAAAAAAGTCGTTCGAGGTGAATATGAACCTAGCACCGTGAGTATAGGAAATGCAACTTGCTTTCCCAGCTTCCTGTATAAAAGTCAGTTTTGCAAATTTGCTCCACAAAATTCCGGGCAGAAATCTGAAACTCAATAAACTTAGAAATCCCCACTTCACTCAAGAGATGCGCTTTAATTTACCACTCTGACAGACCCATCATGTCATTCTCTTAGTCTAGGAAGAGGTTTGCACATTAACCTATTTTCTAAATGGCTCGACAGGTTCCCTGAAATGGTGCTCTCTTACAAAATGGCAAACGAAAGATGGGCTGAAAGCAAATTACTGCGGATTCTGGAATCTGAAACCAAAGGAGAAAATGCTGGAAAATCTCAGCAGGTCTGGCAGCATCTGTAAGGAGAGAAAAGAGCTGACGTTTCGAGTCCGTTTGTGAAACCTGCTTTGATATAGAGTCATCTGGACTCGAAATGTCAGCTCTTTTCTCTCCTTACAGATGCTGCCAGACCTGCTGAGATTTTCCAGCATTTTCTCTTTAGGTAAACGAAAGATAGGCTTTGGAAACCTGTGACACAACAGCACTTAGGAAAAAAATACATTAAATGATGTAAAATCTCTCTGTCACTGCGTTATATCAGCAGAATTTTGTCGAATCTAAATGTGTTTAGGTAGAAATGAAACACCATTAAATATGTATAAACATCTGGAATCAGCCTTTCAGAGCAAACTCCTGTTCAAACAAGTCTGGCATCAAGCTTCATAATTTAGGTCGGAGGATCGATTCTGGTCGGGTGAAGATGCCGCTACCCATCGATTCCAAAAGACTCTGCAAGGTAATTAGGTAGTGGAACCGCCAAATGAAAGCCAGTCACTCGCCATTGTTGGGAAATGTTCATTGCAAACCATTCCCTCGCAAAGCAGCTGTATTAACTATTTGTGTTAAATCTCATCCTTAATTAAGAGCATGCTGACGAAATGTTGGTCCAGGCAGAATTACTCTGTACTGAATGATTTGGTCAGAAAGAAAACAGTGTGCGCAAAATCTACTGCTCAATTTTCCCAATCGCTATTTCCTTTTGTTTTCACTGACAAGAGTCTGGCGTTTATCGGGCAAAGAGCTCGATGTTTTATGAAGTAAATCTGTTTTAAAATTAGATTTTTTTTCTCTAAGGTGGCTTTTATTTAAACGCATACTACGTTCATTGGGCTTTATCTACACCAATCAATGGACTGTCACAGATAGTTGGAATTGCAAATTCACAACTATCCTTACTATCAATTATTTTGCTGCGACCGTTATTTTATCTGAGAAATGTAAACAAGCGTTAAGAACTTAAACAATTCCTTCCAAGTCAGGGCTAAATTGTCACTTTGAATTTTTTCTGGCAGTATTTGTTTTCAAAATTATAAGAAGGCCGGTTCTTGGAAATAAAAATGCTGAAACATAGCTTTCGAGGGCAAAGGTGTTCAACATCTAACGATGTACATCTGTGGGTCGATCCTTTAGTTACAATGCAACGAGCGAATAGGGTTGATACTGGACAGAGAGGGACAGTAGCAGTCACCTTGGCTGTATTTTATTACTGGGTGTAATGTGTAACCCGAACATTACTGTACAATTTACGGGAAAGATCTCTCCCCTTTGACATGAATTGCTCACAGTTTAAAACACACTGACTTGGTTTGTGCTATAAAATTGACAAACGGAGGCAGTGATCTATTTAGTAGGCAGCCTAGTAAAGATTGGCAAATATATTGGGCCACCTTCCCATCTGTTTGTTTGGAAATGCTGGATTAAAGAATGCAAAAGGGTTCAATGGGAGACTGCCAGGGGACAAGAGCAAAGCAATAGCAACAGGACAGGAGCACAAGGTACGGAGCCATCCTTCCTTTCTGACACTGTCCCCCAGTGACAGCATCAAATGTATACAGCATCTGAAGAACACAAAGATCGTGAACAAATAATCTGGCGCAGGGAGCTCAGTTTGACCTCAATGTATTATGCAAAACGATACATATTTCCCCGCACAAAAATGTCCACAATAGGATATGTTATACTGTGCCTAAAGCACAGTTACCAGATTGAAAATAACATACATCACCGTAGCATTCCATGTTTACATTTTGTGCCCGGTAGTTTTATGCAAATGCTTATATTTGTTATTAACCGCAATGGTAATTAGGATCCTGTATTGTTGCTGTGGCCATGACGGTGTCAAACCATGAATTCCGCGTTGTTGTTAGCTACAGCACTTCGACGCCAGTCGCCAGCCTAATATAGCGAACTGTTTGAATTATTGTGTACCGTGCCTACAAAACAACTAGTTGAATATTAAGAACAAAATTGGGCCGTGACATGCTGGTTACAGATATAGCTGGACAGAGAGAATTCCACAGATCCCTGTGGTACTTGGAGAGCACCTTCCGGAGCAGGTATTTCAGCAGTGTCATGTACGGATTGCTGTCAAGTTAGGAGCAGTCAAACGCTTGACTGCGTTGAGTTAATTACAACATGATGAGTTCCGGAATGGGGAGGATGTAACTGAAAGGAATCATGTCAGCAGAGATCACTGACTGATCAAATCTGCCCCAAACTAAAAAACCCAGTCAGAGGGAATCGCCGGGGTTAAAATACAGCCAGAAAAGAATTAGCTTTCCCCTGGTACGGTGTTTCTCAGGGCGGGTGGGCGTATTAAACATCTTCTCTATAAGTATATCTTTTAATCCAATGACGAAACCGAAGATTTCTCTCCCAAGAGAAATAATCGCCTTTCGTTATCATTACGACGGTAAGCCAATACTAAATGCAAATAAAGGTTTAATGCTTAACGTGAAACTCTTGTATGTCGTTATCCATGCGCTCTCCAGTAGTTTATGGACAGAACTACAATAATTCTGCTATTAATCATAGTTTTAAAATACTACCTATCCAGTCGGCGGGAAATGGAATCTTTAATTATATTTGGGTATGCTTTTCTCATTTCCGTACCTGACTATATTTTGATTTGCTGATATATACAAGTCAATATGGTCAACAAGAAATAAATCGCGTCTCGATACATGAGTATGACCCTACTCCTTAGAAGTGAGAGCAGTGAGTTATGGCAAACTTTAGGGCAAAATACATAGCTCAATGTTAGCCGTGCTATATTCACACTTAGTTCAATGTTAGCCATGCTATATTTACACTTAACTCAGTGTTAGCCATGCTATATTTATATTTAACTCAATGTAAGCCATGCTATATTCACACTTAGCGCAATGTTAGCCATGCTATATTCACACTTAGTTCAATGTTAGTCATACTATATTCACACTTAACTCAGTGTTAGCCATGTTATATTTATATTTAACTCAATGTAAGCCATGCTATATTCATTCTTAGCTCACTGACAGACATGTTATTTTCTATCCCACCAATTTTAAAACATGATTTGCGACAAATTAAAACCCATTGGAGACAGAAAAACAATCCAGCATCTCCTAATTCACACAAGTTGTACATTCATCCATCTGACAGCAGCTGGAGGCGGTACATGTTGAATTTGGAGGACGGATCTATGTCAGGATTATTTGGAATCGAATAGACGTCACAGCCACATTTGTACAAGTGACAAGTTATGTTCTCTGTGCGCCCTTCACACAACAGGACAAAGCACACACACCAAATGCCCATTCAATGGCAACTTCGGCTCATCAAGAATTCCAAATGACCTTCATATAAACCATACTAGTAACAATAGACTTCTGTACCCAAAAACAAGATATTTCAGATTGTATGCAACAACGTAAATATTTTCTGCTGAACAAAAAAAGGTGTAATCTAATGCAGAATGGCGATATTAGGTAAATTATAAACAAAAAAATTGGTTTTAATCTCGAAACTTTACCTGTCCTAACGCCATATTTCAGCGTATCCCTGCAGTCCACCAAGATCTGCTCCAGAGATTCGGGATTGTCTGACAGCTCCAGGTTGAAACCCTCTATTCCCTCCAAAAGCTGATGTGGGTGATGAAAGTCCAGGACTTTTGTGGACCGGTCGAAAGTTTTCTTGATGTAATTGAGGAGAATGTCGACCACTTCCAAAAGGAATTGTGTGGTCTGTTCTTCTCCATTTTTAGCTGGTAATAAGTCTGAAAAATAAAGAATACATTGGTAGATTATCAGTATTGTTGTAGAATGAACACTTGACGGTATGGTCTTCATTTAGTTCGGGAAAACACGGACTAAATCGAGGGAGCTAACATACTACACTATTCATTCAATAACTAAGCTTCTATTCATTGAACTGTTGAAGCACATTGTAAAATGCAGAGATACCATCCAATATTATAGAATAAAGGTGATCAATAAAAGCAAACAGATAAAAATACAACAGTTTTGCTACTTTGGTTTCAGGAATATGGTAACATACCAAAAACAACTAGGGATTCACGGAATGCACTTAGCATTTCATTCCGCTGCATCAACAATTGAAGCAAAAAACACCATTTCAGGCAATTATACTTACAGTGAAGCTTTCACCAAGGCAGTTTTGTTTTCATACATTACCTCTGGCATAGAGATTGGAAAAATCAGTCTCCGTGCGCCTGAATATCGAATCCCTCTCGCTGTTTTCGCTGGCGTTCAGATTCTTCGAGGTCTGACGATCCTTCAGTGAACTTACAGTCCGGCTTTTGTCCTCGATGCTGTTGGTCCTTTGCAAAAAACCTACATTGTTGCAAGAAAAACTGCTCAGAAATGGTTTCTTTCCAAACATCTTGGGCTGCCTTTGTCTCGTTGGCAAGTAATACGAGGGGGGTTGTTGTGTCGTAACTAGGAAGATTTGGTTTATTAGAAATCTTTACTGTGACCCACAACAGTGGATTTATAGGGAGTACTTGCCCGTAGGAGGGTGCGGTCACGATGTCGTCAGCGCAAAACCAACCATGCAAAAACAAATATTCGTTATTTAGTGCACTGGAAAATTTTTACTAAATAAAACGCGGAGCACATTAGACAGCCAAGAGCTGCCTCGGGAAGAAAGCAGTTCTTGGGTCTGAAAGAGCCTCCGGCCGAAGTTTCGAATCCATCAGAGTGAAAGGAGTAATGATGAATGAAAGCATTCTGAAACGTGTCAGCTATTCTCTAATGTAAATCTCCACATCTCCAAATCAGTTCATCGCACGACTAATATTTACATAATCGACATATTTTCATCATCATTCTCTCTAAAATTGCTACTTCAGAAAGCCACAAATGTCATTTCGACTCATTATAATTTTTTTGGGGGGGGGAGACTGAACAAGAAAGCCTGCCTCTTTGACATTGATTAACATTGCCACAGAACTGTTTCAAACATGGGCTACATGTGAAAGAGCAGCTCGAGGATTTTTGTTCCATTTTATAGCCCTTGGGCCCGGTTCTAATCAGAACTCGCTGAGACGGAATGAAATCTACCAAACTGAGACAGGAGAGAGCTGCTCTTACTCAATCCCGCGCTCAGATGTAGCCCATCCGCCTGC
The DNA here is from genome assembly GCA_024679065.1 of Sphyrna mokarran. Taxonomy (NCBI): domain Eukaryota; kingdom Metazoa; phylum Chordata; class Chondrichthyes; order Carcharhiniformes; family Carcharhinidae; genus Sphyrna; species Sphyrna mokarran. The sequence continues at coordinate 46,952,621 of JAGIQG010000011.1, read as the reverse complement.
AAATTAGCATGTCTTCGACTGTTAACCATTGTGCATTTGACCAGTAAGGTCCTGATTAAATCAACTAGGTGAAAATGTACTTCTTGTGTAAAACGTCCGCCTCACGAGCGGGTAGAATTATTTTCCTCTGAGCCAGAATGCCAGCCGATTACATCATGCAGACTAATGATATTATTGATATAATTGCAACAAAACCCTTTGCAACACGCGCTTATGTTTTTTTTAAAAAGTCTTTCTTTCCAGCTGTAAGTTTCTCAGACTCAGTGATTAATTCCAGTCTTAATGCCCCTTGGCCAGTTTTCTGGTTAAAAATGGCTCATTATACACAACTCCTCTGCCTTTCTGCTGAGAAATATTAGCCTAACACGACGGAACCGACCCGACAGGAACCCACACTGCTCTTCATAATTTATCCAAGGCTAGACTACATTTATGCTGTAATTTGGGGAGTTTGTGCTGGCTGGCGGTGCTATCTCAGAGAACAGCGAGCTGACGAATAGGCTTTTAATAAGTTTTCCATTAATCTGTTCCCTAGAGGAAGGCGGTGCCTAGCTAGATAAGGCTGATGAATTCTGAGAAGTGAGGGACTGCACATCCACGATACCAAAACCCAGCTTTTTTTTTCATCCCTGTCAACAATAAGGTTTTATTTTTGTTCGCAACGATAGTACATTTCATCAATTCTGCCATCGAAACAATCACCATTGCTGTGGAAGAGCGATTAACTGACTGACTGGAATATTCCATCATTAGGCGTTTCATAAAAAAGCGGTTTCGCTTTTAAACGGCGTAATGGGGACATCTCTTAAACGTTTAGGTTTGTTTCTTATATTCCCTTTGTAAGGAACTTGATCTACGTTTGCAAATGATAAAACCAGCAACTCCTCTGCGCTAGTTAATGCTTTAGAACAATTGTTTCCCTAAATCCGCTGCCGGCAAGGAAATAACAAAAATCAGCCAAGACCAAACACCAAAAAAAAACAGTGGTAGGAAAACGACCCTTGAGTGATCAGACGTGGATACAAAGTTTAGAGATGTTGAAGATCCAATTCCTTTCAACCTGTTAAAAATCACGGTGCACCTTACCGCCAGATGGCGCAGTCCTTTGACAGTCTTCACTCCCGGTACTAGAGTCGCTAGACCTGTTTGTGGCGGAATTAACTCCGTGTGGATGTAAACCGTTCCGCTCAAGGGTGCAAATTTAAAAATCGGTACACACTGCAAAGCAATACTGTATTTGGTGGAGAAGTTTGGCGATAGTGGAATGAGGCATCAGGAAGGAGAGGCAATATTGGGATGCAACAGTATTTGTTGTTTGTGCAGCACCAGACAAAAACGGTCAACGCTGCTCAATGAAAATACTTTGGGGGCTTAGTTCTTTGAATGTCGAGAGTGCCACAAACATCTCTTAGGATGATAACATCTCCAAGTGTTCTGTGTGAGTGAAGGACATCAGCCTTGGGAGATCAAGACTGTGCATTTGGGATGTGGTTTCATTGATTAGTCTACAGTCCAAGTACAAATGATTCATCTGAGCTGAGAGACAAGGTTTATCATGCTTTAGTTGAGGGGTGAACTGGAGAGCAACAGTTTAATCTCAGAAGCAGATGAGGGACACACAGACTCCAAAGCGCTAGTTCCAAAGTATGACCGAACAAAAATAATGTGGAGATGCCAGCGTTGGACTGGAGTAAATACAATAAGTCTCAAGACGCCAGGTTAAAGTTCAACGGGTTTATTTGGTAGCAAAAGCCACTAGCTTTTAGTACTTAGCTCTCCGAAAGCTAGTGGCTTTTGCTACCAAATAGACCTGTTAGACTTTAACCTGGTGTTGTGAGACTTCTTAGAACGAAAATGGCCAGGAGGGCAGGCTGATGATAGCTATAGAAGCAAGCTCAAGGCAGGATAGCAGAGGGACTGTTTTATTTCAACCCACTGGGGAGAATCTCCCAGGATTCATATATCCACAATGGATATTGCAGACCTTGAAAATGTGAAAGTTGTCATGGAAATAATAACAAAAAAAACCCCATGGTAATTCAGGGGGCACTTTAACGTTTTCCAGTGCAGGGGCCATTCATCTCCCCCTCCCCCCGCCTCAGGAAATGGTTAATTTTATGGCTCCGGAATTAACTATCGCAGTTTAATTAGGCTGTTCGCTTTTCATGTTCGGCTCGTTGAGGTTTATTGCCGACAGAAAAAAAATCCTTCTCCTTGTAAAACTAGCGTCATTGATTAAACACAAATTCATATTTATCAAAGATCCGAAACAAAATCGGATGAGATGTTTGAACATTGACAGGAATGACTAGTCCAATAGCAGTGTTCAGATGTCTCCTGTACTTGGGGGCAATTTAATCACTCAAGCGGCGTATTTCGCATCTTTCTCGAATATGAGCACAACCGTTATGAATACTGCTATTTTTTGTGAAAAGGAATGATTTAGGAATGCATCAATTATCTAACAGCTGATGTAAGAAATTGTAAGTTTTAACTCTGGGAAATTGTGTTTATTCTCGGATGTCAACTCTATGGCATTCGGAGAACTTATTCGAGCTGCAGTAAGGTATTGTTTTCCAGTACTTCATTTCGCACCTGAGGTTTCCTTTTAAGCTTTAGTTAACCACACGGTATATTCACCAAACAGCTCCTTTCCTTCAGTTGCAATTGTTAAAGGTGTTCCTTCCACAAGGAGGAGCCCGAGAGTGACCGAGGTGAGTTCTTTAAAAACACCAGTTATTTTCTGAAGGGAATTTACAAACATTTATTGTCGTCCACCGCCCAGCGAACGTATCATAGTTATAAAAACAAATGGAAAACACGTAAGATATATTTTAATAGACGCTGTAATTTGTTTATTCGTGATGTTCTACCAATTTTTTTTTATAAATATCTTCAGAATAAAAGTGAAGATTTAATTAAATGTGTTCTCCGCTTTGGTAAGTGTGAATTATGAGAATAATAAAAATGACGTGAATTACCATTAAAACAGAACATGGAAAAACTGCACCGAACTGAAAATACAATATTTATTTTTTCCTGTTGAATTGGAAACGGCAGAAATATTCCCATCTACTTTTAAAACTGCAAGCTGGTTGAAGAAAATATGAGGGAAATATCGATCAGGGTGAAACTGGTGATTTCTAAAATCCATCTTTACTTTTGATTACTAAGAAAATGTGGACAAAAGGCAAGTAAGTGTAGTCATTGGTATTTGATCCACAAAGTTATCAGTATGAGGTGACTGGTGACACGTTTATGGTTTTGCAGCTGTTTGGTTCATCTTTGTCTTGTTAAGGGCATTTCGCAGTTTGAATGATATGACCTTAGTGTATGGTCCTGTCCTTCAATCTCTTGCCAATCTATTAAATTAGCGGTGTTTCTACCATCAATTAGCATTCTTGCTCAGGGAGTTAATAACTGGGGTTGGAATGCAGAACCGAGTGAGTACCATATTGCCACAGATGTTTTCTTTGAGAATGAGACATTAAAGGGAATGGGGGGGGGGAGAGTCCAAATAGCCTTTTCAAATGTAAGATCTGGATCAGAAAGATCCCAAATCAAACTCAAAGGAAATCAGGGAATTCTTCCAGCATTACCAAAAACAGATAGCTAGTTTTTAACCTCATTGCTATTCGTGGTGTCCTTATGGTGGGCAGGGACAATTGCTGCATTTGTCTGTAAATCGACATTACCGTTAACAGTGACTACAAACTAAGCCATCGGCTGCGATGCATTCCGGGACGTCGACGACGTGATAGGCGCTACATGAATGATCGTATAGGTCATTAAAGAAATATCTATTTTTCTAAACGTTTTTTTCTCAAAATGTTACCTTTTCAGTTCTAATTTGGCAGGTAAACAACGTCGTTGCCCAATAAGTAGGGCATGATAACAAACAGTTCTTATGGACGCACCCTATGTTCAGTGACCTCGTTAGAAATGGAGCTTACAATTGGATTCGAGTGAAGGTTAGCAGTTACGGAGTTGAGTATTTCCCCCAACACTTGATTCCTGCTATAGTGCATCAAAAGGACGGAATCACCCGAAACATTATTGATATTAAAGACGAAATACTTGAGAAACATTGTTGCTGTCAGTTAAGGTAGCGATTTTTAAAAACCCTTTCTGAAAACATCGATAGTGCCTCAACGGGGCAACAAGCCGGGCGGAATCAGATTGTCCAGAATGCATGTGGGTTTATTTTTATAGATCAACGTTTCCCAAAGACCTGCTTAAAAATGTCAGCTTACTAATGTAAAATAGAGAAGAACATACCGCAGATCTTCAGGCCAAGTTTTCTTGTACAGCCGTGAGCAACTCCGCACCAAGAGTCATAGGCTGGAACAGGGACAATAAAAAGAACGTAAAGATACAAGGCGAGATAGCATTTTTTGTGAGGTGTCTGTGTAATCATTGAGCACATGCCACCACTTACTGCACTAAGCTTCCGATTAGATTACCTTATGGTAAAGAATAAATCGCACGAAGAAAACTTGTAAAAGGAAAGATTTGTGTTCGCATACTGGCTTATCTCGTCTGGAAGCAGTTCCTGTTATTAAATGTCTTCCTGGGAAGCGGCTGAAATGAATCTAACATGAATGAAACGCCAAACAAAAACCTACACCTAGCAGCCTGAGATCCTTAGTCTGTTTTATTAAAGAATTGACACGCACTGATAAACGATGATTGTAGCTTTAACATTTAACGCCGTGAAACATTTCCTAGTATTCTGGTTTTTTTCCCTTAATACTCTTGTGTGTTTTCTGAAAATCCAAATAGAAACATCAGTTGGCCCGAGGATTTAATATCTACTAAATATTGGCATACTTCCGGGAAATTGGAAGCTTAAGACAAACGGGCGTGAAATGGGGTCAGCAGAGTAGTGCAGGAATTAATTAGCTGAAAAATGGTATTTGACTAGCTCGGATCTGCTTGACTAGCGGTCCACCAGCGAGAATATTGCATTGTCTTGTACGAGTTTTAACATTCCACTTTTTTTTATTTTGCAAATCTCCGCCTGGATTTACACATTATCCTATAATTTTATCCCTTTTTCGCATATTGATAATTCATGCAGCTGTGCATTTGGTAGTCTGGCCGAGTAATTAATACGCCTATTATGCTGGCTTGGCAGTCTCTGTATAGTGAATTGTTGTGGACATTATACACTCCGGAATGAAATGTACAAAATGAGGACATTTATAATAAGTATTTGACTTTTCAATCATCACATAAATACTCTCCACGCAATCTGCCGGCGGTGTGCACATATTAAAATAGTTTATATTAATTAGCAATTACGGAGGTGCCGTATACATTTTTGCTCCATCTTTATGGTTGAATGAAACGGCAATTTGGACCTCTCTCTATAGTCTGACAGATCACAGCCCGGCTTTATGAGGCGTATCAACACTAATGGTATCACAAAGCCAATACGGTAGCAACGCAACAAAACACAGATTTAAAAATAGTCTTAAATGACGGTAAAAAATATGAAAGCAGAAGTGATGCATTACACAAGTGCCATTTGGGAAAAGTTAACACATTTGCCCAACTTTTTGCATTTTGGAATGGGGAGATTATTGTATATTGCTTATCTTGGGAGAGTTATTTAGTTAATATTAACACAATAAGAATGCCAATGACAAATTTCAGTAGTTCTATCCATTCACGTTGCAAATGTATCATCGATAGAAGGCGATCTGATTTATCTACATTAACAAGTAATTAAGATGCAGATTTCAGGACCGCGAATTCGTTTGGAGAACGATGTTTTGATATTCTGATGGTGCGGAAGGTGATGTTTCCTGTTTCTCCGAGATTGTCTGTTTCTGAGTGTGATTATGGCAGATGAGTACACATTCTCTGCTCTGCTCTTTTGATCATTTTGGTGACTCTGACAGCCCGGGTACAGCCTCTCCACGACACTTGCGCGGGGGGAAAAAAATCACTGACACACAAATGCGCCCGAGGTCAGTGACTGGGAGATAAAGCGTGCCATGAGCTAATGATATAGGGCTAGGACAAGCAAGAAACACGATTACAGGCGAAAGGACAAAAATACACACCGTACTCTTATATTTACTGACTCTTCAATTCTCCACACCACAACAAGCCTTGATTAACCCACTGATACCCCGACTGATGGCGCCCGTATAAAATATACACCTATATTTCTATACATTGCACTTTCTACTTTGGATCCCCGTTTTAAGAAGATGTAAATTGGCCTGGATCACAATTTGAGTGTCGAAATGGTTGCCATTCAACATATTTCCTGAAGAAAAGTACAAATATGTGAATTATATCTAGGCAACTTCTTTCCTGGGTAGTTTTAACGTGTGCTTGTGTGATCTATATAACATATGTGTGAAGTAAAACATGACGATATTGAAGTAAGGCGGGAGGGATCAATTTCACGTAGTAAAGTTTGAAAATGGAGTGTCAAAATTAAAAAAAAAGAATCTGCGTTCGTGTAACGCTTCTTGGCCAATGGGAATTAAAATCAGCATCTGAAGACCTTCAGGGCAGAAACATTACACATGTAATGACCGCAATGCCCGTCTTTATTTGTGGTGAGTTTTTCTTTGTCAGTGTCGATTATGTCATCGATGAGGTTTTTTTTAGCCGATGTCAGAATTGTTGAGGCTATGGAGAAAGCTGATTAGATCTATCAGTGCCATTCTCCTCCTGGTCAGTTCAATAGCTCTCTTTCCTTTATGCCTTCACAGCTATTAGTGAGTTCATAACAGCTACAATTAGCTGCATCGGCCGCCTTCGCTTTCTCCTATAATTACACTTTCGCTCAGAACTCTGCACTAAAAGGGTTTGTTGCGATAATGAGCAAAGTGCATTTTCATAAATTGCCAAACCGCCTTGAAATTACTGTTTAAGAGGCTTATTATACATACAGCTGTATGCTTATTACTACAGCCTCTGAAAAGGAATTGCAGCCTCCAGGTGTTGTGGCTACAATATTGAACTGACTGTCTGTACCTTTCTGAACATTCCATTGTGACCAATTCAAACGGGATATCAGCGCTGCTGATGTTCATGGCCGCTTAGCGGCAGTGAAAGTATACTTTTATTCAATATTTTCCTGGGAAACATTCAGCTTTTGATATGTTTTACATTGTACACTGTGTCTATAGAAGAACCGTCAGGTCCTTCGACAAGCTTCTTGTGTCGGTTTAAATAAAAACGCAATCACTTACTTGTGCTTCTGTCCCCCGGCCGTAAATTTGTTGAGTTGGGGTCTTGACTCGCACTGGAAGATGAAGGAGCAGAGGATGCCATCGGTTCTGACAGACGCGAAGTCCTTGCTTAGATGGGACTGGCGGCTTCCTTAGAATTCCTTCTTTCCAACACAAAGACACAAAGACGGGGGTTTCTGGAAGGAAATGAGTAAGACAGTGGTGGTTAGTTTTCTGAAGCCGGGTGTGTGTGTCGGTGTGCGCGCGTGTGAGAGGGAGAGATTGCCTTGGAACCTAGTCTTCCCCTTTCAAACATTTCATTTATTAGCATTCAGGGCGCGAAAGTGCTCTCATGGAAGGTAGGGGAAGCAATGATTCGCGGGCACAGGCATGTCTCGCGTAATCGCAAGCAGCATTTGAATCAGTATTGGTGGAAAGGTATCAAACAATCAGGGCGAAGCTCTGGATAGTTTAATGGAATGGCGCGACGGAATGGTTAGCACTTCTGATGTGGACCAAAGATCTCATTAAAGGCATTTACTGAAATAATTTCCATTGCCTTTGCTTAACCGCCAGACGTCCTACATTATGCATCCGAACAGTGAGAGTTCCAGTAGGGCAGTACCACCTCACTACATATATTACAACAATTATCAGTCAACAATTCGCTAATGTCCATTGTCAATTTGAATCTATTTATGCAATAACACTGCTGAACGAACCAGCCGCAAAGAGCAAAGAGATCATCGTTACATTGACTGTGATTCTTGTTTTGTCCAATGCGATATGACCCAAACTGTAAAATAAACGGGGTCATGGTCAGTCAGAGCCTTTTGATTCGACAACATCAAATGGAAAGGCTGAACTGACACAATTTACAAGTCCCATTTTATAATCAGCCACATCACGGTTAGGTACAATTAATATTGGAATTATCCGTCCAAAGGTAGAGAGCAAAATCCGTAGCACAAGCGAGCAATGATTACTCAACATGGAATTCACACTGACAGTGTTTGGACCAGTCGATGGCATTGGGACGCAATGTGTTTCACATTCTAGTTCAATCCTGTCGGACTTTTCCATTTTTGTTTCTAATTAAAGACCTCTTTCACTTACCCACTGGGATTTCCAACCTCCCAAACTATAATCCCTTCCAGGCGGAGGAGCACGGCTAAATTGGTGGTGGACTTGCCGAAATGGCTCCTGCATTAAAAGGTAGCCTCTAATAAAATGGTATTTTTCAGGTAGACGATGACGAGGACCTTACCACTTGGTGTAGACGCCCAGGTAGCAGACTCCGACCATCTGACGCCCAACAACCAAATTAGATCCTCAGACATGCAAGTTTCTGTCAGCATGAAGGGCGCTTATAACACTCCAAGGGAAACGACGGCTGAATATAAATCGAGTACAAAAAAATTCCATTCAGCATGACCTTTTTTTTCTGAAGTACGCTTGATTTAAAAGTGTGAATCGCCCCGTTTATCCGACACGACGCAGGAATGAGTCACACACACCTCCTCCTCTCCAAAATGTGTCATGACAATATTGACCAGGTTGCTTTGTCTGCACAAATCCACCGCCCCGCTGCCTTCCCCCCGGAGTTACGTGACTTTTCCAGCAGGTACTTTTTGGTGCCTTTAGGTTTTGAGTCGCCTTGTTTCTGAATCCAGATCACGGAGCAGGTGCACCTCAGGAAGGGGTTGGAATATCTAACAATAGATACATATCTGAGCTGCAGCCTGACACCAAAGCAAGGCAAACGGCAGACTTTTACAGCACGGCCTTCAAAACTTTGAAGTGATTTATTGTGTTTTAATCGATTCACCGCTGGCGGTGTGAACCTTGCTGCTCAATGAATAACCTGCCGCCTTGCTTTTGCTCAGCGCGGTGTGTGAGCCCCATCAAGGTGAAATCCTTTACGCTTCTGCTTTCACAAGCATTTCAAGAAAGTTGGGAACAAAATAAGTCTCCCCCCGCTCCCACGGTTTTATGGCCATTTGAGAAGGTTTCGCCATTAAAATTAGAGGCACGGCAGATATTCCAGCCTTATTGGCAGTGGCTTTGGCGGCCACTGATTTCAGATCCGGTGGAAATCTGAGAGCTCCAGTGACCAGCAGAGGGCGGCCACGCTTGTCAAAGGCACAACAAGGTGCACCTTTGGAGAGGTGGCTCATTCAACAGACATATCCATAAAGTACATGTCTGCTGGCAGTCCGGAACATGTCACATCTTTCACTATACTTTCCGTTTAAAGAAAAAGTAGAAATACATCCAGGAATGTGGGATCACCGACAGCTGGCAAAGCAACAAACATGTCCTTTTAAAAAAAAACAATGCGAAAACTTTTGAATCGCGGTGGGAAGTAGGGCAGCAATGAATGAAGGAAAATGCGATGACGGAGGAGCAAGTGCAATTAGATTGGTGGAGAATTACATTCTGAAGGAAGCAGAAAGGAAGAAGAAGGACGGGGGTGTGGGCAGTGGGGGGCGGGGGCGTGTACGTGGACAGTGGAATTTGAACTCAGTTATTCTAGGAAGCAGCTGACATGGAGACCCAGAAGATAAACAAACCATTGTCAAGAAAAAAGAGAGAACAAGATCAATTATGCGGAGAATTTCAATTTCACAAGCGTTTTTGCGCGAAACACGGAGTTATTTGTTGTGGACAGAATTGGTTTTCTAAACTAACGTCAAATCAAAAACAGGACGCATTGTGCAGAGCATTCCACAAATGCCATAGAACTGCGTCTGGATGAAAAGATGGGAAATGGGGAATGGGCCAAGACAAAGTGGAAAGCAAAAAGTTCTGGGCATGGAAGTATCGAGTCACCTGTAATTATTTCAAAAGTGTATTCATACTTCACAACGTAATACTCTTTATGTTGTTGGGTCTATTTTTAGGGAGGGATTATCCGCATATTATCATTTCGCGTCGACTTTTTTAGAGTGAAACGACTGTGCTGAAGGGTGTAATCTCAACTTTAAAGGAAACTCTGCCCCGGATAGGGAATGGCCTCATTGCATATATTTCAGGAATTCTAGATTAGCAGCTCCGTCACATTGCATCTTTAAATGAACTGTCCCATTAGACAAATTCTACCTCTTTTGTTGCCTGTCACTTCGCATGAATATTGACTTTGTCTCGCGGCGAGAAACTGAATGAAACCCCATCTATTGAATTAAAACGATCTAAAGCAAATGCCACACTGCTGGAAGTATTTGGATTTTCAATGAAGCAGTTGGGAGGGTGAACAGATTAAAGCAGATAGCAGCTTCACAAAGAAAGCCAACAGTATTCAAACAGGAACAAAGTAATTGTATCTGGAAATTAAATATATGAGAAATTAAGATTGTGGAACTCGGGGGTGGGGAAAGGGGCTTCAAATCAGAAAAAAATGCAAAAAATACAACACTTTGAAAATGTTAAACTATATATAGACAACCTGGAACCGAGCCTCTGCTCCTATTTAAAAATATTAGCCCTTCAATCCAATGCCATAATTAAATATTTTATCAGCGTATCGACATGTTCCTTCATCACATATCGTAAACGAGAGACCACACTGGGAACCTTTGACATTGCAAGCAGTGGTGTGTGCATTGTTAAACGCATTTCAGAAAATCTTAATTATAAGAAGCGTTTGATGGAAGTGTCATTTCGCTTAAAACAATTCCGCTCGCCGAATTAAGGGGAAGACGCATGCTGCTCATTTACATTTTACAGGTATGGTATGAAATTCTAATCACTTACCCCTAGATGGAGGCGATCTGTTAGTCTTTTTGTTTTAAATGCCAGCACCCGAACGTCATATTTATGTATTGATAAAATTTAAACTATTGACGTTTTTATCTACATTGTGAGGAAGCAATGTAATTATTGGGTGACATTCGGGTGAATGAGAATTTCCTGTTAAAAGCGTACAGCCGCATCACCCAAGAGTTAGCACGAATTTCTTGGAATTTTGCATGTGTGGGAATCGATATATTTTATAGTAAAGTAGCCAGCCTATTCTGTAATTCCAATAACAAAATCCATTTCATACTCTTCAGGTGATAAGTCAGCTGGATTTCGGGATAAGGCTCTAAAATGGATGTTTTTCACAAGAGAAAGTGTAATGCAATTGTAAAAATATATTTAAAAAATTATAGCTGAGACTTTCTGTTGGTTCACTGTTCCCTGAAGACGATACAATTTACACTAGTCTATGTCACATCCTTTCGAGTGCGGTAACGGCAGAGCCACCTGACCTCAATGTTAGTAACTGTGGAATGCAGCGCTCAGCTCCTGTAACTATTAATGACTTTCTCATTGAACTGAGTCAGAGACGCTCTTGCTTGAATGGTGCTCATCTAGTGGTTAATCCCAACGTTAGAGTGGGGGCAGAAGGTTTATCATGATCAGTTTGAACAATTTTCAGAGGGTCCAGTAGCATGTTTACTGACTCAGTTTCCTTCTCCTTCATAACAGATTCACAGTGACACCTGATAGTGTGGGAAATTAACCTCTTAAGTTTCAGTGGAAGTTTGACAACACCTGGTTAAAGTCCAACAGGTTTATTTGGTGGCAGAAGCCACTAGCTTTCGGAGTGCTGCTCCTTCAGCAGGTAAATGGGAGTTCTGTTCACAAACAGGGCATATAAAGACACAAACTCAATTTACAAAATAATGGTTGGAAATTTTGCAAATTGAGTTTGTGTCTTTATATGCCGTGTTTGTAAATAGAACTCCCACTTAACAAATGAAGAAGCAGCGCTCCGAAAGCTAGTGGCTTGTGCTATCAAATAAGCCTGTTGGATTTTAACCTGGTGTGGTGAGACTTCTTACTGTGTTCACCCCAGTCCAACACTGGCATCTCCACATCATAAGTTTTAGTGCACAGAAACAGTGCTTCCATGGAATTAATGTAATGCAGACAGGCCCATGTCCTTAATTGTAACTTCACCAATTTATTTATTGTAAGTCAGCTGCTTTTGTTAGATTTAAAAGCCAGACCACAACACCCAGATGACCATCTCCTCAGAGCCTCCCATATAACCTCCACCTCACCTCCAATGAGTCATTACAGCACAGAGGAGGCTATTTGGCCCATTGAGTGCAAGGTCTCTTTGGAGCAATCTAGTCAAGTCCTATTCTTCCATACTATCCACATAAGTTTATTTTCCCCAACCAATTTCTTTTTTTCTGTATTAACCTTTCTGCATCCATCACCCTTATAGATAACAAGTTCCAAATCATTACCACTTGCTGTGTAAAATCCCTTTGCATCTCATGCCCAAAACTTTAAACTTATGTCCCTTAATGCCTGTACAATCAACTAATGGAAACAGCTTTTCTTTGTCTACCTTATCCCAGTTTCTCTTGTTGCTTCGAACATTGGAGCTAAAATCATTCATGGTTTACCTGCTTTTGTACCAATACCTCCATATTGAAGCAAGTTCCCATACACTTTGTTACAGCTCTTTCAATACGTCCTGCAATTTTCAAAGCTCTATTATATGATCTCCCGGATCTCTCTTTCCTTGTACACTCTTTAAAATTGTACCATTTTTAATTCTATTTTAGCTCTCCCTGCTCCTTTTGCCAAATTGAATCATATTTCTCTGTATTAAACTCCCCCTGTCACTTGTCTGCCCATTCTGCTGGCCTATATTCTATTGCAGTTGATTGATATCATTCACAGTGTTAGCCATACCTCCAAGTTGGAAATCATTAGCAAATTTTAAAATTCTAAAAAAAGGCAATGATCCTAGTACTGATCCTTGTGGAAAAACATGGTCTGTCATTGCCCAATCTGAAAAATAACCCTTTTTGTTTCCCCTGCCAACCTATAGTATTCGGCTGGATGTTCACTTGAAGAATTCACCTGACATGTATCATATATTCTCTTTTTTGTTTAATCATATTTTCTAACATTTAATCATTGATGTCCTTACCTTTTGTCCTTGTTGAAATGCACCTAAATCTGAGACATTCCTTAAGGATCACCCATTGTTCTATTAGTTTCTTCTGTTAATCTTTGGTTCCATTTTACCCTGGATAGATTCCTTCTCACAGCATTGAAATTAATCCTCTTTCAATTTTGACATTCTAGTTTGGATTGTTCCTTGCTCTTCTCCATTGCTTATATATGTACACGATACAATGATAATTCTTACACAAGGGTTCCCTGACAGCACTTGCCCCGATTCATTCCTCAGCACCACATACAGCAAAGCCTGCTTCCTAGTTGGAGTGTGAACATATTGGTCAATGAAGTTCTTAATAACTTAAGGTTATTATCTCACTCATCCTGAAACTGTAAAATCCCACCCAAGGTCAATGGATCTTCCCATTGTCTGTCCCTTGCCCTTTTTGATTCCCATGGTGGGTGGAGTGGTAAGCTTCAAGCACAGAAATTCCAGCCCATTTACCAGTTGATATTTGAGTAATTCAATTCTCCAATCTCATCCCTCTATTGACCTTGTGAATCTCTAGTGATTTATTTCCCTAATGATTTCTCTTAAATCTTGTTCTCTATTTGGAGGCCATGCTTATGCTTTTCATTTCTCAGATCTAATTAAGTGGATTCTATCTTTTCTCCCTTCAGAATATACTTTCTTTCCACCTCTAGAACATCTTTCTGCTGCACCATATCACTTTTCTCTTTTCTGCCCTTTCTGAACACTTTGAATATTAAGCAGCTAGTCCTCACCATTTTTAAGTGAGTAGAGCTCATTGACTTCATTTTTCATAAAGGTTGAGATCATTCATTCGGCTGCTTCTGGGTATTGACTCTTCCCCTTTCCCCTGGGCTTGTGCTGCTTGAGCTTTGATCTGACACTTCTCTTTAGGATCTCTCTCATTTCCTCTCATTCTCTTTCTAAGCTCCGTTCATCTGCAAGACACATTTATTTTTCTTTGACCCCAAACCTACTATCCCAGTAAAATGTGAAGCAATAGATGACTTTCAAGGGGCATCCTGACAAATACATAAAAGGGATGGAAATAGAGGGATATGGTTCCTGGAGGATGGGGGATTTTAGGTCAGTCAGGCAGCATGGTCGGTTCAGGCGTGGAGGGTCACAGGTCCTGTTCCTATGCAGTAATTTTCTTTGCTCTCAGATGCCACTTGGCATGATGACAGATGTCTGATGAAGCAGCTACAGGAATGGAAGACTGCAAGTACCTAGTGTCTTATTCTTTCCCAGGGTCAATGCAGGACGATCAGCAGCCCTGATTGGACTGCAGCATGGACGTCAAACCTTACACAGTTCCATTAGAGGGATCATGGCATGCGTAACCTATGAGACTGTGACCCAGCTAATGGACCTCACCCCTTTGGTGAAGCAAGACATGCCTGCAAAAACAGGCAATTTATTTAATAATGGATTGTGGAGGCCACCCTACCTCAGAGGAAGCCTTGCACTCTAAGGAACTACCACCACAGTAAGGAAATACAAACTCCATCAATGCAGATACACAAACACCTCGGTGAGGCTTCCTGCAATTTTAGAACAGGTAGCATGAGATGAGTATAGCTTCACAAGAGCAGGAGCTAGCAACGGAAATAGAAACCATTCTGGGCAGTCCATATTGCAGGATAAAGCACAGTTCCAGCTAGGGTACCTAGCCAGAGAGCAGAGTCTTGGGATCATATATTAAACAGATGCTTGTATGAGATGGCACTGCAATGGGAAATAATTGAATACCTGTCAGAATATCTTCAGGCAATGTAATGCCTTGGGCAGAGAATGGAGGAATCTATAATATTGGTCTCATTATGCTAACACAGAATATTTACAGAGATATATTTTCTTAAGAAACATCTTATAGTGGCTTTATCTGGCTATGAGATCAACAAGAGAAAACAAGATCATGAGGCATTGCATTGTTTCCTGTGACAATGTATTCTCTCAAAAGCATACTATAGTTCAAATTATACCATAGAGTCTATTCATGAGAATCACAATATATCAGTGCATGAATTCCTCAATTGAAGGAATGGCTTCTTTCATGGAGAATCATATGCAGCAGTGCAGCAAATGGATGCCAGAGGAGCAACCTGGCATGAACAGATTGTTTGTTGCATTCTGTAGTATTGACTAGTCAGTTGTAGTGGATGCATACAAACCAAGTCAGATGTTTTTAGTAAATATGGATGTGCAGCTGAGTAGTGAAAGGGCTGACTCAGAAGGGATGATGTCGAAGATGCCACAATTCATGTGACCCCATTTTCTGATGCCACTTCTCCACCTCTCACTGAGGCACACAATGAACTTCTTGCCCCTGTGATCAAGACTGTTTCTGCACAAATGCAGCTTTTGCAGTCTACCATCATGTGCATGACGACCCTCAGAAATAGGCATCTCAGCCTGTTGTGCACCTGTCTCAATGTTTTTTCCAAGCTATGAGGAGCACCATGTGGGAGCTCTTGAAAGAGGACAGAGGAGCATGTTGGCATCACCTGGGTGAACATCAGAATGCTTAGGTTCAATACCCACACAAATGCTAGCATGAGCTGGTTGGGTCATGGCTAATGCTGTGCTGTATATTCTGTGTAATTCTACACAATATCCTCCACCAAAAAGAATACTTTCACTCTAAAGCATTGCCTGTTCCTGCATTCCCTTCCAGCCATCTGCTGCTGAAACCCCCACCTTTGTCATCTTCAGTCTTCACTATTGGCCTGACCAGCCTTCCATGCTCCCTACTCTGTGAACTTCATCTTGTGTACAATTCTGCTCCCTTTTTCCCATCCTACAACAAGTCCTGCTCATCCATTACTCACTGAACTATGTTTGCTCCAGTCACCCATATCTCAAATTTTAAGCATTTTCCCATATTCCTCTTACTTCCCTATTGCTGAACCATTTCTATTCCTACACCACTTCCCTCAAATCTCCATTCCTCTAACTCTAGTCTCCAATGCAATTCTCTCTCTTCATCCCATCATTGGCAGATATGCATTCAGCTTATACAAGTCCCACTCTATAATTGCCTCTGGAAATACTTCTGCCTCTCTATCTCCTGCTCCTGCTTTACGATCTTAAAAACTCCCATCCTTGACCAAACCTTTGGACAGCCCTCCTAATATCCTCTTTGTTGGAGATCTATTCTTTCTCTTATGGTTCAGTGAAGTATGTTGGCACATTTTTCTACATTAAAGGTGCTATATAAATGCAATATGTTATTGTTATCAGCATATTCCTTGTGAATGTATGAGAGTTGGGCTAACACCAAGCATGTGCATTGTGTGCAGAGTAGCAAATGTTGAGGCAATCGAGCTGGAAAATTGATTGAGATATTAGGGTAAATAAATATTTAAGATTTGTGACAAATGTCATGAAGTTAAAGCATTAGGTAATAGAATATCCAAAAACATTGCCAGGACAATCCAATTCAAAAGTGATATCTTTTGACACATAGTAATATTAAAGAATAAGAGAATTCAAGATATTTGATTCAGTAGCATTAACTGATGGATGTTACAGAAGTGGTTCATCATCAGTGGCATCCTACTTATCGCAAGTTGAAACTGCATTTAAAATCCAAGGTTTACGTAAGGTCAGCTTGCATAGTTAAGATGTGATTCTATGTACAGCTGATAAGCCCATTGCTTTGAATAATGTGTATTAGATATTTTAAATGTATAGTTAGTAGTTTATTACTGATAATTTCACAGCCTTAGCTCTAATTCTAATTTAATTTTAGTTATTAGTACCACAGGTACAAAACCATAAGACACAGGAGCATAATTAGGCCACTCGGCCCATCGAGTCTGCCCTGCCATTCAATCATGGCTGATATTTTTCTCATCCCCACTCTCCTCCCTTTTCCCAATAAATCCTGATCCCCTTATCATTCAAGCACCTATCTCCATCGTAAAGATACTCAATGGCTTGGCCTCCACAGCCTTCTGTCACAAAGAGCTCCACAGATTCACATTTTCTAGCTGAAGAAATTCCTCCTCATCTTTTTAAAGGATCATTCCTTTAGCCTGAGGTTGTGCCCTCTGGTTCTACTTTTTCCCCAAGTAGTGGACATCTTCTCCATGTCCATTCTATCCAGACCTTGCAGTTTCTTTTAAATTTCAATAAGATCCCTCTTCATTCTTCTAAACAAGTACAGGGTCCTCAATTGTTCCTCATATGACAAGCTCTTCATTCCAGGAATCATTCTAGTGATCCTCCTTTCGACCTTTTCCAAGGCCAGTACATCCTTCCTTAAATATGGGGCCCAAAGTACTGTGAAAATGCTCTAATTGCCACATTCTAGCACCTGTTTGGGTACACTGAGGGAGAAGGTAGCATGGCCAATACATCTGACCAGCACATCTTTTAGATGTGTGTGTTTTCCACTCTTTCCCTTTGAGTTGGTGTTATAAACCTGAATTTTTTGATGGCAGGGTCTCACTTTCCACTATTTGTAGAGACCACTGCATTAATGTGCTATGAAAATGCTTAATTTCAGAATTAACATGTTTTAGGAATACAATGTTTAGGTTGGGGATGTAAAATAAATGAGAAAAAAAAAGTTTGAGTACTTACAAGGTCAAGGTTAGAATGGTGAGGGCCAGGAAATGGCTAGTAGGCATTTTTAGATGGGAAACTGTAGACAGTAGGTCTAAGGAAAATGTTTTTGTCTTCATTAGAGATGTAAATTATTCATGTAATTCTCTAGATCAAAGAAAGGTTAAAAAGCACCAGATGAACACAGGAAGTTATTTATATCCATATACTTTTCAGATCAAAAGGCAGGTTTTGTAACTGAAGGTGTTTTATTTGAATCTCCATCTGGAATATCCAATGGGTACCATATTGCTATTGGTATAGGCAATTGCCATTGGTATAGGTTACAGGGGAGATAGATACCCTTTTGTTTTATCTTTATCTATACTAACAGTCAGCTTGGGAAACTGAGACTGGCAGTTGTGCACGTATGATGTAGATAAAAAGCCGAAAGCTTGCGAGTCTACTATCAAATAAATCGGTTGGATTTAAAACTGGTGTTGTCAGACCTCTTACTGTGTTGTGTATATCCCAGCAGCCACAGCAAGGAGCAATGAGACCATTAAGAAACAACTCCTGAGTTGGACTCACTAAGCAGAAATTGCAACTGGGGCTCATTCTCAGAAAACATCTAAATTCATGACAAATTAAAACTGTCAGATCAGCCTGGTAAAGCTACTGGAAGAGGTCAGCAGTGGAATACTCAGATAGAGAGAGACAGAGGGAGTAAGAAAGAGACAGAGAGAAAGAGAGAGTGAGGGAGAGAGAGAAAGAAATCACTCTGGAAGTCTGTGCGCTAGAAATGGGAACTGAAGGGAATCAAAGTGATTTTTGGACAACTATGGTGCACCTTGGTTTGATTCCAGGAGAGATTAAATAACCTTCAAGTTCTTGAAAAGTATAAGGGACACTTGAGTGGAATTAAAACAGAACAAGATGTGATCTGTTAGATTTTTAACTCAAAAATCTCAGATTTATAAAGCACATACATTCGGGTCTTTGTTTTATAAAATTCTTATATAGCAATGTTTTTTGTTTCAAATCTGAAATTTTCTGGCATGGTTTTTTCAGATAATAACTGAGTTCACGATTATTTTCTAAAATAGAATGGTCTCAAGATCATAACAGATGGCATAGTGATTGCCTTAACATAAAGGCATTACTAAAACTATTTGGGAAACAAGTACTGGCTTGAATAATCGGGTGCTAAGATCTGTTAACAAGAGTGAAAGCTTTTCTGATTTATGTAGGTAATGACTTTGTATAGCGGGGAGGCAGGTTACAATTATAGCAATCTATGACTATGCGGAGTGTAGATTGCAAAATTGCAGTCCTCTTATAAAGCTGGATTCTTTCCCCTACAAGTTCCTGTCATTTAATGGTCCAAGATAGACAAACAGTGGGAAGTCCACAAGTGCTTTGTGCTAATAAGTCATGTGGTTTTGGTTGGTTAACTTACAACAGCGTTTTGGTGCATTTTTCGAGGTTCACAAACTTGGAGTTTATATCAAGTATACCCCATTATCAAGCAATACTTAGGCAGTTGGCAGTTAAAAATTGTAAGCACTCCCACCCTGTTGTGGTTCTGACTTAGGTTTCAAAACATACTTTTTATTATACTGATCCCCAAACAAAGCAATCTTTTATGTATTTCCTAGTAATTCCTGGCCTTTGTTCAGCAACTCTTTAGCAAAAAAATCTTTATTACTGTTAATTCCCTGAACCCATTTTGAGTGGGAGAAATATCAAAGCAGTATTAAAACAAATGTAGTCTGTTATTGCTTTCAACTGGTATTCCACTGTTTATATATAGCTGCGGTAGTTTGGTCTGAATCATGCACAGAAGAAAGCTTACACTAATAAAAACCTTTTTTGTACAAATTTATGTGAATGATATTAGTACTGGAATGGAACACTTTTTTGCAACAGCATCTGGTGTTAGTTTGAAGGTCAAGTGCAGTATAAAGCTTCCTTTGTTTGTACTAAAATGTTTCACAATTTTAGTCACTCAAGATTTTTCCTATTTCTCATAGCAATAACTTTTACATCATCTACAATTTGTATTGAAATATATGAATTCATGTGTTATGGACCTGTACCTGCCATCGCAGTGTTATGACTTCCCAAATGTGCTGCATGATGGATGCTTTTATGCAGAAGAAAGATATAGCTTCAACACAAGAGGTTGAATTGCATTTATATCCAGGTCTCAATGATGCTGTCCTATTATATCATCCAGTTTTTCTGTTGAAAACAAATTGGGATAATTTAAATCTGGCAACAGCTTAGAACAGGCCCAATCAGACTGGCTGTTCCCTATATGTGGACCAAATTGCTCTCTATTTAATGAAAAAGAAATTGGGCAAAGTTTATAACAGGTGGTTTATTCAATATTAACAGTTTTATATCATTTTCACATAACACCAACAAGACACATTTCACTGGAAACTAATTAATGCACTCAGAAAAAAACACTTCATCCATGTAGTCCTGATGGGGCCATTCCTCCTACCAATTAACTGTTTCTTACAAATAAATTAAAACATTCCTGTTCACAATGCAAAAGTATGCATCACTAACCAGTTAGGTAATTACTGGTGCTAAGTAAGTTCCTTGCACAGAAGCAATTCATCTCAAATTACGAAAGTAATATGATCCGCTTGTCTGATACTTACAACGACAATAACAAATTCGAGAATTTAGTACAGCACATGCAATTTACACAACATAGATAGTTGAAAATGCATTTATTTACACCATACAAGACTGAGATACGTACTTTTTGCCTTCAATATAGGAAAGAAAATGTTTGTTCCTGCCCAGAGTATAAAGCAGAAAATAATCTCTAGCATACAGAAGACCAGATTTTAGCTTTTGGAAACAAAAATCACTAGGATAGCATGTTTTTGTCTGAATAAAAAAAAATTAGATGACATCAACATGATAGAACTTGTATGCAAATAATTCAATATTGCTACTGTGTACCTGATACCACAATAAGATTATAACATACTAATGTACTTACTTCAAGGTTGTTAACAACATGAATGATGCCAGTTATATGCATAGTTCCTTTGTATCAAACTACTTCTCAGTTATTACAAACATTTTCAGTTTTCACTCTGGATCAACAATTATTTGATTCTGTTTGTAACCGTGACTAAACTTAAAACTTCTAAGTTACAACTTTCAAAAACATTAATTGGAGAGTGATAAGGATATCACTTATCCTTATAAGTGATATAAGGGTATTTATAGTTCAGCTTTCCTAAAAGGGTAATCATAATCAATTAATCATGGAACTTTCAAATTACATATTTGTAAATATAACCAGCCTGTAGAATTTTTTTAGTTAATTTGTGCATTATCACATCAAACACATATTGTGTGTGTATTATATATATATAAAAATAAAAACACACACACACAAAGATATCACACAAATAGATATTTAAACACATTCCTTCTATATTGAATTTCATTCTAATAGTGTCTCATTGGAGAAACCACTCAAGGAATTTATTTAGCCAGATTCACCAAGGGAGGTAAATTAACATGCAACCAATTGACAGGACATTAATTGCTGAAATTTCTTGGGTTAATGACTATATCTCTGCTGATATGAATTCGTTGACCTCAATAATTCATCTATGTTGGTTTCCCTGACATTATTAGCTTTCATCGTTGAAATATAATGTCAAGACAAAACAAAGAATTTTTCTAAGAATGACTGTGCTGAATTGAACAGGAGTGTTCTACTTTCCTTACATCAAATCTGATCCCATATTTACCTATGTATTGGATTATTATTACTTTTTCAGGAATAAAATCAACCATGCTATATCCATAATAGAAAATGTGTGTGCATGTGATTCATACATGATTGAAGAGAGAGTGAAAGTGTGCATTTAGGGACGAATGCAAGGATAATTAATCAATGAAGGGCATGTGTTTGGGGAAGGATACACATGTTTAATTGAATAAGGGGAAAACCTGAAAATTAGGACCTTTAACATATTCACCACTTGAACAAAACATTCCTACACTGTTTTATCAGTTAAATAATTCTGCAAGTAAGAAACTTTATTGATGTGACATATTACACTTAAAGATTGTGGAACATTTTAGAAATGGATATTAGGATAACCTCGTTGACATGTCTTTTAACAAATTAGAGGCATTGCATAAGTAATGGAGGTTAGATTTGATTCAATGTTATGATGAATCATGGAAAATTATGAAGCATTCTTTGTTTGTATATTGTAAACTTTACAAAAATCTTGTCAACTGCTTTTGTTGATACAAAATGTTGCTGAGCCTCCACTGGATTTTGAATATTTTGTTGTTTTGCACATAGGGAGGATAATTGGAAAGAAAATTACACATACCATCATACAACCCAAAATATGATTCATCCTGTGTTGCAAATAGTCTTCCCCAAAAAAGGCATATTGTGAGAAAATATTTAATTGTAGAAAGCTAATGTAGTTGGTGAAGTGGACATAACTTGCATAGTATACTTGCATTCATTTTAATTCTGGTTACATTTCTGCAAATAATACATGTAAGGGTGCCTAGGATGGAAGCAATACTTGAATTACAGTACATTAGAATAAAATCTTAAACATGATGAGTTGATAGAGTAAACATAATCGAATAAAATATAAAGGTAAAAAGCCTTGATATTTAACAAGACAGAATGATAAAAGAGTTGAAATGTAACAAATCCTTGTTTGCTGTTCAATGTTATATATTCTCTCATAATCCACGTGAAATAATTACTTTTTAACATGAGTTATTGTAACTGAAATTAAAAGAGGAAATTGGTTGTGAAATTTGCTACTTTAAGTGAGAATAGTACCGCGACATACTTATGGAAATTAACATTATGTACTTTCTTCACTTCCAGATGAATCATCAGATGTCTCATCTGAGCTTTCATTTTTATCACTGTCTTCATTGTTGCTATCCTCGCTGTCATCTTCATCACTACTGTCACTCTCAGTACTGTCTTCTTCATCATTTTGATGAGTTGATGCAGCTTCATCTAAAAGTAAATTGTTAATTCAGATAATTAGTCAAATGTACATTTATTGTAAACTCACTTTTTGAGTATATTTATAAAGCTGGGAGGAAAACAGACAGCATCACAACGCACCAATAAGAAAGAACAGGCAAAAGAAACCAGAAACATAAGGGATGATTTTTGAATATTTTGCCACAAAAAAAAGAGTTGGCTAGAGAGGATCATAAGCTCAAATGGTGGTTTCTCTCAACATTTATGAAAGTCAACATTTTGAGAAAGTCGTTGAGGCCAAAGCTGAGAAAGACTTCCCAGAGATTTGTTAAACAGCTGATTTCCATTTTAAATGTCATGTAGCAATCGTAAAGATGCTGCACGGTATTTTTGTTGCTAGCACTTCAACTAACTAACAGTGACCAGCTGTTTATGAGCAAACATGAAGTTTATATTGTTTTCAAAAGTTATTCGCCATTTCCTGGCCACTGCTGCTGGAGTGGTAAAGAGGATCTCTGAAGTACATTGGGAACTTTCTGGAATACATTTTTCCACAATGAAGGATGAGCTAAATCCAATGAGAAGGTACAGGCACCCAATACCTGTTGCATCAAAGGCTATTATGGTATAAAATTCCTACATCTCTGATCCATTTCAGTCATCTGTGACAGCTGCAAAGCATAACTGTATTGAAGTGGTGACTAATGCCATAATTAAGAGGCCAATTTTGTGCCAATTTGAACAGTGAAGATGGCAGACCTGTAAGATTTGGGGCCATTGCTGGATTCCCCTAGGAACAAGGTATCATCAACTGCACACAAATGGCCATTAAGTTTTCACAAACCGGGCAGCACATTTCATCAACAGGAAAGGTTAATAATTGCTGTACAATAGTGTGCAGCCATCTCAAATAAATCTTTCAGATCAACACAAGATTCTCTAGAAAATATCAGAATGTTTTCATTGTAAAGTGGTCCCAGGTATCAGACATTTTCAGTCTCCATATGCATCCTCAAGGATGAATACTGAGCGATTAGGGCTGCCCATTAAAGAGATGGTGATTTATGCCTATGAGGAATCATAAGGGTAGTTATACAGAAAAATACAAAATCTGACATGGCACAATTTGAGTAACTATGAATGAAAGATTTGTTTTTGTAACGCTGCTTTTTGTGAATGAGAGTACTTAAAATAAATAAAATTTCTGATAGACACTTAAAATTTTTTATTTTATTTAATCTCAACATGGGTTCTGAGGTCTGTCCATGATGAATACTGAGTGAGTTGGCATGGTAGCTGTAAACAAAAAGTGTAGGGGGCATGGATTGACATCAGTTGGCACTGCATTCGCAATGGTGCTATAAGGGACCATGGGGGTAGTAGAGGGGTATTGATTAGCAAAGGGACTATAAATTTCAAGGGGTGGGTAGAGTAGGTTGGAATGATGGGTATAAAGGGCCAACAGGCAAGTAGAGAAGCACACAGGTTGGCATGAATTGGGCATAGGGTGTTTGTGGGGAAAGGTAAGGGCTGAAGGGTTATTTTTTGTTTTATTACTTGTTTTTCAATGTTGGAGACAGTGCCAAAGCACAGAGGCAAGCCAACTACCCCTCCAATTTTTTTCTATTTTCAGATAGACTCAACACTGACTTCTGGGGAACATCCCTTTCAACCTTTCTCCAGTGCACGCACCATTAGTTAAATAACCTTTGTTATTTGTCAACATCCCCAGTTATCCCGGCCAATATTTATCCCTCAGTCATATCACTAAAATATATTATCTGATCATGATTCCAACACTGTTTGTCAGAGCTTGTTGTCTGCAAACTGGCTAGCAATAGTTCCTACATTGCAACTTAGGTCACAGTTAAAGTTTTAAGCTTAATATATGCACTGCACTTGCCTTTCTGGAACACATTAGGTCATAAACCTTCTTTTGGCACTGCGGCAAGGTATGGCAGCGAAACTTCATAGCTGCTGACCTCCTCTACTAACACCATCCAAGCCTGCTTGGTTTCGCAAACCAGTTTCCTCTAGCCATTGGCCAAATTGCTGCTAACTTTGGCTGACCATAATATCTTGCCAGGTGGCTGGGGCTATAAAATCCTGGTTTTTCATTGATTTAGAAATTTTTAGGATAACCAGATGTCCCAAAGCACTTTATAGCCAGTTAAGTACTTTTGAAACTTAGTCACAGTTCTAAGCAAGAACTGTGGAAGCCGTTTGGACCATGAAACATTAAATTACATTGTTGGTAAAATAATACAAAATAGAAAGGATGTGGCTAAAAGTAGGAACTTTGACATTGACACTAAAACATAAAAAAGCGACTATATTCATAGTAAATGTTGAGACTTGCAGCAAAAATGAATACAAACACCATAGCTGGAGCCAAGAACAAATAATTAATCCATAGTTAAAACAATAAAAAGAGTTAAAAATAAACAGCTGGCCTTTACTTAAAAACAGTGACATTAAAAAAGTGGGAGAAGGACTACACAAAACTCAACATGGCAGGCAAGCAAAACAACTATGAATAGTGGAACTTAGAAAATCTAAGTTACATGGTCAGTTGTGCTAGGTACATACTTCCACCATTTTGATAAAATGAAAATCATAACTGAATTATAGAAACTACAGATTAAAAGAACATTTCTGTGGCTAAAGTAATGTACTTATCAGCAGAGCTTTGCTTCCATTCCAACCTACACATAGGTGAAAGTTGTCCCAACATTACTTAATAATATAATTTCTAGCTATATAACATTAACTGCTCTCCATAATATTAATACGAATGAAATAAATCTCAGATGCATATGCTGCTCTTACAAAAGTAGGGCAGAAAGGAACGTACTACCTGTTAACTCAATGGCGTAAAGTTAAAAGAAGATGTCTTGAAGAAAAACTATTAGAAATATTTGAATAAATCACTGAACAAAAATCAAGAAAAGACATTTGAATAGAACAGTGTTGCACTTGTGGATAAGATCATTGTCTCGTTTCTATAGCCTAAGTAAAAAATCACAAAATGAAACTAAGATCATTTCAAAGAAATCCTTGCCTTGACCAGCCATTCCTGCCTACCTATCCCATAGTTACCCACTAATAAAAAAAGTACACTCATCGCTTACCTAACAAACAACAGACCCAACAGCTTCAGACTTTTTCTGCTACCATAAACTGAGCACTGTCTGGTTTCTGACCTGACGTAGCTGGTGATAATTTTGATATTTGACAGTGTACTATGTCCTTCTACATACAGGAACTGATCATTTATATTGTTCTAGAGAAGCGGTGCATTTATTTCATCTGAAGTGTAGAAAAAAAATTGGTCGCTTATCAACATTTTTATGCTGTTGTTGGCTTTCACAGAGTGTCAGTGATGATAGGTTATATCTACCTGAAGACATGGATGCCATCAGTAAATGCATTAGTAGAGAACACTTATATAATAACTTATACTGCTTCAAAATGGGTGGGTTGGGCAATGCCCAAAAATGAATTTGCCAGATTCATTCTGATTTAGTTATTTTATTATTTAGTTAATTGTGTTATACAACTGCTTCTAAATCTGACCTTTTAATAATATTGTTTCCAATTGAAGTCATGTCTGTTTTATTAAAAACCCTAAGATGTCAGCTAAGTATTAATATGAATAGATACAATCTATTGTGGAGCAAAGCTGCATCAAAAGGTGGTGGATTATCCCTACTTTTTTAAACCCAACTACAGCAGGAGCATCCCATTCCCAAGGAGATAAAAACTGCACTAACACCCCAAGTGTGATCTCACCCAAGACCTTGTACAGCTGTGGACAAACATCCTTTCCCCTATACTCTTGCAATGAAAGCCAACATACCATTTGCTTTCCTAACTGCTTCATGTACCTGCATGCTGCTTTCAGTGACTCATGTAATGAGATACCCAGACCCCTTTGTACATTTCCCAATCTATTACCATTTAAATAATACTGTAATATTCTATTTCTCCATCCGAAATGGATGCCTTCACATTAATCTGTGCTATATTGCACCTGTCATTTATTTGCCCACTCACTCAATTTGTCTAAATAATCTTGAAGCCTCTTAGCATTCTCTGCATCACTCATATTCTCACTAAGTTTTGTGTCATACAGCAAACTTAGATCAAACTTGGTGCATATTGTGAATAGCTGGGGCAGAACTACTGATTTCTGTGGGACCACACTGATCACTGGCCATCCCTTTGAAAAAGACTCATTTATTCTGACTCTGTTTGCTATTTGCTAACCAATTCTCAATCCATGCCAATATATTACCCTCAATCCCCTGCTCTTTAAATTTTGCACACTAATCTCTGTCAAAAGTTTCCTGAAAATCCAAAGGCAGAAAAGCTACTGTTTCATCCTCATCTATTATACTAGCTGTATCCTCAAAAAAAACGCCAATAGGTTTGTCAAACATGGTTTCTCCTTCATTAATCCAATTTGACTTTGTCTAATCCCACTGATATTTTCTAAGTATCCTATTATTGCAACCATTGTAATATTTTCTCTAGTATTTTCCCTACTACTGATGTTAGGTTAACCAGGTCTATATTCCCAGTTTTCTCCCTGCCTCCTTTTTTAAATAGCTGATTTACATCTGCCACCCTATAAGCTGCTAAGAGTGTTTCAGAATCTGCAGAACTTTAGAAGATGCCAACCAATTCATCCACTACTTCTATGGTCATTGGGATGTATAGTATCAGGCCATGGGGATTTATTGGCTTTCAGTCCCATTTGTTTCTCCAGGTTTTTTTTTGACAAATACTAATTTCCTTCACTTCCTCATATTTCTTTGTTCATTAGCATTTCTGGCAAGTTTTTTTTCTGCCTTCTTCTGTGATGACAGAACCTAAATAGTTGTTAATTGTTGTGTTATTTCCTTGTTCTCTATTATGAATTTGCTTGTTTCAGACTGTAAGAACTTGTCTTCTCTAATCTTTTTTGTTATATATACTTATAAAACTTGTGCGTCACTTGCAAGTTCACACTCAGTTTATTTATTTTTATTCATTTATGGGACATGGGCATCACTGGCTGCAGGAGTGTGCTGTTCGCTCCCATCCCCCATATTATTTAGCCAAAGATTGTCTACACAGATGTGATAACAAAATTAGAGATGCAATTTGGCACTTAAGAATCACTCAAGCTGAACTGATAGCACAATAAACTGAAATATCATGTTTTGCACTGGCCCTTTCCCCATGTCAGCACTAATTCATGTGCATTTTATTTCTCAAAGATCCATCAAAGACAACAATAGAGTTGTGATCTGAGGACTCAGATGCTGAGTTCTCATCTGAGGTGAGCATTCTGGAGAATGTACTATCACTTGACTCATGTGCAACCTCCACCACAGCAGGGCCATCCACTTTGGTGGGTAATGCATCAGAGATAACTGGATTATCACATGGTGAGATGCACATCATATTTGAGCAGGAGTAGGTCCGGAAGACAGGAATAGCAATATGGAGTCCCTGTCATTGCTTAGGGTGGTGTGGTTGCTGAGCCTCAGGGGTCATCCACCAAATAGGGAGAATGCGGAGCAACAATGGGAAATATGATATTATCTTTCCAATCCTGTGGAGATGTGTTTGGAAGAAGGTCCAGAAGCAAACTTGCTTATTAGGGTATCGGGTCTTGCTCACGTAGGTGAACGTTAACAAGCGCAGTGGTGAGTAGTCATCAATTATGGCCATAATGAGAAGGGAGAGAGCTCCTCAAGAATCTTGCTTGTGGTGGAACATAATCTCACTGAGTGCCAGGCCTGGCAGCTCCATAGAGACAATTTCCTGATGGCAGGTCAGGACAGCAGGCCAATGAGGCCTTCTTTAATCCCACACCACACCAGAGTACCGCATGCTTGAAGGTTACAGTCATTTCCCCTCTTAAAATGGCCCCTAATTGGGCCTTTAATTATGGTTCTGAAGAAAAGTCATATTGGACTCGAAATACTAACTTTTTTTTCCCTCCACAGATGCTGTCAGACCTCTGGGATTTTCCAACATTTTTTTACTTTTATTTTAGATTACCAGCATCTGCAGTATTTTGCTTTTACTGGAAGCTGCCTAAATGATTTCCTGTCCTACTGTTGGTAAAACGACCTGATGGTGAGACCACATCATGGAGTTAACCTGACTTGAATTCCCACAGCTTTACTGCCTCCTAGCCTACCTTCCAGAGGCCAGTAAAATTCAGCAATGTGTGTGTGCATGCTTTTCATTACAATCCTACCCTCTTCTGCATCTTTTTCAATGCTGATCATCTTTAGTGCTTCTGGTCATTAAACCTAAAACTTTGACTGATTAGTCTCTATTTCCCCACTGATGACCTGGCCTGCTGAGAGTTTGTTGCTTTTTTTTGTTTTTTATGCCAAATTATATAACTTTTAACGGGTGATATCACCACAACTATATTTTTTGCTGTGCTTAGCTTTCAACTCTTCTACACTAGGTGGCACTGCTAACTCTCTGATTCCATTTCTCACTTTGGTCCTTGATAAGCTTACATTCTCATGATTAAAAAAAACCCAGTAATTTTGTTTTGTTCATTTTTAGATATGCAAGGGATGCAGGCTATGATCCCTACACCTGAGACACGAGGGATGCTCCCAATATTGGGCCTCAAACTTCATTTACATTGAAGCAGTGTGGGCTTCAATGAAGAGCAAATCAAGATCACTTCGGTATATGAAACCGGTGATAGGAGAGAAACAGAGACTGAAAAAAGAAATAAGAATCTTGAATGGGGGGGGGGGGGGGGGTACGGGAAATAATAGGAGATCTTAGGAACAGGAAGGAGATCACCTGGCATCTACTCGGGCACAGGGTAACTAAGCTAGAAAGCAGGAGAAGGAAAGAGGTAGAGAGAAAAAAAACACAAGAGCAGGTATTTTTAACCTAACTAGCCCAGCTGTAAACTGATAGGATTTGATCAACCACCTGTTTTATGTTCCACTCAAGTTCTAATCTCACAAAATCAGAATTTAAGTATTAGTACCATCTTCAGAATGTGAGCAATCTACACAACGCAGATCTATTTGTGTCCAATTGACTGACTTTACCAAATAACGATAAGGGCCAATTCACCAGCTTGAACAGAATGTAGCATCCCCAGGGAGTGCATTTCAGCTGAACAGCCTGTGATTTTCCCATCCATAAATTTTAATGGAAGAAAATTGTAGACTGTGCATCTATGATGCAGGGATACAACTCCATTGGGAATGCAAGATCACAAAACCTGTCCATTGAAAATTGGCACTAATCATATAACTCTTAGGAAGTAAACATTTCAACTAATTTGACCAAGTAACCCTATTTCATGTTACATTGTTGTCAATATCAGGCTAGCTTTGAAACTGGAATGCAGATTGTTTTTCATTGTTCATGCATTTGTTACCATCCCTAAATGCTCTCAAGAAAGGGCTAGTGAGCTGGGTTTTTAAACTGCTGCAATCCGGGTGGTATCAGTATACCCACAATGCTCTCAGGCAGCAATTTTAGAAGTTTGACCCAGTGAAGAAGAAACGGCAATATATTTCCAAATCAGGATGGATTTGACTGGGGAACTTGGAAATGGTAACATTCTCATTCATCTACTGTCCTTATACTTCTAGCCAAAGGAGGTCCTGACTTTGTAAGAAGCTTTAGTGAGTTGCTGCAATGCACTTTGTAGATGGTACACACCATGCATTGTGATAGGCGAAGTGAATGTTTAACACGGCGAATGGAGTGCCAATCAAATGGGCTGCTTTGTCCTGGATAATATGGAGTTTCATGACTTTTGTTGAAGCAGCACTCAAACAGGCAAGTGAGCGAGGTTGCGCATTTGGAAGGTGTTGAATGTGACTTGGCGAGTTGCTGCAGTGCAACTTGTATCTAGTACAAGCTGCTGTCACCCTATGTTTGTGATGGAAGGAGTGAATATTTAACTTGGTGGATGTAGTGCCGATTAAGTGGCTGCAATTTCCTGGATGATGTCAAGCTTCCTGATTGTTGCAGCTGCGCTCAACTTGGCAAGTGGAATGTATTTCATTACGCTACAAATTGTTCCTTGCAGATGGTGGAAAGGCTCTGTGGGGTCAGGACGTGAGGTCACTCCCTGCAGAATTCATAGCCTCTGGTCTGTTCTTATAGTCACAGTATTTATGTGGCTACTCCAGTTAGGTTATTGGTCAATAGTGACCCCCAGGATGTTGATGGTAGGGGATCTGATGATGGTAATACCACTGAATGTCAAGTGGAGGTAGTTAGACTGACTCTCGGAAATGATCAATGTCTGGCATCTGTGTGGCATGATTATTACTTACAATTTATCAATCCAAGCCTGAATGTTGTTGAGGTCCTGCTACATGTAGAACAGACTGTTTCAGTATCTGAGGAGTTAAAAATGGAATGAAACACTGTCCAATCATTAGCCAACATCCACACTTCTGACTATTCATGAAGTATTTGATGATAGTCAGGCCTAAGACACTGAAGAACTTGTACAGCAATGACCTGAGGCTAAGATGATTGTTCTCAATAACCACATCCATGTTCCATTGTGCTAAATAACTTGACAAATGTGAGGTTTAAGAAGATAGTTTTAAATAGTCTTTCAATTCAAATTAAAATTGATTAATGAAGAGAATCGTGTTCTGCTCAGAGTTCTGCCCGCCCACAAGTCTGAGAGATTAGGGCACCATGGAGATTGGAGCCCTGGGGCTTACTGGGAGCAAGCTGTAAAATATTTCCACCTGAAAATAGACAGGAGTAGCTGGACTGACTATGAACAGACTTTGGACCATACCTTCCTTCGTGTGGCAATCACCATTGGATTAACACTTTGTACCCACTTATCTGTCCTAAATTTCTTCAGTGCTCATCTTGTCTGACCTTCCTGACTTAGACCAAATGAGATCCAGGCAGTGCAGAGAGTTTCCGTGCCCAGAGTCAGAGTTTAAAAGAAGTGAAATAAATTCTTTTTTTTAAAAAGAAGGGACTTGCTGTTGCAAAATAGGTGATTTTAAAGACCTCATTGAACATAACGGATCAGGGAGATAGTTCAGATATGTGGATGCGATTTTGGGTTGTGGGGCAGTGGGATATTGGGTGGTGTTTCAGAAACTGAGGGTGGGTGGTCCAGCTGGTTTAGATCGATGGGGTGTTCAGGTTAGTTTGGGTTGGAGGAGTCCAGTCGGGTCATGTCAGGGTGTCACGTTGAATTGAGAATGGAGGTAAAGGAAATATCAGCTGGTTCAGATCAAGTGGTCAGGTCAAGGTTGGGGGTGAGTCTGCACTAGTGAGGAGGTGGAAGGGGTGTTGAGTCCATTGTGGGGTGAGGAGTGGGCAGGGATGGTGTGGGGATGGTTTGTGTGTTTAAAATATTTATGCTGAAGTTTGATAAAAGCAAAATACTGTGGATGTTTGAATGTGAAACAAAAACAGAAAATGCTGGAGAATAGAGCCAATGTTTTGGGTCTAGATAACCTTACATCAGGCTTTGACAAAAGATCATCTAGATTCGAAATGTTGGCTCTATTTTCTCCCTACAGATGCCATCAGACCTGCTGAGATTTTCTGGCATTTGATGCTGGAGCCAGAAGTGGTTTTGTTAGAATAACTATTACCTCAATACTGGCAGAACCATCTAAAGTTAGCAATTTAAATTCTTTGTCAGACGGTTCTAGAGCAATTGTCCAGGGGAACCTGGTGCTTCTGGACAACTACCACATAAACCCTTCCCAGTGAACTTCCAGGAAGAATTTCCCCAGTGCCAAATGTGGTGTTGTGGAGCCAGGAAGTTAGGACTCTTAAAGATGTGGTCAAGCAAAAAGGACAATGTGGATTTTTTTTGCAAGCTATCAGATGGAATGCAGGAGGAAAGACACAGTCTCTAGAGTCTGTATTGCAGGAGATTATCTCACCCAACAAGTGGTTCAGACTCTATCCCATTTTTAAGAGCAGAATATTTTCCAAATATTACTCTAGTAATCTTATGCTGAGCCACTGTAGGAATTTAATTCTGCTTTTCTGGAAATAATATGCAGTTTCTTGTCAACATTTACCCTTTCTAAAACATCCAATTTAGCATCATGAAATGCCATTTTTAAATTTGATTATCTTTTGAAGAATATTTTCAAATAAGCAGGAAGCCAAGAATGGAGTGATATTCATAGTTGAAAAAAATGTGTTTTTAAATTCAGTAGCCAATTATGAATTCTGCACTGTAAAATGTAATGCCTCAATTTCTGAAAAATAATTAAAATATGCAGAAACTTAATGGAGTAACATTTTTTCATAAAAATGTAAATTACTTTCTTTTCAAGCCACTTAATACAAAGCAAAAAATTAGAATTACAGATGAAAAATCAGTATCAAAAGAAACAAAATATATATTTTTATATTATTTTCACACACTGCAGTACTTCTTGTAAGAGATTCAAATCAAACCAACAAGGTAAAAAAATGCCTGCTTACCAAACTGTACTTTCATATCCAGAAGCATCTTGAACTGTTGGGCCTCTGGATTTTTAGGCTCATAAATGAGAACTACAAATAGAATAACAAAAAAAGAACAAATGCAATGAATCTTCCTACTACTTTAAAGAAGATGCTGAAAGTCATTGTATACTAATTATATCAACGATACAAAACAATTTCTGCTTCAAACTCCAGTGGACTATAACCATAAAACATTTTTTTTTAAACAAGCCAGAGTAAAAAAATTGAAAAAAAAAACAAAATTTAGGAGCAAATACGTGATATATTAAAATCAAAATCAGACATGGCATCTTGCCTGATACATAACTTCAAATTGATTAACCATAATGTTTAAAAATACATGTATTTAGAATTTCAACATAGCTTGGATTTTTGCTCCAAAAGCAGTGCAGAGAATTGGGAAATGCTCTAGCTTACCTCACCTGCCCAGGCAGGAGGATCTTCACTGGGCACGTAAGGGGTAGGGTTGGGATTGGGATTGGGTACATTTGACTCATGCCTACCAACCTTGGATGCTGATCAGCGTTGGTCTCATTGGCTGCCTAGTGACGAAGTGAGCTGATTAAAAGATCGCAGGGTCTGGATTTTCTGGGACTGTTTTGTTGTTAAATTTAAGGCCCTCTGGCCCTCACACCTTACCCATACTCCACGCACCATCCATGACAACTCATGCCAACCCACGCGCCTTCACCCACTAATGGCCTCTCACACCTTACACGCTCCTCGACTTATCCCGTGGTCCTTTTTGTTTTATTTGTTCATGGGATATGGTTGTCACAATTGCTTACCCCTAATTGCCCTTGAGGATGCTAGTGTGCTGCCTTCTTGAACCCCTGCAAGCTATGTGTTGTAGAATCATCAATGGTGCTGTTCGAAAGGGAGTTCCAGGATTTTTACCCAGCAACAGTGAAGGAACGGTCATAGAGTTCGAAGTCAGGAGGATGCATGACTTTGAGGTGAACTTGCAAATGGGATGTTCCTATGTACCTACTGTCCTTGCCCTTTTAAGTGGCAGAAATCAGGGGTTCAGGAGGTGCCATTGAAAGAGTTTTGGTGACTTGCTGCAGTGCATCTTGTAGGTAATATACATGCTACTACTGTGCTCAGTGGTGCAGGAAATTAACATTATACTCCTATTCCAACTTAGTGCCAACCCATGATCATCACACTGATCACATACTCATCTTCATAGCTCCATACCAACTTGGAGCTAAGTCACGCCAATCTATCCCACCCCACCAACCACTCTCTTCCCTTACACCCTCTATGTCAATTTACGCAGATTCCACCATGGGTACACCTCAGACACTATGCTGAGATTAAATGAAAAGAAAATGTTCTCAGGTCTGTATTTTTCAGCCCCTCCCACTTTCAGCAACTTAAAGGGCAGACAATTTAAATACTTTGACAGCTTGACAGTGCCATATTTGATATTTAGTGATGGGAGAAAAAGATGAGGAAGATGAAATACAATCATTGGTCATGAATCTCACCAGTCTCTTTCTCAAACACTCTATTTAGCCTGCCTTCCCAGAATTTTGAGGCTTTTTCCTGCTGCCAAGTTATTCTGCCCTTTGAGTATCCACATTTACACTAAAAATTCGCAGCTCACACACTGCAAAATAAGGCCCTTGCTCTAGCAAAAATAGGAGTCTATTTGAACTCAACAACAAGTTCTGCTGAGTTTGGGTTTCCTCCATGTGTGAATCACATCTTGCCTATGTTCTCACGTTCTGGCTCTGGGACTTCCAGGTTCTGGTCTCAAGCGCCATTTTAGATAATTCTAATTAGAAGAGGGGCAGAGCTGAATTGCACGAGTCTAAACTGGTCAAGTTAACTCTAATATTGTGGACAAGTTTCAGACACAGGCAAGTACTATTGGCTCCTTGACAATAATGTGAATCTGAAACAAGTACAAGTACAAGAAGAAGTTCAAAGACCTTATCAGTTCCACCGAGATTAAAGCATGATCTTCCTCTTTTGCCATGTAATTAACCAATATGGCAAATTACCTTTCCTCACAGTCTTAAAAATATTTCAAACCTTTGTATGAATGCCCTGTAAGCAGTCAGCTACTTCTGCTCTGACCCTAAGCCATATGCATGTCGTCTAACTCATTATGGGTTTCATATCGCCACTTTGCTATTTTCATTATCAACATTTAGAATTTTTCACTTATTTTTCTTTAATTGCAGGAGAAGACAACCCAATAGCAATTGTAAGAATTTTCCTAATTTCAGACCATTAACTTGGTATCAGGAAAAAAATTCTCAAAATTCTGGGAAGGCAGGCTAAATAGAGTGCTTGAGAAAGAGACTGATGAGATTCCTGGTCAATCTTTGTATTTCATTTTCCTCATCTTCTTCTCCCCTCACTAAGTATTTATGTAGATTTTAAAAGTATTAACTGTGATGATACTATGCCTTTAAGAAATAGAAGTATATCACTTTTTTGTAAGGGATGTGTTTAAAACTTGGATCTGGTATGCAAAATGCCAATTTTTCCAATAAGTATTTTAAATTGGTAGCTAGGAAACAGGGTGAGTACTTTGTGGTGTTTATTTTAAGTTGAGATAATACATTTGTGATAACTGAAGTTTCCTCTGGGATTTTAGAGTACCGTCTTGAATAGGTTTATTGACAGGGACTGAGTCAAGCACTTGATTGGAGGAGCTAAACTTGCAGGGGAAAAACACATTTTCTCTTTCATTTTGCCTGGTTTTGAAAGAAGCAAGGTGTGTATCTCTCTCCAGAAGGTGTCTAAGTGATCCCAGACTGACAACCTAAGTACAAGCAAGTAAGCCTTGTTTTGCTAACTGATTTTAAAGAGGGAACTTAAGTCTATAAGAGGAATATTACTCAAATTAGATCTCAGGTTAGCAGTTAAAAATTGTATCTTGTGTCTTGTCCAAATATTGTTCGATTATTAAAAGTTAAGCTAATTTATTTGTTATAGTTAAACTATGTTGTTAAATAAAATTTGTTTTGATGAAGATTCCCAATGTGTCAGCAGAATTGCACTTGGAGTGAAATATCATATCCTTACATTAATGCTAAAATAGCAAGTCATTGGAGTCTAGACTGACTTCACAATATACCTTGGGATTTCTGACCTGTACCCCAACATAAACATGTCAATGCTACTGAAAGCTATATGTGAATTCTATTCACAAGTACACTTTAGCTTTCTCTAGACGTACCACAAGAGGAAGAAGTAGGCTCCATGACAGGTGGTCTTTTCAGCACTTATCAAGTACTGAGTTGTGTATGGTCAATAACTCGCTCCCTCTCATCCATCAGATCACTTACTTCTATCCTGATGGAATTTTGAAAATGTGTTGGGGGAAGTGGATTCAGAGTCACAAAACATGAATGTACCGAAGCAGTTCATTGTGGGACAGAAAGGGAACTAAGCTGCTACCCAGTCTGTGTCTGCCTTGCTTGATAAACCTTCACTGTACTCACCTTTAAAAAGCACATCTGTATTGGTACAACCAGTAAGCCAAACACTGTGACAGATGCAGCTCAACGAGAGTCTACTGGTCACATAAATACAAGCTTGTGTGATGGCTCACCTTAGAGTATGTGGCAGCTCCATGAATATCTGCCATAAAGTCTCCATTGTCAGAGGCCCGAAGGATAAAGGTGCTTCTCTACACTTACTTGAGGTTCTCTCTTCTGGCCACTACATAATTGGGGATCTGTCATAGAGACCTTAGAAGGCTTAATTGATCTTACTGATGCCATTAGGATTGCTATCTTTTTTTGATTAGTAGCTGTGGTGAGGCTATGTCCAGTAGCTGAAATAAGCAAGTGATGATGCTGCCTCTGCAGGTTGCCAGCACATTAAAGACATTCCCATTCACTCCCTGTCATGCATCCACATGGAAAACATGCATGGGACACTGCCCATGTAATAGTGGTAGAAGTGGGAAGCTGATAAAAGTCACCTTCTCCCAGAGGCTTCCATGTGCACAAAACAGCCCATCATCTCAAGCATTCCTTCAATTAAGATACAATGTAAAATAAGTTTAAGATTTGGATTTGAGAACTCTTTGTTGGATTTGAAAATAGAAGCCTGCATTCACAGCAATTATGTCAGGGTTATTGTCATTTAGTTTTCTGATACATCAGAATTTGCCAGAGAAGCCCTCGCTGAACCCGATTAGGGTGGATCACAGAGGAAGATGCTTTTCCCCATTCGTAATAATACAGCTTCTAGAATTTATTTGCATAGATGAGAATTTTTCATACAAGTCACCTTTGCAATATCTTGGTGAGATTTCCAATTTGGACCCAAACTACTGTGGACGCCTCATGTCCGCAATTAGAAGAGTTTTTCAAAAACAGATAAGGAACAGATAAATAAAGTACAATAAAATGAAGCATTTCCACTTCCACGCGCCGCCGCCACCCCCCCCCCCAGTTAACAGACAGACACAAACAAGATCTATGCAAAATACAAGTTAAATTAAAAATCTAAAGAAAAATCTAAAGAAAGAAACAAATGGCTATTCTCTGCGATAAAAATTCTCAGTAGACCCTCTTATGGCATATTTAAATTTTCTCCAAATGAAGAAAATACATCAAGTCTTCCAACCAGGATGAAACATTGGGTAGTTTGGGAAACTTCCAAGTTAATAGAATCCACCTGCAAGCTATTAATGAAACAAATACAATGACGTCTGCCTCAATCTTAGTGAGACTAGTCAGTTTGGACAGACTTCAAATATGGCTATTGAAAGACAAGGCTGGAAGTCAATACCGAGGGTTTTGGACAGAATGTTAAAGAAGGATGACCAAAAATCAGCCAGCTTCAAGTGTAACCAGAATATGTGGATATGGTCTGCAGGTTCAAGTAAACACTTGTCACGTTTGTTGTTTGTGCTTGAAAAATAAACTTACTGATTCTGGCCTTGTTGAAGTGAATTCTGTGCAAAGCATTAAACTGAATTAAGCTGAACAGCGTACTGGAGGATGTGGATTGATCCAATCATTTTTTATCTTTATGGAGATGAGAGGGTCCAGAGGATAGCATGAGACCATACAATCTTGAAATAAAACATCCATAAGTTTGGAGCAGCGACAAAATCCCTTCCAGAATGTATTTGGAGGTAGTTAAGGAAAGGATAAGCATTGAAAGGAAACAAAACTCCAGGCTTAAAAATAACAGTAAAGACTAAGATTGAAGCATGTTAAATCTTCTTGCAAGCTTGCTGAAACTGGCAAAGGTCACATCTACAGTCAAGTCATTAAAATGTTCGAGTCCCCTCTCCACAAGACAAAAGCCGAGACAAGCTTGGAAGGCAACAATAGGTGATTGTTATACATATAGGGCTCAATAGAGAAGGAGTGGCAAGTTTAATAATGTTAACAAAATTGTTTCCATATTTTTAAAGTAGAAATCACAACGGGGGGGTTAATGTTGGTTTAGAAGGAATAAGGATAGAGGGACACAAATTAAGGCAGAAAGAGAGGATGAGCAGTAGGAATGTACGTCCATAAGACACCAATTTATACTCAGGCCATGACACCATTTTAAAACCTTTTGAATACTGGCTGCTCTGTAATAGTACAGTAAGTTATGTAGTGCTAGCTCACCATCCCAGCTTCCTTTCAAGTCTTGCTCTACAGGATTTAGGAGTCCTGCTGTTGATTTCAGCTTGTTAACCATAACAAAATATGATTTTGGTAAAATGATAGGAAGACCTTGGAAAAAAAATGAAACTATGCAAAATGTTTTTTTTAGATTGCATTCTGCCAGCTAATTATTCCAGTGCTGTAGATCTGCTCTAATTTTGGTGACCAGGTTTGTAAAGTTTATTTCTTGAAGAAATGCAAGAGAATATTTGATATTCACATGCAACTAGTGAAAACCAACCACAGGCATACAGAATGGCAAAATTCCTGGGTGGATTTGCTTGGCAATGGAGTTGACTGGAAAACAACCATCACATCCACAATTCACAAAATCTAGACCGTAGAAACTCTTCTAAGAGCCATTCTAGCTAGCAAAAAGAAAAACATTACACCCTTTGAACCTAAGCTCCAGAGATGAAATAATGGCACATTACGTTCCATAACCAAACTGACACGAAAGCACCAGCTTCGCACGTACATACTCATTAATGATGTGGGAAAAAATGATTTTGACATAGCCCCCACTCTTTCACTACAATGAATAAAGAATATTTATTAACTTAAAAGAAAAACAAAAACACACACAAGAAAGACTATAATATCTCCCCACTTAGCTTGGTATTATCAACAAACATTAATACACTTAAAGATATTGATGGCTATATGCACATAATTTTACATGGAACTATCCTTTTGACTCCAAAACTATCTACATTTGGCCGAACTCAAACACTACCTTTCCCAAACAACATCCAATATTGAGTAATTCTGAGCTAAATTCAGCAAATAATTATCACCATTAGGTAAAGAT
This sequence comes from Sphyrna mokarran, assembly GCA_024679065.1. NCBI lineage: Eukaryota > Metazoa > Chordata > Chondrichthyes > Carcharhiniformes > Carcharhinidae > Sphyrna > Sphyrna mokarran. Next base: position 46,912,963 of record JAGIQG010000011.1, on the reverse strand, counting down.
GGCCATGTCTGGGGAATGGTTCTTTGGTTCAGCCAAGGAGGAAACGGTCAGTTTCTCTCAGGAGACTTTAGCTGCAACTTGCTGCAGCTCTGATATTTAACCATCTCTCTCCCTTGTCTTCCTTTTTTTTGGTATAGTGAGAAGTCTGACAACACCAGGTTTAAGTCCAACCGATTTATTTGATAGTAGACTTGAGGTTTCCCTCTTCGTCAAGTGAATGGAGAGTACCGGCCACATTGTTGGCCACTTTAAGACTTGAATAGCAGGTTAGGTGTAAAGATTCGCACTCTAGTTAGTAATCTGTAAATTGTCTGTGCTGTTATATGCTCTGTCTGAGGCCAGTACTCTCCATTACCTGACGAAGAGGGAAACCTCAAAACTTGTGAGTTTACTATCAAATAAATCAGTTGGCTTAAACCTGGTCTTATCAGACTTCTTACTGTGTTTACCCCAGTCCAACGCCAGCATCTCCACATGTTTTTTTTGTGGTCAGGGCTGTATAGTTGCACCATTTCTTTTCCGCTGATTTCATCTCTCTGTGGAGTCGGCTTTCTTTTCACTTTGAAGTTACCACTTTTGTAGCCCCATAGTTCTCACTACACAAAGGTAAAATACTTATTTCCCATTGATAGGCTAATTCGCATCTCAGAATTTCTCTAGCCATCTGCCTCTAATCAACTCCCCACTTTAACTTTTTTCATTTTAATTTTCCCCAATTTTTAAAACTACACAAGTAGATGTAGTAGTGGACCACATGGTCCATTGAGTCTGCTCTACCATTCAATACAATTATGGCTGACCATGGGCTTCAACTCCCTTTTTCCACCTATTACTCATTTCCCTGTCTCTCCCAATCTTAAATGTATTCAATGATGCAACATCCACAATCCTCTGGCCAGAGAATTCCAAGGATTCACAACCCTGAGTGATGCAATTTCTCCTCATCTCAGTCCTAAATAATTGGCCTCTTATTCTGAGACTATACCTTTGTTTTAGACTTCCCAACTGGCAGAAACAATCTCTGTTTTTACACTATCAAGCTTCCTCAGAGTTTAGTAGATTTCAATGAAATTGCCTCTCATTCTTCAAAACTCCAGAGAACATGAGCCCAATTTACTTGCCTCTCACCATACCAGACAATCTCCTCATCCCAGGGCCCAATTCAGTGAACCTGTGCCGTACTGCCTCTGAGGCAGATATATCCTTTCTTAAATGAAGAGACCAAAGCTACACACAGATATGATCTCACCAAGACCCTGCACAACTTTAGCAATACTTCTCTATTCTTATACTCAATCCTTTGTAATAAAGGCCAATGCCCCATTTGCTTTCTGCACGCATGTTAACTTTGTGTTCTTTGTACAAGCACACCCCATGATAATTTCTCCTGTTTCTGCATTTAAGGAACTTTAGCTGTTCTCTTTTATGTAGGCTCATCAAAGCTCTTCCAATCCGTTTTTATATGCCTGGCTGGTTTACTCTCCTATTGTACTTTTCATCTTTTAAAATCAACTTTGATAACCTTCTGCTGGTTTCTAAAACGATCCCAATTCTCAGACGAGTCACTGTTTTTTGCAACATTGTGTGCTTCTTCCTTTAATCTAACACTATACTTTTTGAATGAGCTACAGGTGGACTTTCTCGTTGAGCTTTTGTTTTCAATGGAATGCATTTTTGTGGAAGATGTTGAAATGTTTCTTTAAATGTTTCCCACTGTTCATTTACCTTTGCATTTTTTTGTTGATATACCCAATGGAGTCTTGCTTATTTCTAGGCCCATAGACCAGATTATGTAACAATATTAAACTGCTAAATTCAAATACATTTGACTATTTGATGTGGTAGTGTCCAGAATTGAATATTCCAGGTGGTATTGAATAACTTCCTGACTTGTGCACTCTATTCACCTCAGTTCCTCCCCACTGCTGTCCACCCCAATTCTTTTCTTGGTCCTCATGCAAGCTAAAATGATTTAGAAATTTCACTATCCTCAGGTATTGTCTTTTCTGCATTCAAAACTCAAACAGAACTACTCCCAATTCCTCAGTGCTTGCATATAACCAGGCTTCTTCAATGTCCCTTTCCTCTGAATATGTTGTCAGCAGCGCCATTTTTACTTGCAGGTCCATTGTTGAACATAGTCCACAGCACTGACGCAGCATTTAGCCAAATTGCAATGACATAGATCTGTGACTGAGGTGCACATCCGGCCTTGATTTTCCTATAATTTTTGACGCAGTTCCTGCTGTTTGAACCCACCCAATTCCACTCTCTTTACCAAATCTCACTACATTTCCATCTGCTCTGTAATGCCAGCTTCCTCATTGGGAATCCAGTCTGAAGTGAGCTGCAGTATCCTCCAATTGTTAAAGCACTATTCCATCTCACTCCCTTTTCCCAAGCTGAATCTCAGTGCTGTATTCAACTGAGCTGAGCTTCCCATCACAAAATGCCTAATTGATACTACATTGGATAAATTATGTTATGAATCTTCTGACTAACTGTAACACAGTTTCAAAGGGGAATATAAAGCACATTTGTTCATTAAACAATGGCTTGGGTTTCCACTGCTTGGGTTCAGTAAAATGCTCCCATAACACAAATCATCCTCATGCATTAAAACTCAGCAGCTATCACCTCAGGATGAATTATTTGTGACCTTTAAAATATAGGAGCTATTTCTTTTTCAGTTTGGGAACTTTTTCAGTGAGTGTTTTCAATGTTGCAGATTGTGAATTAAATTCCATAAAGTCATAAAGAGCAGTTATCTACAAATGTTGGGTGTTCAGGGGCACTTAAAAATGCACCATACAGTGTCCTCCAACTTGGTATTAAAATGATCTTCCTTCACCTCAAACTACAATTTGAACTGTTTGGAATGTGTTGGGTCCATAGGGATGTAACAGCAAGTTACATTTTAATGGCTGAAATAAGTGAGGAATTTGAAAGGCCAAATAGTGAATCAAATATGACCCCTTTTTAAATTCCAGAATCTGTCTGAATTCTTGGCTGACACAAAGCAGTTAATTTAAAGTCCAAAGTAACTAATCAGATTTGTAGTCTCATGGTTAAAATTTGTCCTTGCAGTTGTATTCAACATTCTGATGCTTCCGTCAGTCTTGCACACGTCTGCACCTTCTCACCTCAGCCCAACCAATCTTGTGTTTGACTGGTGGACCAATGGAAAGCTGAAACATCACATCAATCAAGCACAGCTCCCCTACCCTCTTTGCAGCACTTTGTTCTTCACACCTGCTTGTCACTGGCAGAGAAAATAAGCTGGAAGTGGCAGGAAATAAGAGTTGGAATGATGATGCACGGCATTGAATTTATGTATACAAAGGAGGACTTGGGCCAGAATTTCCCTAAGCCCTGGGCCTGGGTATTTATAACTATATGCACCTACTCTGTTCTGAGCCCTAGTTCTGGTCACTGTTTCCCAGAGAATCTTTTACCATGACATTAACAATTAACCTTGCTTCATTACATAAAACTAGGTCTAAGATAGTTTTATCTATAGACAGTTCCACAATGTATTGCTCCAAGAAATTGTCATGAAAACATCCTATAAATTCATCTTCTAGGCCACTCTTGCCAATTTGATTGTTTCAGTCGATGTGAAGATTAAAGGCCCACAATTATTATATCACCTTTGTTACAAGCTCCAATAAATTCCAGTTTAATGTTCTGTCCAAAGGTATGACTACTGTTGGGGACCTATAAATTACTCTACCAATGTTTTTGACTTTTGCTATTCTGAATTTTGATTTTGATTTGACTTATTATTGTCACATGTATTAACATACAATGAAAAGTATTGTTTCTTGCAAGCAATGCAGACAAAGCATACTGTTCATACAGGAGGAAACAAGAGTGTGCAGAATGTAGTGTTACAGTCATAGCTAGGGTGTACAGAAAGATCAGCTTGATGCAAGATAAGTCTATTCAAAAGTCTGACCGCAGCAGGGAAGAAGCTATTCTTGAGTCAGTTGTTTTGTGACTTCAAACTTTTGTATCTTTTTCCTGATGGAAGAAGGTGGGAGAGAGAATATCCAGGATGTATGGGGTTCTTATTTATGCTGGCTGCTTTGCCGAGGCAGCAGGAAATGTAGACAGAGTCAATGGATGGGAGGCTGGTTTGCATGATGTTTGTGTGAATTTCTACCCATATTGATTCTATTTTGTGATCTTCTGAGGTCAGATCCTTTCTCATTAATGTTCTTATGTCAACTTTTACTATCAGAGTTACCCGTCCTACTTTGCTATTCTGTAATTCCTAAATACTGTGGACCCTGGAATATTTATTTCCCATCCTTGATCACTCTAAGTATGTCTGTACTGACAATGAAATCTAATTACTTTATTTATGCCATTAATAGATCTAACTTATTTGCAGATGCTTCATGCATTCAGATAAAGAAACTAATTTCAGTTTTTTACTTTAATTCCCACAGAAGAATATCGCTGACCTTCTCTTTATTATAAGTGCCATTTAGGAACTACTGAATATCAATTTGCACTTTTGTTTAAATTTCACAAATGCTTCTATGATGATCAGCTTCCCAATTCATTGAGGGCTGTCGCTGTGCATTCATTATTGTTCTGGTCCCTATTCGCCTTTCTCTTTGGATTTCTGTATCTCGTTTCACCCAAGCCTAGTCAGTAATCAGATTCTGATCTGCTCAGAGCTTGAAATGATTTAGTTTCTACTTAACCAGCCAGGCTTTCTCTCCACACATCAAACTGGCAGGCTTATTCAAAGAAATCCTATAACACCAATTTAAAGTCCAAAAACAGGTTTATTTGTAGCAAACTCCCAGCCTCCTGACGAAGGGACAGGCTGTTCTGAAAGCTTGCAGTGTTTGCTACAAATAAACTGATAAACTGGTGTTGTGGGATTTTTTTGTGTTTTATCCCAACGCCGGCATCTCCACATCATGACTCAAATAAAACAAGTTATCTTATTTTTAGGTGCTGCTGTATTATCTGCAAATATCTGTAAAGAGCTAGAAATTAATTAGCTAGGAACTGGTTGCCATGTATAAGTGTTCCAGAGTACGACATTTCACAGTTGCACTGGACAAGGATGTGATGTTGAACAGAACCAATTCAATTCTGTCCTTCTCGTGCACAGGGCAGTATGCTATTATTTAATTCTGATCTTTCCAAGCCCAAAGTGAAATGATTACCAATATCTGGGAACTAAAGTACAACAAGAACACATAGAATAGTGGCAAAAAATTCTGTGAGTAAACTTGAAGCATTTAAAATTAATTTAGGGCTGATTTGGAAAACCAACCAACATTAATGCCAGAAGAAAAGTTTAGTGCAGAAATGGGAAAAAAAGGAAATATCAAATCAGCACAGCAATGAATGAAATCTACTCAATAAATTGTGAAGCTAATCATCGCTGAGGCATTTGAGTGCAGGTTGACATTCAGCATTTTCCTAAAAGGCATTAACAATGGAGAGGGGGTCAGCTGTAGCTTTCTGTGGGAAGGAGATGTAGGAATACATTAATTTGACAACTGGGAGCTTACTGAAGAGTTCAGTGAAGATCCAAACAATTTAAAACAAAAATTCAGCACCCATCTCTAGCCAAAATCAAATAATTGAATTTACCAGTATGAATTTGAAACCGTCAGATAAGGATTAGACAATACTACTGAGAACTTTAGAAAATAATTTTCAAAATGCAGCTAGATAATGTAAATTTAAGGACAAAGATGAAAGGCTGATAGATCAACTAATTTGTGGTTCTGAAATAGTACAGAAAGTGCTACTTAGGAAAAAGTTAACAATAACCTAAGCTATAAACACTGCACAAGGTTGTGAGCAGACAGGTGAAGCTACTGACTATCCAAATGACGAGCCTTCAGATAAACCAAGAGAAAGGTAACAAGACTGATGCAGTGCAGCATAATCAAAAGAATGCACATCAAACGGGGAGAAAAACATGCATCTGTGAAGACAACATGAATTCACAGATGGAAGGAAATACCCACACTTAGGTCAATCTGCAGAGTTTATGGAAAAGCCAATCATTGGCAAAAGATGTGCAGAACAAATATAGAATGTGATAGATAAGGCAGCAGAACCAGAGCAACAGGGCCAATGGACAGGATACATCCAATACACTGGAACATATGAATTTGAGAACATACTACTGCACAAAATGGTTGGATGCGACAGTCCCAGAGAAAATAAATTCTCACAACTATTCCAATTAGGAAGAGGGTAAGAGAAAAGTCTACATTGATAAATCGGAAGGTGACACCTGAGCAAAGAGTAATATCATCCCATTCAGATAATACCAGAAGATCTTACCTGAAAATTTGGAATAAAGACATTATCCAAAGAAAGGTGTTCTGAAGCTGAGCAATGTCATGCTAACAGCATACAGGGAAACAGATTTGACACCTATGAACAACCAAAATCAGAGGGATGCAGAGAGACAAACCTATTAAGTATATTACTGAAACAGCTGGCCCTGTCATCCTGGCTTGAGCAGTTACAAACAGCTGCAGATTTCTCAGTAAACAATGAGGTAAAAAAGGTGACACTCACTGGAAAGCATCCTCCAATCAGAAAAGTTCTGTTGCAAACAGAGGGTTTTGGAATGATTGGATGGTTTGAAAATTTTGAATGTCACATTACCATTGATTCATCCCCACAGAAAGTACCAGAAGAATTAAAAGGAAAACTTGTAAGATATAGAAGAAAAGGTGATCACCAGATTGGATAAATTCCACTTTGGGTAAAAATGGTGAAAGAGAAGACAAATGGATGGCTAAGAATTTGCCTGGATCCTAAAGATCGTAATCACACCATAAGGAGGTATCATTACCTCATTGCAATATTGGAAGAAATCACACCAGCACTGGCAAGGACAAAAGACAAAAGTAACTCAATGTCAGAAGTGATTGAATGTGAAACCAAACCTTCTTCATTATCGATCACATTCAACATATATAGGAATTAGGAGTAGATACAGGCAAATTCAGCCCTTTGTGCCTGCTCCGCTATTCAATCAGATCATGGCTGATCTCTCCATGGTCTCAGATCTACCTCCCCACCTCTTCTTCTTTTTTATTAGAAATATATCTGCCCCCTTGAAACTATTCAACTATGAGGCAGCGAGTAATACAAATTCAACATTCTCTGCAAGAAGTTTTAAATCTGCCACCTCTCAACCTTTTACCCTCAGACCTTTTGTTCTAGATTGCCATATAAGAGGAAGCATTTGGTCTGCTTCTACTTTATCAATCTGTTTTAAAATTTTATATATTTCAAATCAGTTTCCCTTGCCAAACTCCAGTGAGCATGAGCCCAAAACGTTTAATCTCTCCTCATATGTCAACTGTTTTATCCCCAGAATCAATCTGGTGAATCTTCTCTGAACTGCTCCAGTGCCACCACATCCTTCCTCAAATAAGGAGACCATAACTGAACACAATACTCCAGATGTGGTCTCACCAACACCTTATATGATTGCAACAACACTTCTCTATATCCCAGTTCCTTTGCAATAAATGCCAACATCCCATTTGCCTATATTACATGCTGCATCTGTGTTCTGACCTTCTGTGATTCATGATATGCAGAGTTTATGGAAAAGCCAAACATTGGCGAAAGATGTGCAGAACAACCATAGAAGGTGATAGATTAGGCAGCAAAGCCAGAGCAACTGAGCAAATGAACAGCAAGATCCCTCTGCCCAGATGCATTTTTAACCTGCTTTCCATTTAGGTAAATAATTTGCCTATTTTTTCTGCCAAAATGGACAACCTCACATTTATCCACATTAAATGCCAACTGCCAAATTTTGGTCCATTCTCCTAGCCTATCTATTCCTCTTCACTGCCTGCTTTCCTACCTATTTTAAATTTCATCTACAAATTTTGCTACGTTACACTCTGTTCCTGCTTGTAGATCATTTCTGTAGATTGTAAACAGTTGAGATCCTAGGACAGACCCCTGCAGCACTCTACTAGTTACATTTCACCAGCCACAAAAGCAGGCTCAAAGGGCCAAATGGCCTACACCTTCTAGTTTCTATGACACATCTATTCCGACCCTCTGCTTTCTGTCAGTGAGCTGATCCTAAATCCAATCCAATACTCTACTCCCAATCCTGTGATCTGACCGTCTGGATCAGACTTTCTACGGCACTTTGTCAAATGCTTCTGAAAGTCCAGATGTACCACATCCATAGGTTCCCCACTATCCACCTTGCTGGTTACATCCTCAAAGAACTCAAGCAAGTTTGTCAAGAATGACTTATCCTTCATAAAACCATGCTGACAATGGTGGATTGAGCTTTGCCTTTCCAAATGCTCATTCATCTCCTCCTTAATGACCGATTCCAGCAACTTACTCATCACTATAGTTTTCTACTTTTTGCTCTCACCTTTTTGAATAAGGCATCACAGAGTATTTCCAATCTACCAGGACCTTACCAGAATGTAACGAATTTTGAACTCACAACTAATGCATCCACAATCCCTGCTTACACCTCCTTTAATATCCTATGATGCAGGCCATCAAGTTTCAGAGACTTAACTGCCTTCATTATTTTTTATTGTGAAGACAAAGCCAAAATATTAGTTCAATGCCTCTGCCATCTGTGTTCCACATTAGTATCTCACCAGTGCCACCTGCTATTGGCAGGAACCCGATCGGGGCTGGAAGGACAGATTGAATATCATTGCCCTCATGTCTGGCAAGAATTCCAATTTTTGGCCAATGCTCCATTTCAATGGGGCATTAGGATTTCCGCGGGCTGTCTGACAAAGCTGCAGAATTTGTCCGGTAGTGTCTTCCAGAAGTACAGAAACACTGAACATAAAACCAAACCATGGCATACTGTTGGAGCTGATTTATTCACACACAAACAAGAATGGTAACTCATAATTGCAGGTGAAGATTCAAAGTTTCTTTTGGTCCAAAGATGAAAAACTTGAGAACCACAATTATTATCTCAACAGCACAATTTCTGTTTGCTGAGCTAGGAATTCCTAAAAAATTAACATGTTATAATATCAACCAGTTCATATCCAAAGAGGTTAAGGAGTTTGCTGGTTCAACATCATCACCATATCACCACAATATACTTGAGGAGACAGATTTACAGAAAGATATGTTCAAATAGTCAAGAGAGTCCAGTGATTTTTTTTTTCTATTCTATTCATTCAAGGCCCATCTCTGGTTGCCCTCGAGAAGACAGTGGTGAGCTACCTTCTTGAATCGCGGCAGAACACGTGCTTTGGGTTAATCTACAATGTCGTTAGAGAGGGAATTCCAGGATGTTGATCCAGTGACTGCGAAGGAATGGTATATATTTCTAAGTCAGAAGGGTGAGTGGCTTGGAAGGGAACTTGCAGGTGGTGGTGTTCCCATGTATTTGCTGCCCTCATCCTTCTAGACGAGACTGGTTATGGGTTTGGAAGACGCTGTTTAAGGACTTTTGGTGAATTGCTGAAGTGCATCTTGTAGATAGTAACAGCAGTGTGTACTGAGTGTCGGTGATGGAGGGAATATATGTTTGTGGATGTGATGCCAATCAAGTGAGCTACTTTGTCCTAGATGGTGTCAAGCTTCTTCAGTGTTATTGAAGCTTCATCCACCCAGGCACGTGGGGAGTATTTCATCACCCTTGTAGATGGTGGACAGACTTTGGAGAGTCAGGAGATAAATTACGTGCCACAGTATTCCTAGTCACTGACCTGCTCTTGTAGCCACCGTGTTTATGTGGTAAGTCCAGTTGAGTTTCAATGATAACTCCAAGGATGTGGACATTTGGGGATGTGACACCACTGAATGTCAAGGAATGACGGTGAAAGTGTCTCTTATTGGCGATGATTATTGCCTAGCGTTTGCATTGCGCAAATATTACTTGCCACTTGTCAGCTCAAGCCTCGATATTGTCCAGATCTTGTTGCATTTGAACATGCACCATTCACGAAACATTGCAAATGGTGCTGAACATTCTGCAATCATCGTGAACATGTTCACTTCTGACCTTGTGACGGAGGGAAGATCATTGATAAAGCAGCTGAAGATGGTTGGGCCTATGACACTACCTTGAGGGACTCCTGTTGAGATGTCCTGGAACCAAGATAACTGACCTTCCACAACTACAAACATCTTCCTATATGCCAGGTATGACTCCAACTAGTGGAGAGTTTATCTCCTCATATCCATTGATTCCAGTTTTGCGGCTCCTTGATGCCACATTCAGTCAAACACAGCCTTGATGTCACGGGTTGTCACTCTCACATCACCAAATGCCAAGCAATAAAGGAAGACCCAACCTTGTTATATTATCACTCCAATCTACACACCACAAGGTTGAATGAAGTGACATGTAACGTTGCTGAATGGAAAAAATATGACTACTCAGCCAAACAAAGCACATCCTCCAAGTGACCAGGAGATTCACTGAACATACTAAATTCCTACATGAGCTTTTGAAAACTGGAAGCCCAGCAAAGGTTGTTGCTGAAGTCGAGACACCTAAGTTATATACAATTGAGACCAAAATGTGTAACAAATGAAAAGCAGAGCTCATATTTGGCCAACACCAGAGCTGGACAAACAGAAAAGACCATCAGCAACAACAAAAACATCAGTACCATCAGAGACAACATTAATGTCACCAGAAAATGAAACAACATTAGAAACAGCAAACGATTTCTGCAACACCAGAGATAACATGCACAACATCTGTGCAGCATGCCAACTCAGCACTAAAAGCAAGGAATGCTAAGTCTACAAGATGGATACAAAATATCTTACCAATTAAATAGTACTGTTCTGCAGTATTTTTAGGAAATAATCTGTGCTACAAATAATCCAAGAAGTTCACTGTATTTTCAAAAGTTGATTAATAATCTCCTTTCATTTATTGGTTAATGCCTGGAACAACTATTAAATTTAAACAAAGCGGGATGTAATATATTATCATATTATCTATCAATATCTCTACAGAGCTACAAACTAGCTAGAAACTAATTTTTATGTATAGGTATTCCACGGTGCCACATTTCATGGCTATACTGAAGACTGATACAATTTATAACAGAGCCAGTTTAATCCAGTCCTTTTGGTGTACGAAGTAGCTTGGGAACAAAGGTAACAAAGTCTAAATTCTTCAAATTTAAGTTGTGATTACCAGCAACATGTGGAACCAAAATACAACAAGAACACTTAGCACTTTTTCTTCCCATTTGGGGTATGGGTTCAAAGAAGAAATAGCTTGTTATTTTCCAGAAAAATACAGGCAATCTTTGTCAAACAGTTTCATAAAAGAAGTGTGCCCTACTGAGCTGAATTTTACACTGAAGGCTGGGCTCAGCCACTCCATAATAGATTTAGGGGTGAGCCTTTTCCTAGCTATATGGCTCAGGGCACCCATTTTACAGCCTTTGGACCATGAACTGGCTTGAGATAAGTCCTCCCCCAACTTGCCCCCTTTCTCCCACGCACTTCCCAACACATTGGGGAGGGCATCCCACCTCTGAGAACTGCCAGCCAATCAAACAGCCACTAGCTCACTATTCCCAGCAGGCATTTTTAATTGAGTTGGGATGAAGGATGAGTCCTGGATCCTGCCGGAACAGGCTACAGGCCCGGGTGAGTTGGGTGGCTTGGACTAGACTGATGGAAAGCATGGAATATTGTGGTGGGGGTTAATCCGATGATTGGCACAAAAAGGAAGCGCTCCACTCTTTGCCTGGTCACCAGCTGAAACCTGGTGGGCTGGATATCTGGTGCCAGCCTTTTCCACTGCAGATAAAATTCCAGCGGCAGCTCTGGAGGAGCCCTTTAAATGATCATTAGTTGGCCATTTAATAGCCTCAATTAGCCCATGACGCAATGCTTCCTTCCTCCACCAAAATCACAGAAAGTGGAAATGGGTAGATGGCAAGCAGTGTCCTACCACCGTAGCACCCTATTTTATAGCTCCCCTCTCCTGCCATCCCATTCCCAGCGGAGAGAGAGGGGTGGAATAACATTTTGGCCGTTGTGATTCTATAAAATCTGACTTCAATAAACAATTTCAATTCATGCCTTTCATTTTAAATTGATGTGAATATATTTTGTTTTTAAAAAGCCTAAACATAACTTGAACACAATTCATTCCACAAAGAAAACATGATCAAACATTCTAACATGAAAAATACTCAAAAGCAATTTTTGTACTTACTCATTTCACAAAGCTTTCTTGACAATTTGTAGTCTCGATCCATTATTGCCTTTAAGAACTGTGAAAACAAAAACACAATAAAAGCATTAAATTTTTGTGAAGAAATTTAATGACATTTGCTATTTAAGGTAATACAACTGTTCCATTTAATTATTAGTCCTTTCAATTATATCAACCACCACAATTAGATTTTCCACATAATTTTGAAGTGCTAATAAGATGAGCAGTAGCAGGAAGTATTCAAAAAGGTTAAAAAGCATTAAATGACATTACAAACCTATGAACATTACTTCAAATCTCAAAAAAATTAAATGATCAGGAGTAAATTTTATCATTTTTACAACAATGATTTTGCAAAACGCAGTTAGCTAGGATTGGAAAGGAAAAAGAAAAATTATTTGACTTTGTTAAGGAAATGATAGCCTGAACGAAAATCCTACAAAATGTCTGTTTCCAAGAGACATTTGACAAAATTCCACACAAAGGAGATTAGTTAAACATAAAGTTTTGGGGACTGGGATAAAGCTTGGGAATGGACAAGAAAAGCTAAAGGGTAGAAAACAACCAATATTTGTCAGAAGTTTATTGAATGGGGTGCCTTATTGGGGATCAACATTGATTGTAATTTATATCAATGATTAGAATTCATAACTCCAAAATAAATTAGTCAGCTTTGCAGATAATACTATTCTAGGAAGAGCAATGGAATGCAAAAGACAGCCAAGAAATTTATAAGTTTGTCAAAATACATATGCAAGAACAATGATACATTAATTTTACTGTACTGTATTATAAAATAATTCACACAGGAAGGAGAAATCACACAGATGTCTCACAAATGGCTTTGAAATTCTGAAGAGTAAAGGTAAAAAGGATCTACAAGTCTGCATTGTAAATTAGTGAATCTAGTATAATTCCTTAAGTGAACACCTTATTCTTAAAAACTGCAAGTTCTCTAGTACAGCATTACCAATGTTTGCAAGGGATCTAGTTAAGGATTAAAATAACACATCTTTTATCTTCTAATACTTAATTCCAAGAATATTTTACAACAGACTTTTATAATCACACTGTGGTTGACTTACTTTAACTATCACACAGTCAATTGGCTTTATAAATATATATAATATATACATCAAAGTTGATGATTTAGCAGATTACCAATGATATTGTTCACAGTCAGTTACAGATACATTGATTATATTACAATTGTTCCAAAACAGTCATATTTTGAAATTGTTACCTAGAAGGGATTTGGATTAATGTCGGTTAATTTACACCACGATGTTGCTAATAAGTTCAATTCAGTCTACAAATTTGGGGATGTTGATTGGTTTCATTAGCTGAGAACAAAAAGTGACTAATTGAATTGTGTTTCCAACATGGAATGCCAGACAATAGGGTCAATTAGTACATTTTAGAGACGCTTACACCTGTACTTCATTTAGCACAGTAAGAAGTCTGACAACACTAGGTTTAAGTTCCACCGATTTATTATAAATCTTAAACCTGGTGTTGTCAGACTTCTTACTGTGTTTACCCCAGTCCAACGACGGCATCTCCACTTCATTTAGCACAGCAAAGATGTTGGCTGTGTAGACAATCTATTTGCTATGGGCAGAAGGATGAAATTTCTCTTTTCAGGTACTTTAGTGATAGATGGTGAAACTGGTCCTTTCTGAATATATCACTGTGCATTATTTTATATTTGACTATTTTTTCTTACTCATTCATGGGACATAGGCATCACTGGCTGGCAAGCATTTATTGCCATCCCTAGTTGCCCTTGGAGGCAGTTGAGAGTCAACCATATTGCTATGGCTCTGGAGTAACATATAAGCCAGACCAAGAAACGATAGCAGATTTCCTTCCCTAAAAGGACATTAGTGAACTAGATAGGGTTTTCTGACAATCAACAACGGTTTCATGGTCATTAGTAGATTCTTAATTCCAAATATCTTTCATTGAATTCAGATTCCACCATCTGCTGTGGCAGGATTCGAACCTGGGTCCCCAGGGTATTAGTCCAGTTTCTGAATTAATAGTTTAGCAATAATACACTAGGCCATTGCTTCCCCTCAAACTTCACCTGATATTTTTCTGGCCACTTAGGTATTTCGCTCAGCTTGTTCTCCAATTTCTGAACAGTTTCCTCCAATTACATTGGCTCTCTCGATTGTGGGGACTAAAATGTCATTGTGAAAATAATGGGAAAAGTTTAAAAAGGGAATATTTAGGGGCAGATTAGACATTTTTTTACAAACAGGAAGACAAGGGAAAACTGGAGTTTCTTGAATAAGCTGAGAACCTAAAATTAAGATCTAAAAACTGATATACAATATAGAAATACAGAAAAGGAAACAAGTCAAAATACAGAAATATTGAGGAAAGCAAAGACAAAGAAAGAGTGGTACTTGAAGGTATGATACAAAACTGGTAAGTAAAAAAGAGAATCGGTAAAGAATTTTATAAACACATATAAAGTAAGGTTATGAGAGGTTAGAAATAAAAAGAGAAATCTTACAGGGAATGAAAGAATTGGCTTAGTTTTCACAAAAGACTGCTGTTGTGCCAGTGATAGGCTATAGCAGGAAGAGTTGAAACCAATATATAGAAGAGCTGTGGATAAGGAACTAGCGTGAAAAAATGGTAGCACTTAAAACCAGAAAAGGCATCAGGCACTCGTATCATATATCCTATAATACCAAAATAAGTGAAATAGAATATAAAGGGTGGGATTTTCAGCTCCTTCGGCATCCTCCTTGGCACAGATAGCTCCACAATCTCGCACAGCAACAGGATGACATGGAAAGAGGAGGCAGAGGACCAGGATGGCGCAGAAAAGCAGGATGCCGAAGGAGCTGAAAATCCCACTCTATTTCCTATTTCACTTATTTTGGTAGTTTCTAGTTTTAAGTGCTACCGTTTTTTCAGATGCTAGTTCCTCATCCATAGCTCTTCTCTATATTGGTTTCAGCTCTTCCTCTAATGGTAATGCCTTGCCAGAGCTGTCCAAACAGTAGAATCACATCTTGAGGAGCTCTATGCACTGCTTAATGATGCTCCTGGTGGCAAAGTGGGCCACATTGTAATGGGTTTTCCCCTCGGTCTGGGATCTTCACACAAGCATCATCAGCCATTATCTTAGCAGTTATTACCTGTCCCCCCACTCATCAACTGGTCAGCCGAGGATGACCCTCAAACATGTCAGTTATCTCCAACTGTGCCAGGATGTAGAAATCATGAGTGCTCCCAAAGTAACATCCACAGATGTGCATAATATTCACAAGACGGTCGCACACCAGCTGGACGTTTGTGGGAGTGGTATCTGTTTCGGTTAATGAAGGGCACCCCATGTTGAGACGGAGCTCAAAGGACGACACGAGTGCCATCTATTGTCCCCTGGACCTGGTGCATCCTGGCAACGGCAGAGAATCCTTCAACCTTGACATCCTGATGGACCTGGTCTAGGTAGAAGATGATGGATCAGATGCCGGGGCATACAAGGCATCAGTCATTTTGTGGATGCACTCGCGCAAAGGTTTGAGAAATTCTGCACAAGTCCCCACTTGAGCCCTGAAATGATCCAGATGCATAAAAAAAAGTCAAAGCAGCTGCGACCTTCATGGCCACCATGAGAAGGTGTCCTCCTTTTCCTCCTCTAGGTGCCAGGTGAGTTGAAACCTGGCACAGATGTCACACCATCTATCTATGAAGGCGCAGTCTTTGGCGGCAAATGTTGTCCGACATGTCGTTAAAGGAGCAGAGCTTTCTGTACAGCAGAAAGGCCGTCATCATACCCCCTCCACTGTAATGGGCAGTTGGCATCCGATCCTCTGATGTTCAAGGTCTGTCTCCTGTGGTGCTGGATGAGGCATGGAGATGGTCCTGGTGCTGTAGGCAACATCTATCTGTCTTGGCAGAGACAATACCATAAAGGGTAGCTGGCCTGGCTGCATGCCAAAATTCATCTTTTCTCTGTGGAGAGGATTGAGAAAGGGAGGGAGTGGGGAGGGCAGAGTATGAAGGGGGCAGTAGGCTTCATTCATCATCCTGTTGCCCTCAAATCCTTGCTTATCCCTGATTCACATCGCATTTGATGAACCACTGCAGCTGACTGACACAGCTTGCAGGAGCTACTTTCTCTAAGAGTGAGATGGCAGGATCACACTGACCTCTCTAAGGGTAGAATGGATATGTAAAAGTCCAGTTGTATTTGACAAGTTTAACTGAGTTTTTTGAGCAATTAGATAGTGTATTTGTAAAAGAAATGTAGCAGATTTTCTGTGTATGGATTTTTAAAAGGGTATTTAATTGGGAGTGGCATTGGACCCTTGTTTATTGGCAAACAGAATTAAACTTAGGTGTGACCACACAGGAACAAACAATGTTTCCACTCATGCCTGGCTGATCCTCCCCCTCCCTCCCCTTCATCACTTTCTCCCCACTCATCCAACTGACCCAAGACATTCAGAACTTGACAACCCTCTTGACAAGCAGCAGTGCTAACCACTGTACTACTGTATCCCCACATTTATGTTAAAATAAAAAAATAGTTCAGAGTCTAGTCTGACCTCATTATACCTTGGGGTTCTGGTCTGGGACGCTAACACTAGGACTTCAGCCATAGCCTTATTAAAAGGGAAGCAAACTGGAGGAACTGTTTGGCCTACTCCTTTTTTTAAAATATGTTCCATCAGCTTTTTATCTCATTATTAAATCCAAAATTGCTGTACACTCTTGTCATTTTATAATTGAGTTTAAAATGAGATAATTTAAATAAATTATTACTGGCCCAAGCCTCAGCAGTTCCTAATTTCCTGCATTTACAATAACAAAATATTTGGACTGCATCAAATTAAAAATTACAAGCAAAGCTGTTAACAGGCTTGGATAAGGCTAGTATGCTTAGATAAGGCCAATATGCTTGAAGATTGTAGGGAGTTTCAGTTACATGTTGTGCTGGGGAATTATTTTATATAACAACCTGATACCATTTTCCTCAAACATACCAAGACTTGTTTTCACTGTTTCTGACATTAATGCCACTCTCATTTTCAATGGAAAGTTCTTTGCAACAGATATGTTATTTCTCAGGAGTATACCTTCATCTGGCATTATGCTGGAAGTGTAGAGAGAACAGCGCAGACTAGAACACAGAAAGGTTGGGTAGCACAAAGGAGGGTGTATTCCAATGGATATTAACCATTCATAGGATTCATAAACAGAATTAGTCATTCAAGGATCCTATGGGCAGAGAGAATCATCACAGAAAGACAGTGCAGTTCTCTAACTACTGCATAAAAGATCCACAAAGTTCTTTCTGTGACTACAAGAAGACTCGAATTGTATGGGAACATATTTGTTTCAGTCAGCCATGGGGATCTTGGTAATATCAGCCAGGTTGCAAGACAAGCATATGTTCATCAGATGACTTGAAAGGAAAGCTAAGAAATTCATCACCTATGGAATGAAAAACAAGGCTGTAGTATGCTTTTCCCTAGGAATAATAGTATTGTGAAACTGCGTGATTACTAGTCTAGAGGCCAAGAATAATTGACAGGATTTTACACTGCTCCATTGGTGGTTTTGAAGGCAGGATGCTTGCAAAATCCAGTGACTGTTCTATCCAGGGGAGCCCTGCCTCAGAGAAGACCCATGCAAAGCAGGAAGTCATCAGTTTCAGCTATGTAAACTGATATTAGGCAAAAGGAGAGCACCTCCTTTGTGGGTTGTCTCTCCATTGGAAGCTTCCTCACTCCCCAGCTAGATAATACTTCCTCTTTTATCTTCCCCATCTGGTCTCTCAAACCTGAATTCCCCATCAGCCTGACTCCAGTGACACCCCCCACTTACCTTAAGTCAGGCGCCTTTTCACTAGAGATGTCTGTAGTCCCTGCATTGACTACGGCACCTGCCTGACAATGCTGGAATAACAGAGCTGCTGGCTGTCTGATTGGCCAGCAGATTTCTAAGGCAGGACTTCCTCCTGAGAGTGGTCTTAAAATAATTAATGCTGCTCCCAGTGCAAAATTGCTTAACTGTAAATCAGTACGTTGGCCAGCTCATTACCAACTTCTCAGCTGGTCAATTGGGGATCACTGTGCTCTGTAAAACGCATTTCAATATTCCAGAGACAGATGTTAAATCTCACCACCATGGAATTTAAATTCAATTAATTAATTCTTGATTCAGTAATGGCAATCATGAAAAAATTAGTTTATGGTAAACACACATCTAGTTACGTAATGCTGTTTAGGGAAGGCCTATACTAACTTCAGACTCACAGCAATGTGGTTGACTCTTAATTGCCCTCTGAAATGCCTAGCATGCCACTCAGTATCATCAAATCACTGCAGAAAAGTTGAAGAAGAATAAATCAGGATAAATCACCAATAGACATTGACCCAAATTAAAACAACCAAGGCATATCCTACCAATGCAAAGACCTCATCAACTAACATCTGAGGGGGGAGCTTGTGCTAAAATTGGGAGAGTTGTTAAACAACATCCTGATGTTGTTATATTCACTAGTAATCTAAACTCCTCCCAAATCTTCGGTTCCATTGCAAGGACAGGAGCACCAAATTCAGGTTGGATAAGCCGTGGGAATCCTCAACATCGACTCTGAGTTGATGTTAAGGACTCCCAGGGCTTATCCAACCTGAATTTGGTGCTCCTATCCCATGAAGTCTCATGGCATCAGGTCAAACAAAGACAAGAAAATCCCTTATTAACATCTATTAGTTCTCCCTCAGTATGCTTCCATGTTGAATACCACTTGGACGAACCACTGACAATAGCAAGGATGCTGAATGCGCTCTAGCTGGGGAGCTTCAATGCTCATAAGTGACTCAGTAACATCACTACTAACCAAGTTCGCTGAGTTCTGAAGAACATATCTGTTAGATTGGGCATACAAAAAGCAGTGAATGATGAAGGAAAAATCCTATTTGAATTCGTCCTCACCAATGTACGTGTCACAGGTTCATTTGATTCATGACATTGTCCACTACTTTCAGACCAAGAATACCCACCATGTTGTGGCATTTCCGCATGCAAAATAGGATAGATTGAGAACAGATCTAGCAATTCAAAACTGGACATCATAAGGCACTGTGGGATATCAATAACAGCAGAATTATATTCAAACACACAGGCAACACTTGGCTCAGCATATCTCTCACTCTACCAGCAAGCCAGGGCACCAATCCAGTATGCCAAAAGCAATACCAGATGGACCTAAAAATGCATTCTAAAACAGGAGTAGCAGCTTGCATAGACAGATTAGATCAAGCCTCTGCAGTCCTGCCATTTGCAATTGGTAATGGACAATTAACAACAAACCAAGGAGAAGGCTGCAGATACATTTCCTTCCTCAGTGAGGCAGAATCCAGCATAGCAGTGCAAAAGTCAAGACTGAAGCGTTCGCAATCAATTTTCACTAGAAATACCAAGTGAATGATCGACCTTTGCTTCTTTGAGATCCTCAGCATTTCATCCTTCATCAATTTGATTGACTCCATGTGATATCAATAAATGGCAGAAGCCATCAGCCGTAACAGCAACCTATTCACAGGACTAAAGAATTTGGCCTAGAACTAGCCACACTTCTGCCAAGTGTTCCTATACAGATAAGCATTAGTACCTATCTGACAATCACCCAGGTATGTCCTGATCATTGAAAGCACAAATCCAGTCTGTTCCGAAGAGGAATTATATCAGACTCCAAACATTATTTCTATTTCTCTCTCCATAGATGCTGCCATACATGCTGAGCTTTTCCAATACATTCCAGCATATTCCAATCCAGACAACTGCCACTCTACCAGTCTCTTCTCAATCAATAGCAAATTGATGGAAGGTGTCATTGACAGCATTTTTGGGAAGAACTCTGTCAGTAAAACCCTGTCACTAATGCTCAGTTTGGGATCTACCAGGTTGACTCGGCTCCAAACCTCATTATGGCCTTGGTCCAAAGAAAGGAGAAAAGAGCTGAATTCAAGAGATGAGGTAAGAGTACTGCCCATGATTTCAAGGCAGCATCTCATCAGTGGCATTGAGGAGACATGACAAAATTGAAGTCTATGGGAATCAGGGGAAACTCTCCACTGATTGGAGTCAGGTCTAGCACAAAAGAACATGACTGAGAATTGGACGATGGCCAATCATAGAACATAGAACATTACAGTGCAGAACAGGCCCTTCGGCTTTCGATGTTGCGCTGACCAATTAAGAAAAAGCAATGACCCTCTAACCTAAACCATTCCCTTTTCATCCATAAGCTTATCTACTAACCTCTTAAACGCCACCAAACTTGGCGCATCTACAACTGCAGCAGGCAGGGCATTCCATACCCTTACCACCCTCTGGGTAAAGAACCTACCTCTGACATCCGTCCTATAACTACCACCCCTTAATTTAAAGCTATGTCCCCTCGTGCTAGCTTTCTCCATCCTAGGAAAAAGGCTATCACTGTCCACCCTATCTAAACCTCTAATCATCTTATATGTTTCAATAAGGTCTCCTCTTAGCCGCCTTCTTTCTAACGAAAACAACCTCAAATCCCTCAGCCTCTCTTCATAAGACCTGCCCTCCATACCAGGCAACATCCTGGTAAACCTCCTCTGTGCCCTCTCCAATGCCTCCACATCTTTCTTATAATGTTGGGACCAGAACTGTACACAATACTCCAAGTGCGGCCACACTAGAGTTTTGTACAGTTGCAACATGACGTTGCGGCTCCGAAATTCAATCCCCCCACCAATAAAATCATGCAGTGATAATGAATGTGGTGAAACATATTCACTGAACAATTAGTTCCTAGCTTTTTATAACTAATACTTTTAACACTACCCATGCCTGCAGAGGTTCAAGAAGATGGCTCATCACTAATTTCTCAAAAGCAACACGAACCAACAAATTTTGGCCTTGCCAGTGATGTTCACAACCCATCACAGAAAGAAAAAAAATCCAATTTCACAGAGTTTCTTACTTTTACA
Source organism: Sphyrna mokarran (assembly GCA_024679065.1). Lineage (NCBI taxonomy): Eukaryota > Metazoa > Chordata > Chondrichthyes > Carcharhiniformes > Carcharhinidae > Sphyrna > Sphyrna mokarran. The sequence goes on along the minus strand of JAGIQG010000011.1, from coordinate 46,891,753 downwards.
ATATTAACAGGTTAAAATTGTAATTAACTGCTATTTAAACTTGATAGTACACCTTTTCTTTCACCTCTAAAGTGTGATGGGGAAATGATCTCAAAACCTGATCAATTGCAACTCTTCTTTCACATTACATTCTTTGCCTAAAATAAGCAATATACTGCAGATGCTGGAATCTGAAATAAGAACAGAGGATGCTGGAAAAACTCAACAGGTCTGCCAGTATCCATGAGGAGGGAAACAGAGTTAACGTTTCGAGTCATAGACTCCCCTCTAAACCACTTACTCCTCGCTTTAAATCTATGACATACGCCATCTGGTCTTAGACCCCTAGGGATTACCACCAACCAGAAACTTAGCTGGGCCAGCCATATAAATACTGTGGCTCCAGGAGCAGGTCAGGAAGCCTGGGAATTCTGTACGAGTAACTCAGCTGTTGATTCACCAAAGCCTGCCCAGCATCTGGAAGGCACAAGCTAAGACTGTGTCTGCATGCCTAACAACACTCAAAACTCAATACCATTCAGGGCAAAGGAGTCCATTTGAAAAGGACCCCACCTTTAAAAATTCACTCCCTCCAACATCTAGGCAGACTGGCAGCAGTGTATGCTATCTATCTACAAGATGCACTGCAAAACTCTCAAAGCATCCTTTAACAACATTTTCTAAGCATGCAACCCCTACCACCTAGAGGAACAAGGGGAGCAGACACAAGGAAACACCAAACTACACACCATCCTAATTTGCAAAAAGACAAAATCAATGTTCCTTTGCTGATGTTGGGTCAAAATCTTGGAATTCCCTTTCTTACATCATTGTTGTTGTATCTATGAGGAGAGAAACAGTGTTTACATTTCAAGTCATAGACTCCCCTCTAAATCACTTATTTCTCACTTTAAACCTATGACCTATGCCATTTGGTCTTAGACACCTCTGCCCTAGGGAAAAGATTCTTATGATGTACCATATGTATGCCTCTCGAATTTTGTACACTTCTGATCAGATCCCCTTCAGCCTCCAGGGAAAACCACCAGTCTCTCCTCACAGCTGATGCACCACAGGCAACATCCTGATGAATCTCCTCTGCATCCCCTCCAGTGTACTACATCCTTCCAATAGTGTGGTGACCAGAATTGCACACAATATTCCATCCATGCTCTTACCAATATTTTATAAAGTTGTACCAAGACCTCCCTGCTTCTACATTCTATGTCCTGTTTAATGAAAGCAAATATTCCACGTGCCTTTTTTACCACACTATCTACTTGTGCTGCCACATTCAGGGATTTATGGACTTGTACACTAGAGATCTATTGTTCATTGTGTATACTCTACCTTCTTAGACCTTCCAAAATACATCATCTCACACTTAATAGGATTAAATTCCATCTATAATTGCACTATCCAACTTATCAGCTGATCAATATCAGTCCGTAGCCCAAAACTATCCTCCTTACTATCAACACCACAAACAATAAATATATGTTTGGAATATTAAAAAGAAAGAAATGAGGGATTAAGATTGAGGAGAAAGCTCAAAATGTAAAGTTGTTGAACTCAGTGTCAAGTCCTGAGGGCTGTAACATGCCTAATCTTCCAGAACATGGGATGCTGCTCCTTCAACTTGTACCAGGCTTCACTGGAGCATTGCAGTCGACCAAGAACAGATAATGACACGGTCAAATGGGCACGAGACCAATGTGCTGGTTCTTTTTTTAATACGTTTCCAACAAGGCTGCACCAGATCATGCGTTACAGGATACAATTTAATATATCTTCAGAAGATCTGTATCAGCTAAAATGTTTGCCTTGACCAAGAATACCATATCATGTTTCTAGTCTGAAATGACAACTACATGTTATATACGTCATCTTAATAATACAAGGAAAAGAAACTTAACAAAAAGTGCAACCTTCAGGCCAGCAGGTGACACTGCATCACAGCTCCTCAACTGCCAAGTGCTTAGTGAATAAAAGGGTTACTACAACACAACAATCTTGCTGCTTATAAGGAAAATATTAACCCCTGCAACATACTATTTCTTCAACAACAATCCAAACAATATTGTGAGACTTAAATGCTGCCTATGTTACCTCATGGGGATGATGATAGCTAAGTGCGTATCACCTGAACGTAGTTCACAAAATAACTATAAAAAGGGCTGATTTTCTTTCCGGTTCTTGGGGAACTCCATTTTCTAGGTAAATGGAGAAATGTCGGGTTACTGCCTCTATAGCATTGCTTTGAGGTCTCATTTTTATGGGGAGTACCTAGCCGTCTTTGAAATACAAATGAATCTGAACTCATAAATTACCCAAGATGAAAAATAACTGGGATTGGTTTCCCCACAACATACTTGAGGTATGATGTTCCTGCTGGCTGTTCAATAGCTGCCTTATGTTTGTTAACATTTTAAAATTTGTTGTGCAAGATGAATTTATGAAGAATAAATAGCATGAATATATCACCCATTTGAATACAATTAGATTTCCATTGGAAGCTAGGATCAACCTGCTTCCTTGCAGATGTCATGGAAAAAGTGGACTGGGCAATGATATTATCCATTGTAATCTCTGCCAGGCTTTATCATTCCATCCTGAAACAAAATATGTCTGCATTAAGTCAGGGCCTGATTCAACAAAGAGATCACTGAAAATGTAACAAAGGACTACTTTTCTGCAGCAACCAATGACAGAATTATTAATAATTGCCAATGGGAAAGGAGCATATTGAAAAGGATAAATCTTTTGAAAACTTCTTTAATATCTTTGGCCTTCACAATCAGTCTACTCAAACTTTGGCTAGATTCTGCATCAAATTATTTTCTCTGTTGCTGAGACAAGAGCGACAGCAATAACAAACACAGGAGGTGAGCCCAAGATAGGCTACTGCTGTGTTCCTCATTTATGGAATGGGGTCAGGGGGAAAAGTAATTTTTAGCCTCTAATAACAATACTGAGAAGAGGGGAAGGATATTTAAATCCTACTGGGGGAATAATGAAAATGGCTAAGTACTGAAAATAGCTAGTTTCTCTTTGCCATTTCTGCCACTGGCAACTTTTGGGAGAATGGGGAAAGAATGGCCCTAGAAGCTTGCCCAATCTGGCAATAGTCAGTTAAGCTAGACAAGGGGCTCACTGAAAGTTCAAAGAGGGCCAGTTTGATATTTGTGTACACAGTTGCAAGTTGTGTCAGGAGCAGATCCTGGGTATGGAGATGGAAGTACAGTGGAGACCCAATCATGGCTGCTCCCTGAAATTAGGTGAGCCTACAACAGGGAGAATGGCTGAGAGAGGAACTCAGCAAATTGTATACAAGTGCCATCAGGTGTACACATATTGTGGGGAGAATGTTTTATATGCACTCAGGCATTGCAGAGGGTTGTCATCCTTGTGATATTGTGGGAGTATGAGGGGGGAGATAAGGCTTCTAGATTCTGAGTCAGCTTAATGCAATAGAGGCAGCAGCTGGTAATGGGAGCACGACTCTCAGATTTTGAGTCTGGTGGAAATGAAGAGTACCATTGTCTGCAAGAGAGGAAAAACTCTGGGCATGTTGAGGGCAATAAAGTTCAAAGGGAAGGAAAGCAATTGAGCCTATCCTCAATATAACAACAGGAAAAGATGGAGAACTAGTCTTAGAGAACAGAAGCCTTTGCAGTTCTGAGGCTTCCCAATTTAGTGGAGTCTGTCAGAAGGGAAAGAGTGCTCACCATCCCTTCCACTTACTGATTTAAATATTTGCACCCACTCCACTAGGGATGCAAATTTTGCTTCCCTGACTTGCTCCTGGGGACATTCCATTGTTGCTTCCTTTATGGTGGTCACAATGCACAAATAGAGCTCTTTTCCTCTTGTCAACACCCTTTCATGGGCATAATGTGCCCTATTTTTCTGCAAAAGCTATAGAGAAAGCCTCTATGGTCAATGTCATAGGTCACTGCATGTACCAATTCTGGCAATTCCTCAACTGCTCTGGGGCTATGAGCACGAGAGGTCTGTAAGCAGCCTGAGCACACATTCCACCCATATTCAATACCATCAACTCCTCAGTTTGTCTATCTGTTGGAGTTTGAATATTCCAGCGGCTGTGATGCAAGTCTGGTGTTGCAATCATTTTACAAAAGCAAGATCATTGAACCTTTTTTCAGTATTCAACTCAGTTCCTCCTCACTACATTTCATCTGTCAATAGTCTCAGCAAGCTTAATCCATGCTTGCTTGATTTGGTAGGATGGCATTTTTTTTTTACAATTCTCCAGAATGAAGAACTTCCTCATTGCCTCAAGCACTGGCAAAACAAAGAACAACTCAGTCACCAACTCTATGCCTTTCTCTCCCATGGCTGTTACTTCAATTCACTCAGTAAAATGACAGTCACAATAATGACTATAAAGATTGAGAGCAGCAATTAAACCACATAAAAAGAGGGTGGTCTATTATACCATCAGGGAAAAAAGCACAGGTAGGATTCAGGGAACCTGAAGTCAAACAGTTTGGATGGCTGGAAATGGTAAAGGGATCCTAAATACGAAGGTGATGCTTGATAAAAACGGGGCAATACCCAGGAAGCAGTATTTAGGTATTGTGGATGATTTATAGATTTTGTTTTTTATTGCCCATCCCCAATTGTTCTGGGTGGCTTGACAGAGGACATTTTAAGAATCAAACACATTGCAGTGGATCTAGAATGACTAGTAGGCTAGACCACGCAAGAATGGCGATTTTCTTCTGAGTTTTTACAACAATTGACAATGGTTTAATTCCAGAATTTTATTGAATTCAAATTTCACCTTTTGCCATGGTGGGATTTGAATCTAGAATATTATCCTGGGCTTTTGGTTTATTAAGTCAGTGACAATGCCACTGTGCTATCGTCTCTGCAGTATGGAGGACAAAACAGGCTTCTGGCAGTGAGAATATTGCAGAAATTCAGAATTAATGTTAAGACTAGAGAGATCAAGTCAGTATTGGGATTGGAGAGAAGTTCAGGATCAACATGGAAGTCAGAGTAAAGCAAAGCAAGTTAGATTAGTGTAGAATTGGCACAGAGAAAAAGCATAATCTACTGTCAACATAGAGGACAGAGAATAATCCATAGTTAACACCAAAATTGCCGGATTATTCAGTGTAAGTGCACAAGTCAGAAAGTAATCCAGGATCAGCACAGAATCACAGACAAATCTGAGACTAATTCAGGATTGGAATGGGGGTTGGTGTCAATGATGGCTGCTGTCAGAGTTGAATAGGAAAACTAGTATTGACATAGTATTAAGCCTAGCATATTCACACCTCTAATTTCATCAATATCATCAGATCCTCTAACCAATGTGTTGAACTAATTAAAAAAAAATCCAATTGTCTAACTGTACAGCTAAATGATTTTCAATTTTAACTTATAGCAACAGTTAATCAAACCAAAGAATACAGCGGCCTAGAAATTCAATCACTCACATGGGGACTGGTCTTGCATTGCACATGACTGTTCCTACCGAGCAGTGTGCAATACTTGTGCTCAGTCGGGTGTATAACCAGGACTACCCACATATTCATTATTATCTGGTATTCAGTATCTTTATGCAACGATAAATCGAGGACATGTACAATTCTAAAGTCAAAGTCAACATTTCCATTAACTATATCAGGGATTTGAAATACTGCAGCAATTGTAGCATTAACGTAATGATTTAATAAATATTTAACAAATGCAGCAAATGACAAGGTAAGAAAGGTAATCCTTATTTTCTGAATACCAATTTACAAATATGATGGGCTAGGGCAGCATGGTAGCACAGTGGTTAACACTGCTGCTTCACAGCTCCAGGGACCTGGTTGATTTCCAGCTTGGGTCACTGTCTGTGTGGAATTTGCATGTTCTCCTTGTGTCTGCATGGGTTTTCTCCCGGTGCGTCAGTTTCCTTCTACAGTCCAAAGGTGGGTGGGTTAGGTTGATTGGTCATGCTAAAATTGCCCCTTAGTGTCCTGAGATGCATAGGTTTGAGAGATTGGTGGGTAAAATATGTAGGGATATGGGGGTAGGGCCTGGTGGGATTGTGGTTGGTGCAGACTCAATTGCTGTATGGCCTACTGTAGGGTTTCTATGATTCTCTATGCCATGGAATTAGCTGTCCAAGTTGAAGAAACTGTGCAGCTTTCCCTTATTAATTTTGCAGTGGGATACAGATTCTTTTGATGTTGAACATAGAAGTTATTTGTAAATCTCATTCTGCACCACCTATACTTATGTCCAGTTCATATCAGAATAATTTTTAAATTCTTACTTCAACTTTAATAAAGTATTAATTACTAAATGATGATACAGCAGCACTTATTATTTCAAACTGCCTGTTCCGCTTGGAACAATAGTTGACTGAATAAAAACAACTTGTTTCTGTATTATAAAATATGTATTGTATATTTTCTCAACTTTATATCTGGACAATACTTCTCCCACTGAATACTAAATCTACTGAACATGCCTATGCCTAACATTCCTTAGATTTATGAGGCTGGCATAATCTCTCCAGTAGATATGATACATGTTTGAAATCCAGAGCAAATCAACATGAGTGAAAGTATGATCCACCCACTGTTCGGTTAGAATAGCATAATGCCACTGTGTTATTCATATTAGGATGCTTGCACACATAAAACAACATTACTAAGTTAGTGAACAATGGAACTGCTGAAGAGCTGATGAATAGCATAACTGAATTAATGTCTGCAAATAGCAGTTACAGAAATATCTGAGGTAGAGAAAGGTCAATTATAAAATATAATCTGCAGATTATATTTATCAGATTATTAGATATATTAGATTGATCAGCTGGTAGGTGATACTATGCTATAGAATTCAGTTGTATGGAATTATAAAGTAGCACAATACTGAGTTGTGCTTGGTATAACCCATAAACTTGTCTTGGTCTCAACTATGCTTGCAGGTGATAGCTAACTCCAGGCACAGCCCAAGACACATTCAGCAGATGGCCTATTATTAGAGGTCAATTGCAAGAGCCAACCTTGTCAATCAAGCATACATGGTGATCACATATGGTGACCATGAAACATGTCACTGGAGTAAGTGTGATTTTGGCTTTCACATCATAGAAAACCATTATCAAAATTTATACGCTTGGATAATAAAAGCAAAATACTGCAAATACTGGAAATCAGAACTTAAAACAGAAAATGATGGCAAGATTCAATAGGTCCGGCAGCATCGTGGAGAGTTAATGTTTCAAGTCCGTGTGATTCTTCTTCAGAGCTGAAGGGGGGGGGGATTATATAATTGGAGAAGGGAATGGAAAAGGTCTAGCAGAATAGACGGTCGGGTATACGTGGGAGTTCAGGAGAAATTGACAAAGATGTCATGGACACAAAACAAAGAGTGTTAATGTTAGTGGTGAAGACAAAAGAAGGTCTTAATAATGGAATGAAAGGGGGCAGAATGTGTTACTAGCAGAACAAGGGTCAGCAGTCTGTGAATGCAAAGCAAGTGACAGATAGTCATGTAAGGAATAGGGTTGGGGGAAAAAAAGATCAAAATGGAGGACAGAGTTCGTGGTCTGAAGTTCATCATCTTCATGTTAAGTCCAAAAGGCTGTAAAGTGCCAAATCAGGAGTTGACATACTGTTCCTCCAGGTTGAGATGGCTTCACTGGAACTTTGCAGTAGGCCAAGAACAAAAATGTGGGTTTGGGAGCACGATGGTGGGTTAAAATGGCAAGTGACAGGGAGATAGAGGTCATCTTTGTGAACTGAGTGAAGGCGTTCCACAAAGTAGTTATCCAGCCTGTGTTTAGTCTCCCTGATGCAGAGGAGACTGCATTGCGAGCAGTGAATCCAGTGAAGAAAATTAAAAGAAGTGCAAGCGAATTGCTGCTTCGCCTGAAAGGTGTGTTTCAAGCCTTTAGTGAAGAGGGAGGAGGTAATAGAACACACATTATACCTTCCGCGGTTGCATGGGAAGGGGATGTGACCAGAGTATCATGGAGGGAACTGTCCCTACAGAATGCAGACAGGGAAGGGAGAGAAAGATTTGCTTGGGTGGTGGCATCATGTTGGAATTGGTGGAGGATAATCCATTGAATATGGAGGCTGGTGGAATATAAAGTGAAGACAAAGAGAATCCTATCATGATTCTGGGAGAGACAGGCGAGGGCAGAAGGACAAGAGATGGTCAGACACAGTTGAGGGACCTGTCAAACACAGGTGGGGGCGGAATTACTACGGCAGCTTGATTCAGGAAAACAGAAGATATGTCAGAAGTTGCAAGAGTATGTACCGTTTTGTAAGGTGACACAAGTGAAACAAATGCAACCAAAGCACAGATACTGGGAGAATGGGGTGGAGTTTTTACAGGAAGCATGAAGTGAGGAGTTGTAGTCAAAATAGCTGTGGGAATCAGTGGACTTGAAAATGAATATTGGTAGACAATCTAACACCAGAAGTGGAAACAGAGGAAAGGGAAGTTTCAGAAATGTGAAGGCAAGAGAAGTGTGGAAATTGGAAGGAAAATGGATAAATGTTTGTAAGTCCAGACACAAGAACATGAAGTGGCACTGATACAGTTATCAATATATTAGTAAAAGATTTGTGAAAGAGGGCCTGAGTAGGACTGGAACATGGAATGTTCCACACATCCCACAAAAAGACAGGTATAACTGGGGCCCATGTGGGTACCCATAATAACACCTTTCATTTTCAACCAGTAAGACAAGTTAAAGGGGAAATTGTTGAGTGCAAAAATAAGTTCAGTTAGACAAAGGAGAATATTATGAATGGACTTGATCAGATCCCTGACATGGAGATCCTCAAGACTATCCTGGTGAGAATGGGGGACGTAGAGGGATTCGATGTCCATTGTGAAGATATGGCCATTAGGATCAGGAAACTGGAAACTATTGATATGACATAGGATGTCACAGGAATCACAGAAGTATGTGGGAAGATACTGGACGAGGGGAGAGAGGGTGGAGTCAAGATAGGAAGAAATGAATTCAGTGGGGCAGGAAAGGAGTGGTGGATCTACTACCTCCTGTTTGTGGGTTTTAGAAAGAAGTTTGGAAGCAGACTGAGCAGGGTTGGGGGACTGTGAGGTTGGAAGCAGTGGAAAGAAAGGTGCTCAGAGAGGGCAAGGTCAGTGACAGTCCTGGAACCTATGGTTTGATGTTTGGTGGTGGTGGTGGGGATGGGGATGGTAGGGAGAGGAGGCGGGGTCAGGTAGCAGGAGAATGCTGCTCAAAATGAGCACAGAGATGGAGGCAACAGAAGAGTTCAGCATGATGCTGAGCTGTAAGTTCACGGAGATGAAGGTGTAAGGGTATAAAATTGAGTCCTTTGCTGAGCACAGACATTCAGCATCAGACAGGGGAAGATAAGAAGGGATAGTGAATACCTAGTGAGAACAGCAATCTGAGAAATGTTGTACGTCACTGTCCCAGGCCCAAAGTTCTTTCTGATAAAGAAATATCTCACTTGCATTGCCTTCATTTTAGTCCACTGAATTCACTGCTCATAATGTGGTCTCTTCTTTATTGAGGAGACTAAAAGTAGACTGGGTGACCATTTTGCAGGACACATTTGCTCAGTCTGCAAGCATGATCCTGACATACCTGTCTCTTACCATTTTAACTCACTATTTTGTTCCCATGCCATCATTTCTGTCTTTTAATTTCTATTATTAAACTAGAAAGAGTTTACTGGGATGCTGCTGGGACTTGATGGCTTGACTTATAAAGGAGAGGTTAGAGAGACTGGGACTTTTTTCTCTGGCATGTAGAAGAGGTAATTTTATATAGGTCTATAAAATAATGAGGGGCATTGATCAGCTAGAAAATCAATATCTTTTCCCAAAGGTAGGGGAGCCTAAAACTAGAGGTCATAGGTTTAAAGTGAGAGGGGAAAAGATACAAACGTCCAGAAGGGCAATTTTTTCACACAGGAAGTCGAGGGTCTGCCAGTAGTAGTAGTAGAGGTGGGTACGATTTTTTCTTAAAAAGTGTTTAGAAAAAGTATCTATAGGATCAAGAAAAAAGTGTTTAGACAGTTACATGGATAAGATGGGTATTGAGGGATATGGGCCAAATGCAGGCAATTGGGACTAGCTTAGGGGTTTTAAAAAAAGGGTGGCGTGGATAAGTTGGGCCAAAGAGTCTATTCCAATGCTGTAAACCTCTATTACTCTATGACTGTGATATTCTCGGAACTGGCAATATTATAAGTAATATTTCAATTGTATTGGGATAGTTAATCTTTTTTGATCGAAAAGGTAAAGTATAACAAATTGTAAAGTATGTTGTCATCAGTTGATTGGAATATTTCCTTCAGTTACAATAAGCTTGAATTAAAGGAAACAATTTGAGTATATCTCCTAATATATATTCAGAAGAAGCATTGACTAAACTTGAAATACAGACATTAGCTGTACAAGTCAGACCAAAAAAATCCTTCACGGTTTGCTGGAACTCAAAGAGGGCATCTGCAACTTTGCATCTTAAATTCACATCAGAAAGGTTGTTCAGTTACACAATCACCCACCAGTCATACTGCTCAACTGCCTCTCTCAAGCAAAGGTTATTTATAATCACAGGAACTGCATAATTCATGAAAATAGAAGATAGATATAGGAAAAAAAATTAACGAGTGCTGGAATTCTAGGATAATGCTTGAATACACACATCTTCCAGGTTTTTCTCATAAGCTGGCAGCCCAATTTGATCTGCTAACAAGGTACGTTTGTGCACTAGCACTGCCCTGCACGACTCTCACCTGTTGAACAAATGCAGAGGTCTCTGGATTGAAAACTTAAACCATGTTGCTCCTCATATTTCACTACTGGAGCTTTGCTGCTTCACACTACTGCATTGTTGCTGTTTTCTCATCAGGTTATGTACCCATATGTGGTACAAAAACTATTTTTAAGCGATAATTTTACCTCTCCCATCAACTCTATTGGTGCCTCTCTTTCTTCCTTTTCACTGTCTTCATTATCAACATCATCCCCCTCTTCATTTTCAGTTGCATCATCATCCCCATCAGAATCTTCTGAAATTCTGTTAGCTGCACTGGTGGTAGCTACATTTTGTGATTCATTGCTGGTTGCCAGGATTGTCAATGTTTTTGCTTCTTTAGCATAGGAAGAATTTAAATAACTCTGTGCATCTACAAAAACAGAAAAGAAAGAAGTTAACTAATTACAAGTCTAGCTCAATTTTTAAAAGATTAATTATTAAAATATTTTTAATGTTATAATTTATTATGGTAACTACCAGTTACATATTTTACAAATGATCTCTTCTCTTGCTTCTGTCCTGTATGTTTGCAAAGGTGACCTCCAGTGGTGAAGCAGCTGATCTTCATGTAATTGTGTAGACAGTTGTTGCAAGCAATTCCATTGTTCAGGTAGTACGGTCAGCCCTGAAGCTACCACCATCCTCATGGGCTTACTTTCAAGCAGATGGCCATGTAGCAATCAGGAGCATGAGCTTGTTGATTGGCCTCAGTGCTCAGGAACAATTTAGCCAACTTAGGTTATATTCTAACTTCATTTTTAGAAATGTGATAGTGTTGACACTCAAAGGAAAATGCCATACCCAGCACTGGCATATCATATTGCGAGCCTTCAGATACTTTTAAAAATTGAGCACAAATTAGCTGTAAAAATGGCTGCTACAAATCATGTGACTTTGGACATTTGGGCATGTCTTCCATTGAAACTCTAACTATGTGTGGACATCCACAGCCATCACAGAATTCACACATGTCTTTAAGGATGGGCCAAAACAACTGACTACCTCACCACTGGATAAAAGCAAAAATTGAAACTCAATTTGTAGCAGATGGAAGTGAATGGCCACTATCAACTTCCCTTTGTATCATAATGGATTTCCTCATCCAATTTGGTCTGGGTGGGCCTCAGTGGTGTTAATCACAACACAAGATGTAGAATCAATATGAACATCACACGAGATTTGCAAAACACGTGGAATTTATGAAAAGGTAGAGAGTGCCAAGTTTTCATCGTCTGTTTAAAATATGGGTTTTGTGTGTGTGCAAACCATTCTTATAAAGCCCTCAGAAATATCAGTTCAGCCAATTTCAGAACCAGACTCTCAAATAAGCTGCAAATCATCAGACTGCAAGAATATATAATCTGCTGCAGTTTAAAGTTCATCTAAGAAGCAACCTCACAGCTATTTAATTACAAAAACCTCATATCTGCTGTGAACCCTTTACTTTACAAAATGCTCATTTCAACTTTAAATTATCAAATCCATTCAAAAGACCACTGGGAGACTGATAATCATAAATTAGAGACAGTGATAATTATAATCTATAAAACTGCAGTGTGAGTGAGACCAAGTAAATGTGACATTATGTTTAATTAATTAATAAATTAGTGGATTTTCACAGTAACTTCATTGCAGTGCTAATGTAAGCCAACTTGTGACACTAATACATTTACTTTAAAAAAGTTGGGATATGAAAGCTGATTCATTTTACACTCTCAAATCTTGCTGCTGAGTTATTTAATTGGCATGCAGACTCAAAGGGTAAAAAAAATCTTTCAATACAAAATATACCAAACACAAGTAAGAGAACATAAATTCTGTCTATAACAAAAAAGTGTATTCATGCATATTTTAAAAAAGGAGGCAGAGGCAAAAGGTAGTTGTAGCAGGCTGTGATGTTTGCTCTGAAAACAATAAATGATCTTGTCTTGGCTATCAAATGACACAACATTTTCATTGAATTGGGAAGTTTTTAAAATCAGTCTTGGCTGTGACCAGATGCAGTCAGCACAGAGACTGGGATATAGGCTTGTAAGGAGGTTTTTGTAAAGGATGCTGAGTTTTTCTGAAAATCTTCAGCATCTTCCCAGTGACTGTATATTCGCACATCTTTCATGTGACTTCAAACATATACTCTTTCTTCTGTTATGCTCATGTCACCAAAATTGTAACTGTATACAAAAATATCCTATTCCAATATATTTCAACCATTCAGTTTTCATCAAGACTGTCACATGTTGGTGCTCTGGTAGTGGAATAGCATACTGTCATAGAATTCCTTGGTGCTCTGCATTTGCATAACAGAACTTTCATTGTAACTATAAATGCATCTAAACTAAATAGAATAATAATTAAAATAGCACAAATGCATTGACCTATATGCAACTGGCTACCATCTTTTCAGATGTTTAACCCATTTCTTTGTCCTTGTATATTAAATATTTATATGTCCTCACATGACCTTAACTGTAACCAACTTTCTACCTAACAGGAAAAGTATATTTTATGCTCTTCCAATTCTGATCTCCTGCCTTCTGGAATGAAAAGACCCTATCAAATAGCCTCAAGGGCAAAATGGAATATTCGGCAGCCTGGCTAAACTCTGGGAAATGGAAACAGCTAATAATATAACTTGCGGATGCTCAAAAAAGATATAGCACTCTGACTGTGATCTTGGCAGATCTAAGTGATTAAGATCACAATTTAGAACCCTTGTATATTTAATGTACAAAGACAAGGAAATTGGTTAAACATCTGAAAAGATTAGTTAACAAAATGAAGGAAGTTTTTGATGAAATTTAAAAGTATAAAAGATGGTTTTGACACACAGAGATAGCATGACGTGTCTTCTCAAAGAGGTAACAGAGAATGATTACAGAAGTTTTGAACCTGAGGGAGAACCTAAGCAAGAGTCAGGAAAAAGTTTAATTGTGCCACCAGAATATATAAGAATTTTCCCCAAAACTAAGGGAAGTGAGTCTTAATATAGCTACTTGTATTCATGGTAGATGGACCTAGGAGGATCAGATAATCCAAGAGGAACAGAAATCACATCTGTAAGATAAGGTTCATTGCTCTGATATTCAAGAAAATTTATAAGAGCATTCCAGACGAAAGCAAGGCAATCAACTTATTACACTGACTCAGAAGTTTAAGTGGTATGAGCTTCGTTAGATCACCAACCATTGATCTACTTTATTAGAAGTATTCAACTATTTTTTCTTAATAATTATACAATCCTACAGGGAACTGGAATATTGTTGAATGCTGCAAGTGTGTAAGGTAAGTAAGTTTAATATATCCACAACATAACTTGGGTACTGCTGAATAAAAAAAAACTGCTGAAGCTTTTCACCTTGCCCTCATTAGGACAGCTACAGAATATAAGCCACAGTAAAGAGAATAACAATTTATACTGCTTGAGATGAGCGCACTAATTGGTTGGCATGTGGACTCTGAATGGTCGTCATTGCCATAGGCAATTAACGGTGGTCCTCTTAAGAATTGACCTGCCAGGTTTGAATTTGAAACAATAGCTAGGCAATTATCAGTTCCTTACTACATTCTCTATGGCAACATCACTACAAGAATCCAACTGCCAACAATCAACACTCTCTTCTCATGCACCATAAATTATTATATAACTGTCCCGATGAGTGCAAGATGAAAAAATTCAATAGCATTTCTCATTTTTCAGCAACACCCAAAGTTCTGTGCTATCAAATGACATCCAGTATACTTTCAAAGTTGTTAACTTATTTTCTCCATAAGATGACAGACTCAAACTGCATTTTAATCTGATGAAAACTGGGTAAACGTATGGTGAAAATCATCCAAGTTATTTATTTGCCAGTGTGCCAGACCAGTCCTATTTTTCTATTTTAACATGCTCTACTGAGCAGACAACAAAGACATTTGCCTGACGTCAACAAGGTTCTTCGTTAAATCAAAACTTAGAATATAACGACTTCAACTTGAACCAAGGTCTAAACAGGAAAGCCATTGTGTTCTTCCAGTTTTCCGAGCAACGAAAGTCACTTGTGAGGAGGTCTGGAATCAGAAGAGTCTGAAGGAGATAAGTTTGGAACGTTTTTAAATCTTTCCTTCGGGGCCAGGAGTGTTCCACAAGGAAAATTTAGGCATTCCCTGCATCAACCTCCCCTTACCCCCTCCAAAAAACACATCTTGTTGTCAGCAATTTGTTGTCTCCTGGTGGCCTTCTGCTACTAACCACTCCTGCCCACCACCAAGCTGCTGCTTCTTGCCTATTTTAGGCAGACAGCTGACTGTCAGGCTGCAGATGAGGCCAGGCCGCAGATGAGGCCAGGCCTCATTGAAGGCCAGGATTGCTACCATTGCAGTGATGCCAGCGTTCACCATACCATTTAAAGTGATCAGAGAAGGGAATCTCTGGGGATTCTGTGTTATCAGGACTTGAGTGATCCAAGTGTAAAAGAGTTCACCAATATGATCCTGGTAACCATGTCCAGGTATGCATTCAAATTAAAGTCCATAGCTCCATCGTGCATGAGCCAGTAAGTTGATTGCTGTTTATTTGAGACAGATTTCTTGTTTAAGATACACCTTTGAAATACAGAACTCATCAGATCAATGTTCTGCTTTTAAGTGGAAACTTAATAAGGCAGGCTTCAATTATCTCTATCTGCACCATCCTATTAGTAAACCTTCCTGGTAAGTGGATATGTCACATCAATAAACTATATTTTGCTGCAACCATTGAAGTCTGTGGTTATGTGTCGATTATGCTTTCCCACATATATCAAATTAAAAAAAAACATCTCAATGGTTTTCAGATGTCATCTCATTTTGAAGTTGATTCAGTATAATTTTTTTTATCCACACAGGAAAAATAATGAGTTGGATTATAAGATACTGATTGTCCACGTCATACTCTGAAGTTAAAGCCTGCCTTCATGGCGGGAAATTCTAGACTGAGACAAGAGACTACTGACCAGGTAAGCTGCAGTACCACTGCCACAGTCGCAATCTAATTGGGATTTACTGTACACTTTAAAAACACCTCTCTCCTATTACTTATCTTTCCCTTTCATAAAGTGCACATAACTTGAATTGTATCAGGTAACTAAGCTTTTCCCCCTCATCAAAAGTCCTAATACTGATTATGCCATCATCCGGGAGGTTGTCATTATCATGCTGTCTTCTACAAAATGTGCAGCATAAACACAACCTCCTGTTTTTGTTTAAACAGGACCACAGAAAATACTGCATTTTTTGAACAGATCATGGAAAATCACATGCTTTTTTGAACAGGATCACAGAAAATCCGGTGTTCTTTGAATGGGATCACAGAAAATCCTACTTTTTTTTTAAAACAAGATCAGTTTATAGAGCAGTGATAATTTAATTGGTAACCCATTTTCAGCATCCCGTGACCCACTGCGAGTCGTGACCTCCACTTTGAAGAACGCTGATCTAGGAGGACGAAGGCAACAGATGCATGGGAACACCACTGTATGGAAGTTCCCCTCCAAACCATACACCATTCTGACTTGGAAATATACTGTCATTCCTTCACTGTTGCTGGGTCAAAATCCTGGAACTTCAAATCCAACAGCATAGCGGGTGTACCTACACCACATAGAATGCAGTAGTTCAGGGAAGCAGCTAACCATTACCTTTTCAAGGGAAGTTAGAGATGCACAATAGGTTCTGGTTCAGCTGGTGATGCCTACATTCCATGAACATACAAACAAAATATAATTACCATTCATCTTGGATTCAACACGCTCTTTTTTTACATCTGTGTTCTGAGGTTTCTCAGAAGATCTTTTTGACTCTGGATTTGTTAATTTCTTCTGATCACTTTTCAATGGTGCAGAATTTTCTGAAACCAAAATTCAATTAAAATTATTAAAACAAAGCAAATAGCCTTTTACTCAGATTACGGTTGTGCTTTGTTTAATTTTCTTCAATCCACCACTGCTCAATCTTGGAACTAGATTTTCAATAAAGTGCCGCCATCAGGTGCAGGTGCCATTTTGAAAATTATGCATTTAAACAGCATCTCAGCCTTCTGGCACTTCTGAAACGTGCTGGAATTTTTAAAGGGAAGGTGGTGGGGATGCTGACAACCTACTCACCTCCAATTAATCGGCTGTTAAGCTCATCAAACAGTTCAGCCATGATCTTATTGAATGACAGAGTAAGCTCAAGGGCCAAATGGCCTACTTTGCGCCTGTTTTGTTTGTTAGATCTCTAAAGATGCATGAGCTCATAATCTAGACTGATGTTACAATGCACCAAGGGGGTGCACTGTGCTATATTGCAAAGTAAGTGCTTCAGATGAGGTGTTAAATCATTAAAGATCTTGTGGTATAATTCAAACAAGGGTTCTTATAATTATTCATAATTCTGGAGATATATGAAACCTACTGCACACTTTTGGAGTAATTTTCCCATCCTACTATGCTATAAAAGCAATGCTACAAAAGCAAGAAACTCGAGTGAGGCCATTTCGCAGGCTCTCCACTTGGCGCCATGGCCTCTACATGTTTCTGGCGGCCTGATTTCCAGTGCTGTCATCTTGCACTGGGAATTGGCATGGAGCTAAATAAATTATACAAAAATGTTCATTACCATCTATTTTATATTTCATTAATGGACCTGGGACTGAAGTCTCCTGGCCCGCTGCTCCTTGCTCCTGTCACCTTGCTCCCCCACCCTCCCCAGCCCGCCAGGACTGGTTGACTCCAGTGGGGTTTACAGTAGCTTCCCACTTGCAGGGAGCCTGACCCCACTGTGAGTGAAGGGGGGGGCAATTGAAACCACCCGAGGGGGAAGTGCTAGGACAGAGGTGCCTCTTGGGCACTGCCAGCTTGGCAATGCCAGTCTGACAATGCCAAAAGGGGATGTGCCAATGTTCAGGGGACACCTTGGAACTATCCACCAGACACAGGGCAGTGCCACTACACTTGAGCTGATTGACAGAGGGAGGGAAACCAACGATCAGAGTGGGAGGTGTGTCAGCCTGCTGGAAGGGGGAGTACATGGCAGGCAAGGCCAGGGCTGGCATGGACACAGAAGGGGGAGGGGGGTTAGCAATTGGATCATGGCGGTGGGTGGGGGGAGAGGGGGGGGGGGGTCGCATGGCCAACAATGTGGGGGGGGATTGCAGGGCTGGCCACCGTATGAACTGTGATGTGGAGATGCGGGCGTAGTATTGGAGTAAACACAGTAAGAAGTCTCACAATACCAGGTTGAAGTCCAACAGGTTTTTTGATAGTAAACTGAGCAGCTATCGGAGACCCGCTCAGCACAATGCTGCCAGCCTCTCCCAAGGGAATAAGCCCACCATTGACTTTTGGATTGATTTACACTTGTGCAATCTGCAGAGCATAGAGGGTGGGAGATTGAAACATCCACTGAAAAAAACAGCGGGATTTACTCCAGATTTTACGCGGAATTCAACACTGAATTTTTTGGGAAGAATTTTTGTCTTTGTTGCTAATTGATAGAGGAGTTATACCATGTTAAAAATGCAGGAACTGCAGCTATAATTGGTTCCTTGGACTTGAACATGTGATATCAACAATCAATCTTGATAACAAAAACAGATTCAGGAGGCCCACAATCTCAGAAAAAAAATCAGAGACAGTACAGTAGTAATGAACTTCTCTATTTTCAGGGATTTACACATCTTCAAGCCAAGACAAAGATTCCTTTGTTGTCAAATATACAGTGAAATCTCTGTATATTGTAACGCATTAGCAGTTTTGTAATGGTTCCCAAGTATGATATAAATGAACTCTGACCAGGTCAGACACAAACTCAAAAAAGCAATGATTTATCAAATTGCCTTAACATGGAAGTTTATACCCTGATTATTTCATAACTTTCTGCTTAGATGCTCTCCAAAATTGCTATTGAGGATTCAGTTTCTCAAACTAAAGTAGAATAAAACCAGTTATGCAAAAGCCCAAGGTAGTCTATTCAGATGCTTTGGTTCTTTATGAATCAATGTGGACCCAGTTTTGTAAAATAAGTGATCAGATGAAAGTTAAAACACAAAGACAGCAAAAAACATGGGAAAACATCCACAACCTGCTTGCAAGTGTCAATTTGAAATGTATTATTTTTAAAATTGAAGGGGAATGTGTTACTCATCAATATTCTAATTAAAATCATGCATCATCATAAACACTGACAAAACTGCAGATCTAATTCAAGTTGCAAGGAAACTTCTTCATTTCTGGTAAACTAAGAAAATATCTACCAAAACTGGCATTATTAGGCAACTTAAGAAAAAAATTGCAAAACTATAATCCAAGGATTAGGGGATTTCTGTTCTTTCACACTTGGATTAAAATCAAATCCAAATAGATGGGATGAAATATCTTTCAACCTCTTTTTCCCTGGATTGAAATGAAACATGCATTTTTGGTCTCAATTTATTTTCATGCAATATGAGAAGATTCTACCAAAGTAGCTTCATTGTTCCCGGAATAAAAATTGAATTGCATAATTTGAAATCCACCAATTGCATTCCTGACCCTATTACCAGCAAACTGCTGACCACTTATCTTTCCTTCCCGGCCCCACATTATCTGATACTGTTTATAGTTCCCACGTCTCAGATACTTTTTGTATCTGAAAATTTCATTGAAATCTGTCAGTATCACTCATCCTCTGTCCCTTGGTTCTTGCAAATTACTGCCTCATCCTGGACTTCACTTTATTTTCCCAAGTCATGGAATATATTGTTGCCTAATAATAACAATATTATTATTATGTCTACCTTTCCCATTACTCAAAGTATCACGTCTCCAATTATATTTCCATCCCCATTGGAGCACCAAAACCATCCTTAAAGTAACAAATGACATCTTAGATGACTGTAATCATGGTAACAAACGCTTCTCATCCTTCAGCACCTGTCTGCTGCCATTGAGATGGGTGACCTCAACAACCTCCTCTGCCATACAGGTGAATAGGAAACACCTTCACCTAAGTCCATTCTTACCTATCAAGTCTTAGCCGGAAAATGACCTCTAATGGGGCTTCTATTCCTGCTCCTGCACCATCACCTCTGGAATTCTCCAAGTGTTTTGGCTCCCACCTATTTCTCATCTATTTACCCCTTCTCAGTAGGATCATCCTAAAACATAACTTGTTTCACACAAAGA
This sequence comes from Sphyrna mokarran, assembly GCA_024679065.1. Taxonomy (NCBI): domain Eukaryota; kingdom Metazoa; phylum Chordata; class Chondrichthyes; order Carcharhiniformes; family Carcharhinidae; genus Sphyrna; species Sphyrna mokarran. The sequence goes on along the minus strand of JAGIQG010000011.1, from coordinate 46,871,803 downwards.
CGAACACTACCTAGCTCTATCTCACTACCACCAGCAGAAATCTTCTCTAAGTGCTCAGAGGTCACTGTCTTTTATCTTGGTCACAAACTCCATTCTTCCCTGCCAACATTCCCTTTTCTGGTCATGTTGAAGCCCAACTGAACTGTTTGCAACCTCGACGTTCTATTTGACATTGGTGAATTTCTAACCACAAATTGTTTTCAAGGAGGAATGAGATAGGGCTCTTGGGGCTAAAGAGATCAAAAGAAATGGGGGAAAAGCACATACAGGTTACGGAGTTGGATGATCAGCAATGATCATAATGAATAATGGAACTGGCTTACAGGGCTAGTTGGCCTGCTTCTGCTTCTATTTTTGATGTTTCTATCACAAATCCATTACGGTAACATCACACAACTCTGCCTAACTCAGTTCATTTACTGCCGAAACCTTTAATGAGGGTCCCTCTAGGCTAGACTATTCCAATGTTCTCAGGCCTGCTTCTCTCCTCCACCCTCCATAAACATGAACTCATCCAAATTTCTGCTGCCTGCTTCCCAATCTCACCAGGTTCTTATCCCCTTACTCTGTGCTCACTGATCTATCAGGTTCCTGGCCTGGTGATATTGATTTCAAAACTTGGAGCCTTTTTTTCCAATGACCTTGACTTTCAGCATCTCTGAAATGTCCTTCAATCCCAAATACCCACCAAAGATCCTGGCATCCTTTCAATATTGCCCTCTTGTTCATTCCCTACTTTAATAACTCCACCGATAGCAGTTGTGCCTCCAGCTGCCTGATCCTCAAGCTCTGAAATTTCTTACTGAGTCTCTTTTATCCCTTTAAAGATGTTCATTAAAAATTACAACTGTGACCAGATTTCCAACCATTATCCTAATACTCCCTTATGTGACTTGGTGTTGGATAGCACTTTATGAAGCCTTTTGCTATGCTGAAGTTTTATAATAAGAATTGTTATTACAACTGGACATTGGAATAGTGATGAACACTATTAATCAGTGTAGCAAGATAATGGTTAAAAAAGCATATGCAAATGACAAAAAAGTACTGAGCGAAATAATCCATTCCTAACATATAATTACCATTCATCTTGGATTCAATATGTTGTTTCTTAAGATTCAAGTTCTGTTGTTTCTCAAAAGACCTGTTTGGCTCTGGATTTACTAACTTCTTCAGATCACTGTTTGGAAGTGTAAGCTGTTCTGAAAGTAAAATGGAAGGTAAATTAATTAAAATCAAATATCATGTTGCTGTATTTATCCATATAAGGCGTCTTACTTTTTGCACCTCACCAACTTCTGAATCATGATTCTAATTTGCTGTTGACTTTTCTAAATAAGTTGCATACGAAGCACCATGGTCTTATAATACAAATGGAAGTAATCCAATTAATATGGTAAATAATCCAATTGCAGAATTGTAATGCAAAAACTTTAACATTTTATTTCAGACTATTGTAAAATATTGGTGTCACTTGTTAAATGTCTTTGTTTATACATGTCCTGAAAGTACCATTGTTTGATGACTGCTCAAGCACAATCTTTTAGACTACAGAGTAAATGAATCATAAAATTGAGGAGGTTTGTTCTGCATTTTATTGATTTGCTCATCATTATTCCTCCAATAATCAAAATATGGACTAATATTTCAAAGTAGTAATAAGGGTGCATTGTGTCTTTGGAAATTGTTAAAGATTTCAATACCCAACTCAAAGGATAGGACTTTTTTTTTTACAAATGGATAATAATCCTGGAGGTGCAGAAAGTCCTGACATACTTCAGCTCCACAAAGTTCTGCAACAATTAAACAAACAACATGTAAATGTCTGTCTTTGGCCTGCTGCAATGCTCCCATGGAGAGCTGTACAAGTTGAGGAGCAGCAACTCATCTTCCGGTTGGGTACGTTGCAACCCTTGGGGCTTAACATTAAATTCAGCAGCTTTAGATTGTGACCTTTCTTCTCCAATGTAAACCCCTTTTTAAAAATATCCCAAACATGTATTGCATCAATGCAAAGCTCCACCCACCCACACTCCAGGCCATCTGTCTTTTGTTCCTTTTTGTGGCAATCTTTCACAACTACACTTTAATATTTAACACAATCTTCCACACTTCAATTCTTATAAAGGGCCAGAAGGACTTGCGACATTAACTCTGCTTTCTCCCCTTTCAGATGCTGCCAGACTTACTGAGTTTTTCCAGTATTTTCGGTTCTTGTTTTAGATTCCAGCATCTGCAATATTACACTTATTTTAAACATGCAAATGTTGTCGATGAAATTGTTTCCTTAAATGACAACACGGGGTGGAATTCATTGACTGCGCTGGTCTAAAAGCTGGAAATTCCCACCCGATTGTCAATGGAGTTTCATATTGTTCACGTCCCATCTGCTAAAATTCCAATGGTGGATGGGATGGGAGAATTCTGGCCTTAATGTCTAGTGTCAATTTTAATATGAAAACATTTTGCGGCAATCTTTTGCAAAAAAGCTTTTCAGATTCTAACACTCATGAAGTTTTCCATCAAGGAATTTGCTTATCTATAAGCCTCAGAAAAGTCCTCCTGATCTCTGTTGTATAAAAAGGGTTGGAATAAATTCTGCTTCTCGTAAAGCAACAACAGTCCTTCAGTGGTTCTCAAGTGTATCAGGAAACAACTTTGACCAAGTGACAGATACCATCTGGAAAAAGTAGCTCTCTATCCAATTGCCCTAATACATTACAAAAATATTTAAAACTCAAACAGTGATTTATAAACATAGATGTTCAAACCCTGATTATTTCACAACTTTCTGCTGAGATAAACATCACTGCTGAACTTTCAATTCCTCAAACTAAAATAGGCTAAAGGTAGTTATGCAAAAGCCCAAATCTATGGTTAGTTCTGATCATAATGGAACTATTTCGGACTGAGTGGCAAATTATGAATCAAGATTTAGGGAAGGTGGTTCAGTGAAACAGAAAAACTCACAGTAAAAGACATGAGTAATATCCACAACTTTCATGCAAGTGTCAATTTGAAATTTATTACTTTTAAAATCCTACAAGGGAATGTGTTACCCATCAATACCCTGGAAGATTAAAATCATACATCATAATAAATGTTGGCAATATAACTTGGAAGCTGCAAACCTGATTCATATTGCCAGGAAGCCTTATCATTACTGACAAATAAGAAAGTATCTACCAAAACTTGTTATTAGGCAACTTGAAAAATAAATTGATAAAATACATTGAGGAACTGTAGGTTACTATTCTTTCACCTCTAGATTCAAATCAAATCCAGACACATGCATTGAAACATCTCAATTCCTCTCTCCCAAAATGCCCTAATGAAACATGTTTTTAAAGTTTCAATTCATTCTTTAGGCAATATGCAAATATTTTAATCGTACAGCTTCTTTATTCCAAAAATGATAACTGAATTGCATCGGTGAAACACACTTTAGGTACCTTTGAATCTATTTTCAGTGAACTGCTACCTACTTATCTTCCCTTCCCCAAGTTAATTGATGTTGTTAATAATTCCCTCTGCTCAGATGCTGTAAGATTATAGGTGAGGGAGTAGTTTGCAAGAAGAGGGATAAAAGATGATTCAAAACGGACATCAGCCTTTATCTCTCTACTCTTGCAAACCAATCCCTCACTTCCATCTCCAAAGTCCTGGAATTTGTTGTCCTCTTTCAAATCTCTGCCAATCTTTCCCACAACACCACGTTTGTCATGCTATAATCAGATATCCCATCCTTGTCATAGCATAAACCACTCTTGGAAAAGCCATAAAAGACATGTTAAGTGACTATACCACGCTAAACAAACAATCTATCCTCAGCACCCATCTCCAACCAGAGATGAAAGAACACACAATCCTTCTCTAATACCCTTCTCCTTTTGCCATACAGCTGATGGGAATGCCTTCACCTAGATCCATTCTTACCTACTCACTCATAGCCAAAAATCACAAGCAATGGGCATTCCTGCTCCTGCTCTCTGAAATTCTCCAAGCATCTATCCTTGGCTCCCTCCTATTTCTCATCTACTTACTTGGACTTGGTGACATCATACAAAAACATGTCGTTAACAATGTTTACTTCACCACCACCTCCCACGATCCCTCTACTGACTCAAAAATGCTTATTCAACAGCAGAATCTTCTGTAACCAAGTATTTAGAAAACCGAGGTCACAATCTTTAATCCTGATCATAAACTCAGGTTTTCTAAACACTGCCTCCATCCCTTATCCTGGTCACTTTCTGGGACTGAATGAGACTGTTTGCAATCTTATCATCCTATTTGACATCAACGTGAACTTCTCACTTCAGATCCACTCCATCACCAATTCTATTATTTTAACATCAGCCACCTCCGTCGGTCTCAGTTCGTCTGATTAAATTCTCATCCAGGCCTTTTTTTTTTTACATCTGGGCTAGACTATTCCAATGTTCTCTGCAAGCTTTACTAGACATCCACACTGCATAAACTTGAACTCACCCAAAGCTCTGCTGCCATATCCTAATTGTGTCAAATTCTGTTGTCTCATAACATTTGTGTTCATGGACAATTTTTAAATTCTTAATATGGTTTTCCAATATCTCCATGGCTTCCACCCTCCTCTTCTTTGGAATAATAGCACAACCTACAATCTCCAATACTGTCCCCTTCTACATTTCCTGTTTTGATAACTCCACTGTTTGTTCACCTGCCTGATCCTTCAACTCTGAAATTTCATCACTAAACCTCTCTACTTCAATGCCATTTTCACTCCTTTAAAGATAAAATCTTCACTTTTGACCAGATTTCCACTCTCTAGCCTAATACCTCCTTATGAAACTCAATGTTAGATATTACTTCTTGAAGTGCTTTATGACAATTTACAACATTATCAATGCTATTTTAATACAGTTGTTGCTATTACATTAAACAAAACATTGGTAATCAGTGTAGAAGGGATATGGTTAAAATAAAAATAAGCAAATAACAAAAAATATTGAGTGAAGTAATCCATTCCTAATATATAATTACCATTTCTCTTGGATTCAATGCATTGTTTTTTAAGATTCAGGTTCTGTCTTTTTTCAGGAGACCTTTTTATCTCTGGGTTTACTAACTTTTTCAGTTCATTATTTGGTGAGACAGGCTGTTCTGAAAACAAAATTGAATCAAAATAATTAAAGACAAATATCTTATATCCTTTTGTAAATATTTGAATTCTCTTCACCTCACCATCCTCTGAATCTTGATTCCTAATTTGCCATTGATTTTTCCAATCAAATCATATATGAAGTAACATTTTCTAATGATATAACACACACGGAAGCAATCCAGTTAGTAGGGTAAACAATCCAATGACAGAACCATAACACAAAATCTAATAATTTATTTCAGATCGTTATAAAAACATGGAGATGTTGTGGCATAGCCCATGCCTCCGAACCAGAAGTTCCAGGTTCGAGTTCCACCCTTGCACTAGATGGCCAAGGAAAGTACGTTCATAATGCAGAGTACCAAACTGCAAAATCCTTCCAACACATGTCAATGGCAGCTAGTAAGAATGGGAGTAATTTCTAGTCAGCCATACTTGATATGGAGTGGCGATGTACTCCAAGAAAAAGTAGCTATGAAAATAGATGAAAGTCTGCCTTGTGCACCACTAGCTGCTGGAAGAGAAACAACAATTGTAAAATTATTTGTCACATTTTGTTTATAGGTGTTCAGGGAAGGGGGGGTTAATTTAAAAAGTACTAATTTCTCCTCTCACCACCCATCTCTAAACAGAAAGGTGTTTTTGATTTATAAGCTGTGGCATATTTCCCAACCCTTCAGCTTTGGTGAGATCCACTTTCTATTAACCCTGCAGCAATCTTGAGATTGGATGAGTTCAAGGGTTAATTTATTTGTACACACTCAAACCTTCTCCATCTCAAGGAATTTGCTCATCTGTAAGCCACAGAAAAAGTCCCTTTGTTGTCAAAAGAGGCTCATAATAAAATTTCTCGTTTCTTACAAAGCAACAGCAGTTTTTCAATGACTCCTAAGTGCAAGGAACTCTGTCAGGGTGAGGGACACCATCTAGAAAAAAAAACAGTTGTTAATCTAGTTGGCTTAATACATTGCAAACCACTGGCAGATTGAGAATTTAGCTCGCAAAAATTTATATCTAAACGCTGCTTATTTCACAACTTTCTGATGAGATGAAAATCATTATTGAAGCTTCAATTTCTCATACTCAAATAGGCTAAAGTAGTAATGCAGCCCAAATAAATCTATATAGAATCTCCAGTTCATTATCTGTCAAAGTTGAACTATTTGGGATAAAGGGAAAATTGGAATCAAGATTTGGAGCAGGTAGTTCAGTGAAACAGAAAAACTCACGGTAAAACACAAGTAATATTCACAACTATAAGTATCAATTTGAAATTTATCACTTTCAAAATCCTACAAGGGAGTGTGTTATCCATCACTACTTTAGAAGATTAAAATCATACATCATAATAAATGTTAGTAATACAACTTGGAACCTACCTGAAGATTCTTGGCGTCCATGTGCATAAATTCCTGAAAGGTGGCTCCCAGGTTGATAGGTTTGTTAAGAAGGCGTACAGTATGTTAGCTTTTATTGGTAGAGGGATTGAGTTCGTGTTACAGCTGTACAAAACTCTGGTGTGGCCACACTTGGAGTATTGCAAACAATTCTGATTGCTGCATTATAGGAAGGACATGGAAGCATTGGAAAGAGTGCAGAGGAGATTTACCAGGGTATTGCCTGGTATGGTGGAAAGGTTTTATAAGGAAAAGCTGAAAGACTTGAGGCTTTTTTTGTTACAGAGAAGGAGGTTCATTTCCCAATACCAAATCAAGTACAGCCTCTTCTCTTGTAGGCTTATTCACATATTGTGACAGGAAACCCTCCTAATCACCCTTAAAAACTCCTCCCATCTAAACCTTTTACCCTAGGGAGATTTAATAGAGGTATATAAGCTGATCAGAGGATTAGATAGGGTGGACGGTGAGAGCTTTTTCCTCGGATGGAGATGGCTAGCATGAGAGGACATAGCTTTAAATTGAGGGGTGATAGATATAGAATAGGTGTCAGAGGTAGGTTCTTTACTCAGAGTAGTAAGGGCGTGGGATGCCCTGCCTGCAACAATAGTGGATTTGCCAACATTAAAGGCATTTAAATGGTCATTGGATTAGCATGGAATGTGTCAGTTAGATGGGCTTTAAATTGGTTTTACAGGTCGGCGCAACATTGAGGGCAAAAGGGCCTGTACTGCGCTGTAATGTTCTATATTACGAAGAGGTCTTAACATTACAGACAAATTAAGAACTATATATCAAAATGGGTATTAGTCCAACTGGAAAAGAACTGAATGAATATTCTGAATCAGGACTTCTTTCATCTTTGGATTCAAATCAAGTTCAGACAAACATGCTGAAATACCTCTCAATCTTCTTTCTCCTGAAATATCTTAAATGAAATTAATTCAAAGGACAGTGGACATTGCTGTGGATTTGAAGTCGCATGTGGGCCTGAAGGATAGATGTGTTTTTGCAATTCACAACGCCAGGAAGCCTCATCATTACTGATAAACTAAAAATATATCTACCAAATTTGGTAGATATGGTATTAGACCATAACAACTAACAGCTTATTCAAGTTGCCTAAGACTAGTTTTACAAAGAACAAAAGACAGTACAGCACAGCACAGGAACAGCTTTGGCCCATCAAGCCTGCGCCAACATGTGAAGCCTTTCTAAGCTAAAAACCTTTTGCCTTTATGCAGTCTGTATCCCTCTATTCGTGGCTCTGTCAAGGTGCTACTTAAACATTGCTATTGTATCTGTATCCACCGGGGGAGGGAGGCCTTCTCTCCAGCCTGGTCAGAAGGCCCGCAGGAATCCCAACACCCCACTGAATGGGTGTGTGGCCAAAGACTGGTTCCTACCAGGCATGAAAACAATTGGAATTCACTGATTCACTTTGTTGGACCCTATGCAAACCTAATTGTAATACGATTGGCGGACTCGTTGACTGGTTCAGCAGCCCACCATGCACCTTTTCCCTGGTGTGGGGAGGTAATGATCACCATGGGCTAGCACGTTGGCCCCCAAGGGGTGGGTCAAAAGCTAAGGCCAGTAGCTATTTTCCCCTCTGCCACTGCCAGGCTGCAAAGTCAGGATTCCTCAAGATTCCCTGGGGTTGGATGGGCACAAGGTATTGTTCTCAGCATTGTCAGCTAGACTGCCTCTTTTAGCTCTCTCTGGTTAACCTGATTCTCTTCTGCTTAACATTCTTGCCTGTCATCTGTGAAAGCTTGAGAGACCTGGTCATTTTAATTTCCATGCCCTGGCAAGCTTTGAAATCACAGTAGCACTCCATTCTGCATCAGGGATTTCCCCTTTTCTCTCTTAGAAGCTGCAGGTGTGAGCAAACCTTTTTGAACAAAATGGGACTGAATGAACAGCTATGAAAGTAATATTTCTCTCTGGTAGAGGACTTCAAAAAGGTCTGTTCACAACTGCAATTTCTTTCAGCGAAAGGGAAATCCACGATGCAGAATGGAGATTTGCTGTCTCAGGAATCTTGGCATTTTTCAGCCCCATCCCACAAGTATATCAGCATGAATCACGACTCAGCATTTCCCCCCTTCCCCTCCCCCTCTTACCAACTGTTCAAAAATATTGCAGGAAAAGCCAGCAGTGCAGGCAGCCAGTTATACATTATCACTTCTGTTGCCTGAGACATTATTTTATAAATGGAAAGTGTTGCTGATTAAAAGGTCACAGGATGCAGTCCCACTGCATCATTTTTCATTCCTGTACATCTCTACCAGTACAGATACCAGTGAATTGTGTTGCATCTGTGGAATAGATGATACAGTCTGGTGAGCACTTCACAGACGTGCAGCAGGAAATAATAAGGCAGCACTTCCTCTTAGTGAGCCTTAAGTATTAAAGTAGCAGAAACTCCAGCTGGTTGACCAAACTTAAAACATTAGCTCCATTCTCTCTCCCCAGATGCTGTCAGATCTATTAGAGATTTTCCAGCCATTTTCCATTTCTGGCCATTATGTGATCCCATTAATATTGGATGATGCCCTGGGGTAGAACAACTACAAGATTCCCAAAGAATGATTCCACTGAGCTCATCTTACTTAGTTAGGTAGGGTTTCATTTCTTCAGAGGATTATCCTCAAACTCTAGTGTGTAGGATCACATGTCTTAGTTTAGACAAGAATGTACCTATTGCTCAGGCATTAATCTGCCTTGTGGACACTGGCAGGGTCTCCAAGAAACTTAAGCTCTTCTAATGCTGGTAGAAGAACCGGGCATGTGGGCAATGGGAAATGACATAGTGCACTGGCATTGACTCAATGGGTTCCAGCTTTGTGCTCTAGAAGGTATTTGTATGCTGAAAGTAACAAGGCCCAACACCAGAGGCTATAGTTGGGACTACCTTATGCTCTTTGAAAAGTCCCAAAAAGGTTTGTGCTCAGTAACTATAATGAAATATCTGCCATAGACATATATATGAAACTTCTTCACATCAAAAACAACGACCAACCCTTCTTTCTCAATCTGAGAATAGCTTCCCTTTGCATGCACAATGGCTTTTCAGTCCCATTTTTCCAGCATTGTACCTCCCCAACCCCATATAGGGAAACACCAGATGTCAGCATGAGCTCTTTCTTTGGAACAAAACCAGGCAGTAAGTTCGATGACAGTGGCTGACACTTGATTTTGGCAAAAGCCTGTGCCTGCTGAGCTGCCCAGGATGTCTGGTATTTTATTAGTAAGGTATGCAAGGAGGCCAGCAAAAAAGCCAAATTCTGCATACATTTTTCGTAATTTATTAATCCCAGAAATGATTTCAACTTCGGTGTTCCTTGGAGCTGGTACTTCCTTGATAGCAATCCTCTACCCTTACCTTATCCTCTAGTAGGTGCAACCCTTTGCCATCTACCTAGCAGCCAAAGTAGATTATGTCAGATGCTTGGAAGATATAATTCTCCCTCTTCAAGCACAGTCCCGCTTTTGAAAATCTTTGGAAGGCTTCTAAGTTTACCAGATGTTCCTGTTCTGAAGCCCCAGTGACCAGAACATCAATAAGCAAACTGCTACTTTGGATAACCCATGAAGAATGTTCTCCATGACCCACTGGAAAATGGTACACACTGATAAGACCTCAAACAGGGAGTATACTCATATAGTCCCTTGTGTGTTGATTGTCACATATTTCCAGAAGGATACATCCAATTCAAACTACAGATAGATATGGCTCATGCCCAATTTAGAGAATGTCTGTTAACATAATATATGGATCTTCAATTCAGGGTATGGAGTATCTGTCCAGTTTGGAAACCTGACTGTTATTGTTCCCATGAAGACAAACTGATTTGTTGGGCTTAAGGACCACAAGCACAACACATTCTACAAATTGCACAGGCCTTATTATGTCTAAAATTTCAAGGCATCCAAGTTTCATTTCTACCTTCTCCAGCAGGAGTATGGAACTGGTCTTATTCTGAAATACCCAGGTGCAGCACCAGGGTTAACGTAGTTCTTTGCCTTGGCCCTTTTTATTTTTCCTAGGCCATCTTGGAAAACTATAAGGTATCTACTAATAACTTTGTACAGTCCTCTCATGCCTAGCTTGATCATCTCCACTAGTTCAGTCGGATCTGCTGGAGCCACTCTCTCCCATTAATTATTGGTCCTTTCCCCCATTCAACAATGAATGAGGGGCGAGCTGACTGCTGTCTGTAAATCACTGAGGCCACTCTGGTGCCCTTATTTTTGTAGATGGTGAGTCTGGTCTTTGTGTCTTCCAGGCTTAGTAGTTGTATGACAGTTTGGAGGTGCTTTTGTGTCTGTTGTCCAATAACGGAAATCACAACTCCTATGTCCACCTCCATTTTCAAGGGATGGCCATTAACTAGTAATTCACCACTATGGGGCAACTTTTGTTGTGATGATATGATTCAGTTGTAATGTCCCTGCCTCTGGAAGAAGGGATACCTGCATGATATTAGTCTTGGCTTCTTCGCTAGGCAGCATGCGTTTTGACTGTTTCTAAAATTTCACTTTGGCTGTGTGTTTAACAGCACTTGCAATAATCCATAGAGTAGCATCTGCACCTCTCTGGTGTATGTTCTCTAACACTCTTGGGGTTGTCACTGCCTTTCCTTGACTGTCTGGTTATGTTATTGGGACTCCAATGGAAAGAGTGTTGGTTACACATAGACTGTCCATGGAGGACTGATTGCATGACGATCCTGCCCCTAGCTGGAAGGCATTACTGCCTGATGCCCTCAACAGCTCCTGAACCCCTCTATGAGCATTCTCCAGTGATAAAGCTATTTCTATGGCTTTTTTAAAATCCAGATTGCGTTCAGCCAACAGCCTGCTTTAAATAGTTAGGTTATTTATGCCACACATCAATCTGTCTCAACATTTCATACGGAAGCAGTGCATATTCACAATGTTTTGCTAATTTTTGTAACCTAGTCAAAAACTCGGGTGACAGGTTCCCCAGAGGCTTTCCTGACCATGTTGGTGCAATATCTTTGGAGTATAGCAAAGTACTTTGGGTCATAGTGGTTTTTCATCAGATCTACTAGCTCATTAAATGTCTGAGTCAGGGCACCTGGATAGGTCAAATTTTTCAATCACAGTAAAGATTGGAGCTATACACAGTCAACAATATTATTTTTTGTTTATCATCTCTTTCAGTGTTATTAGCAATATGGTGAAAAAAGCAATGCATGCGCTCTATACATTAAAACCAATGGCAAGAGCGGGTCAAATCGGGGTTCAAGTTTCCTGAAAAGTGGCACAATTGCTTTTCTGTACGGAGAAAATTCTCAACTTGCATAGGTTGCCTAGAAGGAAATCAGATTTTTTTTTAGAAACACCACATTACCAATGTAGTATCCAGCCAAGAGCAGTTTCCAATCACCAGAAACGTTTTATTAGAAATGATGGAAGAGCCATTTCCAAGGCTTAAAGAAAGCAAGTCTGTACTCAGGAATTTAGAACAAGTGTTCAGATTAGAACAACAGGTTTTAATATCCTGTTGCTCACTTTCCAATGGGTGAGCCTCCCTTCACTTAATAAGGGAGCTCGTACTCCACAAAATTAGAGCACGTGAGATTGAGTGCAATGATATGGATTGAGAACAGCCTCAGGTCAAGCCAGGAATCAAACCCAGGTCCCTGGTCCCATGAGGTAGCAGTGCTAACTATTGTGCCACCGCAATTCTAGAACAGCAAGCGTATGCTATATCTTCAACAGCAACTTCAGAGAATGAGCATCGCCGTCAAGTGCATGCTCCACTGGCATATTCGTTTCAGTGGAGCTTCACACCAGTTTAGAATGGATGGCACAAAATGATCAGGACTTTGCTTGTGAGCAGAAGTCCAAAGTAATTGTGTCCATCCCCTTCAGAGAATAGAGGATAGCTTCAGCCATGCTCAACTGAATAGAGATGCAGTCTCTGGAATCACTTACAAGGGAGGTTGCTCAGCAGCAACTGGTCAAGTGTGGCTAACTATTGGAGTTCCCTGAGACAATGTGGAACCTTGTGCAGAGAATGGAGCAGTCCAGGCACGAGAAGCGTTCTGAAATATCTAAAAGGTACATGATTGCATGAGCTCCTCCATAGTAAGAATGGCCAATATTGTGGAGAACCATAACATGGCATCACTCAAAGTGAATGCAAGAACATTGCACTGCCATGCACAAGATGCAGATCATATTCTGCAGTACTTACCAGTGAGTTCCACTGATGCTGCAAAGAAGCATGCCCTTAGACATGCAAGTGAAATAAAAGAACTGGACAGGCAGGATGATGTCAAGGAAGACTACCCCTTGTTGGACATCTTCATTATTAGTAGATCCCAATCCCACAGTGCCATGGACCCGGCTTTGATTCCTGAGTCACTGTCTGTGCGGAGTCTGCACATGCTCCCTGTGTCAACATGGATTTCCTTCAGGTTCTCCAGTCTCCTCCCACAGTCTGAAAGACATGCTGATTAAGTGTGTAGGCTATGCTAAATTCTCCCTCAATGTATCCAAACAGGCGCAGGATGTGGCAACTAGGAGATTTTTCACAGTGTTTGTGTAAGCCTACTCTTGACATTAATAAATAAATTTTAAAAAACAGAGGGACCACCCATACAGCAAGCCCATTACGAGGCTACACCAGCAACATCATCGCAGCTAGGCCAACTTACTGGGATGGCCTAACAGCACCTCGACACCATGAAAGGGTGCTACAGATATCTCAACTGCATGCAGGCACAAGCATGTAGTTACTTCTACTTTTTAATAGAAGAGGTTAATTTGAATTGTGATATGCTAAAAAGATACAATAATTAATGTAACATCTCATGATCTTGCTCTCTCGTGTAGACTGCATGGCAAGAAAACCTACAGTACGAGGTATTCCGAAATAGTTGTTTTCCTTACCTCAGCAGACTCTGAATAATCTGCGTTAGCACGAGACCAAGAATATAAGACACTGTAATACTTTTAACAATGGCCACTGAGCATTTGTGTAAGGAATTATGTAATGATGATGTCACACAGAAGAGAATGAGGACAATCTGAGAGGGGAGCAGTAAAGCTGTGCTAGTGATTGATAATGCTGTACAGACTGTAAACAAAGGTGACCCTGAAAAGGATCTTCGTCTCCAATCAGATTTCTTGCTCACAGCAAGACACCCAACATCCAGAAATAACAATAGATGTTGGCAGTGGTGACCAGAACAGAGAAAAGCAGTAAAAAAAGTAGGAATTAGCCTCTGAGGAGATGCCTAGCATCAGAGAGCAGCAGGTGAAGAACTTCTAGGTTTACCTAATAATCAGACTGGAGATGGAAACCACAAGAACAGCCCAGCTACCAGGACATAATGCAGCCTGGGAAATAGGCACTTCAAACTAGAATGCGCAAATCTGCCCTACCTCTCCTGAATTATTCCACAATACAGAAAGCCGCACGCTGGGACAGACAGGCTGAGAACTGGTAAAACTGGAGAAAGCATTTCATTCATTCTTGATTTATTTAAAAACATAACATAAAAAATAGGAGCAGAAGTAGGCCATCTAGCCCTTCAAGCCTGCCCCACCATTCAATAAGATCATGGCTGATCTGAAATGAATCAGTTTCACTTTCCCACTTTCTCCCCATAACTTTTAGTTCCCTTGTCTATCAGAAATCTATCCACCTGTGACTTAAATATATTCAACGAGGTAGCCTCCACCACTTCAATGGGCAGAAAATTCCAGAGATTCAACACCCTTTGAGTGAAGAAGTTCCTCCTCAACTCCATTCTAAACTGCCGTCCCCTTATTTTGAGGCTGCGCCCTCTAGTTGGGCTATCCTTTTTAAGCCGGAAGAATCTCTCTATCTAGCCCCTTCATTATCTTGTACGTCTCTATAAAGATCTTCCCTCAGCCTTCTAAACTCTAACAAGTACAGACCCAGTCTATTCAATCTCTCTTCATAAGCTAACCCCCTCATCTCCAGTATCAGCCTGGGGAACCTTCTCTGTACTCCCTCCAAGGCCAATATATCCCTTCGCAAATACGGGGATCAAAACTGCACACAGTACTCCAGCTGCGGCCTCACCAGTGCGTTGTACAATTGCAGCAAGACCTCCCTGCTTTTATATTCTATCCCCCTCACTATAAAGGCCAACATTCCATTTGCCTTCTTGATCGCTTGCTGCACCTGCAGACTGGGTTTTTGCGATTCATGCACAAGGACCCCCAGGTCCCTTTGCACTGAAGCATGCTGCAGCTTTTCAGCTTTTAAATAATAATCCCTCCCACTATTATTTCTACCAAAGTGGAAACCTCTTTGCTCATGTTATACTCCATGTGCCAGGTCCTCGTCCACTCACCCAGCCTATCCAGATCTCTCTGCAGACTTTCCACACCTTCCACGCAATTCACTTTTCCACTCATCTTCGTGTCATCAGCAAATTTTGCTACCCTACCCTACCCCTCCTCCAGATCATTTATGTAAATGGTAAACAGTTGAGGCCCCAACACTGATCCCTGCAGATCCACTAGTCATCAATTGCCAACCAGAAAAGCACCCACTGATTCCAACTCTCTGCTTCCTGTTAGATAACCAATCCTCAATCCAGCTAATACCTTACCTCAACTCCATGCACCCTAACCTTCTGCAGCAACTTTTGTGAGGCACCTTATCGAATGCCTTCTGGAAACCTAAAAACACCACATCCACCGGTTCCCCTCTGTCTACCGTATAGTCACATCCTCATAGAAATCCAATAAATTCGTTAAACATGACTTCCCCTTCATAAATCAGTGCTGCGTCTGCTTGATCAAACCATTTTTTTCTAGGTGTCTTGCTATTTCCTCTTTGATGATGGATTCTAGCATTTTTTCGACTACTGACATAAGCTAACCAGCCTACAATTCCCTGCCTTTTGTCTGCTATCTTTTTTAAACAGTGGCGTAACATTAGCCATTTTCCAATCTTCCGGCACTTCCCCAGAATCCAGTGAATTTTGATAAATAATTACTAAGGCATCTGCTATTACCTCTGCCATTTCTTTCAGAATCCTGGGATACATTCCATCCGGTCCTGGGGACTTGTCTATCTTCAGTCCCATTGGTCTATCAAGTACTACCTCTTTAGTGACAGTAATTGCATTAACAGCCTCACCTCCTACCATCCTTCTATCTTTAATATTCAGCAAGCTATTTGTGTCTTCCTCTGTGAAGACCGACACAAAAAACTTATTTAAAGCCTCAGCCATTTCCTGTCCAACAAGCAAGACTAACAAAGACAAGGTTAGCCCCTTGATATCTGCCATCCATAGTATCATAGACAACAAGCTGTCAAGCAGTGGATGACAAGGCGACAGTCTCCTACAAGGATGTCATCATATTTTAGCCTTCATCAAAACATCATAAAGGCAGCAAAATTCAAATGTACAAATCAAAGACCAAACAAAGAAATTGATTCATTTATAAACAATCTCTGTCATTTGACTGACAATTGAGTGTATGGAATGTTAAAAGATCACGTATTATAGAATCCTACAGTGCAGAAGGAGGTCATTCAGTCCATTGAGTCATCACTGATCACAATCCCAGCCGGGCTCTATCCCCAAAACTCCACGCATTTGTCCTAGCCAGTCCCCCTGATGCTAAGGGGCAATTTTAGCATGGCCAATCCACCTAACCTATACAGCTTTGGACTGTGGGAGGAAACCGAATCACAGGGAGACACAGGGAGATTGTGCAAACTTCACACAGTGACCCAAACCAGGAATTGAACCCTGGGTCCCAGGTGCTATGAGGCAGTGCTAACCACTGTGCCACCAGATGATGCAATAAGAAACAGAAATTTTGGAAAAGCCATGTCAGACTTACTACAATACCAAGAGGATTTGATGTTGAGTAAAGCAGTGCAACCGACTAGGCAAGTTGAAGATTGAAAACAAATTTGGATATTTGTACAAGTTGAGAAAGAAATCCTGTGGAAAAAGCTGTTTGAAGTCAGTTTATTGGATATGAAACTGAAAGAACATTGTGGCATCAACCAGGGAAATGTGCTAAAAGTACACCAACCACTGTTTTACACGTCCTTGCTGTGGCAAGAAAATGATCCATAGGCATGTGAATCAGTGAAGACCCACAGAAGACAAAAGACACAAGAGAATACCCATCCAACTCCAAAGGTTTATAAGTATGATGAACTAACTGAGAAAATTCCTACCCACATAACTCAAGTAAACAGACAGCTTTTGAAGCAAGACTGGGCAAAGTGCTGGACTGAGCATCAATAACAAACATTTGAGTGAATCCAAAAAAAAGGTGAAAGCTTCAGAAATCCGAGCTCACTGTGATCCTGATCTTCCAATTATCGTTGCAGCAGTTGTATCAGCAACAGAGCTGACAATGGTGCTATTCTAGGACCAGCGTGATAGGACATGACTTGTCTATTATGCACCCAGGTCCTTAATACAAACCAAACAGCGCTATGCTGTCATAAGAGACAGCCAGTTCAATGACTCTGAGCTGCCTTTGCAGTTTGGTATTTTTAAAAATTCTGACAAAGTCTTGGGCTGACCAAAACTAATCATAAACGATTTGAAACTTTACTGAACATGAAAGAAATCACAAAGATGCCACCCAAATTCAGAGATTAAAATTGATGCTTATGCAATTGACCTGACACACTATTTTTTTTAATAGATATCTTCATGATAATTTCAGAAATTTAAAAAAATAGGCAATGACATTTAAAATGGCTAACATTATGTTTATCTATAACTCATTAAGAAAAGGAGATATCTGTCAGAGTAGAAGACAGCTACACCTTGTTATCTCAGAAGAGATACAAATCACAACCACTCCCCTCTCCCATAGGCTGCAGAGACCAAATTCAAACAATGCAATACAAAAGTTACCCACATTTCATAAGCTAGCTGACTAACTGGAGACTTTTTGTCTGGAGGGACAAAGTACCTTCCTTTCAAGTCTTAATGATTAGGACATTTAAACACTTCAGGAACCCAATTTGTCTGGGTTCCTGAGATGGTTAAATGTTCTAACCATTAAGACTTGAAAGGATATACATCCCTTGGGATGTGAGCCTCCAGTTGGCGACATCACTTAATGTGCCTTTATATACTGTAAACTCAGTCTACATTTTTCCAATCCATGATTTGGAGATGCTGGCGTTGGACTGGGGTAAACACAGTAAGAGGTTTCACAACACCAGGTTCAAGTCCAACCAGTTTATTTGATAGTAATCCCATAAGCTTTCCGAAATGGTGTTCCTTTGTCAAGTGTGTGGGAGAAAGGCATATAAAGACACAGTTTACAGAATACTGATTAGAGTGCAAGTTTTTGCAGCAGGTTAGTTGCAAAGTGTTGTGAGACTTCTTACTGGATTTTTCCATCCAACCAGCAGCAGCATAAATAAGAGGTATCTGCTCAGATGCCTCTTTCTATATGATTTCTACTGGTGTTTGCTAAGTGGGGGAGTTTAGTGAAAGAGGGAGAGTTGCTTGTTTCCCTTCCCTTTGTCTATTTTCTCACCCTTCAGGATTTGTTCTTATTCTATACGAAATAGTTAACTACTCGGTGAAGATTTGGTTAGGGAGTAAATTCTACTTTATTACCCCTAAGGTTTAAAACAATACACAACTTGTTGGTGAAGTTAATAAAATATATAAAAAACACTACAGATAAATAAATTGCTTAATTAAATAATTCTTTAAAACATATCAAGATGGCAGGGCAGGTGTTGTGTCATGGCTGCACCATGCGGTTCTCCTGAGTGTCATTGTGATCCAGGACAACCAAGTCTGCAATTCTGAGTTTGCAGCTTGAGGAACTTTGGCTCAGAATTATTGAACTGGAGGCTGAGCTACAGACTCTAGACACAGAGGGAAAAATTACCTGAATGCTTTGTATGAGGAAGCAGTCACATCTCTCAGGATAGGATCTTCTGATTTGGTCAATAGTTAGGGACAGCAGAGCGTGACTGCACGAGGCAAGTAAGAGGACCCAGAGGGCAAGAGTTTCAATTTCTGCAATTGTCCAATACTTTTGAAGTTCTCTCAGTTTGGAAGAGAGTGGAAGTTGCAGGGTGGATGAGTTAACTGACCATGGCACTGTGGTACAGGAAGCCATTCAAGTGGGAGGAAGCACATAAGAATGTTGTGGTAGTAGAGGACAGTAGTGACAAATGGATTGACACTGTTTTCTGTAGCAAGGAGCAAGAGTCCAGATGGCGGTGCTGGACAGGTCAACAATACATAAGCCATGATGAGGCTGGTGTTCTAGCAAGGTACATAACTAGGGAAGTCCAGACCATTTTAAATTGAATGAGAGGTGTGAGGGCAAAAAATCAAATTGGAGAAGATGTATACCAAAGAGTAGAAACAAGGCAAGAGAGGAAGAGGAGTTTTGAAAACAAGGATGTAGAAGTAGTTTGGATTGTGATAAAAAAATTAATAAAAGCAAGAAGTAGGAGTACTGTACAGGCTCCCTAATTGTAATCACATGGTAAGTCAGAATATGAAAGACAAGATTAGAGAGTTGTCAGAACGGTAGAGTGATAGTCATGGGGAATTTTCATTTACATATACTTTGGAAATATCAAATGGACAAAAGTAGCATAGATGAAGAGCTCATAAAAATGTTTTTGGGATAATTTCTTAGAGCAGCAAGTTCTGGAACCAATCAGGGAGCAGGCTATATTAGATTTCATAGTGGGCAATAAGATTAATTAATAACCTCAGTGAAGACATTCCTAAGTAGCAGCGATAGTAATATGATTGAATTTTACATTCAATTTGAGGGAGAGAAAAGCGTGCCCAAGACTAGCATTTTAAACATAAATGAGGCAATTGTGAGGGCATGAAAACAGTGCTAAAGTGAAGTGGTAAAGAAATAGATTGATAGAGGTTTACTAGCAGACACTTAGAGGGATATTTCAGAATACACCAGAACAGACATATTTTAATGAGAAAGAAAAATTCTAAGAGGAGGATCTGTCATTCATGGTTAACTAAAAAAAATTAGCAAACATACATAAATTTTATTAAAGAAAAAGCATGACAAGTAGCAGGTCAAAAGATTGAATATCAAAGAATGACAAAGATTGATAAAGAGGGGAACACTGGGGTACAAGAGAATAATAATATAAAAATGGATTAGAATATATTCTATGGATATTTAAATGAGTTAACAAAGTGAGTATTGATCCAAGAGAAAATATCTTTAGGGAAATTAATAATGGAAACTAGGACTTAAACAAGTACTTTCCATCAGTCTTCATTACAGAGGATATAAATAACATTGCAGAAATCACAATGAATCAGGAAATAGAAGGGAGGGAGGAATTCAGGGATAGTCAGCAGGGAAGTAAGTGGTATTGAGCATATAGTTGGGTTTGTGGGCTGACAAATCCCCAAGTCTGGATGGACTTTCACGTCAAGGTCTTGAAAAGAGTGTTTAATGAGATAGTTGATGCATTGATTTTAATTTTCCAAACTTCCTTAGATTCAGGGAAGGTTCATTTGATTGAAAAATAGCAAATGTAATTCCTTTATTCAAAAAGGGGGAGAAACAGAGAGGAGGAAACTGTAGGCCAGTTCCCCTAATATTTGTTATAGGGAAAGTGTTAGAAACTATTATTAAACACATCATAGCAGGATACATGGAAACATTCAAGGCACTCAGGCAGAGTTAACATAGTTGTTTTGCAAGGGAAGTCACCTTTCACCAATTTATTGGAGTTATTTTCACATATACTGTGGATAAAGGGGGACCAGTGGATGTACTGCTTATTAGCTTTCCAGAAGGCATTTGATAAAGGGTTATTGCAGAAAATAAAAGATTATTTCTGGTGAAGGGAGTAATATGTTGGCATGGATAGGAGATTGGCCACTAACAGGAAACAGTTGGCATTACCGTTGGCAGACATTTAAAAGGATATTTCAGAATACACAGATTACATATGTTCTGGTTGATAGAATGGAATGAATGGTGTGCTATTGAGTTTTTTTTTATAATTTATATAAATGACTTGGAATGAAGGCTTTCAAAATATGATTGGTTGCTGAATTTGCTAATGGCACAAAGATAGGTGGGAAAATAAATTGTGAACAGAACACAGGGAGACTTCAAAGAGATTTAGATCAATTAAGTGATTGGGAAAAAAAAATCTGACAAATGGGATATAATGTGAGAAAATATGAAGTTGCCCATTTTGGCAGGAAAAGTAAAAAGTCACATTATTTAAATAGTGAGAAATTACAGAGCTGCAAGAAGCAGGGGGACTTGGGTATCCTAGCGTATGAATCACAAATGTTACATAAGAACATAAGAACTAGGAGCAGGAATAGGCCATTTGGCCCCTTGAGCTTGCTCTGCCATTCAACAAGATCATGGCTGATCTCTTCGTGAATTCAGCTCCATTTACCAGCTGGCTCACCATAATCCTTCGCTATTCAAAAATTTATCAATCCTTGCCTTAAAAACATTCAATGAGGTAACCTCACCTGCTTCTCTGGGCAAGGAATTCCACAGGCTCACAATCTCTTGAGTGAAGAAATTCCTCCTCAACTCAATCCTAAATTTGCTCCCCCTTATTTTAAGGCCATGCCCCCTAGTTCTAGTTTTACCTGCCAGTGGAAACAACCTCTCTGCTTCTATTTCATATATTCACTTCATAATCTTATATGCTTCTATGAGATCTTCACGCTTCTGAATTCCATTGAGCATAATCCCAGTCTACTCAGTCTCTCCTCATAAGCCAACCTGTCAACTCAATGCAGGTTCAGTAAAAAGCTAGGAAATCCAATAGAACGTTCTCAATTAATGTGAGGGGAATCAATTACAAAAGTAGGCAGGACATGTTTCAGTTGCACAGGACACTAGTGAGATTGGAGTATCAGTCTCCTTATCCAAGGAAAGAATTAAATGTGTGAGAAACAGTTCAGAGAACGTTTACTAGACTAATGCCAGGAATGAGCAAGTTATTTTACAATGAAAGGTTGAAGAGATCATGTTTGTATTCAGAGTTTAAAAGACTAAGTGGCAACTTGATCAAAATCTTTTAGATCCTGATATGGATATGAAACAGATGTTTCCTCTTGTTAGAGAATTAACTAGGGACCACTGTTTAAAAATAAGGCATTCCCCCATTTAAGAATTCAATAAAAGAACTATTAGTAAAAGTAGACAATTTAGCATCTGAAGCTTGCTCCGCCATTCAATACAATCATGGCTGATGTCATCTTGGCCTCAATTCCACTTTCATGCCCTTTCGCCATAGTCCTTCAAACCCTTACTAATTAAAGTATCTATTCACTTGGTCCTTAAAATTTACTCAATATCCCAGAATCCACCAAGTTCAATTGGCTTGTGAATTTTACAGACTCCTAACCCTCTGAGAGAAGTGATTTCTCCTCATCTGTTTTAAATGTGCAAACCCTCCTCACTCACCACACCCCCATCTAACCTAAAACTATATAGCAATAGGGGAATGAAATAATAGACAAGTGACAAAAAATACCGTTTTATATACCAATTACGAAACTATAATTACCATTTATCTTGAATGCAACATTCTGATTCTTAGTATCCAAGTTTTGTTGCTTCTCAGAAGACCTTTTTGACTCTGGTTTGGTTATTGCCTTCAGTTCATTATTTGCTGACACAGGCTGTTCTGAAAGCAAAACAGAACATAAATAATTAAAAGCAAATATGCATTTAGGGTATTTAGACAGTTACACGAGTAAGATGGGTATACAGGGATATGGGCCAAATGTAGGCAAATTGGAACTAGCTTAGAGGTAAAAATTGCTAGACATGAACAAGTTGAGGTGAAGGGCCTATTTCCACGCTGAAAATCTCAATGACCTCTATGCCCCATTTGCTGTGTTTATCCTCAAATCTATTTTGCTTTTCTTCACTTCACTCCAAATCTTCATTCCTAATTGCCTTTTATCCAAACTAATTGTAAGTTAAATATTCTTATGATGCAATACAAATGAAAGAAGTCAAGCTAATACGGTACAACTAGAGAATTATACTACAAAAATAACATTTTATTTTAGACCATTGTAAAACTATTGCTCGTATTTGCCAGAAGTTTCTTATTTATAGGTATCTTGAAAGTATTATTTCTGCTCTTGAGCAGTGGTTGAAATAAAACAGTTTGGAAGTTTGTTCTTAATTTTATTTGATTGCTTGTTACCAGACCTCTAATTATATGTGAGCTCACAAACTGGACTGAATTCAAAGTGATTGGTAGGATGCATTGTCGACGGGAAATTATTTACTTTGGATGTTGCTCTCATGGTAGGAATGATTATGAAAGGAGTTATTAACATTGCTATCAAGTGGCACTTGCTTAGCAATGACCTGCTCACTGATATTCAGTTTGGTTCCGCCATGGTCACTCAGCTTCTGACCTCAATAAAGTTTTGGTTCAGACATGGACAAAACAGCTGAACTCCAAGGTAAAGTGACAGTCACTGTCCTTGATATCATCCACCATTTGACCAAGTGTGCCATCAAGGAACCCTGGCAAAACTAATATCAATGGGAATCGGGGGAGGGGGCAGAACTGGTTGGGGTCATACCTTGTAGAAGGGAAGGTGGTTGTGGTTGTTGGGGGTCAATCATCTTAGTTTCAGGACATTGTGGCAGGAGTTTCTCAGAACAGTGTCCTAGGTGCAAATCTATCTGTTTCATCAATGACCTTTATTCAATTAGGAGATCAGAAGTAGGGATGTTTACTGATAATTGTATGATTCAGACACTGAAACTGTCCATGTTCAAATACAGAAAGACATTAATATCCAGGCAAGACATCAAATAAGTGCCAGGTAATGACCATTTCCAATGAGAGAGAATCCAACTATCACCACTTGACACTCAATGGCATTATAAATTGCTGAATGCCACCTAACAACATCACGGGGATTACCATTGACTAGAAACTGAACTGGGCTAGCTAAAAAAAACTATGGCTTCAAGTTCAGACCAAAGACTAGGAATTCAGCAGCAGGCAACTTATGTCCTGACCCTCCAAAGCCTGTCCACAATCCAAATGGCACAAGTCACGAGCGTGATGGAATACTCACATCTTGCCTAGATGAGTGCAGCTACTTGTGATCAATATGGAGAGGGAGGAGAGGTCCTACTCTGCATTACAATTGTTGGGAGGGACGGTGCGATTGGTTTGAGCAGCAGGTGGTTGTGGGAAGGGGTTGCATTTTGGGCAATGTGGGGCTCATGTTCATCATCATCCCCCTGCAATTGTCGGGATGGGGAGTTTATTGAGGCTGCCTGCAGCAGAAGCCTGACAGTGCTCTCTCTCTCTCTGTCCTAACCTCTGCTACTGCTATTGTGCATGTGCAGAATCAGAGCTCCCTCTGTAGACTGGCTGGTTAATTAAGCACCACTCACTGCCTGTAGCAGATAAAAATGGTCAAAATCATTTTTTCATGCACTATGCACACAAGATTGAGTGAGTTTTCACACCCAAAAATGGATCTGCAACTCTCCCATTATCATGCTAACTGGACACTTAGAATCATTCTCGTAAAGTTCTGCCCAGAGTGTTCCGAAGTCTTACGACTCAAAAAAAATCTCTTCTCCATCAAAAATGGGCAACTCCTTACTTTTCAATAGTGACTCCTAGTTCTAAATTCTCTCCACATCCACCCTGTCAGTGCCCCTCAGGATGTCATATGTTTCAATCAAATCACCCTCTTACTCTTTTAAACTCTAGCAGATATAAGCCTGTCCAACCTTTACTGATAAGACAACTCTCTCCTATTCCAACTATTAGTCTGGTAAACCTTCCCTGATCTACTTCCAACACATTTACATCATTTCTTAAACAAGGAGACCAAAACAGTACTCCAGATATGGTTTCAATATCCTGTATAGCTGAAGCATAATCCCTCTGCTTTCGTGATCAATTCCTCTCACGATAAATAAAATTGTTAGCTTTCCTAATTACTTGCTGAACCCACATACTTGCCTTTTGTGATTCATACATCTAGATCTCTCTCATTTCACAGCATTGCATTTTATTACCATTTAGATAGTATGCTTTTTTTTATTCTTCCTGCCAAGTGGACAGTTTCATTTTTTTCCCATAATATACTCCCATTTGTCGCAGTTTTGCCCATTCACTTAATTTAACTATATATCCCTTTCTAGTTCCCTTGTGGCTTCTACATAACTTACTTTCCTATCTATCTCTATGTCATCAGCAAGTTTAGCAACCATATATTCAGTCCCTTCAGCCAAGTCATTTATATAAATTGCAAAAAGTTGAGGTCCCTGCACTGATCATTGTGGTACACCACTCATTACATCTTGCAAACCAGAAGATGACATTTATGCCAAGTGTTTCCTGTTAGCTAGTGATTATATCCATGACAACATGTTATCCCTAGACCATGGGCTTTTCTTTTCCACAATGATCTTTGATGTGGCAACTTATCAAAAGCCTTCTAGAAATCTAAGTACAGTACAGCTACCTTTATTCACAGCATAGGTTACTTCTTCAAAGAGCTCCAATAAATTGGTCAAACATGATTTCCCTTTCAAAAAACTATGCTGACACTGCCTGATTACCTTGAACTCATCTAAGTGACCTGATATAACATATTTAATAATAGCTTGTAACATTTTCCCTGCAGGCTAACTGGCCTATAGCTTCCTGAATAAAGGAGTTACCTTTGTTAATTTGCAATCTAATGGAACTTTTCCCAAATCTAAGGAATTTTGAAAAATTAAAACCAATGCATTAATTTTCTCAATAGCCAACTCTTTTAAACCTTAGGATGAAGTCCATCAGGATCTACAGCCTTGTCAACCCACAATTTCAAAGTTTTCTCAGTATCACTTCCTTGATTATAGTAACATCTCTCTCTCCTTTCAATTTCCTCATTTAGAGCTATTTGTGGAATGTTACTTGTATTCTCTGTCATAGAGATGGATGCAAAATATCTGTTCAATTCATCTCTATTTTTTATTATTAATTCACCACATTCATTTTCTATCAATGCTCACTAACGTTTTTCTTTTCTAAATATCTACAGAAACTCTAGCCTTTAAAGTTTGTTTGTTTTTTAGTGTCATAAGTAGGCTTACATTAACATTTGCTATGAAGTTACTGTGGAAGTCCCCTAGCTGCCACCCTCAGGTGCTTGTTTGGTATGCAAAAGGAGAATTTAACATAGCCAATGCACCTAACCAGCACATTTCTAATCTTTCTAGCTAGCTTTCTCGTATTTCGTCATTTTCCCTTCCTCATTAATCTTTTAGTCATTCTTTGCTTTTTTTTATATTTTGTCCAAGCTTATGACCTGCCATCCATCCTTGTGCAATTAATTGCTTTTTTAAGTTTAATGCTATCTTTTAACTTTTTTAGCTAACCACAGACAATGAGTCTTCTCTTTGGAATGTATCTATTCTGTGTATTCTCAAATATTGCTTTAAATGTACGCCACGACATCTCTATTGACATGCCTCTTAACTTAATTTGCTAGTTTACTTTAACTAACTCTGCTTCAATGCCCTCAGAATTATCTGAATTTAATATTAGTCTTGGGCCCACTCTTCTCGCCCTCAAACTTAGTGCAAAATTCATATTACAATTGCTGCTACCTCGAGGGGCCTTCACTATAGGTTAATCAATTGTATCTCATTTTTCTAAGGATAAAAAATGACTGGCAGAATAAAAACATTGACAGAACACATTTGGGATTAAGTATAACAATGAAAAAGTTGAAATGCGCATAAGCAGCTGACAAAATAGTGAAATAGTGAAGTGATCCACTGCCAATATACAATGATCACTCATCTTGAATGCAAACATGTTGTTTCTTGGGGGGCCCTTTTGACTCTGGTATTGTTAACTTTTTCAGTTCAGGGTATTCTGAAAACAAAACAGAATTTAAAGTAGTAAAAACAAATAGAAAATATCTTTTTGCTACATTCATTTTTCTTTTCTTGATCTCATCACCTCTGCACTTTGATTTCTAATTTTCCTTTTTCAAATCGCTGCTTATAAGATTGCCTTGTGTTACAATACAAATGGAATGAAACATTTTAAACAAAATCTAATTTTGTAATTGTACTATAAAGTAACTTAATACTTCAGAATCATTGTAAAAGAAATCAATTATTTAATCACACTGGTTAAAAAGGCATTGCATATAAGAGTCTTAAAGCATTATTATTGCTTTTCAGCAGTGGTTAAAACAATTTTTCACAATGTATAGTTGTATACCTCAATTGCATTGCAAAACAGAATATGACACTGAGCCACATAAGGAGAAATTCAATCAGAAGACACAAAGCTTCGTTAATGAGTTAAGTTTTAAGGACTTTGTTAAAGAAAGAAAGCAGGAGAGAGAGGCAGAGGGAATTTCAGGGCTTAAAGTCAAAGCAACTGAAGGCATGGTCTAGGTGAAGAGCAACCTGACCCTTCTAATAATTCTGATGTACAAAGCTTAGGATAAATCAATTATAGATTTTGCTCATCAAATTCTCCGGATTTTCTTTAGCTTTGAAATCGATCTTCAATACACATAAATCACACACTTTAGCCAATTGCATGTTATTCATTGTACGAACAACAGTGCACAACGGAATTACATATGGCCCAGAAAATGCAGAAGGATCCAACAACCATTTTGTAGGATGCCTTTGAGTATAAATAAACCATGTGCATAATTTTCCAGTTCTAGTTCCTGATAGGATCTTTCAAACCTACTGAAGTCAATGGACCTTTAGCTGACTCACTGCATCTGCTGGCAAGTAGAAACTGTCAAGACAGGACTGGAGAACCCTGGTTGATTGCTCCTGTTATGTTCTGGAAAAAGAACCAGTAGAATTTAGCAACACCAATTGTAATCCCATTTATTGATAGTAAATCCGCGGAGCTTTCAACACTCTTGTGTCTTCCTCAGGCAAGTGGCAGTGTTCTGGTCTGGCAATAGCACACATCAACACAGACAGTCAGGAGATTGCTGATTAGAAATGCTAATCCTTAGCATCTAACCTCTATTCAGAGTGTTAAAGTGGCTAACATGTGTGTGAAGGTGCTCCTGAGCATTGTTATAGACTTGTGTGTTGCTAAATTCTTACTGAGTTCTTACCACCCCAATCCAACGCCGGCATCTTTACATCATAGTTCTGAAAGGCATAAAACAGCTGAAGGCACAGTTTCTGAATAAACATCCGCTGTCCCTTATATTCTTGACAGAATTGAAAAACTTTACTTCATTCTAACTGCATTAACAAAGCTTTGTGATACCTCTTGCCAGTGCAGAGGGAGCGAATAAGGAACAGAAAAATCCATCCTATGTTTTGCCATGGTATCCTCCCTTGCTATAGACATTGATCCCTGCTGTAACTGATGTGGAGAACTGTGCTAATGGTTATGAACCTGCTGGATTATTGATTGACACAAGGCTATATTAATCTAGAATTCCTCCTCATATCAATCGCTACTTTCAAACTGGTGTGTATTGAAGTTTGATGAATAACTGATGACGACGTATAGACAAATGTCCGAAAGCACAGATTAATCTAGGTTCTATATCAATATCAAAAAATGAAATGAAATCCATTTTTACCGAAGAACAAAATCGGTGATCTTTTCTTAGTACGGCGAAAAAAATGAAACTGAACTCCTCACTGTTTTCCAAAATGAAAATAGCCTTACCACAAAATTTTCAGACTCAAAACACAAAATTTAATGTGTTCACATTTCTGTACTATTACTGTTTGTAACAACACAGAAAATACTTAAGTTTTTGGTTACCTAAGTTTTCTTAACCTTTCACCAGTTTGGAAAATCACATATATATCTAATTCTGCAGTATATAACCAAATGAAACTATGTTGGTACAAGTCATACAATATCAATATATTATATTTAATTACGGATGTAGTGTATTTAATTATGGCTGAAATATACTATTTGGTCTATCTTAATTCAACAAATGGAATGAAACACTTTAAACAAAATCTAATTTTGTAATTGTACCATAAAGTAACTTAGTACTTCAGAATCATTGTAAAATAAATCAATTATTTAATCACACTGGTTAAAAAGGCATTGCAGAAACACCCTGGAGTTGTCCCACTGCGGCATTCTATTGCCTCTTCAGATAAAATCGGTTGGATTTAAAATTGGTGTTGCCAGACTCTTACTTCAGTGATTCCACAGCTTTTGTATTTATACATTACCTGGATTCCACTCCATGTTTTTATGCTTACCTGGAATCCATTCCAAGTTTTTGCCCTATTTTGTGTGATGAAGACTTTTTTTTGCCACAGCCACACATTTTACCAGTTTGAACCTGCAATTTCTTGTCCTACCCTTAATTTAATTTGCTGTAACAATCATTTTGCATCCATCTGATTGGTTATTCTGCCAGACCTTCTGGAACCCAACACAAGTTCCATTTTTTCTGGCAACATTAATACTTTGATTTCTGAGGTCTACCATGACAACACTCTATGATTTTATGCGCTTGGGAAACTTTTTAGGTAGTTCCGACCTGCTCACAAAAAAACAGTTTCTTTCCTAAAACTGTGCAGTCTTTCTTAAATTAAAACAGAAAGCTTACAAATTTTATCCAGGGAAATTCAGAGGTAACCTCTGCAAAAATATTACCATTTGACTTGAATGAACATAAATGAGTACAAACTCTTAACATGAGGGAAATAATCACACTAAAGTTACATTCGTGGATAAATTTCATCCACCAAACTTCACATCAGAAGTGTTTCAGAATTTACAGTCAAGTACCTCAAGAATCAAAAATACTTAAGTGTATAGCAGGGTGTGGATATATTTTATTTTATATGGCAGAATCCCTATTTCTCAGCAAAAAAACTATACAAATAAAGCCTCCTGCACTTCCATTGATGGTGAGGCATTGATATTACTGATATAGCCTGGGCTATCTGTTAATCAAATAACCTTTATACTCACACGGAGGAGCAATATTTCACTTAGCTGTGATATCAAAACAGATCTATGGAATATGCCACTGACAGAAAAGTATTCTGCTGGGCAACAAAGATTTTGTTGCTTAAAGAGTTCCTGCAGGAGTTTGCAACTGAATGGAGACTCTGGGACAATTTGGTCTTGTGGGTGCAGAAGGCCAACAGGTGTAGAAGATTGAATCAAATGCAGGCTACTGCTTGATTTGGATCAATCATCATTCTGACTTGAACATATATACCACTCTTCTTCACCATTAAGCCAATACTGTGAAATTTCTTTCCTAACTACTTCATAAGAGGACCAGCACCACAAGGACTGCAGCATTTTAAGCAGAAGATACATCAAAAACCTTTAGGGAAACTAGGGTTGGATAATAAATTGTAACATAAAGATGAGCAATACATTGAACCATTCTGTGAATATTTTTTATGTCCATAGTGTGGTAAATTCATTTCACTCTCTTTAGTCATAGGCAATTGCCATTCTAGACTCAAGTATGTAATGACTGATCTTATGTAGAGACTGTACCCAATGCTGAAGGAAATAGCTTGAACTCTGCTGACCCAGATACCTTTGGGGTTCAGTTATGTTAAACCATAATTTCTTCCACTCAATGAACCTTTGGAAGGCTGATTTACCCTCTTCATAACATCACAGGTCATGGGAAATTGATAACTGCAAGCAGACCAGACTCAGTGAAACATGTGAGGTCACCTTTACAGTGCTCATAATATTATGCTTATTTTGTGAGTAGCAAGATCATAAGTCATGGATGAAAAAATTTCTGTATCAGGAATAACAGAATTTAAGACAAAAATAGTATTCGATGCTTGTAAAAGGCTCAGTCCAAAACAAATAAATGTACTTATTTTCAAATAAATAAATCAAAAATTAATGAAGCAGAAGAGTATCCCAACATGACATTCATTTGTATGAGGAAAGGAGGGGAAAAGAAAGAAATAACATACATGCAAATTTTCTAAAATATACCTTTTGATCATTTTGTAATGATAATGATGATTAGATTGCCTCCTGTGACTCCCTACCCTTTAGCAAGTTCATCAATGTAATTGGGATGCTAAAGTAAATAGCACTAAGCAAACTAAAAAAGATAGTGTTTATTCTATTCAATAGCTTTGTAAGTCTATAAAGTATATGTAATATGCATTTTGGCAATAAGTAAAACATTTTTTACAATAACCAAAAGGTGTTCATATTCATATTTAAAAATAACTACTGCTACCTGTGCATTCCTGCAAAAAGGACTGTTTTGTATAAGTGTCTGAAGTAGGAGCTTTGCGATGACTTGTCCTCATTGTCAGTGTTGACTGATTCTCCATAAACATTCCATTCCTAATACAAAATGGATTTCACAGTATCAAACAACACTGCAGTTGATACTGATAACAAAAGTACATTTTTAAAAGAAGGAATCAAGTCACCAATTTCCTCCCAATCTCACAAATGTCACAG
The DNA here is from genome assembly GCA_024679065.1 of Sphyrna mokarran. Classification (NCBI taxonomy): domain Eukaryota; kingdom Metazoa; phylum Chordata; class Chondrichthyes; order Carcharhiniformes; family Carcharhinidae; genus Sphyrna; species Sphyrna mokarran. The sequence continues at coordinate 46,840,779 of JAGIQG010000011.1, read as the reverse complement.
ATGATCTAAAAATATTTAATCAGGTAGTGGGAGAATAAAGCATGCAGGAAAAACATTTATTTTTTGCATATACTGCAGTTACCAAGTTTACATGGCCAAATATAACTGCAAATTTTTCAAATTTGTAATTTATCCAACATAGGCTCAGCAACTTCATAGTTTAAATAACTTACTGACTTGGAATTTGTTATATTATTTGTGGTAAGAGTGTTAATTTATTATTGGATAAAAGTGCCAACAATTTCTGGCATCCAAACATGTGCAGTTAAATGCAGAAATCTGAGAGATCTAGTCAGTGATGCTCTGCTTCTCCACAAGGTGCATTCTCATTGTTTTTACTGACAGAATCTGCACAGATCACTATGATGATATAGATGTAGGTCGATCTCACTGTAAAACAGATAAAATCTTATACTTGGTACAATCATAAGTAACTTATTTTCATACTGTATAGCAAGTGATAACTGCTGATAAACAAAACATCTGGCCCTGAAAAATTCTCAGCTGTATAGTTACATTCCCTCAGAAGAAAATGAATGCAGCAGATCTTTTTTAAAATGATAATAGTTTTTCAGTTTTTCTCTTTTAGGTCTTTCCCTTAATCTTGCACACCTCTCCCACCTAGGCAGAGCACACCACCTGCGATACACCCCTCCCCTCGGAGGCAGGCACCCCCAGCAGAACCATCACCACCCCCCCACCCATGGTCAGGCACTCATACCTCCCAACCCCCCCCCCCCCCCCCCCCGTGTGATCAGATCCTCCTCCCCCCCAGAAGGCAGCCCCCCCCCCACCCTTGGCAGAGCACATCCCAACCTACCTGGATTACTGCTGTCTCTCCAACATCCTTCTGACCTGTATTCATTGATGTGAAGATGTTGGCATTGGACTGGAGTTAACACAGTAAGAAGTCTTACAGCAGCAGGTTAAAGTCCTGTTGGACTTTACCTGGTGTCAAGAGACTTCTTACTGCACTCATTGGACAGCTGCAGCACTTTACTGGCATTGCCAGAGGAGGGAGCGCACTTAGATGGAGCTCTAGTTGGGGGGGGGGGGGGGGGGGGGGGGGCTGATCACAGGGGGACGTCTGCTGGGAAGGCCTGTCTCCCAGGAGAGGGTAGACCGTGGGGTGGCAGCTGGGTTGCCTCCAGGGGGGTCTGATTGGCAAGGTGAGCTGCCTGCCGGGGAGCCTGCCTCACGGAGGGGGGTCTGATCACGGCTCATCCCCTCCTCCCCCCAGCTCTGTTTGTCTTTCGCACCCGGGTACGCTGTTTCAGAATTTTCCTAACTGTGCATGCACAGTTCAGAGCTCCGATCATTCCGGCAGCACTAAACCCCGCCAGACTGGAGGCAGCAAAAAACATATGGGCATGCTGGAATGGGGATTCTGGGCTCAGATCCAATTTTACATCCGGATCCAGCTCTTAGCCTCTGATTGGGCTCTACATCTGGAAATCAGTGTGCCTCCTCTTGCTGTTAAATAGCAAATATTGTGACTTGGATACACTGAACTACGAGTCTGATTTTTCAATCTGCATTCACATTGGACGAAGTCTTGTGCCAAGACCCTTGTTTTGTATTTCACAGAAGAAAAGTCATACTTGCATCTTCATTCACTTCATCAATATAAAATAATAATAACTGATCTTCCACAAGTTTGGGCACACATGAGGACGTTATACTGCTATACTTACCGTGCCATTACTTGCAAAGGTTCCACAATTAATGCATCTACGAACAAACATGAAGGGGCATTGTCAAGAATCAAAACTGAAATTTTTTCCACTAAAACAAATTGAATAATTGATCTAAAATAGTTGCACAAGAGAAATATATATCACTAAAAATTTAATTAACTGTACATTTGAGAGAGGTAAGCATCTACGTATGTACGTGAGACAAGATACATGAGGGATAAAACTGAACTAATGGCTTTAATGCAGATGAAACTATCCAGTAGGAATAAACAGAGAACGGTTAATGGGGACTTCAATGCATTTATAATAACCTCTAGCATAGCACATTCAATTCAGAATGCTCAAAGGTGACTGCATCAATATTATGCCTTGAACATAGACAAAAGTTCAAGGCACGTCATAGAAAGAAGAAAATATAAAAGAAACAAGAAATGTTAAATAGAAAAGTTAGGCAAGGTGATCAAAAACTTAGATACAAAGAAAGACTCTAAGAAGGTTATTAAAGAGAAATAGAAAAGTGAAAGATTTAAGGAGGGGTCCCACAGAGTGCAGCCAAAGCAGTTAGTGCTTGTGCCACTAAGTGAGGCAAAGGAAAAGGATTGCACAGCAGACCAGACTAGGGAGGGTCAGTAAAAAGAGAGATAGGGTAATATAATATCATGGAGGGATGCAAAGGTGAGAATGAGGATGACAAAAAACAAAAAAAAACAGATTTGAGGAACTAATTAAATGGCAATTGCCATCAAAGAGAACAGCTGAAACAAAAGCAAATGGAATTTAATGCAGGCGAATGTCTTACCCATCAGTGGGAGAACCCCATGTTGCTTCCTCTGTGGCAGGCCCATCATATTAAGTGTAAGTCAAACATTTAAGTAGCAACAATCAACCTTCCTCAGGATCAAGGACTCCAGGGATCAGAAACAGGCCAACCATAGGCAAGCAGTCATCAGCCTCTGACTCCAGGACAGCAGTAGTCACTATTGGCAATGCACCCACCAGAGGCCCAGAATTTGGTTTTGGAAGACTGTCCATGAGTCTTTCTGCCTTGGGCTTAATTCAGAGCTGAGGCAGGAAGGTGACATGGTCCCTACCTGACACCCTGCTGTACGATTAAGTGCCACCCCCACCTCCAAACTCACCTCGTAAAGGATATTATATTCAACCCAGCAATTTTGAATTAATTAATCCAAAACAAACCAGAGCCATCTCTCAGAAATTCTCTGCGTGCCATTCCACGTTACGAAGAGGGACTTCCTGCATAGACTGCAGTTGCATATTCTTTACACGCCCATTCTCATCTACTCTCTGGGCAAGCCATGGTGTTCCATCCAGAACACTGCATTTGCCTGACGAAGGCTATAGAGTCGAAAGCTCGCAAATTTACTATCAAATAAATTGGTTGGATTTAAAATTGGTGTTGTAAAACTTTACTGAGTTTACCCCAGTCCAATGCTGGCATCTCTACATCATGTCCATCATGCCATCCAGAGGAGGTAGAGGTCACCAGTGTGAGGTTGTTTATGCTCACTTTGTCCACTGGGGATTTGCCAGAGGGTGTTGCACATAACCTTCCGAAATAGAAGGTTAAGTGTGTACACAGACTCCAAAGCCTACTATAAATTTCTCTGACCTGGAACAACCTAGTTTCACAGTTGTATTGGGTACATGAGCATGCAGCTCTGTATCATTATCTTCGGGCGGTACTCCTCAAATTGTGGTAGCAATTCAATTTCATGCTCCTCATTTGGATACCAAATACAGAGCAGAGCAAGCAGAATAGGCACTGTTGTGGAACTGCGTCAGGGCCTAACCAAGGTGACCATTAACAGCTCCAAACAGCATGAAGCAGAGGGGGCTGAACTGTTTGCCTCTCTTTCACAGTTATGTTTGTACCTGGATACCCCTGAAGAGGGAGCACATGATATTCATCGATTGGTTTATGCCTTCTGGGCACCTTTGGAATGGAGCGCATCACAACTTCTAGAATTATCACCTTAATCTGATTAGCCAAGTTTCCTTTAAAGTCTTTGGTTATGGGAAAAAAACAAAATGGTTAAATAGTCTTCAATTATTTACTGGTTAAATGGATTTTTTTAATGTTGTGTTTAATTATAAGCAGGTAATATTCACTAACTGGCTATTCGCTTGAATTCCTATAGAGACAGATTGAAATTGTGATTGTTGGGTTTAACAGTTTAATGTGCAACTCTGTTAAATATATTAAGTGTGTAAAAGATTATCTTCAGTTCTATCCTTCACCAAGTGGCTTTCTAATATGGAAGCAGAGTGTTAACGAAAGAAATAGAAACAGGAGCACATGGACCACTGAGCCGGCTCCATGATCCAATACAATAATTGGCAATATTCGGTTTCTGAAAGAAACCAAAAATCTGTCCCGTTTCCATTTCAGCATGAAATAGATTGAACAATGGAGTATCACCATTCCTCTGGGGGAGAGAATCCCAAGGATTCATAACCTCTTAAGTGAAAAAAATTCCCCACATCTCAATTCTAACTCATCAGTCTTTATTTTAAGACTGTAGGACTGTGATTGGATGGGAAAGAGAGAAAGATGCATTCACCGGAAGGAGAAATTGGTTCCGAACCAACCAACTTTAAGTAAGGCCACTCCCAGAGTGATAACCCCATGCTACCAGTGTCGTAAACAATCCGAGGATTGAACTTTCACCCTCAACCGGGGAGGAATCAAACCCTTGAGAAGTGCCAGCCAATCTGATTGGCCACAGCTCTAAATGTCCCAGCAGCAATAAAACAAAAAGCAAGTATTGCTAGGATTGCAAGCGGGCCTTAGGATGAAGAGGACATAGGTACCAGAAAGAGGTAAGTTAGGGAGAGATCAGGGAGCTACAGGAATGGAGTGAACACAGGGTGGGCTTTGGTGATCAGAAGTGGCCCACACTTTGATCAATTAATGGTTACCTAAAGGCAAAGAATGGAAGCCAAAGAGAACAAAACAAATTCAAACTAAGAACTACAATCCTTGTGGTGATTTTGGAAAACAGCGGCAAGTAAGTGTAAATGATTGGGCCATGGTTATATTTTAATTGGTCAAATTCTAACCACTAGAAGAATGAAGTAGATACATCACAGGAATTAGATCCCGACCAAAGAGAAACCAAGATGTGACCTTGACTTATTACTTGTTTCAAGAGATCTAGTATTCTATATTTGCCATCAGACAGTGTTAAAGACTTGGAGCTTCTATCAATACTTTTGGATGAAATTTACAAGAAACATGATTTGTTGCATGTCTATGAAATATGGTAGACTAGTGATAGATTTTGGAAAACAGATTGGCACTCTGGAAGGATATATCATGACTTTAACAAGTTGTATAACTATAAAGACATTCAGTTCATGAATCCCTGAAGTTTAAAGTTTATTTATTAGTGTCACAAGTTTACATTAACACTGCAGTGAATTTACTGTGAAAATGCCCTAGCTTTGGCATCTGTTTGGGTACACAGAGAGAACTCATCATGGTCAGTGCACCTAACCAGCACATCTTTCAGACTGTAGGAGGAAACCCACACAGACACAGGGAGGACATGCAAACTCCACACAGCCATCCAAGCTGGGAATTGAGCCTGGGTCTCTGGCACTGTGAGGGAACAGTGTGCCACCATGCCATCCCGAGTTAATTTTTAAATTGCTGGCTTGAGCTATGTTGTGACATGTGGTTAAACTACTGGTTCTAACCCTGTTAGATCAGGTGGCTGCTGCCTTGAAATAATTACTGGAGGATGTAATTTTCTCAAGCCTTTTATGGAACAAATGAGATATTTTGAAGAGGGAAGTGGAAGGGAATTAATGTTTCAAGTTCAATATGACTGCTGCAGACTGAAAAGACAGTCTGCACACCATCTTTTAGTTTTTGCAAAGCTCATTCCTTTGTTGCTTCCTACCACAGATTTTATACACTGCTAATAATTTTGCAAAAAGTAGATTTCACAAAAAACACTACTACCTACCCTGTGGAACAAGTTCTTCCATTCTTCCTGCTGGTCGAAGAGGTGGACTCTGTTAAACAGTTTAACAGTATTTACTATACATCAAATATGCTAAAACAAACAGCACAAATACAAACAGACAATCTCAAACGTGAAGCATTTAAATTTGGTTATTTGACTTTCAATTTTAAAGAAAAAAATGCCTATCCAAGTAAAAATATGTGAATCACATCAATTCTTAGCCTACTGAGAAGGCAGGACAAATGGAATGAAATTTAGTGGCATTTGCAAGCAATCTTGGGATTTGATCATGCTGAAACAATAAGTTCAAGTGGAGGTGTTCATGTTTATCCACTTGAAGAGATCAGGGAAAAAGATCAGCCATTTAACAGAGCTGGAGGTTGAATGTGGAGATGGTAGCAGTGTAAAGGCAGTTCTAGCAGCGTTTCTAAACATTATTGGCAAACAATTAGTGACTTTGTTTGTTTATTTGCCAGAAAATAAATATGTTTTAATTAGATGAATAAATATCACAGTAACTTAAACAAACTGTGTAATTGACTTCATCTCCATGGAACAATAAATGAGACAGTTATACTTCAAATTCTTTTACATCCAAACAAAAAAGGTTAAGTCAGTAAGTTTCACATTTCTTGAAAATGTGGAAAATGAAGGTTTGCAACCTGTATTCTTATGAATAGCAATGCTATCAATCATTAGCAGTTCCAAAAATTACATCAGGAAATATATTTACTTCAGCTAAGAACAATAGTGTACTTTCTGATTAAAAAAAAACTTGTAAAACAAAGTGGTTTATTTTATCTGTTTAACATGCAGAAAACAATTAATTACATCATACCGCTCCCAAATTTTCCACCCAATAGCAAATAATTAATGTTTTACTCAGCCAAAACCATTGACAAATTGTTTTCAAATTATACATTTAAGCAATGGGACAATGTGTGCTGTAGATTTTCCCTCTGAATGGTATAAAGGCAGACGGCCTGTTGAGACAGAGAGCTGGTCCATTTTGAGAATTGGGCTTCGGCCAGAAAATAAATGCCCCACGGCATCCCATCAGCTGTGTCTCAGGAGATAGTTCCAGGAGGGTCAAGGTATACATTTTCAGAAGTGGCACCCAATGCAACAGTGGTTCAGATTGTATTGTGAAGCCTTAAGCGTCTCTTACCCCTCACAGCCAGCCGACAAACTAGATTAACACTTTCCTACCGAGCTCCTCTTCAACTAAAGAGCCAGCTAATACTAAACAACACATGCATGCTTGCACAGTGGCTAAAACTGCTGCCTCACAAAACCAGTGATCCCTGTTCAATTCTGACCTAATGCAACTGTGCAGAGCCTGCACATTCTTCTCGTGTTTGCGTGGGTTTCCTTCAGGAACTCTGGTTTCCTCCGAAGGATGTGCGTGTTATGTACATTCTCCCCCAGTGTACCTGAACAGGCACCAAAACATGTGACTAGGGGATTTTCATGCAAGTTCATTGCAATGTTAATGTGACTTGTGACTAATAAACAAACTTGAACTTTTAATGAAAAAGAGTGGGCAGCATGGTGGTTACCACTGTTGCCTCACTATGCCAGGGACCCAGGTTCAATTCAGACCTCGAGTCACTATGTGTGTGGAGTTTGCACATTCTATGTGTGGTAATAGGAATAGAATCTGGTTGGGATTGTGGTTGGTGCAGATTCGATGGGTTGAATGGCCTCCTTCTGTACTGAGGGAATTTTATGATTGTACATATCGTACACACTTCACCCAGTATTGCCTTAAAATGGTCAACTGACAGAATATTTTCACAGTAGGTATTAAGTATCCCAAAGAGTGTGATTACATGTAGGGTTGAGAATAAGACACTTGTTTCAACATAGCCATCTCTTTCAAGTATCAAAAATGGGTGAATAATGTAACCAGATAGCATCCACTACTTGTCCGCAACTTATGCAATGAACCAAATTAATCCTGAAATATTAGAAAGATTCAATCCATTCTCTGCTTTTCAAGTTGCTAAAAGATTCATAAGATAGTGGGAAGTTGCTGTACACATATTACAAGCGCCTACCATCTAGCTCAGCCAGGTGTTATTGACACCCAGTGGTAGGTTTTTGGAAAGAAGAGGATGGCCATAGCACTGGCAGAAATGGTGTAGTGTTGTAGTTCACTCCTCATTACTTTTGAGGCACTATTGCATCATTAATAATGAGTGACAGACGTCAAAGTTCTTCTGGCATCTTTTTTCCTATTATGTCTGCAATCTTTTTTCTCAGCTTAATATCTGTTCAAATAAAAAATGAAGTTAAAAAGTTTTAGAAAAGTTCAATTAAAAGTGTGATCTAATTCACTGTTCAGTTTGTATTCAAAGCCTTATACTATTATATACATGGATATCAAGAAACAGTTGAAGGGTCTTGGCAGAGCAAAGGCTATGGATCCTGACGATATCCTGGCTGTAATGCTGAGACTTGTGCTCCAGAACAAGTTGCACTCTGGCCAAGCAGGCTAGTTCAGCTACAACATTGGCATCTACCCAACAATGTGGAAAATTGCCTAGATACATCCTGATCATAAAAAGCAGGACAAACCTGGGTTCAATTCCCAGCTTGGGTCACTGTCTGTGTGGAGTTTGCACATTCTTCTTGTGTCTGTATGGGTTTCCTCCCACAGTCCAAAGATGTACGGCTTAGGTTGATTGCATGCTAAATTGACCGTAGATGCATAGGTTAGAGGATTAGTGGGTAAAATATGTATGGACACAGGGGTAGGGCCTGAGTGGGATTGTAGTCAGTGCAGTCTCAATGGGCTCAATAGCCTTTTTCTGTACTTATGTACAGAAAACCATAAGTACTAAACCGAATGATTTCTAAACCTAACCCAGCCTGTTAGCCTACTCTCGATCATCTGCAAAATATTAGAAAGTGTTAGAGACATTCAAATAAGTGACACCTACTTAAACATAACCTGCACACCATTGCTAAGTTTGGGTTTCACCATGGGCACTTGGCTTCAGACATTTCTATAATTTTAGTTCAAATATGGAAAAAAGGGGTGAATTTGAGAGGTGAAATGAAAGTGACTGTCCTTGGCATCAAGGCAGAATTTCACCAAATGTGGCGTTTAGGAGCCCTGGTAAAATTGAAATCAATGGGAATCAGGGGAAAACCTCTCCATTCATTGGAGTCATACCTAGTACAAAGGAAGATGATGTTATTTCAGGCCAACCATCTCAGCCTTGGGACACTGCTTCAGAAATTCCTCAGGACACTGTCCTATATTCAACCATTTTCAGTTGCTTCATCAATGTCTTTCTCTCTAACAAAGTCTAAGTCAGAAGTAAAGATGTTCAATAATGTTCAGCACCATTCACAACTCCTTAGGTCCATATCTGGATGTAGCAAGACCATGACAATATCCAGGCTTGGGTTGACAAGTGGCAAGTAACATTCACGCCACACAAGACTATGCTATGACCATCTCCAACAAGAAAAAATTGTTGGAGATTTTTTCCAACATTACCCTTTGACATTGAAGACCTTTGCTGGATCCTCCACCAACATCATCCTGGCTGGTTACTACTGAACAAGTACATGGACCAGCCATGTAAATATGCAGCTAAAAGAACAGGTCAGAGGCTGTGAAATCTGTGGTGACTAACTCACATCCTGATTTGGAAACCTTGCCCACCATCTACAAGACATAAATCAGGACTGTGATGGAATACACACCATTTGCATGGGTGAGTGTAGCTTTGGAAACACTTGAAGCATGAGCTATCCAAAATAGTCCATTTGATTAGCATTCCATCAACCATCTTAAACATTCACACCCACTGCTAACCTGACTACCTGCGTCAAAGTTAGGGGAGAGTTCACACGTGCTTGGAGGATTCACTCCACACAATGTAATGGTCATCGAGCCTTTAATTAGCTTGAGATGGGATTTTGACCTCCACTTGGAGTAGAAGTCCTGCCTTTCGGCATTAGAGACTGGTAGTTCTCTTGCTCCAACAGCACAATCAGGAATGATGGCCACTGATGGGATTACATACAATCTTGAAGAGAAGACACTTTCAGTTAAGTCCTGGGTCTTGTCGAGGTCAGGTTGGTGAGCCCCAGCAAGATGATGTTGGATGCCAGGATCAGCACAGGTGGAAAAGATGGTGAAGGTAGCAAATGGCATGTTTGTCTTCATTAGCCTGGGTATCAAGTATAAAAGTTGGCAAATTATATTAGTTATTTAAAACATTGGTTAGGTCACATTTGGAATACAGTATTGAATTCTGGATGCCACACCACTAGAGGTCATGGAGACTTTCAAGGGAGTACAGAAGAGTATTAGTTATGAGGATTGAAGTTTATAAAATTATGAGCGCAGGAACAGGTCTGTCAGCCCACCAAGCTTTTGTCAATCAGGTTGTCCTACCTAGACCAACTGCCTGTGTCCCTCTATTCTGCTGAGCATGTATCTATCCAGCTAAATCTTAAATGTAATGAACACATTGGCCTCAACCATTTCACTTGACAGTGCATTCCAGGCTCCCACCACCCTGTTGTGTGGGAAAGGTTTTTTCACAATCTCTCCTGAACATCCCTCCCCTCCTTACCTTGAACTTGTGCCCCCTTGTAATTATTATTTCTGCTTGGGGAAAAAAAAGCTTCCAATTGTTCATTTTATTACACCACTTATAATTTTATAAATTTCAATCCTAATAGCTAATACTCTCCATACTAGGCAACATTCCGTAAACCTTTTTTGTACTCCCTCCAAAGTCTCTATGACTTTCTGGTAGCGTGGCGACCAGAATTCAAAACTGTATTCTAAATGTGGCCTAACCAAAGTTTTATATAACCATAATATAACTCAACTGTTTACCATTTACATAGATGATCTGGAGGAGGAGGCTGAGTGTAGGTAACAAAATTTGCTGATGACATGGAGCTGAATGGAAAAGCAAATTGCATGGAGGGCGCGGAAAGTCTGCAGAGAGATTTGGATAGGCTGTGAGAGTGGGCGAGGACCTGGCAGATGGAATATAATGTTAGCAAATGTGAGATTTCCACTTTACTGTATTAAATAATATTCCCTCCTATTATTTATACCACAGAGGGACCTGGGGGTCCTTGTGCACAAATCGCAAAAACCCAGTCTGCAGGTGATCAAGATGAATGGAATGTTGGCCTTTATCGTGAGGGGGATAGAATATAAAAGCAGGGAGGTCTTGCTGCAACTGTACAGGGTACTGGTGAGGCCGCAACGGGAGTACTGTGTGCAGTTTTGGGCCTCATATTTGCGAAAGAATAGATTGGCCCTGGAGGGAGTACAGAGAAGGTTCACCAGGCTGATACCGGAGATGAGGGGGTTAACCTATGAAGAGGGGGTTAACCTATGAAGAGGGATTGAATAGACTGGATCTGTACTCGTTAAAGTTTAGAAGACTGATGGGGGATCTTATAGAGACGTACAAGATAATGAAGGGGCTAGATAGGGTAGAGGTAGAGAGATTCTTCCTGCTTAGAAAGGCTAGCAGAACTAGAGGGCACAACCTCAAAATAAGGTGGGGGGAGGGGGTAGTTTAAAACAAACTCAAGGAGGAACTTCTTCACTCTAAGGGTGGTGAATCTCTGCAAATCTCTACCCATTGAAGTGGTGGAGCCTACCTTGTTGAATATATTTAAGTCATGGTTAGATTTTGATAGACAAAGGAACGAAGGGTTATGGAGAGAATGTGGGAAAGTGAAACTGATTCACTTCAGATCAGCCATGATCTTATTGAATGGCAGGACTGACTTGAAGGGCTAGATGTCCTACTCCTGCTCCTATTTCTTATGTTCTCATGTAACAATTTGCCAACTTTTATACTCAATGCCCTGGCCAACAAAGGCAAGCAGGCCTTATGCTTTCTTCACCACCTTTTCCACCTGTGCAGCCATTTTTGAGGATCTGTACTCCCACAACTGCATGTGACCATGCTTCTGATGGTTCTGCCATTTATTTTATAGCTCCCTCTCAAGTTGGATCTACCAAAATGCATCACCTCACATTTGTCCAGATTAAATTCCATCTGTCATTTCTCCATCCAATTTTCTAGCTTATCTATATGTTGCTGCTTTTTCTGACAATCTGCATCATTATCTGCAACTTCAGCAATCTTAGTATCATCCAGAAACTTGCTAATCAGACCAGCCATGTTTTCTTTTAAGTCATTTGCAAACATTATAAACAGAAGTCCCAGTACTGATCTCTATGAAACACCTCTAGTTACAGACCTCCATTCAGAAAAGCACCTTTCCAACATTATCCTATTTTCTAAGGCAAGCCAGTTCTGAATTCATCTAGCTCATTCACCCTTGATCCCATGTGATTTCATCTTTTGCACTAGCCTGTCATGACAGAGGGACCTTCCCAAATCCTTTACTAAAGTCCATGTAGACAACATCCATGGCCCTTTCCTCATCAATCATTTTTGTCACCTCCTCAAAAAACTCCGAGACATGACCACCCTCCTACAAAACCATGCTGTTTATTGCTAATAAGACCACTTGGTTCCAAATGTGATAGATCCTATTCCTATGAATCTTCTCCAACAATTCTACGACCACTGATGTCAAGTGCACGGGCCTATAATTACCAGGTTATCCTTGCTACCATTCTTAAATAATGTGACAACATTGGCTGTCCTCCCAATCCTCTGGTACCTCACCTGTGGCCAACAAGAAAACAAAGATTTCTGTTAGAGGTCCAGCAATTTCCTCTCGTCCCCCTCAGTAATCTAGGATACCATCTGGTCCTGGGGATTTATCTACCTTAATGCTTTTTAATACACCCAACGCTTCCTCCCTCGTAATGATTTGTTCTAAAGGGTTTACATACCCCTCTGAGACATCAATCAACGTGTACCTCTCCTTTGTGAATACTGATGCAAAGTACTCATTATAGATCTCACCCACTTCCTTTGATTCTAGTCATAATTTCCCTCCTTTGTTTTTGATTAGACCAATTCTTTCTCCAGCTACCCTCTTGTTCCTAATGTGTATAAAATGCCTTGGGATTCTCCCTAATCCTGCCAGCCAAGGACATTTTGTAATACCTTTTTGGCCTCTCAATTCCCTGTTCAAGTTCTTTTCTACTTTCCCTGTAGTCTTCAAGTGCTTCATCCGTTTAGTTGCCTCAGCCTGATGTATGCATTCTTTTGCTTTTTGATTAGACGCGCAATTTCTCTGGTCATCCACAGTTCCCGAATCTTGCCTTTCCTGTCCTTCCTATTCACAGGCACAAGACTGTCCTGCATTCCAATTGACTGCTCTTTAAAAGACTCCCACGTCAGCTGTGGATTTACCCTCAAATAGCCTCTTCTAAACACCAGCCTCCAATCCTGCTTAATCTCATTGTAGTTAGCCTTCCCCCCTCCAATTTAGCACCTTAACCCTAGGACAAGAATTGCCCTTTTCTATGAGTATCCAAAAACTTACAGAATTGTGGTCACTGTTCACCACATGTTCTTCCACTGCAACTTAGATGATCTGGCAGGGCACATCCCCTAGAACAGGTTCCTCTCTAGTCAGACTATTAACATATTGTTCCCGAAAAAGCGCTTCCTGGATACACTTAAATTCCTCATCCGAATCCCTAGCCCTAAGAGAATGTCAGTCAATATGAGGAAAATTAAAGTCTTCCACTGCAACGACCCTATTATTTCTACATCTGGCCAGAATCTGCTTATATATCTGTTCTTCAACTTTACGTGGGCTTTTGGTACATCCCCATCATAGTGACTGCCAACTTCCTGTCTGAGCTCTACCCTTAGTGTCTCGTTACATGATTCTTCCCAGGTGTCACATCTGCTGAAAGACTGGCAATGGATATGAACACATCACAAATTCAGAAGGAGCAAAAAACATCTAATCACCAATGTAACCACTTGCTTATCCCATTTCTGTCAACAGGCAGAATAAAAATCCAGCCTTAAATTCCTTCACAAACTAAAGGCCTCTTTCTCAGGTGTGCTCTGAAATAAAAATAAAAGTAAAATACTGTGGATGCCTGAAGTCAGAAATAAAACCAGAAAATGCTGTAAAACCTCAGCAGGTTTGACAGCCTCTGTGGAAAGAGGAACAGATTTAACATTTAGAGTCCAATGTGACTCTTCTTTGGAACTCCGGAGTACTGAATGGCATAATTTGAAACATTAACTTTCTCTCCATACCTGCTGTCAGACTTGCTGCATTTTTACATAATTTTCTGATTTGATTTTAGTTCTGAAATAAATTTTTGTTTTGCCCCATAGAAACTTTGTCAGTCAGCACAGCTAAGAATACTGGGAGCAGGGGAGGTGCTTTGAGTATGCAGTTACAGGGAATGGAAAGACAGTGAAAATCTGGAATATATTGAGCATTTCTTAAAAGGTATAGCACTGAACTTTAAATCTTACTAGTCATAAGTTTTCTGTAACTCTTTTCTGCTATGTTTAAAAATTGCTACTTTTAACCTTATTTCTTATACTTGCTTTTTTGCCTGATGTGTAACAAATGACTCACTCATTTACTGAAGCAGTTTCCCACTCTGCTCTACATTTGCTCTCCCTGCTTCCTAACCCAGCAGGCCTGAAAACAAAGTAAATTTGAACTTAAAAATAATGTTTCATAACTACACCTTATTCCTCGGCTCCAATGACATTACCTCTACCGGAGCCAATGTGATTAACCAACCCACTCAACTCCTCTGCATTTAATCAGTCAAAGCCCATTAGGATTTCCAATATGCCATGACTAGCTGGCATCTGGTTCTTGCATCTGCGGCTTTGATGCAAAAATAATCTATGTAGTATTTACCAATGGTAGCCTCTCCTCTATCATAAACATTCCAACTGCTGCCTGATCAAATACAGTCTTTTCCGATAACCAAAATGAAGTCTCTAAGTTTTCATCAACCCTGTACCCTAACATGGCTTAGTCCCAAATATGCCTCATTCAACTGTTTGCCAATTCATCTGTTTTTGTGACTTTAAAGTGCAAAATCCACCCTCCCTCCAAATGCTGCACATACCACAATATAATTCCAAATCCAGATCCCTAGACTGCCTTTTCAGTACATTTGCATCTTAAATATTTCCAGTCTTGAAACGTGTCCCACTAATCAAAGACCTTCCATTTTATAGTTCACACATTCCAGAATCACTACAATATCTCCATATCCCACAATGTTCTCTGCATTGGTCTTAGGAAACCAAAATTCCTATCAAAGAAGAGCAGGGGAATCATGCTTCCTATAAGACCTTGTTGTGGCTTTACTACATTGCAACAGTGAGTACATACTACCGCACTAAATCAATAGAAGTAATCTATTTTCCTTTTTAGCTTCAAATTAAGATAAAGTTAAAAGTGATGGTGGCCGAGAAATTGGAATGCTGGAATATGTACCTCATGATCTGGGAGTATTGTATCAGAGAGACACCTTTCCCCAAAGCTCACATGTGCCATCGATACTCCCAGATCATGGGACTCACATTCCAGCATTTCCATTTCTTGGACATCTTTACCATGTTTTTTCACATGCCATTGTTCCAAAACATTTAAAATTTTCTCACTACTATGCTCCCACATGAAACATCTTTTCAGTTCTCAGTCCCTAGATCCTCAGTTTTCCTAGATCCTAATACCCATTTACACTGCCTCCACCTCATCCTAGGGTCATTCACTAGTAAATCCAGACTCTAACACTACTACTTCCAGATTGCACAGCATTCCCACTTCTTCCACATTTCAGTGACATCCTACAAGTACTTCCATAACATGCAAATACCTCCCTCCAGAGCCACACCCAAACCACAGAATTGACTCTGACTGCTCTAAGACCAAAGGTACCCTATCAATACATTCAGAATCCAACAATGTTCCATTCTTCCAAAATCCTACCACCGTCTGCAGATGCTTCCATATTCTTAGACCAATATTACAACAACCAAACCATCTGACTATTGTCAACTGCAAAGTACTGCTACGGACTTCCACTCAGTGTTAGTTTTGGTTCAGTAATAGCACTTTTGCTGCTAAATCAAGCCAAGTTTTTCCTGTGATTTACGCACATAATCCAGTCTGACACTTCAACCATTTCTCAGATGGAATGTTAAAATGAGGACTGTCTGCCTTTTCATTAAGGAACTAAAGATTCTATCGAAGAAGAGCAGGGTTTCATGCTTCCTGTAGGATCTTGCTGTGGCTTTACTAAATTGCAACAATGAGCACATACAATAGAACTATCTATTTTCCTTTCTAGCTTCAAACTAAGATTGAGTTAACAGTGATGAGGATTAAGAGATGAAGGAACTCTAGGGAATAACAAGAAATCTCACCATGCATCTTAGGTTTTAAAATGGCCTATACAATGCTTTAATAAAAAAGGTGTGATTGGAGGAAGGTGAAGCTCAACTCAAATGTCCCATACCTACTCTTTTGCCAATCCAGTAAAAGGCTGCCATATAATTAATAACAGAACACATCTGATATGAGACTCAACTTTGTCTATACTGCATTCTCACAATAAACAAAATTAAAATCTGAGGATATTTAAATACCAACAACTTGTAACCATTTCCAACTTCAAAGTGCAGAGAACATGGATCTCTCAAATTAATCATATGGATATGAAAATATTAATGTCAGAATCTGAGTTATCCTACACCCAATTTATAGGTGGCTGGGTTGCAATTTTTGGATATTGACATTTAAATTCAGAAAATGATTATGAACAATGCTTACAATAAATTATGTATACAGATAAAGAATAGCAATGATGAGGATTCAATATTTTATTAGTAAATCTCCTGGAATGTTGCCCATTGCAGGTCATGGGGGCACATTAATTTATAAATGCAAAAATTCTATACCAGTTAAAGATAAAAAGGTGGATGTCTCATTGAGATTCAAGTTTACAATTGTGCTGATTTTAAAATGAATGCTGGAGTCAGTTACAAGTCAGGCTCAAGATAAAAATATTGACTTTTATTAAAGTTGACATGTCAATTAAGAAAGAAACATTGTGAAACCAATATATTCTTGAAGAAATCCCTCCGAAATACACAACAATTTAAGATTACCTTGCATTGGCTAAAAGGAAAGATAAGCTGTGAAGTGAGATTGTGAAAATACTTGTTTCTTATACCAAAATAGAAGCAGGAAATGCTGGATAAACTCAGCAGGTCTGGCAGCATCTATGGAGAGAAAAGAAAGTTAACATTTTGGATCTAGATGAACAAAATACGAAAATGCTGGAAAATCTCAAAAGGCCTGACAGCATCTTTGGAGAGAGAACAGAGCCAACATTTCGAGTCTGGGTGATTCTTTGTCAGATCTAAATTGCAGAATTATATAGTTGGAAGGTGGGTGGAAGGGGAGCAGAATAGAAGACCAGGGATAGATTGGGGGAAAGAAGTCTTTTAGATCTGAAACATTAACTCTGTTCCTCACCTCACACATTGCCAGACCTGCTCAGTTTACCCTGTTTTTATTTCAGATTTCCAGCATCTGCCATATTTTGCTTCTATTCTCATGTTGAAACTTACCCTCAGGGTATTCTAAAGCAAAAACTATAGCTACTGAAAATCTGAAAAAAAAAAAATCAAGAGATGCCAAAATTATTGAGCATCAATAAAGAACACAGACTGGTATATCCCTTTGTTGTGAGGCAACTTGTGTGTTCCTTCTCAACTTATTACAGACTATGTACAGCTCAAAATGCAATCATCACCACAGTAGGAAAATCAAACAGATTAGGTGACCACTTTGCTAAATACCTCCATCCTGTCTCCAAGTGGAAATGCAAGCATCATGTTACTGTGATTTTAATTCTCTATTTCATTCCCATTCCAAGCAAATTTGAGGAACAATAGCTCATTTATTCAGCTGTACCCAACTCTCCAGTCATCACGTTGATTTTTCTATATCAGTTCTTAATTAAAACCCCCATTTTCTCTCCAGCAGCTAGCAATATGGGATGGATGTGCTAGAATTTCCAGGAATGAGGGGTCACACAAGGGCAAGTTTGAGGGATGGGAACCATCTGTTGGAACACTGAGTTAACAGGCCAATTTGTTCCTTTGATCTAGAACTTTTCAATTATTCTATTGCTTCCATTTCTACCCATCATACCCTTCTCCGCTGTAATGTTCTATGTTCATTTCATTCAGTGTCTCATAAATGTCTTTAATTTCTGTTATGATTGTTTCATTCCATTATCCTTTCCAAAATCTGGTTTTATATTTGTGCACTCAGATTACTGTTACTTTTCTTATGTGTCAGTCATCACCACTTCACGGGGAGGCAATGGCCTTGGTGTTATTGCTTGACTATTAATCCAGAGACTCAACTCACGTTCTGGTAACAGTTCAAATTCCACCATGGCAGATAGTGGAATTTGAATTCAATTTTTAAAAATCTGGAATTAAGAATCTACTGAAATCAGTCGATTGTCAAAAAAACCCATCTGGTTCACTAATGTCCTTTAGGGAAGGAAATCTGCTGTCCTTACCTGGTCTGACTACGTGACAATGTAGAGATGCCAGCGTTGGACATTGGGGTAAACACAGTAAGAGGTCTGATAACACCAGTTTTAAATCCAACTGATTTATTTGATAGTAAACTCGCAAGCTTTTGGCTTTATGGCCTTCATCAGGCGAAAGCTTGCGAGTTTACTATCAAATAAATTGGTTGGATTTAAAACTGGTGTTGTCAGACCTCTTACTGTGACTACGTGACCCCAGAGCCACAGCAATGTGGTTGACTCTCAATTGCTCTTGGGCAACTAGGGATGGGTAATAAATACTGGCCAGCCAGCAGCACCCATGTCCCACAGATGAAAAAAGAATAAATTCACCCACTCAAATTCCAGCCTCCCCTCCGCCTCCTGTCCCTGTCACTACCACTTTCCACATATTCTGTCCTTCCTTGACAGTCTTGCATCATTTGCAGAGCTGAGAGCAGCAACAGTTGCCAAGTGATGAATGGGAATAGCACCAAGATAGGAAAAGTCAGCAACAAAAAGATTGAAAACTGGATAAATAGTGAAAGATTGTTTTACTAGTGGGTGAAAAGGGAGCAAAATATGAAATGAGGATTCTCATTGCAAGAATCAAGGGGATTAGAATGAAGGAAGGTTTTCTCACCAACAGCAACTGGATTATCAGATGTGTCTTCGCAAGTGAGTATTAAAGGATCACTTAGTGCAGAGATGAAACTTTCACATAGAATCAGAGTCCAAACCAGAGTCATAGCAGATAGGGAGAGATGGGGCCTTTTCAGGGAGCCTAAATGCAGTTCATAGGGATGTTGGTGTAGCTACAGGATGAACATCAGTGAATTAAGATTACTAACAGATGAGATTTAAGAGCATCATGCTTATTAACAGTTAAATATAGATTATGGATGAGCATTGCTGAGAAAAGACATTTTGTCAAAGTTTTTTGTCTTGTGCTCATTGGGACAATTGCAACACCAATGTCACGGAAACAGCAACTTTATACTGTATGAGATGATAGTGCTGATTGGTTGGCAAGTGGGCTCTGATTGGCAGAGGCATCGTCATGGAGAATGCACCAGTAAAAGATGGCAGTTAACTGTCAAGCATATCTTGAAAATTTAAGCCAGGTAGCTGGACTCTGATTGGTCATAATATTGCCCCAAGGAATAAGTCAGTGAATGGCTATCACTTATTTAGCTGAAACATAATGTATGCATATGTTCTTTCCATCTGCAAAAAAAAAAAGGGCTCAGTTTATTAACGTACCGAGCTTCTGGTACATGCAAATATGCCATACTATAAGCCGAGCTGACAATCTTAAATTGAATACCATCGTGATGTTTGGCGCTCTGATGGTTTCAATGGGATCACGTCAAAGTCAACAGCATATTGCATACTTCGCACAACCTGCTACCTCAGAACCCATTGCAGGAGGTTGCTGCTGGCAGGACCTTAAGGGTCAGAAAATCCCAGCCTGTGTTTTGAATTTTGCAACTATTGACTGTACTATGCCTATTGTGAACACTGAAGGGGCATGATGTTTCATACGATCCATCCACGTTTAGAACACATGATCACCAAACGTAACACCATTCCAAAATTCATATACAAATTACTCATTTGTGAGATAGGCAGAACGTCTTTGTGGCTTGGCAGCAGCATCCTGTCCGCAGAGGATACCACTCGTATTGCTACTGCATAGTAGCAACTAAACTCACAAGCTGATCTCAGGCCAGACTGGGCACTTCTCAGTGCCAAAAGTATCTCACTTTACCTTGGAAGGTCAAGGCAATCTCAAAAATTTGAGCAACAGATAAAGCTAGCATACTATATGACTGCCTTGAAGAGAATAATATGAAAAGTTTTGATCAAGTGCATTTTTTCAGCAATTCCCAAGTTCTGTACTACCAAACAACTGAATATATTTTATTACAGTTACTTCAGGAGAGAACGTGAGTATTACCAATATTATTAATAACTATGAAAACAATTTCAGTGAGTCACTATTAGTTGACAGTAGAAACTAAGTTTCTTCCATCTCTGGTTTCTGCCCTGTGGCCCTCACCACTATTTTTGGTTCCACCATTCCAAAACTCAGTTTTTTTCTTCTTCACCTGCTTACCAGTGGCCTCCATTTCTCAGCCAGATTTTACTTTGCAAGCTCCATATATCAAAGCTACAAATCCAATGCCCTAGCTCCACAGAATATAACCCTGGACCTGAGAGACTGTTTCAACTCAGCACATCGCCAGGTTTTTTTTTGTAGAATTTGTCACCAGAGCCCAAGCACAAGCATCAAATCATTAGAAAAGAGAACGGCTGAAAGAGGGCAGCCAAAGGGGAGACTGGAAGGGATTATTCCTAAAATTATTTTTGAATCAAGTATTTGCAATCACTTTCTGAAGACCATCTCACTCCTTAATATATTACTTATTGAATGTTTGGAACTAAATACTTTAATTGAAATTCTTTCAAAAAAAAAAAAAATGTAATTTGATGAATGGATTTCTGAATCATAGAATCTCTGCAGTACAGAGATAGGCTTTCTGGCCCACTGAGTCTACATCAATTCTCCAATGGAGCATCCAAAATCCTATCCTCATCACCCTACATATTTATCCCACTATTCCCTCCTAACCTACACATCTTGGGACATTAAGAGGTAATTTAGCATAGCCAATCCATCTAACTTGCATATCTGAACGTGGAGGAAACTGGAGCACCAGGAGGAAACCAACACAGACATGGGCAGAACGCGCGAACTCCACACAGATGGTTACCCAATGTTGGAATTGAAAGTTATTTATTAGTGTCATAAGCAGGCTACATTAACACTGCAATGAAGCTACTATGAAAATCCCCTAGTCACTACACTCTGGCACCTATTCAGATGCACCGAGGGAGAATTTAGCATGGCTAATGAACCTAATAGTATGTCATTTAGACTGTGGGAGGAAACCTGAGCACCTGGAGGGAACTCACGCATACACAGGAAGAACATGCAGTCTTCTCAGACAGTGACCCAAGCTGGGAATCAAACCTGCGGTGAGGTAGCAGTGTTAACCAACCACTGTGCCATCAATTTAGTTTGTAATATCTCAATATAGTTTGTAATATCTCTATGTTAAAACCTACATGGGTTGTTAAATCAAGTAAATTTTGTTTAAAAGTTGTTACTTTCATCACAAGAGAAAATGCAAGTTTATAGGAAAGTTGCACATCACTTAAAAAGCAGCAATTAATAGCTGTTATTAAACCATTTTCTGAGGGGTTTTTTTAAGAACTACATGCAAAAACAGGATCAGAAAAAAATGGTTCAAAAAGTTCATCAGAAATTAGGCCTTGGGTCTGATTTTAATAATAGTGGTAACCTAACTCGCACCTTCATTAGCAGCTTGCTGCTTTGCCTGTAATTCCTGTGATGCAAAGCACAGGAAAATGCAGGAGGACTAAGTGTAGCCCAGCTGCGGCTCGGTTATAGTGTGGAGCTAGAAGGAACCCTCTTGCTCCATAGAAAGGGTAAGTAAAAGAAAAACAAACAATTCTCTACCATTTCTTTAGCATTCTCCAGCTATGCCTATAAAGACTGCATGCTAGATTGCTATAGAGCTGGAATAATTAGCACAGCTTCCACAATGCTTGCTCCACATAGATTTTCATTCATTTTCCAGAACAGCCCTGAAATCAATGATTTGCTGCATAATTAAGATAATCCAACATAGAGTCCTAAAAAACAGGGAGGTCCATTGTGATGGTAACTGCACACAGAACCTCCTGCCTAAAAATTTGTATACGTTTTGCCATTTTACAAGTGAAACATACATCAGTTTATTCTCCTTTGAATGCAACATCTCAAAGTTTGCAGATGATACCAAGTTGGGTAGCAAAATGAACTTAATGAGGATGCAGAGATCCTTCAGCATGATCTGGACAGGTTGGTGAGTGGGCAAATCAACGGTAGATGCAGTATAATTTGGCACGAAAAACAAGGCAGCAGATCAGTACCTGAATGCCTATAAATTGGGCGAGGGCAGTGTGCAGCTGGGTGTTCTTGTTGCTGAAAGTAAGCATGCAGATGCAGCAGGCAGTAAAGAAGGCAAATGGTATGTTGGCCTTAACTGTGAGAGGTTGAGTACAGGAACAGGGATATGTTCTTGCAATTATACAAGGCCTTGGAGAGGCTGCAACTAGAATATTGTATGCAGTTTCCTTTTCTGCAGAAGGATGTTCTTGCTCTCAAGGGAATGCAGTGAAAGTTTACTCAGTTGATTCCATGGATCGCGAGACTGATGTATGAGGAGAGATTGACTAGGTTAGGATTATTTTCCCTAAAGTTCAGATGAATGAGGAGGGATCTCATAGAAAATTATAAAATTCTAACAGGACTAAACAGCATAGATGCAGGGAGGATGTTCCCACACTGGGGGAGATCAGAACCAGGGTTCACAGTTTGAAGATTTAGAGTAGCCCTTTTAGGACAGAGGTGAGGAGATATTTTTTCACCCAAAGAGTGGTGTGTGGAACTTATTACCAGAGGAAGTAGTTGATGCTGAAACACAAATGTATTCAAGAGACAATTAGATATAGCATTTGGGGCAAATGGAATGAAAGGTTATGGGGAGAAAGCAGGATTAGGCTATTGAGTTGGGCAATCAGCCATGATCGTAATGAATGACAGAGCACTCAGAGCCAAATGGCCTTCTCCTGCTCCTATCTTCCATGTTTCTATGAATCCAAATAATGTTTGCTTATACGGCTAATACCATAGCACTAGAATAACAGGTCTGGTCCACCACATCAAAAAACGTTTGTCACTACTACACTAAGTAGTTTCCATCCACACTGTCGCATTCCTGCATTTTAAACATGTCTATTACTTGGGAATCTGCACTGTTCTCTGAAGCAAAACCAAGACTGCCTTTATATTTCCTCATAACAGGCAACAACAACTTGTATTTATTATATCCCTTTAAAGTAATCTAATGTCCAAGATGTTTTGGAGAATTATGTAACAAAATATTTGAGCCACAAGAGGTTTTTTATGATCTCTTCATGTTGGCTGACCATATTGGGGAAAATCAGACGTTTTCCTGACGAAGACAAAAGTCGAAAGCTCACAGATTTACTATCAAATAAATCTGTTGGATTTAAAATTGGTGTTGCCAGATTCTTACTAGGAACTACTTTGCCATTCTTTCACTCCCTAACTGAATCATAACGCTGAAACTCCCTGATGTACTTATACCACAAGAATAGCTGTGATGAAAAAAAAAAGGCAGCTGACCACCACCTTCTCAAAAGCAACAAAAGATGGGCAAAAATGCTGGTCTAGCCAAAGATGCCCATATCCCATGAATAAGTACAAAAAGGTGAGATATTTGGGAAGTTGAAAGTGAAGTGGTAGGTCACTTGAAGAAATTATTTTCAAGGGTGGATACAGAATGAAGTGGATTGTAAGGGGTCAACTAGAGTGATGTGGCTTATGAAGATACAAAGAAATGATCGAAGATAATTTTGATCAGCAATTGAGAAATATGAATGGGAAGTAGGTGATGGGGGCATCTGAGATTGTGTTGTATTCCTTCTTGGAATCACATAGTTCTAAGGAGAACACAGTTCCAGTCTGTCCTTCATGATATCATATATCATTTGGGCCTGGAGTCAGGTAAAGCGTAGTCTTCCAGTGTTGAAACAACTTCCTAAAACCTTTGTCTGTTTGATATTAAATGTATATTACAATATAACAAGTGTAGTGAGGCCAGAGTGCCAAAAACCGGATGGAGAAAGAAAGAACCATTTTGCAATTTATGAAATGTCCAATTTGAACTGTTACGTACTTTTATAAATTTTATGTAAAGTATTTTTTATTTTGAAAAATAATTAATACTAAAACTTTAGCGTTGCACCAAGGAGGAAATATTCTCCCCGGGCACCCTAACCGATTACAATAATTGATCAAACACTCACCTTGGGCAAAGATAATCTTTCCGCCATCTCCCATGAGCTGAAAGAATAAATCAACAGGTCAGAGCCCAGGAAATATAATAACAAAAACAGCGACAATTGATCCCGGTTTGCCTGTCCCCACACTCACCAGCTCGGGCCCCAGCTCCAGCCTGCGGGAACCGCCGAGCTGTCAGCAGCGACCGCGGGCGGAGCGACCCAACCCCTCACCCCCCGCCCAGCGACCCGACCCGACCCGCCCCGCCCCGCCCGGGGGGAGCGACGCGACTCTCCCCTCCCCTCACCTCCCCTCACCCCGTTTCCCGGACCCTCCTCGGGACCGACACAAACACTCACCCTGGTAACTGCGGCGTCGTTTCCAAGGTAACCGCAGCGGGCCTGTTTCCAGTCAATAAAGTGTTCAGTCACAGCTTTGTTCAATTTCAATAGGACGAATAATGTTACAGGACAACCACACACACACATATAATATGTATATATATATATATATATTTACACACACACACACCTCGAGTTATTTACAAAATATACAAATAAACAAAGCTCAGTTCCCCAGGGCGCGCTAGTATTCACACTGCATACTACAAGTCCCTTCCACCCCTCCATGCACTGAAAAGACAAAGGTGCAATTGCCCATGAATATAGGCAGGAAAGTTTGTTTGGAAAGTGAGGTTAATGGAGGCCATTACATTAACAGGGAAAGGGCAAGACAGAGATTGTGCTCACCCAAGGCTGAGGAGTTGCTCCTTGGAGGGTTTGAGGGATGAAAAGAGGGAATACAATACAATCTCAGGTGCCCCTCCCCTCCGGTTCATAATATCTCAATCACTGATAAAAATAATCTGAGCATTTCTTTGTATCCTTACAACCTACATCCCTCTAGCTGACCTCTTAGAACCCACTTCCTTCTTCTTCCAGCCGAGAAAATAATTTCTCCAAGTCACCCACTACTTCACTTTTAACCTTCCAATTAATTGCCCCACCTTTGGCCTCACATTTGCCACTTTACTCCTGCAGCTGTTAAACTGTCCAACCAATCCCTCACTTCCAACTTTAATGGCCTTGTCGCCAGCAAAACTATTACCAGCTTCTCTTCCATCTTATCTTCCTGTTTATAATCTCCATCTTTGTTCTTTCAAGTCGATGGGGTGATGATATCTGGTGTACAGCTGGTTTAGCTATCGATTATTAGATCAGGCCAGAGGACATCAAACGTTATTGAGTTACATTTTGGCAAAATCATTCATTACTCTGGGATCATGCTGAAATCAAAGATAAAGCATAGCTTCTTTTTTCAACTATTAAATTTCTTATTAAACTTCTTATCGAGGGGCAGCATAGTGACACAGTGGTTAGCACTGCTGCCTTACAGTGCCAGGGACCTGGATGCAATTCCCGGCTTGTCTGTGTGGAGTTTGCATGTTCTCCCCATATCTGCATGAGTTTCCTCCAGGTGCTCCGGTTTCTTCCTGCAGTCTGAAAGTGCTGATTAGATGCATTGACCCAAACAAGCGCGGAGTATGGTGTCTAGGGGAATTTTACAGTAACTTCATTGCAGTGTTAATGTAAACCTTATTTGTGACTAATTAATAAACTTTACCCCTGCTTCCTGTACTCTTACATCGTAAGTGAAAGGAGCTCATGGACTTGTTTGTCACAAAGTTAAGACCATCCATTCCATTGTTTCTGTTGTTTACCCAATGATCCAAATCTTTCCAAGGCTTCCCATTCCCTGCTAACACATCGCCACTCTTCCTTTCTTCTCCAAAAATGCTTTCAAACATTGTTGCTCCTCAAATTCTTTCCCATCTTTCTGCCAGATCCCTGTTTGTATCTCTCCAATCAGGTTTTTGCTTGTGCTGAACAAATAAAATAACCCTAATCAAAGCCACAAGTGACACCTTATGTGTATTTTACTGGCTATTAGATTGTCAAAGATATAGTAAGACTTTTGTTATCTGGAATTCCACTAACTGGAATTCTCTATTAACCAGAATTCTGGGGTTTAGGTGTTTCTTGATTGGAGATGTCAAATTCACCAGTAATAGTTATCCATGGCTGGTCTTCACTCCACTCTTGGCCTCCCACTGAGCTGCAGCACCATATTACTATAGGACTACTCATTTGATTTAGGTACTGTAGCACCTTGCATGAGATCTCAGTACAACATGGTCATCCTGGAGCTTTTTCATTGGATGAATGCACAGAATCTACCTTATATCTCGTTAATCAGCACCTCCCATTCCCAGGGCATGCTGAATGTCAGAAATTTTCTTGCATTGCTTAAGATCACCTCTTAGCTGTCTCCTTTTTCATTTGAAAAGGCTATGTTTATACCGTTCTTCCTCACAACCTAGACCCAAGACAGAGGATCTTTCTAGAGTTCTTCTTTGCATGGTCTCCAGAGTTTGAAAGCCTTTCTTAATTTTTGGTGACCAGATTGGATTCAATATTGAAAGAAAATTTTGACCAAACTATTATGTACTATCTCTTCTGATTTATATTTTACTGTTTGGCTTTGTTAATTGTTGCTTTACATTTGTTGGCCATGTTGAATTTACAGTGACTCCTATGTGTCTTCCAGTTTTGGCCTTAGATATTTCTACAGTGAAGACAGAAAATACTTGTTCAATGCCTGTACTCTGTTTCTCCATTATCAATTCCCCAAACTCTTCCAATTTAAAGACATATAGAAAATCTTACTCTTTTGTTATATTACTAACTTTTTTTGCTTCTCTACTTTCTCCCTCTCTATATTTTGTGGTCATTATTTCCTGGTTATTAAAATCTGACCAAACCTCTTACATACATTAACTTTTACAGATTTGTATATTATTTCTTTCAATTTTATGCTGTCCTTAATTTAGTTATTTAGCTACAGATGATGCATCCTGCTGAAAGAGTCTTTCTGACTGGGGTAAATCTTTGCTAAGAGTTATTAAATATCTCAAGTCTGCCATGGCATTTCTCTTGTCCTCCATTTCAACCTAGTTTCCTGGTTGACTTAGTTAGCTCTGACTTTATATCCTTGTAATTATCTTTATTTAGGTTTAAACATTAGTTTTAAGCCCATGCTTCTCTACTTCAAACTGAATGTGAAATTCCATTACGTTACAGTTGTTGTCACCTTTGTCATGAAGTTATTGATCAACTTCAATTGAGGAACAATGGGGGACTTCCAAAGTGATTTTTCATAATGCTTAGCAAAAATATATATCAGTCATAAAGAAAGGACTGAGAAAAAAATCAGCCATGGATATCTAAGGAAATAAAGGAGGGTATCAAATTGAAAGAAAATGCATACAAAGTGTGAATCTAGAGGATTGGGAAATCTTTAAAGGTCAACAGAAAGCCACGAGGATAAAGCTATGAAGAAAAGTAATGTGGATTATGCAAGTAAACTAGTTCAGAATATATAAACAGAGAGCAAAAATTTTACAAATATATAAAATGAAAAAAATGGCTAAAGCAAAAATTGATTCTTAAAGGATGAGAAAGGGGATGTAATAACTGGCAATGAGAAAATGGCTGAGGCATTGAATAGGTATTTTGTATCGGTCTTCACAGTGCAAAACACAAATAATATGCCAAAAATTGACAAGAAGGTTATGGCAGGTGAGGACCTAGAAACTATTATTATCATGAAAGAGATAGTGTTGGGCAAGCTAATGGGGCTAAAGGTAGCCAAGTCTTCTGGCCCTGATGGAATGCATCCCAGGGTACTAAAAGAGATGGAGGGAGAAATAGCAAATGCGCTAGTGGTAATTTACCAAAATTTGCTGGACTCTGGGGTGGTTCCTGCAGATTGGAAAAGAGCAAATGTGATGTTACTGTTTTAAAAAAGGAGGTAGACAAAAGGTGGCTAGCTAAGACTGGTTAGCTTAACTTCTGTATTGGGGGAAAATGCTTGAATCTATCATCAATAGTGAGACATCTAGTTATAAATTGTCCCATTGGGAAGACATAGCATCGGTTTATGAAGGGCAAGTCATGTTTGACTAATCTGGTGGAATTCTTTGATTACATTACGTGCACAATGGATAATGGGGAACTTGTGGAAATGGATTTCCAAAAGGCATTTGACAAAGGGCCGCACCAAAGGCCTTTTTATAAGATAAAAGTGCATGGTGTTATGGGTAATATATTAGCATGGATAGAGTATTGGTTAACTAACAGAAAGCAAAAAACTAAGAACTAAGTATAGTGTGTCAAAATTCACAGATGATACTAAGATGAATGGCAGAGTAAAGCATGCAGAGGACACTGAAAATCTGCAAAATGGTATAGATAGCCTAAGTGAGTGGACATGGGTCTGGCAAATGGAGTACAATGTTGGTAAATGGGAGGTCATCTATTTTGGTAGAAATAACAGCAAAATAGACTATTATTTAAATGATAAAAAAATTGCAGCATACTGCTATGCAGAGAGACCTGGGTATCATTGTGCATGGATCACAAAAAAGTTGGTTTGCAGGTATAGCAAGTAATTAAGAAGGCAAATGGTATTTTGTCCTCCATTACTAGAGGGATGGAGTTTAAAAACAGCAAGGTTATGTTGCAGCTGTATAAGATGTTGATGATGCCACACCTGGAGTACTGCGTATAGTTTTGGAGTCCTTACTTGAAAAAGGATATATTGGCACTGGAGTGGGTACAGAGAAGATTCACAAGGTTGACTCCAGAGTTGAGAGGGTTAGCTTATGAGGAGAGACCATGTAGATGGGGCTATAATCATTTAAATTCAGAAGATTGAGGGGAGATCTTATAGAAACATTTAAGATAATGAAGGGAATAGATCAGATAGAAGCAGGGAAGTTGTTTCCACTGGCAGGTGAAACTAGAACTAGAGACATAGCCTCAAAATAAGGGGGAGTTGATTTGGGACTGAGTTGAGGAGGAACGTCTTCACACAAAGGCTTGTGAATCTGTGAAATTCCCTGCCCCATGAAGCAGTTGAAGCTGCTTCAAAGAACAAAGAACAAAACAGCATGAGAAACAGGCCCTTCGGCCCAACAAGCCTGCGCCGCCACCCCGATGTTCCCACCTCTACCTGCTATCCCTGTCCATGTTTATAGATCTATGGATTAAAAACCAAATTTGAGACAATTTAGGGAGAATTTGTTTTGCCAATTAGCTTAAGAGCACATCTTTGGGATGTGGGAGGAAACCGGAGCATCCGGAGAAAACCCACGCAAGCACGGGGAGAATGCGCAAACTCCCACAGACAGAGGCCCAAATCCATGTATCTGCACAGCACAGCGATAGTCACTGAGCTGTCGTGTTGCCCATCAAATGGTCCAGGTCAAGCGTACACTAACGAGGTGAAGCACTAGGATACTCGAAAAAAAATCCAAGAGCAGCCCTCTCACGACCCATCGCGTGTACACCCCTTGTTAGACAACAAGTTGGACCAAAGCACCTGTAGGATAAAAACAAGTACATCAATATCATCATCTATTTACACACTTCCCAGGGACTCCCAAGGCTCATGATCCCTATTTTAAATCAGTTTTCTATACCCCTCCATTCCCATTCTGTTCATGTGCCCATCTAAGTATTTCTTAAATAACTCCAGAGTACCTGCCTCCACCACTTGGCAGTGCATTCCATACCCCCACCACCCTCTGTGTGAAAAAACTCCCTCTAGCATCCATATTATACCTTACCCCCCTCACCCTAAGCCTGTGACCCCTCGTGCTATTCGAGTCCATCCTAGGAAAAAGCTTAACCCTGTTTACCCTATCTATACCCCTCATAATCTTCTACACCTCTATTAGATCTCTCATTGAATGTTTTTAAAGCAAGAATAGATTTTTGAACAGTAAAGGAATTAAGGGTTATGGTGAGTTATGGTAAGTGGAGCTGAATCCTCAAAAAAATCAGCCGTGATTTTATTGAATGACGGAACAGACTTGAGGGGCCAGGTGGCCTATCCCTGCTCCTAGCTGTTATGTTCTTATGTAACTTTATCTTATTGCACATTACCAGGTATATTCCCTGTTTAGCTCTAGAATGTATTGCTCTGAGCAATTGACCTGAATGCACACAATAAACTTATTTTCAGAGTACCTTTGCCAATCTGATTCATCCAATCTACCTGTAGATTAAAGTCATCGATGATTATTGTGGGACCTTTCTTACATACTACATTTATTTTAACATGTATCTCTTTTTCTTCATCAGCCCCTTAAAACAAAGGATGACTTACTTCCACGGTAAAAATGAGTTCTCAGGCAACTAAGGAATCTAATGTGCAACCAACAGGGAGCAACAGAGGCACAGTGGTTAAACTGCTGCCTCACAGTGCTAGGGACTCAGGTTCATTTCCCACTATCTGTGTGGAGTCTGCACATTCTCCCCATATCTGCATGGGTTTCCACCCACAGTCTAAAAGATGTGCTGGTTAGGTTGTTTGGCCGTGCTAAATTCTCTCTCTGTTGTGCTCAAACAGGTGCCAGAATGTGGTGACTACTTGTGACACTAATAAAAAAAACTCAAGTTTAAATAGTCTCTGTCACAAGTGGGGAAGAGGGTAGTTGGAGGAGTAGGAGGGTTGGGTTCCTGAATTGCTATGCACTCCTTTCCCTCTTGACACTTGTCTTCAGCTTGCTGTTGGTGATAAAACTCTTTCCCAGATACTTTTGTCTCCACATTGGGCCATAGATACCCAGATATTGGAATTTTTCCATAAGGCATTGAAGGATTTTTTTTCTGTCCTCCTGGGGCTTGCTTGTAGTGTCAAAACTCTGAGTAGAGCACTTGTTTAGGGAATCTTGAGGGGGACTTCTCCGACCTTCCAGCTACATGTTTCTTGGCAGCAGGCGGGGTGTGCTGTTTGATAGCGGTGGGATTCTCTGGTCCTGCCGCTGTCAATGAGATTTCCCATTGATATCACCCCACTTCACTGCTAAAGGCATGGGAGAGGGTGCAATGCCAGCAGGACCAGAGGGTGCTGCCAGTGTGAACACCTAGAAAATTCCTCTCCTCACGTCAGGCACATGGAAGATGTGACCCGTTTAACAGAGTTGATCAAGCATGGTCAATATTTCAATGCTGCAGATGTTGACTTGAATGAGAACACTGAAGTTGGTGTGCCTATCCTACAATAGAGTTGTAGAATCTTATAGAGGCAATGCTGGTCGTATTCTTCAGGATTTTGAGGTGCCAGGTGTATAAAATCCATGTCTCTGAGGCATGTAGGAGTGCAGGTATCACTGCTGCCCTGTAGACCATGAACTTGATGCCAGCTCTGAGGATCTGGTCTTCAAGCACTCTTCCTCAGGTGACCAAAGGCTGCACCAGCATATAGAAGGTGGTGTCGAAACTTATCACTGATGTCAGCCCTTGTTAACAGTAGGCTCTCAAGATATGGAAAGTGGTCCACATTGTTCAAGACCTTGTTGTGGATTTTGACAACCAGGGAGCAGTGTTGTGTGGCGGGGGCAAGTTGGCAGAGGACCTTTGTCTTACAAATGTTTAGTGTAAGGTCCATTCTCTAATACACAAGTTGTTGATGATGGCTTGGAGTTTGTGCGCAAACACAAACATCATCTGCATACTATAGTTCAGTAACAGAGGATGGGATGACCTTGGACCTGGTCTGCACACAGCAGAGATTGAAGGGATTCCCATTTATCCTGTTTTAGCTCGATTCTAGTGGGGCATTTGCTGAGAGTGAGATAAAGCATTGTGTATTCTGTCTCATAGTTTAACTAGTATTAGTAGGCTTATAAACTACCAGATTAGTGACTTCTAATGGCCTACATGTGACTCCAAATCCACAACAATGTGGTTAACTCATAAATGCCCTCAGGAATGGGCAATAAATGCCAGTCCAGCCAGAGCTGCCACATGCCATGAACTAATAAAATAAAGATCATAGTCTAAAGTTGTTGAACTCAATATTATTGAACGAAATAAACCAACATTCTTTTAAGACCGAGCTGTGGCCAGTGGAAGAAGTCTGTCTGCAAGGGATAAAGGGCACTGCTGTCAAACACCTCAAAATTCTAGACCTGGGAAGTAACATTCTTTGTTCAACAGCCAAGAAAAGAATTGAATATATGCTACATAATCTCCTGCAAGATATTAGACCCTATAGTATTGCCATGAAGAACTGAACCCAGGCGCTCTACCATTCTACTGAGCGGGTAGCAGCAGAAAGAGTTCAATCCAGTTAAATTGCCTGGCTTTCATTTACTCCATGTGTCACCAGAACACTGAAACTTTTGTGTTTGTGTCTTTAAGACTGATACAACTTTGTCTTCTCCCATTATGGAAGCCCTTGCTTCTGAAAAAAGTAGTAACAATCTCTAAAAGAATATACACCATTGGACTTTTGGCAAAGGGTCATCTGGACTCGAATGTCAGCTCTTTTCTCTCCTTACAGATACTGTCAGATCTGCTGAGATTATCCAGCATTTTCTGTTTTGGACTTTTGATTCTGGACTCTGAACTCACATAAAATCATAACTCTTAATTTTATCATGGTCTTGCCCCATATGAATTTCTCTCCCCTATCTCTCTTCTATTTTATGAATGTAAAAGAAGCAAGTGTTGCGAAGCCGCTTTTCTGCATTTAGTGTATGTGTAAGATAAACTAATCGTCTTATTTTATCTTACCTCTGGTTTGCTGTAGATTATTATAGAGAGTCACTACAAACTGAAAGATTGGGGAAAATACCCCACCATCTATAGAGGGGAAATCAGAAATCAAAAATGCTTTTATGTTTACAAACATAGTGAGAGGAGAAATCAGAGCTGCTTGACTTAGTCCCTCTCCTGTCTCTAATAAATAGCTATCAGGACATACGTTTTTATTTCTATCTGTGTAAATAATTCATCCACCTTGTTACATGTTGTATTCATTCAGATACAGATCCTTTTTTCAAATTTATTCTTCCACAGGATGTGGATATCAACAACCGGGCCAGCATGTATTGCCCATTCCATATATCTTTTGAAAAGATCGTGATGAGCCACTTTCTTGAATTGAAACAGTACACCAACTGTATCATTAGAAAGGGAATTCCAGGATTTCAGACGTAACTCTTTATAAATTTTGCAATCGTTGGCTTTATTTGCTGGTGTACTCTTTAAGCTTGTATAGTCTGTCCCTTCCTGTCACACTTTGGATATAATTACTCACATTTTATACCTCTCTATTACCTCATTGCTTCCCTTTGATGTACCATTTCCTCTCACATGATCCTTTCCTCCCACTATTCAGTTTACGGGCCCTCTTTACCACCCTAGTTATACAACTGATTAGAAAGCTGGCCCAGCATGTTTCAGGTGAAAACCTTTCCAATAGTATAGCTGCCACTTTCCCCACCATTGTTGCCTGTGCACTAAGAATTGACACCGATTTCTCCCGCACCAGTATATGAGCCATACAGCTATCTATCTAACCTCATTTACTCTAACCAATTTGCTTGTAGCTCAGATAATAATCAAAAGTTTATTACTGTTGAGGTTCAACAGTTTAGTTTAGCCTCTAGCTGCTCATATATTCTATGCAGAACTCTTTCCCAGTCCTACCTATGTTGTTGGTGCCAATGTGGATTACAACAATTGGATCGTCTCTCTCCCATTAAAATTTTCCCGAATAGTCATTCAGACCTCTGGTGTCAGGCAGACAACACAGCTGTCTTGACTCATCTCTTGTCTTCTGAGAACCATATTTATTCCTGTGACCATACTGGCCTCTACTACCTCTGTGTTTCTATTTACTCCCTCCCATTTGAACAGCTTTCTGTAACATGGTGGTGTTGTCAGTTTGCTCATCCATTCTGCAGCCCCTGCTCTCATCTATGCAAGCTGCAAAAAATCTCAAATTCATTGGACTCTTGCAAAGGCCAAGGCTTCTCCGCTCCCACCTTCTTGATGGCTACACTTGCCACACTCACAGAATACTTTCCCATCAGCTCCAGTGCATAATCCTTATTGTCAACGATTTCTTTTACAAATTCTTTGTAAAAGAATTTGCAGGTCCTGCTTTCAAACAAAGGCTGCTGACAGAGCAAATGCTCTATTCTGAGCTCGGCAATGGCAAGCAATCACTAGGAAGGCAGAGGAAATGCTACAAGGATGCTCTGAAAGCCTTCTTCAGTAAATGCAACATCCCCATCAGCATGTTGGAATTGCTTGCCTTAGTATGCAAAAATTGGAGAAGAAGTATGCAAAAACTGAAGGCGCCAATCACCTCAAGCATCATCAGTGGAGCACACAGAGACAAAACAAAAACAACGGAAAAAGAGCACAGAATCCAGAGCATCCCATCCACCCCATCAAACATCACCTGCCAAACCTATCGCAGAGTCTGTGGTTCCAGAATCAGACTATTCAGCCACTGCAGAACCACCTCCCCAGAGAGAAAGCAAGTCACCCCCAACTCTGGGGGACTGCCAAAGAAGAAGGAGAAGAAGTTAATAGAGAATTGTAGCCATGTACAGGTTCTGCAGACTTTGTCACAGAATGTGGTGCAGCTGGTTGGCCCATTGATAGAGTCTATTAGCAACATGAGCAGCATCCCTTAAAGGTTTCTCCTCGCTGCAGCAAACCCAAGAGAGGATGGCAGCTCTAGAGAGGCCACTTGAGTTCACACCCATGAATGAGGCCTCTGGAGAAGTCAGTTCTAGAACACATTGCAGCCAATATATTGGTTACTGTGGGCAAATAGGATTAAAACAACAGTGCTGTGAAAGACATGGCGAGTTGAACTTGGAGAGGCGGCAAAAGATTCAGATGACATGATCAACCATATTGAAAGCTAAATATAGAGAGACAAAGTGAGATAGCATGCTGTAATCACAGTTGTATAAGATATTGCTGGTAATTTTGATCAGAATTTTTGAAGGTACCAAATTCTATAACTGGTTTGTCCTACTCCTTCATTACAGCCAAGATTATGACAGCAATATTACAATTGGTCACAGCAGTTCGTAATCAGGGAGGAGAAAAGTGGTGTGTACTTTCACTCCTGATTACCACCCAATGATCTCTGCTGGAAGTGTACATGTTGGATGAACATGTTTCGTAGTCTAATTAGCTGCTGCCACTTTCTGCAACTCAAGGAAAAGAGACCCAAGGAAAAATCAATACTTTTGTGAAAGGAGAGAAGGAAATGGCTTTAAAAACTCATTAAAACCTTCTGTCAATAATTTTGTAAACTCTAACAATATATCTAAAGGCTATTATCACAGCTAAAACTGTTTGCAGAGAAGATATTTAATAAGAAATGTGTTTCATATTGAGTATAGAGAAAAAAAATGCAATCATTGCTGTTCTTTAGTTACAGGTTACTTTGCCATATTGTTTCTTGTAAAGCAAGACTGTGACTGCTGATTTATAGAGTCCAATCGTTACACCCAAGAACAAACACTTTCTACTTGTTTACATGGTGCCTTTAACAGAATGCTGTGACTGCCCTTTGGATAATAGGGGTTATATTGTGCATTGAATTTTGGTTCATGATGATACTTAATGTACATGAACAATGTGACTATCATAGTTCATATGCACAGCCAGCTTTATATGCAGCTTGTTACTAATGTACTGCCATTGCTTTTGGCAGTTCCAAAGATTGACATAATACAGAACTGGATCTGCTTAAATCACAAGGTCATTAAACACTAGGTGCTAAAAATAATTTTGTTGGCAGCTGTCTTTTCACCCTCAGACAGCATGACATTCAATGCTGTTTTCTTCCAATTATCATTTGCTTACTGGACCACAACATTTACCCAAACAATAATCAACAAATTCTCTCTGCCAAAGAAATAGCATTTTTAGTGTTAAAAAGCTTATTTAGTAAATAATAATTGTCAAAAAATGTATCAATCTCCACTTTTCTCTTTGCTGAATGTCATATTTATGGCATTGAAGGATATCTTCCAATGTCAATATTGAAAAAGTAGGGTTGCCTGGATTGATGAGTGAGAATTTCTGGCCCTGAAGATCTGGGAGCAGGCAAATCCCATTTACACTATCAGTATTTCCTGGCCATAACATTATGAACATATGAATGTAGAAAAAAGGAACTTCAGTAGGCCATTTGGCTCTTCAAACTGCTCCTCCATTCAACAAGATGGGGGTCTCCCGCAAGGTACTCCACAGTCAACAGTTGGCTTCCTGACACCTTTACCAGAGACATAGGAACTGGTACCTGCCCCCATCACTGAGGTTGATACTGCATACATGCAGATGAAGCAGTCTGGGCAGAGTCCTCACAGGGACAGCAACCACCACATCTCCTTTGGTACAGCTGAGAATGGAGTAGGCTACCTCCACATTGGCCTCAGCAGTAGGGGGAGAACCAGATAGAAGTGTAGGTCAAAGTTCTACATATAACTGTAATTTCACCAAAGACCACATTTGGGTTTCTTATCATTGATAGTTGAATGCTCAGATGTTAAAATTGAATATGAAATCATTTGCTGCCAAACTAGTTAAGTGTCCTATCTTCCCTGTAAGATCACTTAAAAGGTTTACTCATCAACACCCTGGATGCAAATTAAGCCTGGAATGGGTTAGGAAGTGCGAGGTGAAATGATTGTTTTGACATGGATGTGGCATTAGCTGATAGATGACTCAAAGCAGCAGGTCTGAAACCAGCAACTGGAGACTGAGCTCTCTTCATAAAAATCTGGCATGGATGAGAGTGCCCCCTGCACCCCTATCATGGATGTCTATCTACTACTATTATTCTTCTTCCTCCTTGTTCTCAGCAAATGATAACCAGTCCATCATTACCTCCAACTCCTCTCTTTGATGCATTGTCATGTCATGTCATACTCATATAGGCAGAATACATGATTATTTGAGAAAAATTCATAGATGTGGACTTAAGGCTCCGCAGAGTAATCGAAGTATCAAAGAATTCGCATCTTGAAAATTTGTGGTCTACTTGATTGCTGCCCTGGTAGAGTCATTGCAGCAGTTGGTAACCAACAGTATCTACAGAATGGGGTGTACAGGAAGGAATAATGGGACTTGTGAGAAAGGTATGACAATAATCATGGGTGATTTTAATCAACATGTAGATTGAACAATCAAATTGATAAAGGTAGCCTGGAAGATAAGTTCATAGTGTGTTTTCAGGACAATTTCTTAAAACAGTATATTCTAGAGCTAACCAGACGGCAGCTATTTTAAACTTGGTAGTAATTAATTTCATAGTAAAGAATTGCCTAAGCAGCAGTGATCACAACATTGTATAATTTTGCATTCAGTTTGAGGGAGGGAAGAGTGGGTCGAGTGTTTTAAGTTTAAATAAAGGAAATTACAAGGCTGTGAAATCAGAGCAAACTACAGTGATGAGAAATTAGTAAGGTTAGGTCAGAAGAGGTGCAGTGGCAGACTTTTGGGGAGATATCTCACTCAGAACTGATACATTCCAGTGAGAAGGAAAGTTTCGAGGAGAAGGATGCATCATTTATGGAAGTTAAAGATGGTATCAAATTATAATATTAACATACAATTCCAAGAAGAATAATGCCAAGTCAGATGACAGGATGGAACATAAAAAAAAGAAGGTCCCACCAGATTGTAACATAGGAATGTGACTCGTTTACTCAAGAAAGAAGGGAGATAAAAAGAAACTACAAGCCATTCTGTCAGAGGCAAAATGCTAGAACCTATAATTAAAGAGGTGGTAGCAGGGCACTTAGAAAATATTAATGCAATCAGAAAGAGTCAACATGGTCTTTTGAAAGGAAAATTGTATTTGACTATTTATTTGAGTTGTTTGCAAAAATAACAAGCAACATAGATAAGGGGAACATGTATATGTGTGCCATTTACAACCTCGCTCGGGTAAGGCTCGTAAAATCCTGCCTGAGGTTAATGGAGAATTCTGTTCTGCTAGCCTCGCCTGCCTCGATTCTGGGACAGGCGAGGTAGTAAAATTCTAACTGTGATGTGCTGAGATTTCCAAAAGACAATTGATGGACTCATGGTATAGGGGGTTAACATATTAGCACGGATATAAGATCAATTAGCTAACAGGAAGCAGATAGGAATGAATGGCTAACTTTCTGGTTGGCAAGCTGTAACCAATGGATTGCCACAGGGATCAGGATCATGGCCTTAACTATTTACCATGACTTGGATGAAAGGACTGAATGTATGGTTGTTAAATTTGCTGATAGAGTAAATTGTGAGGAGGATGTAAGGAGACCACAAATGGATAAGTTAAGTGAATGGAGTATAATGTGGAAAATGTGAACTTATCCACTTTAGCAGAAAAGAATAGAAAAGCATCATATTTAAATGGAGAGAGACTGCAGAACTCAGGTATAAAGGAATCTGGGTGTCCTAGTTCATGAATCATAAAATGTTAGTGCCCAGATACAGCATGTGATTTGGAGGACAAATGGAACATTGGTATTTATTGCGAAGGGAATGCTGCAGGGGAAGTGTTTTGTTACAGTTGGTGAGACCATATCTAGGGTACTGTGTACAATTTTGACCTCCTTACTTAAGAAAGAATATAACTGCTTTGGAGCAATACAGAGAAGATTCACCCAATTGATTTCTGGGATAAAAGAGTTCTTTCCAAAGATGTGCAGGTTTAATTGATTGGCCATGCTAAATTTTCCCTTAGTCAGGGGGATTAGCCAGGTAAATATGTGAGGTTATGGGGATAGGGTCTGGCTTGAATTGTTGTTGGTGCAGGCTCGATAGCCAAATGGCTTCATTCTGCACTATAGGGATTCTATGACCTTTTGCAGAAAGGTTGGCTAAGTCAGACCTGTATCCATTGAAGTTTAAACAAATGATAGGTGATCTTATTGACACATATAAGATCTTGATGGAACTTCTAACAGGATGGATGCCAAAAGGATGTTTCCCCCTAAGGAAGTGATTTGAACTAGGGCACAGTGTTAAAGATGTTTCAATTTATGATTATGATGAGAATTTGTTTCTCTCAGAGAATGGAATTCTTTTCTACAGAAAGGAATACAGGCAGGGCCATTGAATATTTTTAGATTGATTCTTGATTGACAAGGAATTCAAAGGGTCTAGGGAATAGACAGAACATAGTGTTGATGCCACAATCAAATAAGATATGACCTTATCAAATGGTGGAACAGGCTTATGGGGGTTGAATGGCCTACACCTGCTTCCAATTCAAATGTTTCTTTGGTCCTCTGCCTTCTGTTGATGTGTTGTAGATGGGAGACATGCCCTCAATGGTTATTCCTTGTCACTCAGGCTATGTGGTGGGCTGAATAACTGAGGCTCATGAGACTGCCTGGGAATGAAGGAGTCAATTTAGCTGCCTGGGAACCTTGCATAAACCTGCATGAAATGTGTGAGGTGGTCACAGATAATACTAACATTCAGGGAGTGGAAACCTTTCTTAATAATGAATCCCTCTCATTTGCCACCTTAGACAGTGTTTTAATTAATGACCACATTGTTTCAGTTTCCTTCACCTTCAGGTACCACATCCTAAGAGAATGTTGGCAACTATGGATTTCCCCTGGATTGATCCATGATTATGCTTGGCAAAATATTGCAGTAGTTTTCCATTGCCCTTTGTCGTGTTGCTGACCAAGAAACTTTCCAGCTTTTACTGCCTGTTATCACTCATGTTGGGAGAATTTACAGACTGTTAATCAACCTGTTTGACCACATTATGAAAATATCTTCCGAAGTCATTAAGTCCTGAAGTGAGAGTTTCTAGTCCAGAGATAGGGATGTTACCACTGTACCACGGGACCTCCCTGGGTACAGTTCATGCCCTCTGAATCTAAGGGAATCCTGCCATTGGGGAAAATCAATCTGCCCTTTGTGCCTCACTGGTTTCATAGAACATAGAACATAGAACATTACAGCACAGAACAGGCCCTTCAGCCTTCGATGTTGTGCCGACCAAAATAAAAAGCAATGCCCCTCCAAACTAAACCATTCCCTTCTCTCCCATATACTTATCAATTAACCTCTTAAACGCCAACAAACTTGGCGCATCTACAACAGCTGCAGGCAGGGCATTCCACTCCCTAATCACTCTTTGAGTAAAGAACCTACCTCTGATATCCTTCCTATAACTCATACCCCTTAATTTAAAGCTGTGTCCCCTCGGGCTAGCTTTCTCCATCCTAGGAAAAAGGCTATCACTGTCCACCCT
The DNA here is from genome assembly GCA_024679065.1 of Sphyrna mokarran. Lineage (NCBI taxonomy): Eukaryota > Metazoa > Chordata > Chondrichthyes > Carcharhiniformes > Carcharhinidae > Sphyrna > Sphyrna mokarran. The sequence goes on along the minus strand of JAGIQG010000011.1, from coordinate 46,800,486 downwards.
ATCTAAACCTCTAATCATCTTATATGCTTCAATAAGATCCCCTCTTAGCCGCCTCCTTTCTAACGAAACAACCTCAAATCCTTCAACCTCTCTTCATAGGACCTGCCCTCCATACCAGGCAACATCCTGGTAAACCTCCTCTGTACCCTCTCCCATGCCTCCACATCTTTCTTATAATGTGGGGACCAGAACTGTACACAATACTCCAAGTGCGGCCGCACTAGAGTTTTGTACAGTTGCAACATGACGTTGCGGCTCCGAAATTCAATCCCCCTACCATAAAAGCTAAGACTCCGTATGCCTTCTTAACAACCTTATCGACTTGACTGCCTACTTTCAGGGATCTATGCACAAATACACCAAGATCCCTCTGTTCATCAACACTATTAAGAATCCTACCATTATCCCTATACTCTACACATTTATTATTCCTGCCAAAGTGCATTACCTCACACTTTTCCACATTAAACTCCATTTGCCACCTCTCGGCCAGCTCTGCAACTTGTCCAAGTCTCTCTGCAAACTATAACACCCCTCTTCACTACCTACCACTCCACCAACTTTAGTGTCATCTGCAAATTTACTAATCCATCCCTCAATACCCTCAACCAGATCATTTATAAAAATTACAAACAGCAGGGGCCCCAAAACAGACCCCTGAGGCACACCACTCATCACCGAACTCCACGATGAATATCTCCCATCAACCACCACCCTCTGTCTTCTATCTGCCAGCCAATTTCTAATCCAATTAGCTAAATCATCCTCTATTCCACACATCTGCATTTTCTGTAGAAGTCTTCCATGGGCCACCTTATCAAAAGCCTTACTAAAGTCCGTATATACTACATCAACCGCCTTACCCCCATCCACCTCTCTGGTCACTTTCTCAAAAAACTCAATGAGGTTAGTAAGGCATGACCTACCCTTCACGAAACCATGCTGACTATCCCCAATCAATTCATTTCTCTCTAAATAACTATAAATCCTATCCCTAATAATTCTTTCCAATACCTTGCCCACAACAAAAGTAAGACTCACTGGCCTATAATTCCCTGGAAGGTCTCTCTTCCCCTTCTTAAACAATGGGACCACATTCGCTATCCTCCAGTCCTCCGGAACCACACACGTAACCAACGAGGACCTGAAGATCAGAGCCAGAGGCTCTGCAATCTCCTCTCTTGCCTCCCAGAGAATCCTAGGGTAAATCCCGTCCGGCCCAGGGAACTTATCCAACTTCAAACCCTCGAGAATTTCTAACACATCCTCCCTATCTACTACAATACTTCCCAATTTGCAACCCTGTACCTCAGTGTTCTCCATAGCTACATTTCCAGCACTCTGCGTGAATACCGAAGAGAAATATTTATTCAGTGCCTCACCAATCTCTTCAGGCTCCACGCACAACTTCCCACTGCTGTCTATGACTGGCCCAAATCTATGGAGAACTTTTGCAATTGTATTAAACAGGCATGTGCGGCTGACTGAAAAGTTCAAAAAATGTCCCTAGCCAAAGCCCAAAATAAACAGATGGCAAGGAGGTTAAGAGAACTGTCACCTCCCCTGGCATTGGGTGACCACCTGCACCCTGGGACCTGAATTCCTCACTCAGAAAAACGAAGATGCCTGTGACCATCTGCCATGATAGGTTTAGCCTTTTGTGGCACTACTGCTCTCTGACAGCTATGAAACTGAAATGTAAGGTTGAACATATTGAGCCTATCTATCCCTGTTGGAGTTTAAAAGAATGAGATGACCTTATTGTAATATATCCTGAGGGACCTCGATAAGATGAATACCAGGGGAATGTTTCCTCTTGCAAGGGTGACAAAAATTCAGGAATTTAAGGTTAAAATGGAGATTGGGATTTTTTTTCTCTTAGAGGATCCTTACAATTCTCTCCCCCAGAAAACAGTGGCAATTGGGCTCTTGAATTTATTCAGGCTGATTAGATAGATTTTGACAGTCAAGAGTTGAGGGGGGGGGGGCGCAGACAGGAAAGTGTGGTTAAAACCAAAACCAGACCAGCCATGATATAATCGCCTGGCGGAGTAGGCTCGAAGGGCCAAGTAACTTAAGTCCTATGTTCTGATATTACCTATGAAACTTTCCTTGGAAGGAGCTGCCCTTTTCTGTAACCTATCCACCCCAACCTATTTGCAATCCTATCTGTCTGGGAAGCTCTCCAGTTTGCTGATCATCCATGATCAGTCTGACCATTAAGTGAACATACAAACATATGAATGAGGAGGAATAGACCATTCAACCCCTTGAGCCTGCTTCGCCATGCAATATTATAATGATTTTAATGTAACTTCAATCTTTTACCCCCTTGTTAATCAAGGATCTATCTAAATATGCCTTAAAAATATTTAAACATTCTGTTTTCACTACCTATTGATACAGAGTTCCAGAGACTCATGACCCTCTGAGGGAGAAAAAAAGTTTTAAATTATGGACTCCATGACCAAATGCACAAGTCACTACTGCTGTGGTCAACTCTGGTTTCCTTATTACTAATACTAGCCTAACTCACACTGACTTTTCACTTAAGTATCACCAGAACATCCACAGAATGTCAACTGCAGGTCGGCTAATGTACGGATTAGATTTACTCCACTACAGTAGATAGTAGTAAGGTTTGAAAGTGAAAAAAAAGTTAACCTTCGTTTATGTTTGAATTACGTAATAAAGTAATGTTTACCCCAAACATAGTATCTTTGACAATCTCACCTAGTTGAGAAAATGAAAGAGAATAGGTTCCTGTCGATTTTAGCTGAGAACTCTTGACAGTCCTGGTTTCCATCAAGTGAAAATTATTGGAATAAACAAGGAAAAGACCTTGGATTTGGTGTTAAAAGCCCACTGTGCAAAAATAATTTTAATCGAATTAAATCACCCTTGTTACTTTGCTTACTGAATGGGTATATTTTTGGTATGTTATGCTTTGCATAATTGAGTAGATTAAAGGCTGATTATATTTTTATGCGTTCGCTTCTGGGCGAAAGCAAATGCCATTTGCTATTGGCATGTTCTACGGGATTTGACACAACACCAAGATGCATTGAAACCAAAGGGCTAAAAACACCATGTCTGTTACTGACGTGACACGAGTTTTGGCTTGCTCGCTGACCCCGGACGTAAAGCAGCTTTTGATACGCAAACTTGTAGATTTCCTGATTTTACTAACAGATATACAAATGTTCTCACAAGATCGATTACGTGGAATTCATTACTTAAGAAAAAGAAACTTTGACATTTAAAGATGACAATTTAGTTCTAATGATAACCTGCAATTTGCATTAGAGGGCGCTGCTGTGAGGCTTGGTGGGCTGGTAACGAGTGAAAACATTGAGCTTCCGAGGGAATGTTTCAAATGTTTCCATCGCATCGCGAAAAAGGCATCTGCAAAGATGCTCATGTACAAAGTATTTGAAAAATTGCGAAGGAAAAACAATAAAATAACGAATATTTCCTTATTATCTAAAATCTGACCCGCTAGACCTTTTAAAATCTGATTACATTGCTTTACAAATCAAGTAGTCGCCAAAACAAAGTATCTTGTAGATTCAAGGATGAAAACCAATTTGTTCGACTATTCCAATGGTCTTTTGAAGTTGCAATATTTGTTATGTATTTGAAACCGAATTAGCATATGTATATTATTTATGATATTACTCAACCACCATACTTATAAACCAGCGCACAAAAATTTGAGAATATATAAAATGGGCAGGTGGATTGTTGAAGAATTACAATGTATGGAGCGCTTGGATAAGGGGGAGGGTAGGAGTCGGAGAGTCCTTACATCCTGTGAAGTAACAATAAAGTGTGTAACGCTCAACCTCTTTGTCACTAAACGGTGAAGTGTTTTGGCGGGGTGGGGGTGGGGGTGGGGGGGTTAATTTACAACTTCCTCTGTTTTACTTGAATAAACTATACCGTCATAAAGTCCTACAGAGACGCAAAGACAAAGTTCATCTTGCGAGAAGAAACCTCGTTTATTTATCTAAGGTTTTATGGCGTAATAGAAACAAGGAAATGGAAATTGAGATCAAAAGGCATTGGCAACTTAAGAAACTAGCCATACCAAAAGTAATGTGTCCTTTTAGAGCCACGTGTTATATTAAGTTTCCTGGAAGACCTGAATAGTTAACGTAAAAACTGAGTAGAAATATTTGAGATTGCACATTTGCCTGAAAGTGCAGATTGTGTTTGATGTTTCTGGACTTGGATCAGAGACATCTGAATGTGGATAACCACTGCTCAATCTTACTTGAGCGCTGTACAAAGTTCGCAGAGACAAAAAAAATTCTGCAAAACAATGTTATTTCACTTGAACGGAAAGAATATTTAATCATGTATAGTGTTACCTGTCATTGATATAAATTTAATAATCACATTACAGACCGTATAAAGGTATGGATATGTTGACATTCTCGTTCCAAGATATAGTTTCTACTTCATAGAAATTTAACATCAATAACTTTTCATACTTCAAACACCAACAATAGAAATTTGTTTGCAGATTGCATGGCTGATACTGTTACAACTCATGCAATTTCATCTAAGCGACTGCTTACATTGATTATCAACGTATTTCTCCACATAAAGTGCACTTGTATCACTCCCTGTGAGGCCAAAAGCACACCATTATGCATGTTGATCATTTCTGACGTTAAACAAAGATAAACAATTTCACATACTCCAGTAAATAAAACAGTTTATAGTCTCTAGCAATATTTAGAACTTGAGTTCTTGGAATGTTTAAGTGGCATTGCAATTTGCCCATATACACCCTTGACACATTTAAAACGCTCTGCCTTGCCTCTAATCACACTAAAGGAAGATTCGTGCTTTAAAGTTAAAAGGAAAAACAAATTTTAGTTTAAATAGAAAACATTCAACCTTCAATAATTTATCTCGATCATTGGAAAGATGATATCTGGCAACTCTGTAGAAAGTTAGTTTCCATAGATTTCATTCAGTTACCCTACAAATAGACCTAAATAAATGCATTCACTAAGTGTATAATCTTAAATCTTGCTCCCCGTATTTCATTAATCATTGAGCAAAATAATGCCACAAAAGGCAAGCATCTTGAGTCTCTTTGAAGTATTCTTTAAGCTATGACTGATATATCTGTTGACGATTATATGTGCACCTCATTTGAGTTGATGACAATTTAATTTTACTTCAACACGAGATATTTATTGTTTCACCTCCACCCATGCAGAATTGCAGAACAAAGGAAGAGCAGTTTAAATTGAATGACATTGTAGTTTAAAAATGTGTTGTTTAACAGCCTCACAGGAATGTCTTCCCATTTTAACTGTTGAGCATTACTTTGCTGAAGAAACATATCGTATGCTTTCATTTGTCCAACCCACACAGAATATACACAAGGAGGTTTTTCTTACCTTGAAAAGCAAGAGCAGAACAATATAAAAACTTAGCAGCCAGTAAATTCACTAGCAACTTCACGTAAAAAGTTTCGGGGGAAATTGCTACAGGCGATGTAAATGACACCACTTTGGATAAAATGCACATAAACTTCATATCAATCTTAAATGCAATTAACATAGCAGAAAATGTCTATACCAAAGTTTAAATATGCAAGTTTTACGATTTTCACCCTTTTGAGAATAAGTTCGTAAAATAACATTTTGCGCAGTCTGAGTAATTCCTGTTGATATGAAACTCTTTAAAGAGTAAACACAAGAAAGTATCAAATCAGACCGACTCAGCAGGGAGCAGTTTAATTTAAGCCAAACGGATTTTTTTATTTTTCACACAGTATAAGGTCGTTTCAGTTTACAGGAGTGTGGAGTTTATAAAGCATGCTAGAACTCCCCATTGAGCTAGAATAAAGGCAAAACACTTTTCATTCAACCAAAGCTATTAAATACTCTATGCACAGCAGTTCTGATCTTTCACCAAAGACGCCGTTCAAATCCCCTAGTTAAAGGACTTGTATTATTTGACATCCCTATAAATATATACACAACTTCATATTGAAGCATAGCGACCAATTGTGAAATTAGCTGAAGCATGTTTATCAGAAAGTATTTACAGCAATACCTTCTATTCATTTAAAATATTCTTTATTCAAGGATATTGCACCACCAAAGCTATTAATTGCATCAACAGCTCACAGTCTTGTTTCAGCAACCATCCCGCCCCACCCCCCCTTCCCTCCCCTCCCCTCTCTCTGTTTAGTTGTGCCCTGGCATATTCCCGTCTTCCCTTTTCACATTTTCCACGCTAAGTTTGGTTTTTTTGTTTTGGTGGGTTTTAACGTGCTTGGCCAGATGGTCGCTTCTCATAAATCTCTTGCCACATTCTGGGCAGGCGAAGCGTTTCTCCCCAGTGTGAGTCCTCAGATGCCTCTGGAGCTCGTCTGATCGAGTGAAACTTTTGCCACAGAACAACCAGTTGCAGACGAAGGGCCTCTCGCCAGTGTGCCATCTCAGGTGAGCCTTCAGGTGAGACGTCTTGCCGTAAACCTTCCCACATCCCGGAATGTGACAAATGTGCTGCTTCTTCTTCCCGGGCTCATCCCCATTGCTGGAAGACTGGCAATTGGGGCAGCGGCATCTTCGGCACCTCCTGGCAGTAGCCAGAGGGGATTTGGTATGGAGAAGAGCCGCTATCTGAGTTTGATACTGGGCGAAGTCTGAATGACCCAAAACCAAGGAACGTTGGAGAGGGAAGCGATGAGGAGGAATGGAAGAGGAATGGCTGGCACTGCTACTCTGTTGGATACTCCACCATGGGATGTCCTCTACTTGGTTGGGTGACATATGCCTGTGTTGATGAGATAGTAAAGTGGATCCAGTTGGGACAAAACCTGACATGGCAGAACTGATAGGAGTCGGCGTACCATAGGTGACCGCGGGGACATAGGTTGGTTGGCAGCTTGAAGCTAAGGTCTGCATAGATGAAGGCAGCATCTTGACGGGGGAGAGCTCGAACGGGTACGACGGCTCTGCCGGCGGCGTTAGAGGAAGTTCATGAGACCCATAAGACGCCTGAATATGAGGCGGTAGCTGATGAACCTTTGGCGGGGTTAGAGCCAAGCTGGAATGGGATGAGATTCCTCCTGGGTTAGTCGGGATCTCGTTACTCCAAGGGTGAAATATGCGGGACGGGGAACTCAGAGTTGGATCGTATGGGACTTGGAAAAGATCAGCGTGTGTTGACCCGGTCTGTCCGATCCGATTGCACGTTGCCGCTAACAGAGCCAGTGGAGATTGTTTGGTGGACTCCGGGGAAGAATTTGGCGTACGATCCTAAGTAACGAAACAAGACAGAAAAAAGTTTAGATCAATTGAAAGTTACAGCAAGATGTTTAAACTTTGATCAAGTACTGCGGTAAGTTTGAAAAATACTTAGTACACGGTTGAAAACAAGAACGATCTGTGGTATTGCGAAACAACCTCTTTCATGTTTAAAAGTACAAACCTGGAAAAATGCTTGCAGAGAATCATTGCGTAGAACTGCCACAGCAGCCATTCCCCGTGCAAACTGTTGAAAAGAGACACGATTCAATGTTTCATGCAGCACTAAAGGGAAATCAGTCGCATGGAGAGCTTTCTTTCCTCCTCCTGCTATTCCGAGATATCCTTGGAATATCTGTGGTCGAGGGATCACTTCTTAGAATTTGATAAGACTTTGGTAGACCGCCAGCCAGTCAGGAGAAAGATTTATGGCTTTGAAGTTTGCCGCTGCCCAATCATCAAAGAATTGCGGGTCTTTCAGAAGAGAAACCAAATCCTTTGAATACACAAAGCTCCTATGGCGTGTTTGTTGGTATGTATAAAAGAACTGATTATTAGGGGGGATGGTAAAGGAGGAGATAAAGGCGGGACAATTAATGAAGTAATCACTATGTGGGAAATGTATATACACAAATAATTGGATTTACGTGATCAAAGCACTGGTGCCGCCAGGAGACCGTTGTATTGGATGCTTAAGTCATATGATCTCTTTTTTGTAATTAAGGATTTGTTGCACAGCCCTAAGTGACAATGTGGCTTTGTTATCTCCACTAAATCTGTTCCAACATTACTACGTTGATGACTTTTAGCAAATAAAGGCGATTGGAGATGAATCAGCCATCTCAGCATCACGGACAGCATAGTTCTGCTCCAAGTGTAAACGATAAGAAAGAGTTGCTGACTTCGGAAAAGTTTAATGAAATTGCCGAGAATGGCAACATTAAAACAAGTTGTCTAATAAGTATCTGAAAACGAAGTACCATATTATTCAGAGATATTTACATTTTTAAAAACATTTTTACCACATTGGCACATTTATATGTGTTAGATGATGTATGTAGCCCCCACCCCCCTCTCTATTAGGGTGTCATTGTATTGGAAATATGTAACAACGTGAAGAAAAATTCGCCGTTGGTAAATGGGCAGTTTTACTTTAAAGCACACAATTCAGTAATACAATAGTAAGTCTAAGTTATTTGCTTAAAATCAATTGGAAGAATTTGTTCCTGTGCTAAATCCAAACTATAATATAGTCGTGTATTTTGATTGTTTAACAAACTAAGGGAAATCGGTAAATGTTTCAATACGACTGAAACCGGTTAATCCAATCTGTTTAATTGTCACGATATAAATGTGAAACTCTTCCAAACTTTCTCTGCTCATGCTCCCTGATATGGTGACTTTTTTCCAACGTCAAAAGCCTTAAGTTTTTGAGTCCCCGAGTGGAGAGATCAGAAGCTGGAGTGTGAATGCTGTTGATAGCTCTGTTAAGTCCCTTCAAGTGGTGGCAACGTGAAAAGCTGCGGAGGCGGAGCAGCTCGGTTCAAGGAAAGTGGCAACAATTTCTCTCTTCTCCGCCTGATCTCCGCCTTAAGCAGCTTTTCAAATCCTCTAACTCAACACTTGCAGCAGAATCACTAGTTGATATCTTTACAAAAGCAATATGTATATATATATAAAATATGGTGTTCATTTGCATACTTTGACAAGTAAACTTATTTGTGTATGTTCGAGACAAAACAAGAAATATGTATTAACCCATAACCCTGACATGCCCTTTACTATGTATTTAATATATTGATTACAACCAACTACCTGATCAGTGGAAATAATGTGGGCACGTCCATTTAATTGATTTGTCCCACTTTTCAATCTTAGAAGTTTTACAAAGCGCAAATCAAAGCGCAAATATAAATTAAGTATATACTTTTTTAAAAAAGGTAATCTAAATTGACTGCATATGCGCAGGCTAATCTGAAAAAAAAACACTCAAACTAAATATACAGTAATGTTGTCTGAGGTGAGACTTAGGTTATGTACATATATTTTAATATCAATACATGAACTGATAACTGACGTTTAGGCAACAAGCTTAAATTCATTTACTAGGATAAACTTAAAAGATGTTTTATTTTGAAAAAGACTGTTGAGGTCTTCCTTCAGGCAACATGAGACTGACAGCAGTCGTTAACTTCAATTGTATGCACATTGCAAACGAAATCCTTCTAAACGATAACACACAGAGATCTTTATCATCCTTTCCTGTAGCAACAATCGGTGTCCCCTCAAAGACTTTTGAGACTTGCATAGTTTTAAACGGGGCGGCTCTTTTGAAGGGATTAGAGCGCCAAGTCCTCTCCCACGGCTCCAGATTCCGTCGTGGTGAGATGGGAGTTTCACGCTGTGCCAGGATACTGCGAAGTTAATACATTTAACTTGGATTTTGCTCACTTGCTCTTTATTATTTTAAAGTGTGCTATACATGAAGTGGCATCAGGATATGAATAAGAAATTGAATTGTGAAAAAAGGTTAAGGTAGGGAAATATTCAAAATTACTTTCAAACGTCTTCAAAAATAAAAGTCTTCTCCTTAAACAATTATCCCCTGCAGTTCACATTTTAGAATAATCATAAGACAAACCAATAAAATATCCTTTTACTTTTCCAACTTCATAAAACATAATCTTCCATAGGTAGTTTAATTAAATCTGAGCATTGGAGCACAAACAGCTATTATTTTTAATTTATCGATCAATGAAATTTCAGTTTCCAAAGACCAGAAAATGAAGTAATATTAAAGTGATATATTAGGACAGTTGATTTTAAAAAATGATGTTAACCACATTTTATTTCAATGGTTGTCATTTACCTAGGTAGACTGGTTACAGTTCCTTGAAAGAAAAAGAGCAAGACCTAGGATGTGTAAGGCCAGATTTTCTTTTGATGGCACATAGTTAAATGTGTCTTCTATCATACACTTTATGCCTCTAGAAATATCTTAATAAGACACATATCTGCTTGTGATTTGGAAAATTGAACTGAATATTTGATGGTAGATTAAATCAGGAAAAGTACAATTAATCTGGTAACTGTGATACTATTGACATATAGGTGATATAAAAATTTCAATGATTAGGAAACTAGATGTCATTCCATATATTATTTTATTCAGCTTGATACTCACACTGGAACATGGATTAGTACGAATGGTTTTTTCATCATTACTATGCCACAAATACAGATTCATTTGAAAATTATAATGCTATATTCTGAGCTCAATGCTAAATGTTCGGAGACACCAACCATGTTTTACATCATATGAACATGCTAATTAAACGTAAATCACTCACCTAGTGAGTAAACCAAGACATGTTTCAATTTAGTAACAAACATGACATTTGTTGTGGAAATGTTTAAAATTTTGTTGCACAAAGTTTTCATCTTAATCAAAATATGTCTTGCTAAAGCAAAGATGCAGATTTTGAATATAATATGGATAAGGTAGACAATGCATTTGATCTTAGCAAACATCATTTGGTATAATTCAATAAGAGAATGGATTTTAAATGTAGCTTGGTTTCATCCAACTTAAAGTTACCACAAAATGAGATACACATTTTGGTATTTCAAACAACGAGATTGATTACTGTCTCCACCTTACAAATGTTAATTATAAACTACTCCTAGTGGCACAAAATAAGTAATGTGTTACCTTAATTTCTAAATTAACTCCAAATGAAAAGCACAGCATTTTAAAATCAGAATCACCAGTTTACATAATATTCAATGCAAAATTACATGTTCATAGTTCAACCTTACTTTAACATTAAAATGCCAATGCTTTATTCATATTTCTTGGCTTTAAATGAATGTGGATCCAAGTCAACCTGAAGGACAAAAAGAAATAAAACCATTTAGTAGCTCATCTTTAAAGATAAATAGAAGGTTGACTTAAGTTTAACAAGTTTCTGCCTCCACTATAATCCATTGTAATAAAGAATTAAACAAGAATCTTGTAAGAACACTATGTTACCATTCATTCACAACTACAGTGTTTTTTTTGGAAATCATAAAATACAAACTAATAGTGAAGACATTCAACAATGAAAAAATTGACAGCTAGCTGGAAACTACTTATGCATTTTCTACTAATGTGAATATTCCATCACAATTCTGAGTATCAACACTAGACATTGCAGTACAATATCTTAAAGATAAATGCATATTAAATATGGAGATGTCAGAATTGTTATCAGTCCTATTCCAAATGCAGTGTTTAATATAGCACTTGAGCTTTCTCGCCATGCCAGCTCCACAACAAGAAACTAAGGATATGTGTAAGTGAAATGCTATTCCTCAATTCTGATTCAAGATATTTTATTTTGTTTTTCCCATCTGTTATGATATATTTTTGCAGATGCTTTTCCATCAGTATTTAGTTATGGCATACTTCTGTGATAGTCTGACATAATAATGTATGAATTTGTTTTATTGTAATGTGGTAGGATGTAAATTCTTGAGGTTATCACATGATTCCTGAATGCGTTGTGATAGCAGAGTCAGGTGCTATATAAAGCTACTTACATACCTTTAGAGGGAGATTCTCCAGCATCTTACATAAACAGATAAAAATGTAGAAATGACAAATTCTTAGAAGCAACTGGCCTATGCATCCTGTGTAATGGGAATGGGTTATTTGCACAAAGTTCTATTCCATATTCACTCAATATAAAGAAGTCTGAATAATGCCTCTAGGAATTAACATGCTTAACAGTGTGTTAAGTGTCATGTATGTTAACTGGTCATCAAAATGATTCCAGATATTATTTTTAATGGCATACTGTACTTTAATGTTACAATGAAGCGATGTGCAATTCTTAAATTGTTGCATAAATAGGGACTGATACAAACTGCTTAGGGAGGTGCGAGGTGAAATTGCTGGGCCTCTGACACAAATCTTTGTCTCTTCTTTGGACACAAGTGAGGTCCCAGAGGACTCACCTCTTTGGTGAGGTCCCAGAGGACTGGAGAATAGCTAATGTTGTACCGTTGTTTAAAAAGGGTAGTAGGGATAACCCTGGAAATTATAGGCTGGTGAGTTTGACGTCAGTGGTAGGGAAACTGTTGGAGGGGATTCTTAGAGATAGGATATATAGGCACTTAGAGCGTTGCGATCTGATTAGGGATATGCAGCATGGATTTGTTAAGGGGAGGTCGTGCCTTACAAATCTGGTAGAATTTTTTGAAGAGGTGACGAAAATGGTCGACGAAGGGCAAGCCGTTGATGTCGTCCGTATGGATTTCAGAAAGGCGTTTGACAAAGTCCCTCATAGGAGGTTAGTTGAAAAGGTCAAGACTCATGGGATACAAGGACAGGTAGTTAGATGGATAAGTAACTGGCTTGGTAATAGGAGACAGAGAGTAATAGTGGGAGGGTGTTTTTCTAGCTGGAGGTCGGTCACTAGTGGTGTGCCGCAGGGCTTGGTACTGGGACCTCTTCTATTTGTAATATATATGAGTTGGAAGAGGGAGTAAGTGGAGTGATCAGCAAGTTTGCAGATGATACAGAGATAGCTGGACTTGCGGATAGTGAGGAGCATTGTCAGGCAATGCAGCAGGACATAGATAGGCTGGTAGCTTGGGCAGATAGATGGCAGATGGAATTCAATGCTGATAAATGCGAGGTGATGCATTTCAGGAAAAAGAAGGTAGGGGGGAGGTATATGATAAAGGATAGACCTATTAAGAGTATAGAAACGCAGAGGGACCTGGGGGTGTAGGTGCACAAGTCTCTGAAGGTGGCAGAGCAGGTGGAAAAGGTTATGAAAAAAGCATATGGTATGCTAGCTTTTATAGAAAGGGTATAGAGTACAAGAGCTGGCCTTCAATCTTGCAGTTGTATAAAACATTGGTTAGATCTCATTTGGAATACTGCATCCAGTTCTGGTCGCCTTACTACTGGAAGGATGTGGAGACTCTGGAGAGAGTGCAGAGGAGGTTTACCAGGATGCTGCCTGGTATGGAAGGTCTGAGTTACGAGGGGAGGTTAGGCAAATTGGGGCTGTTTTCCTTAGAAAGACGTAGACTTAGAGGAGATCTAGTAGAGGTGTACAAGATTATGAAGGGGATAGATAGTGTAAACAGGGTTAAGCTTTTTCCTAGAATGGACTCAAATAGCACGAGGGGTCACGGGCTTAGGGTGAGGGGGGTAAGGTATAATTTGGATGCTACAGGGAGTTTTTTCACACAGAGGGTGGTGGGGTATGGAATGCACTGCCAAGTAAAGTGGTGGAGGCAGGCACTCTGGAGTTATTTAAGAAATACTTAGATGGGCACATGAACAGAATGGGAATGGAGGGGTATATAAAACTGATTTAAAATAGGGATCATGAGCCTTAGTAGTCCCTGGGAAGTGTGTAAACAGATGATAATATTGATGTACTTGTTTTTATCCTACAGGTGCTTTGGTCCACCTTGTTGTCTAACAAGGGGCTTACACGCGATGGGTCGTGAGAGGGCTGCTCTTGGATTTTTCCGAGAGTATCCTAGTGCTTCACGTCGTTAATGTACGCTTTACCTGGACCATTTGATGGGCAACACGACAGTTCAGTGACTATCGCTGTGCTGTGCAGATACATGAATTTGGGCTTGTGTCTGTGGGAGTTTGCACATTCTCCCTGTGCTTGCATGGGTTTTCTCTGGGTGCTCCGGTTTCTTCCACATCCCAAAAATGTGCTCTTAGGCTAAGTGGCAAAACAAATTCTCCCTAAATTGTCTCAAATTTGGTTTTTAATCCATAGATCTATAAACATAGATGGGGATCACGGATAAAGGTGGGAACATCGGGGTGGCAGCACGGGTTCGTTGGGCCGAAGGGCCTGTTTCCCATGCTGTTTTGTTCTTTGTAATGTCAGATGCAGCAGCTGGAGAATTGACATTCAAACTGCTGATGCCCTAACAGCAATGTAAATGGTCTTCTGTAGTTAGGATTCAATTAAAATGAAACTTTGGCAGAAAATAAGAAAGATTATTCTGTGCTTCTTAATAAAATTTCGAATTGGATATTCCTCTAAGAGATAATAGGAAGAACTTTTTTCCACTATTGATTAGTTTTGTAAGTTGACCAGAGTAAATGAAATTCAAGTACAATTGTGTCAATCCACATTAGTCATGATACAACAACAAGCTGCTGATCAATTTGACTTTTTGAAAGCTACTATAAGTTGATTTCCCAAGTCCAAAATGACCTCACAGTGGCTGATATGCAATTCACATGCTGAAGTATAAAAACACTTTAAATGTGTAATGATTTACTGAGCTAGTGAGCAGTTACATACTAACAGGAGTTATCTATACAATAATTGATCACACAATATTTCTCCAATTTAAAATAATCCATGAATTTCACCCACCTTACCTACGTACATACGGAGTGACTCCTGCAACTAAATGGCACATGTAAAAACATGAATTATAATCAAGTGAAAAAAGCAAAATAAGATGTTTTTAAGCAGAATGGAAAAAAATGGAAGAAAATATTCTAATGTCTCATGCAGGGCACTGAGAGTTTATTTCTGTAGTGGGTTAACTATTACTGTCTGTCCGTTTTACTTCATAGATAGGTCCTGATATTTTCCACAAAATAAAAATCTAATTTTCTTTTGGATATATATAAATTTGCTATTATATATAATCTGAAGGTAGTTAGTTAGAAAACTAATTTATAATTTCCAAATTATACTGATTTCATAGCAATTATTCCACAT
The DNA here is from genome assembly GCA_024679065.1 of Sphyrna mokarran. NCBI lineage: Eukaryota > Metazoa > Chordata > Chondrichthyes > Carcharhiniformes > Carcharhinidae > Sphyrna > Sphyrna mokarran. Next base: position 46,785,440 of record JAGIQG010000011.1, on the reverse strand, counting down.
TAATTGTAGTGTATTTAGAGTTGCAACTGCAAATCTAGTACAACATTTAGGATACATAAATTGGACTATTTTAACAAATAAATATTACAAATTTGTTTATTCAGTTGTATTTCGAAATAAAGCACTCATTGTTTCAAAGGTTTGGGCTTCAAACTAGGAAATTGATAACACAGATTCCAGCAAAGGGAAGTGTTTTTTTTAGTTGCCTTTTGTGTTGGAGAGGATAACTATGCATATGACATGGGTTGGTAATTTAAAATTGCCAAAGGCATGAATTAAATCTATGCAACCATTTAAAAACCATAAGAAATTATATTCAGTTCAGGTCATTCTCAAGTGAAAGGAAAGTCTACAAAACCTCAGAACAAATAAGTTATTTACACCATTGCTTTCAGTTCAACTAAAAACATGTGCCGCTGCATGGCATGATCAAAATTAATTGTACATTAGCACACGTTAAGAAGAGATTGCTGTAAATGTTCTTTACTTTCTATATCAAAGCAGAATAGGAAAAATAACATGTACTGTAACTGAGATTTAAGTCATGAACTTAGAACATAAGACAATATGCAAATCTATTGAATTTGGAAAAAAAATGATTTCAACTAAATGTCAGCTATAATGAAATATTCAGGTTGTAAGTGATATAACTAAAATCTCTTATTCAGTTAAGTGTGTCTACCATACAGACTCTAACACCCTTCACAGAAACTTTGGACTTAAAGAGCTAATATTTTAATTCCTATTAGAAAGAAGGTGGAATCCCATTGCCATTTGTTTGTGTCTAATAGCCTAAACTCATTAGCACCCCAAAGCACATCAAATCTGACAGTACACAGTGATGAAGTGCCAGAAAAGAGACATCAAAGAACTAAAAATAATTTTGCTCTTGACCCTCACCACCATAATTCAGGACAGCTGGATGTGCCAACAGGTACCCTAAATGAAGCTTGACTATGTAGGTGAAACCAAATTTGTCTGGCATCAAGGCCCACTGCTAAATTTGTAGAGTGGCAATTAAGAGAGGCCAAAGAAGTGTCTGCTGACTCCACAAAAAATGATGGCCTCAATACGAACCCTCCCACAATGGACAGCAGAAGGTTGGGTGGGGTTAAAGAGTTAACTGCAGGAATGCATCCCCAACACTGTGTAAATGTGCTAACCACCATTTTTACAGTGACAAAGTGCATAACGTTTAAATGTTTCATTATGGAGAGGCGGGAAACTTAAGTGCCATATCTGAGTTGGAGTCCCACAATACATTTGGTGACCAGTTTCTCAGGAGTTGAGACAGCCACCACTAACACCACAGGGTAACTGCCCTTTCCAGCAGTTCTTCTGGTCAGGTGGCCTGTGATCCTTAATTGATGCCGTCAGCTTTGACCATCTTCGATTGTGCCTCCTTCCTCTGTCTTTGATTGTGATCGTCCCCACCACTTTCAGAATGCAGCACCTCTATCCTCTCCTGTTTGTGACCTCTCTCCCCTCCCCACCTGATCATGCTCTCTCTCCTTCCTCTTGGTTAGCAGAGGCTTTCCTTAGGAGTCTCTGGCTGTGATGCTTTGCAGAACTGTTCATTCATGTTCATTTGACCAGCTTCAGGGTGGAAAATAGGACCAAAAACAAATAATATCAGGCCAACAGGTACCCTAATGAAGCTTGACTATGTAGGTTAACATTTTGCAAAGTAGCAGGGCCTTTTTGTCTGTGGCTTGTAGCAATCCTGTTAAAAATCATAAGATAAGCAGCGCAAGGCCCAGATGTACCTGCTGGAGTTTGTGCGTAATACAAGGCTGGAAATTTTCATCTATTTGTCACAAAGAAAAGAAATTTAGAAAGGAAAGTACCATCCTTCTGCCATTCTCAACAATGCATCATAAAGACAATCACAGGGAAAATCAAATTTTAAATTCTCTAACGGTCCCTCTCCATCTGACTGGGTGAGACTGTCTGATTACGAGCACATTGCACAAAGAGAAAATTAGGACAAAAGAAGAATAAAGTAATTGAAAAAGTACAAAGATATTGTACAGTACTTTTATCAAAAAGAACTTTGAATAGTTCACGTAAGTTACACTGGAGTGTTTGTTTATTGCTGGATATGTTGGAAATTACTGTGAACTTTCTTTCAGATGTGCTTCTTTAAAGACCATTCATATATTTAGTAGAAGTAAAAATTATTTGAAAGTTGCATAAATAACTACCATACTTAGTCATTAGCGCATTTGGGCAACCATGGAAATGTGCAAATAAGGCCATAATGCAATGGTAGGTTGTATAAAAACTAAACCCCTTTGCTTATAGCTTGGAAAATTTGACTTCTTTCTCATTCAGCTTCCAATGAGTACCATTATATATCTAATTTTAGAAGCCATTATTCATATGTGATAATGTGTACTATCAGGGTATTCAATCAAAAGGAATGCATTATGCTGACGGTGATCCGGTCCTCACCTGATGCCCACACATGAATATTCACTTGATCAGAAAGTATCACTGAATCCAATTATAATCTCCTATTGTTCTTCTGGCTGATATCAATTAACATGATGTGGAAATGCCAGTGTTGGACATCAGTTAACAGGCCTGAGATTTAATCTGCTGTAGTTCCTTTACTTATTGTGCCATATGTGATTATTTGTTCTCTAGATAAGGGTGTCACAGACAAGACCTCATTTGGTGCCAATACCCAGCTGGCCTGAGAAATTGGTGGGAGCCATTTCAGAGAGAAGTGAAAAGCCAACCACATAGTATTGGACCAGAATCATGTCTAGGCCAAAACATATAGGAGTGACAGATTCATTTCCCTAAAAGACATTAGTGAACCAATTGGGTTTTGTAACAAGCCAGAAGTTTTGATAGTATTTTTCTTGTGTTACGAATCATTAGAATTATTGAGTTAAATTTCACAATGTTCCATGGTAAAATTTGAATTCATTACCACAGCATTACTGTTACCATTTACACATCAAATAATATGGCTGCTTTGGCATCATTAAATATAACAAGATACAAATGAGATCAGAATGCTGAAATTATGATTGTAGGATCCTGATTTTAATCCTTCTCGAAGTGCACAGAATTTACAACACAAAAACAGGCCATTTGATCCAATGTTTCAGACTAGCCTTGCCCACCTTCTTTACTTAACCTCATCCTATCGACGTATCCTTAAATAGTCCTTTCTTCCTTACGTACTGATATAGGATTTTGTTAAATGCATTGATGTTACTTGCCTCAATTACTCTAATTGTAGCAAATTTCATATTCTTTCCATATTCTATTTGTAACTATATCTAATTTGAAGTAATCTTTGAGAGATACTCTGGATAAGCAATGATTCTGAGCATTTTCAGGTGAGTGACTCCTTAAAACTGAAACTGGTTTACATTCTTTTTTTGGTGTTTGTTATTTCCCTTTTTTGTGTTCCCAGTGTTACATGCCTTTGAGCTAATTGGTGGTAAGTGTACAGGAGTGATTTGGTTGCCTCAACCTCCAATTTTTCCTTTTCATGTGATCAAGGGTTTGTCTCCATTCCAGGCCTTCTACTCATTATACAAGTGCAATTAGAACATCATAGATGTCAGAAACGAGAACCATGCATGCTCCAGCAAAACATTCAAAACACTGGGCAAGCACAACAGGTCACTCTGCTCAAAAGCATTAATCAAAGATTTGGCTGAAGAAAAGTCATAAAATGATTGGAAAATAGAAGGGAGAAGTCATTGAAGCTCCATCCCAAGCCTGGAAATCTCATAAGTCCCTGGAAGCAAGACCCTTTTGAAAAGAGCAAAAGACCAAAAATGTGACATAAAGCTAACCTTCAACATATTTTCTGGTTGCTTAGAGCATCATAAAATGTTGATATTTAAACTCATATTTGTCATTCTTCTAAGAATGTTAAAATGATTTTTGCATTTTATGTAATCATTTACTGTTAAGTTTCTTTTTGCATGCACGTCAGGAACAACTGTTTTTTGTGACCATTTTTCTGAGCTCTCACATTATCTTTGACCAGGATGTTCATTAACAATATACTTCATTATGAGGTGAAATTCTTTGTCAAACCTTGTACATCGGATTAGATCAGTAACATTTTCTTTTCTTTATTCTTTCGTGGGATTTGGGTGTTGCTGGTTGGGCCGCTCACTAAATTGCTCTTGAAATGAGTGTCTTGCTTGGTCACTGCAGAGGCCAGTTAAGAGTTAACCAACATGGATCTCAGGTCACACGTAGGCCAGATCAGGTAAGGATAGCCGATTTCCTTTCTTAAAGGATATTAGTGAACCAGATGGGTTTTAATGACACTCAGTGACACTTATGGTTACTGTTAATGAGATTAGCTTTATATTCCAGATTGATTAATGGGTGGATTTAAAGCTTGTCCCCAGAGCATTAGCCTTGCTCTCTGGATTATGAATCTAGTGACATTACCATTGTGCCACCATCTTCCCTTGTATATCGTAAGAAAACAAAGTACCTGCATTTGCTCTGTATCATTGCTGAAATGTTTTTTATTCATTCATGAGATGCAGGCATCACTGCCTGCCCCCTTGAGAGGGCAGTTAAGAGTCAACCAGTTGCTGTGCATCTGGAGTCACATGTAGGCCAGAATAGGTAAGAATGGCAGATTTTCTTCCCTAAAGGACATTCGTGAACAAGATGGGTTTTTAATGACAATCAACAATGCTTTCATTTGTTATGAGTTTTAATTCCAGAGTTTTATCAAATTCAAATTTCACCATTCGTAGTGCAGGATTTGAACCTGGGTCCCTAGATCATCACCCTAGATCTCTGGATTACTAGTGCAATGACAATACTACTATACCACTGACACCTGTCATTCCGTAAGAAGTCACACAACATCAGGTTAAAGTCCAATAGGTTTATTTGGTAGCAAAAGCTACTAGTTTTCGAAGCACTGCTCCTTCATCAGGTGAATGGGATTTCAATTCACAACCTTGAACTAAAATCCCACTCATTTGATGAAGGAGCCATGCTCCGAAAGCTGGTGGCTTTTGCTACCAAATAAACCTGTTGGACTTTAACCTGGTGTTGTGAGATTTCTTACTGTATTTACCCCAGTCCAATGCTGGCATCTCCACATTCTGTCGTTCCAACAGAAACAAGGCTGAAAGCTAAATTTTTGACAAGAAACAAATTGCTCAAAACAAAATAGTTCAAAAATCTTCGCTGGAATTCTACTGCCCCGCCTGTCACAGAATCGGGCGGGCGAGGGGTGGACAATGAAAATGTCTGTTGTCCGCAGGCGGGATTTTCCAGTTTCGCTTGAATGAGGCTGTAAAATTGCACCTCTTATTTTCATTTCTTATGAAGTAGCCATATATTATAATTTCTGAATTTTCTCCTCAATTCCATAATTTATTCCATAGTAGCAAAAAATTTATAGTTGGATGCCTGTGTTTGTGCTTCTTCTTTGCCTTTCTTTTGTCTCTCTTCTCTCCAATCTATAAATGCTGCCCTCCAGGAGCATTTACTTCTAAAATAAGTACAAACCTCAGCCTGGTTTTCAAGCACAGGGCAAAGGATATTAATGCTATAAGGCTTAAATTGTGTTGAGGTTTTTAAATAACCTTTGTTACTTTCTGAAAATGACTCTCAGCTGGATGAACACTTTAACTATAACAAACAGGATTTTACAGAAATGTGGAGATCATTGACCACCAATTTTGCAGGATTTTCTGCATAAAACATTGTTTTACATTTGAAAATTACTTAGTTCTTGTTTTATAAATCAAAAAAGTACTCTGATTTCATGCCAAAATCATTCTTCTGCTATGACTGTAATGTGATTGGTTCAAAATCAGAAGCGATTGGCTATCAATCACTTTAAGACATTTAATGTGACCTTGGGTGACCTTGCAGTCCAAAGGGAAAGTGGGAACATTTGGAAATTAATTGTTTGAGGGTGTACTGGATATATAACTACAATAAACAAAATTAAATTAGGCAGTGAAAAGGTATTTAAAACCAAGGGTAAGAGAACTTCTAATACATTATTTGTTGATTTCAAAGTTGTCAAATACTTTTTCATTTATATTTAGAGGTTTTTTTAAAAAATGTAATATTACTCTCATTTCTAAAGCTTTTACAGCCAGAACACCTGTTAGGGATCAGCATATGCCATGTGTTACAGCTGTTTGTGATTTGATTTTACCTATAATCTATGTTCAATTATGAAATAGTTCCTGTACTATCTAAATCTTTTGAATAACACAAGCTTCACATCTGCCTTTGGCTCTAGTCGTTCTTCTATTTTCACATTGATGGCAAGCAATTTCGGGGGTGGATCAACAGAAACAAAACAGTATAACTTGTCAGATTCTAATCTGAAATTGCAGTGAACCAAAGACAAATTAAGTGATCAACAGGTCATTCTTTTTGAGTTGGAATTGGCTGGTAAAATTCCAGATATTTCCCAGGCAGTCCCCTGGGAATTAGAACAAATCAATATTGTGAGAGAACAGACACTTCCATCCACTCTTTTCTAAAATGAGAAATTATGCCCTGTAAGTTGGAATCCACACATGCGTCCAAGCACAAATGGATAGAACTCCTTTGTACCTGACCTTATTGTGACCTGCAGCAACGTACACATAGCAGTAATAGTCTGCTAGTTGTGCATCACACTTCATAGATACTGGTCTAGGACTATGACTGCAGACTTATATGAACTTTTCACACATATGCAATGTTTCATGATATTGTGTACTTGAATGGTAAAAGTAATAGTAGCATAACAACATCTGGTGAATTAACAATGTAATCGTCCACAAACTAATACTTCTAGCAACCACTCAGTAGAGCTTTGATGTCATGTCTTAATAAAAGCTGCTATTGTTCACCATTCCAAACAAGGGAGAGATCAAAACTTTGGCCTCTCTAATTTTGGGGATATTTTCTGCAATGCGATACTGTGATTCTAGCTTTGAGGCTTACACTGACTGCATGTTTAAGAGTTGGTCTATGTTATAGTGCTTATTGCCCTGAGGCCAGCAGGGTGGGATAGGTCACTACACCTCAACCAAAGTGCACGGTGTGGGTGGTAGGTCAGTCTCCGCGAGCAGAGCTGTGTGCAGCTCTGAAGACTATTATTAGTTATAGTTTAATATATCACATAAAATAAGTAGGCAGGTATGTAGCATTAGAAGCTTCAATTTTACATAGTAAAAATAAAAGTTAATAGTTTTAAAACATTTTCCTTTAATAGTTAATTCTGTTTCAAAAAAAAGATTGTAGATTTTTCTAAGACAACTTCATTAAATTGATACATTTGACAATATAATACTTTAATCCAGAAATGAAATACCTCAAGATTGATAATATATTTTAATCCAGAAATGAAATATCTCAAGATAGTTTTCTTTTGTTTAAAAGATAATTAAGCAAACATAAATAATGGAGTATGATGACTATTATTGAAGTTGTATTTATGTTGACATTAACAAAATTAATTTATTAATGTTGAATAATAATGTTTAATATGTATTTGATCTGTTTCTTCTTATTTTGATATCATGATACCAGGCTGATTTTTTGAACATGGACTGAAGGTTATATTTAACATGAAACAAAGCAGAATGCTGGAAAATCTCAGCAGGTCTGACAGCATCTGTGGAGAGAAAATAGATCCAACATTTCAAGTCTGGATGACACTTCGTCAGAGCAGGTTTAATGTGAACCTGTTTATGTTCTGGGCTAATCTAATCAGCAGTCACTTTCAACATGATTACTTATTATTAGAACCGTAGATGCCCTACAATGCAGAAAGAGGCCATCTGGCTGATCAAGTCTGCATGGAGACTCTGAAAGAGCATCCCATCAAGGCCCAGCCCCACTTCTGTAACCCTGCACAGTCACCATGGCAAATGCACTTAACTTATACACCTGTGAACTATGGGAGGAAGCCAGAGCATCTGTCGGAAATCCACACAGACACGGGGAGAACATGCAAACTCTGCACAGAAACCAAGGCTGAGATCAAACTTGGGTCCCTGGCGCTGTGGGGCAGCAGTACTAACCATTGTGTGGTGATAATTATTGATCATTATCTGAACAACAATTATGAATAAGTGATTCTTCTATTTTAGTGAAAAATAGCTTTTTCCAGGTCTACAGGATGTTGCAATAGCAAAATATTAGTAAAATGCTGGAATGGAAAGATTTATTTTTACATGTCTGTAAAATGGAATCAAATATGCAATCAATTATCTTAAATTGACAAAATTCATGTTTTTATAAAAACAACCTATCATCTTTAACATAATGATAGAATTTTCAGATTTTCGTCTGGAAAGTCACACGCACAAATTTCTTCTGTTGCTAAATTTTTGCTGCTAAATTATTTTCATTCTTATGTCACTAAATCTCTGAAAGAATCTGAGTTTAAAAGAAAGCTACTTAACAATTTCATTTCTTACAATATAATAAATTATATTTTAAATTATTGTACCTATCCGATGACTGCTAGCTGATGGCTACTGATAATGTGGGAAAAAGTGTGCCCATTGTTTGTTACCCTATTTAGCAATAGAAATGACACTTTCCCCTAGGATTTGTTACCCTATTTAGAAATGGAAATGACATAATTTCCACATGACTTGCCTTCGCAGAATATTATGCATCAGATGGCAAGACAAAGTACCAGACACTGAAGTTCTCTGTAGAACAAGTCTACCATCAGTCCATATACTGCTGATGACAGTGCAGACCTGTGGGCAGGTTATGTCATCCGTATGCCAGATGAGTGCATACCCAAGTAATTCCTTTTTGAGGACTCTCTGCTGGAAAACACTCACATGGAAGGCAGAAGAAACGTTACAAAAACACACTCAAGGCCTCCCTGAAGTCACCTGACATAGTCACGACCACCTGGGAAACTCTGGCACAAAACCGCCCAAACTGGTGCTGTCTCATCCACACAGTCTGTCAAACTTACAAAGAAAAGTGCATTGCTGAAAAATAGCTTAAGTATGAGCTGCGCAAGTCCATAGCTACACAGTGTCTACACAAGTTTGTCCAATATGTGCCAGGACATTCCATGCCTGAATTAGCCTGATCACTCATCTTCAGACACATCGCATCCAGCCTCAAAATGACTAATGGTGTCGTGGTCCTCATCAAAGATGATGGCTGAACAACCAACTACAACCAGCCTATTTAGACAGCTATATTTAAAAAGATGATGGACAATTGTTCACAATATGTATTATGTATTTCAATTTACAAGTTCAAAATGGAACTGAACCAGAATAGTAAAATGAATATTGAATAGAACATTTCAGATTGTAATTACTTTGTATTTATAGAATATTACATTTCATTGCTATTTATAGCAATTTACAATTTTAATAATCAACAAAATTTTATTTATTTTTCCATGCAACAAGATGAAGTTTACAGACTTTGTTTATGGTAATCATTATAAATAAAATGCTGCTTGATAGATTAGATGCAAAAATTGTTTTTGATAGCTTGTTTATTTCTCATTGCGTATTTTTCATCTGAAATTTCAGAATTTCAGCATCTCAGGAAAGATATATCAGCTATGGACTGAGTGCAGTGCAAATTTATCAGAATGACATGGGGCTAAAACTATGAGGGCAGATTATATAAACTTGCTCCTGTTCTACAGAATATAAAAGATTGAAGGTTGAGCTAACTGAGGTACTTAAAATGATAAAAAGTTTCAAAGAAGTAGATTAAGAAGAAACAGTTTCTTCTGGTGGGGGAATGTAGGATGAATCTAATTTTAAAATTAGAACAAGGCCATTCGGGAATGAAATCAGGAAATATTTTTACACACAAAAGGTAGTTGGAATTTGGAGCTCACTTGCTTCTCAGCGATGGATGCTGGGTTAATTGGAGCTTTCAATACTGAGTTTGATAAGAACTTTGTCAGATAAGGGTATCAAGGGATATGAAGAACAGGCAGGTAAATTAAGTTCAGATAATCCATAACATAAATGAATGATAGAACATTTTCAAATGGATGAATGATATCCTAGGTTCCTAGTCAATAATCTCTACTCCAGAATTTAATTAAAAGTTCTTTAGAAATGTAAGCAAAAAAACACTCACAGCATTTCCATTGCTGACTATGGTAAACAAATCAAGTGAGCATGATGTGCCCTTCCGGAATCCATGCTGGCCACCCTTTGTGCTTTTCGTTTGGTAATTTCAATATTTATGCATCTGTATCAAATGAGGCGAACTTGTGAATATAATTTAAAGGTTAATTAATTTCTATCTTCAGGTTACTTTGAAACTTCTGTATGCACGCCTGGCATGGTATTTGCTTAATTTTAAGAAAACAGTTTCATATGGCTAAAAATTAGTTGCGTTCACTTTTGGCTCTGGGCTCATGATTCACAATCCACCTGCGCCCAGGATTCCTCATTTTCCACATTACACCTGAGTACGACACATGCTATTGGTTGGCTGTACATCCAATAGGGGACCAAGTAGTGTGTGGGGTCAAACAGAACGTGAGGCTAGTTTTGAGACAAAGATGCCATGCAAGTGTTTTGGATACTGAATTCACTTTGAATTCATTTTTAAAAATTTAATTCAATTCTCTGAATATGCAAAGTATCTGAGTGACTCTACAATTAAAAATACAGTAAATGGAACAACAGGGAAGAGAGAGAGGAACCACTAGCTTAATAGATGCAAAGCCGAAGGCATAGTCACAGAAATTGGCAGAGAGAGGCCATGTTCTGCTGGAGGTCAGAAGGCCATCAAGGACCTCCCTCAAAAGGGAATGGCAGCAGGTGGCCTGGGAGGTCAATGCTGGGAATCTGTTGCCAAGAACCTGGCAGCCATGCTGGAATAAGTTCAATTACCTCAAGTGGGTGTTCAAGTTAAATGAATGCATCTTCAGATGACATGTTGTACCCACAACATACCACTAACTTCTTACAGTGATCAGTGCACTACACTCCTACTTTGCACCCACTAGCATACCCTAGCACTCAGTATTCAGATCTTACATTGACATACTCAATATCACTCTCATTGTTCACTAACACCAGTCTCAGATCTGTCTCTCATAGTCAGCATGTATGTTCAGCTATTCAGCAGCAATAGGCATAGCATCCAAACACAATGGATCACAATCACTGACATTCTTTCAGGATCTTCAGATGATGAGTCACCAGGCACAATTAGGCTACAACTCAGCAGATGACAAAGTTGCAGTCAAATTCTGCTACAGGAGACTCAGGTAAGAGTCTGGATGGGGTAGTACACTGGAGAACACAAAGATGTTTGGTGCATTGGCAAGGTTGCAAGACAGCTTCCTGTCACTGGCAAGAAATAAGAAGGAATTTAGTTCCAATATGGCAGAGGACATTGTGCAGAGCTTGGAGCACATCCTTTCCATCATGGATGTGGTAACTAACTCTGTAGCTCTAATGGACGCACTTGTGATGCAGTATCTGATGGTCAAAGTCTCAGCTTCTACTGCAGTACAAGCAGAAGCCACAGAACATCTCAGTGCTAGCTCAGACTGCTGCTATTTTGACTATGGATCTCTGAGCTCAAAGGGCCATGCAGCCTCATGCACCAATCAAGCAAATATTTCCTCCAACAAGTTAATAGATTACCAAGGTGCGATCCAACACAGATGCTAGTGACTTTGTGGAGCACAAACTTGTGCTGCTGTTTCAGGATAATAGCCAGTGCTGGATTTAGGCATGAGCTAAACAAGCTGCAGCTTAGCGCATCACAATCTGCAGGGTCCTCACAAAATCCTGATTACTTATTTTGTCAGAATTTTGTACATACATTAATGTATCTTAAAAGTATTTTAAAAATTACATTTAGGTATTGTTTCCAGGCTATACTATATTATGGTCTATGAGAGAGATCAAGCCAGCCAAATGATAACCATGTAATCAGTAAATGTATTCATTTGAAAATAATTTGTATTTTTCACTTTAAATACCTTGCTATTAAATAATTAAAACACATAAATATGTTTTCAATTTGTGGCAACCCAAGGTCCTGTTTTGGTATGCATCTTTGTGAAACCTTTTGGTGTAACTTTTTAACAAAGGGCCTCCAAGCTTTATGTAGCTTAGGGCTTCACCAAGTCTAAATCTGGCACTGATAACAGCATTTCTGTTCTTTCTACTACCACTCCACTTATTGTTGCCCTTTATTGGTACAGTCTGAAGACAGGCCTTCAAGATCCAGAGCTACTTGAAGACATCCTGCAAGATCATTTGCAGTCTCCCCAGTGGAAAACAGCCTTCCACCATGAATGCAATTGTTGGTGGCTTTTATGGCACAATGTTAGCCAAAGAAACTCTTGTCATGAGAGTCCCATATGGATGGTAAGGTGGGGAATGATGCAGCCATGTTGGTGAAGGGAGATTGTCTTATTGGAACTGGAAACTTTACAGCCAGTCTTAGGCTAAATGGTTCTCATGATGTGACTTCCAGAGGCTTGGTGGCAATGGCTGCATTGCAATGATGATAATTTTGTGAAGGAGGCAGCAGACATCCATGATGTCGGTGACATATTATGGCGTGTACGGCAAGCAACCCCCTCTCTTTCCCCAGTTATCCAGGCAGTAGAAATGTTGTTTAACACACCGTAAACTGATTCATAATTGGCTTCATAGCTTTCATTATATGCCTAATATCCATACATGGTCATGTGGTGGAGGGAGTGTTAGGGGGAGTATGGGGGATGGTCACCAGCCTGCTATAGAGGGGATGGCATTATCTGCAAGCGCTCTGATTCCTCTTGGAGGCTTGAAGATGTTGGATATGGCAAGCTACTTTAAAAAGAAAGCATTGTTATTGCTGCCAACATTATGATCTGTGTATGATCGCACATTACTGCACATTGACAGAATCATAGCTCTTGCAGTTTCTATGTCTTTAACCACTGATATGGCAGACTGCACAGACACATTTGTGCAACTGATAGTTCCTGCATCATTGAGAATCCTGCTAGCAAAGCCACATGCCATTATATTCTGCTTCTCCCTTGCTTAGAGAGATCATGATGTAATTATTTCTCCTCAGGGTAAGGGCTCCATCAACTCCCCAATGTTGGAATGGGAAATGTTAACCATCACTCTTGCCTGAAATAATCCAGTCTCATACAAGCTTAATACATATGTGATCCTTATTGGCATCATCATCCTCCTCCTTGATTAAGGCTCCAAGTCCTGTTAGAGGAAGTGACAAAATTCTGTGACCACCTCCTTGTTTTTTTTGAACTATCTTAGACTTTACTCCTAGTTGAATGTAGGTTCAGTAAGTACTCACAGAAAACCTATAGTGCACTAGGCTTTCTGTGGGATGGCGAGGGTGGGGGGGAGGGGTGGTGGGGAAGGGGGAGCTCCTCTTCCCTCTTTACAGAGCTTCCCATTTCTCTGTTGTGCTGCAGATAAGGTACTGAAAATACAGCCCCCCCGTACTCCTCTAGCCTCTGTGAATGATTATGCCTGCTCATCAACAATCTTCCAAAGACAAGCCACAATATGTTTCTACAGAAGAAGCAAGTCAAAATACTTCCTCTGCAAGTTGGATGGCTTTCCCAACAAATAACACTCCTCATGCAGTTAAAAACATGTTCAGCTATTCGTTTAAATTTATTTATTAGTCACAAGTAAGCTTACATTAACACTGCAGTGAAGTTACTGTGAAAATCCCCTATGTCAGTGATTCACGCAGACATTCACTGTACAATATGCATTTAAAAGACATGCATCAAATTAGTCAGAAAGGCTAATTGATATCACAATCTGACCATTCTGAAGTTACTGCTGCACAAATGATATGTTTATGTTGGCACCTTTCCCAGCTTGGACCACATCACAGACCACACCAAAGTGGCTAACAGCACAACCTGTGCAATTTTATACCTTTGAGGCTTTTGTATTGTTGGCACCAACTGCACTACAAAGCCCAATTTCACTGTCATAATCTTCCTGTGGATGGTGATGCAATAGTGATGATACTACAATTGGTCTCAGTTTTTGAAAATTAGTGAAGTGTCGAGAACCTGACTCTTGACAATTATCCACTGTTGCCAATATACCCCTTGACATAGTGGGTAAGCAAACTAGGTAATATAGCAAATATATTCTTCCAATCAAAACAGCTGTAATCTTGCAGTTAAGCTGCAGCTACTGATCTTAGATCCTTATTATCAGTTCAACCCAGGAAGAATGTTGTGTTTTTCTTGAAATTTGGGGTCAGGGTGAATTTGTCTTGAGTAGTAATGCAAAATGGACACTACAAATTGGCAGCATACCTTACACCACACTCAGTTATCTTTACCATGAAATTTCTTGCCTCTGATTATTCAGTTCAGGGAAAACTTTGCATATGCATGGTTACATACATAAGAGATGGTCTCACAGAATTTAAAATTTAAGATTTATAACATCATTATATGGTGATCCCAACAGTAATGCTGAGATCGTGTCTGCTGTGAAACTATTACTAACCACACTGAATTTACGAGTTAGGACATAATTAATAGGAGGGAACCTATGATAGTATGGATTTGCATTTGCTAAAGACTCCATAAAGCCAGAGGAAGGCAGCTGGACAAACATTCTGCACCCAGGAAAAAATATTCGGGTGCCCATTCAGCCTTTGCTAAAGATTCTCTTAGTGAAACCAAGTTTACCCTCCACTTGTATGTGGGGTCCCTATTTTGATAGTCAGAACATGAGAGTGAAATTCTGACATAAGGGACTGTACTTTTTTGTAGCAGGCTGGGGGTGGGAACAGAATTGAGTGTTATGCATGTGGGAGATTTTGCACCCATCCCGATTGCAAATTTTTGCAAAGGAGTCAGAAGCGGTCAACCACCTGAAAATGGTGGTGTAATCAAACATATAAACAAGCTAATTAACAGCCCAATGAAGTGCAGTATTTAACAGGAAGCGCAGGAAACATGGAGAGACTTAGGCTTGTCCATGAGCAGGGTCCAACATCACAATGGGCAGCTGATCATGGATGTGGATATTACTCAGAACAATGCATAAGAGAGGGAAAGCTTGGGGAACACCTCATATATTCCCACACAGTGGCCATCATGTGATCAATGCTTCCTGAGAGTTTGATCAGTAAAACTTGCTGTGAGCCCTTGTTGATGATTATCTCAGGCTTTACAGGTCTCTAGAGCATGACCTCGGAGTAAAGCTACAATGGCTCTGAATGTTTTTGCATTTGGGCTTAACAAAGGCTGGATTCTGACCGAAGTGACATTTCTCATTGCATGCATGTACTATTTAAGCGGGCAGCATCTTTTGCAGTTCCAAACAGATCTTCCAACCAAGCACCGAGGGCAGTTCAATTCACCTCCATTGCTGGATTCCCTCACGTGTAGAAGATGTCACTGATTGCACCCATGACCAATAAGGCACCAACTGAAAATCTAAGGGCATTCTCACAAGGGATTTCATATATACATGTTAGTTAATTTGCTGGTTAAAAGGAAAAAGGAGGCTTATGTCAGGATGAGGCTTGAAGGCTCAGTTAGTGCAACGGATAGCTATAGATTAGCCAGGAGGGAGCTAAAGAGTGAGTTGAGGGGAGCTAAAAGGGGACACGAGAAGACTTTGGCTGATAGGATCAAGGAGAATCCTAAAGCTTTCTTTAGATATGTTAAGAATAGAAGATTGGTTAGGGCAAGATTAGGGCCAGTCAGAGACAGCAGTGGGAAGTTGTGCGTGGAGCCTGAAGAGATTGGAGAGGTACTGAACAAATATTTCTCTTCGGTATTCACGCAGGGAGATGTAAATGTAGTTGTGGAGAACACTGGGATACAGGGTTGCAAACTGGAAAGTATTGAAGTAGATAAAGAGGATGCGCTAGATATTCTTGAGGGTTTGAAGTTAGATAGGTCCCCTGGGCCGGACAGGATTTACCCTAGGATTCTCTGGGAGGCGAGAGAGGCGATTGCAGAGCCTCTGGCTCTGATCTTCAGGTCATCGTTGGTTACGGATATAGTGCCGGAAGACTGGAGGATAGCGAATGTGGTCCCATTGTTCAAGAAGGGGAAGAGAGACCTTCCAGGGAATTATAGGCCAGTGAGTCTTACTTCTGTTGTGGGCAAAGTATTGGAGAGAATTATTAGGGATAGGATTTATAGTTATTTAGAGAGAAATGAATTGATTGGGGATAGTCAGCATGGTTTTGTGAAGGGTAGGTCGTGCCTTACTAACCTCATTGAGTTTTTTGAAAAAGTGACCAAAGAGGTGGATGGGGGTAAGGCGGTTGATGTGGTATATATGGACTTTAGTAAGGCGTTTGATAAGGTGGCCCATGGAAGGCTTCTGCAGAAAATGCAGATGTGTGGGATTGAGGGTGATTTAGCTAATTGGATTAGGAATTGGCTAGCAGATAGAAGACAGAGGGTGGTGGTTGATGGGAGATATTCATCGTGGAGTTCGGTTACTAGTGGTGTACCTCAGGGATCTGTTTTGGGGCCCCTGCTGTTTGTAATTTTTATAAATGATCTGGATGAGGGTATTGAGGGATGGATCAGTAAATTTGCAGATGACACTAAAGTCGGTGGAGTGGTAGATAGTGAAGAGGGGTGTTATAGTTTACAGAGTGACTTGGACAAGTTGCAGAGCTGGGCCGAGAGGTGGCAAATGGAGTTTAATGTGGAAAAGTGTGAGGTAATTCACTTTGGCAGGAATAATAAATGTGTAGAGTATAGGGCTAATGGTAGGACTCTTAATAGTGTTGATGAACAGAGGGATCTTGGTGTATGTGTGCATAGATCCCTGAAAGTTGGCAATCAAGTCGATAAGGTTGTTAAGAAGGCATACGGAGTCTTAGCTTTTATTGGTAGGGGGATTGAATTTCGGAGCCGCAACGTCATGTTGCAACTGTACAAAACTCTAGTGCGGCCGCACTTGGAGTATTGTGTGCAGTTCTGGTCCCCGCATTATAAGAAAGATGTGGAGGCATTGGAGAGGGTACAGAGGAGGTTTACCAGGATGTTGCCTGTTATGGAGGGCAGATCTTATGAGGAGAGGCTGAGGGATTTGAGGTTGTTTTCGTTAGAGAAAAGGCGGCTAAGAGGAGACCTTATTGAAACATATAAGATGATTAGAGGTTTAGATAGGGTGGACAGTGATAGCCTTTTTCCTAGGATGGAGAAAACTAGCACGAGGGGACATAGCTTTAAATTAAGGGGTGGTGGTTATAGGACGGATGTCAGAGGTAGGTTCTTTACCCAGAGGGTAGTAAGGGTATGGAATGCCCTGCCTGCGTCAGTTGAAGATGCGCCAAGTTTGGTGGCGTTTAAGAGGTTAGTTGATAAATTTATGGACGAAAAGGGAATGGTTTAGGTTAGAGAGTCATTGCTTTTTCCTAATTGGTCGGCACAACATCGAAGGCCGAAGGGCCTGTTCTGTGCTGTAATGTTCTATGTTCTATGTCCAGTTAGTTTGCAACCACAAAAAGCACGTTATGTAGGTTTGTGCATAATTTCCTGGCAGCTGCCATGGCTCCTCCATCCTCAGGCAATGGTAGATGTCATGGTTCTTCATGGCAGCTGGGAAATATTGTGAATGTATGTGAAGAGACAAGGGATATCCCCTAAGGAGACAGTTACAGATATCTATATGTATCCTGAAATGGAAGCGCAGAGATATTTTCACAAGAAGCATTGTCAAGCAGGCCACTGGATTGCAATTCCATGCATTGACAGGTGGTGCTGCCCTCCAGCATCCTCCCTCAAGGGTCTCTTCCATTGAGGTAGCTTGCTTCATTCGCCATAACGCAGACATCCAGAGAGAAATATACTGTGAAGATGGAAAAGTGATGAGCTGCACATTACATCGGAGGAGAAACAGCATAAGGAATAGGTTGCAGAGGATAGTGCCCATGTGTTGCAACATATGTTACAGATCCCAATCTGCAGTTGAAATATTTATTATAAATGGGAGGGAAGCTGAAAAACCTGAGGCATAGTGGTGCAGATATAATGAATCTCTGTCCATGGCTTGGATCGCCTCATGCTACTGGTCCACGATGGATGTGATACCTGTGGCTGGGCACCTTCACCTAACTAAGCAATACTATGTATGCCCTTCATACTCCAATGGGATCTGCCCACAGCCTTCTGTGTTACTTTCAACTCATGTTCAATCATGAGGAGATAGTCATCCTATGCTACCTGTTCTGGGATTACATGCAGCCTGACTGAGACAAGTGTGTTTTGATGGACTGATGATGGGTGATGCTTGCTTCTTCCTTCTCTGAACAGAATAACACTGATGCCCCACTGGTCTGCGTTGGCTCTCCCTCCACAACTAGCCTGGTGGAAGACTGAAGAATATGGTTATGCTAAATTGCTCTTTGCTAATGCTGCTTCTGCAGAGCTGAAGCAGACCATTAGAGATTATGATTTCGCATAGAAGAAACTGAGAAGAAGGCAGCCTCCTTATCACCTGAAGATGTTTGGATTATTTCAACAAGCTTGGACAGACTCCCATCTCATCATCTCTCACTTCCTGAAGCACTTTGGCCCTAGCTATGTAGAGTATTGTGTTGTGCTCCCTTTAAGGGAGCAATTCCTGAGGGCCACATGATCAGACCTGTCCCTGTGGAGAGGCAGCATGCGAAGCTGAGCCAATTGGGTGCAAGAGCGTCTGTCCTAGGTTGGGGAGGAACTTCAGTTCAAGACAGAGAGGAGTAGACATATAATGCAATCTGTCAGACCCTTGTTTGTATATATATAAATATTTTTGGTACTAAATCCTTTGAACTTGAAATCACAATGAATCACCATCAAACTTATTATACTGGCAACGAGGGAAAAAAACCCATTGTTAGTTGTCAGGAGATCACAGTATGCAGCCAGAGGGGGAAGACATGCATTGTAGTTCTGTTAGAACCTTGATTGTATGTATGTAAATACTGTTGATAATAAACCCGAGATAATTTGAAGCCATAACAAATCGTCTTCAAAATTATCACACAAAGGGCCTTCTTCTCCAGAAATATCAGAATCAAGAGAAAGGGTGCTTCATATGAATGACCCATTTCTCTGGTATGGTGTACTCTTAAGAAAGATGCAAAGTGTGAGAGTTGGATCCTATTTTCAGCAGTGCTAACATGTGATGTCACTGCTCTCTGCCTCTTCCTCCACTATTGCTAACAATGTGATCCTTTACCACAGCTCTGTAATGTTCCTGGCACATATGTTTAATATTCATAAAGACTACATGCCCTTAGGCTGCTCCAATCATGGATATGTTTGTAATGACAGATCTGAAAGCCTACCATTTGGGGGTAGAGTTACGCTCTCCTTGCCAATCCACAGGTCACTGAAGCACATCAAATTAGAACATGTCCTCCTGCAGCTTCTCACTTTCTGAGTTACCTGCAGCCCTGCCTGCTTAGCCTAGCTGGATGACCTTTGCTCACAGGAAATAGAATTTTCTCTCCAGGTGCAACTGCCTCAAAAATGACATCAAAGATGATACCAGTGAATTGTGGGGCAGCCCTTGCATATGTGGCTGTTTTGCTGCTGAGTCACTGAGCTCCTCTTCCTTCCACTACAAAACAGATTAACTACCACAATAATGGCTGATGATTCCTGTTTACATTGGACTTTCCATGCTCCTCTTCCACCTACTTCCTGTCTCTGCTTTATTTATTCATTTATGGGATGTGGGTGTCACTGGCTAGACTAGCATTTATTTAGACTAGCCCATCCCTAGTTGCCTGTGAACTGGTAGTGGTGAGCTGCCTTTTTGAACCATTGCAATCTCTGGGTTGTAGGCACACCCAGAGAGCTATTGGGAGGGAGTTCCAGAATTTTGACCCAGCAACAGTGAAGGAACAATGGGCGATATATTTCCAAGGCAGAATGGTAGGCAACTTGGGAGGGAGCCTCTAGGTGAAGATGTTTGCAGCTATCTGATGTTCTGATCCTTCTAGATGGTAATGATCATGGGTTTGGAAGGTGCTGCCTTAGAAACCTAGATGAGTTCCTGCAGTGCATCTTGTAGATGGTATATACAGCTGCCTAAGTTTGTGGGTAGTAAAGGGATTGATTGTTTGTGGAAAGGATAGCAATCAAGCAGGTTGCTTTGTTCTGGATGGTGTCAAGCTTCTTGAGTGTTGTTGGAGCTGCACACATCCAGGCAACTGGAGATAATTCTATTATATTCCTGATTAGTGTCCTGTAGATGGTGGGCAGGCTTTGGGGAGTCAGAAGGTGAGTTATTCACAATAGGAATCCTGCTTTAGTAGCCACAGTATGTATATAGCTAGTCCAGTTCAGTTTCTGATCAATGTTAACCCCCAGGATGCTGATAGTGGGGGATTGAGCAATGGTAATGTCATTGATTGTCAAGGACAATCTTCTCTTGTTGGAGATAGTCATTGCCTGGCACTTGTGTAGTGCTAATGTTACATGCCTGGATATTATCCAGGTCTTGCTGCATTTGGACATAGGCTGCCTCAGTATCTGAGCAGTTGCAAATGATACTGAACACTGTGCAATCATTAGTGAATATCTCCATTTCTGACCTTATGATGAAAGGAAGGTCATTGATGAAGCAACTGAAGATGGCTGGGCCTATGTCATTACCCTGACGAACTACTTCAGTAATGTCCTGTAATTGAGATGATTGACCCTCAATCATCACGACTAAATAGATGACAAATGCTTGACTGTTCCACCAGTTGGCCTTAGTAGGCAGGGGGTGCCAATGTGATGCAGATTAGGACCCAGAGATGCATCTGACATCATGGTCTTGACCACAAAATAAAAATTCAGTCTAGGGAACGCCAATCTCAGTAGTCTAAAACGGGTGGGTGAAGACTGGGCTTGGTCTCTGTTGGATCCTGACTGAGTTTACACTGGCTATTCCAGTGGGCTCCTAGTGGAATTACAATAAGAAACCATTCGAACAATCACATAATTTAAGGACCTATATACTTATAGATTGTAGATGGCAGCATCAGGTTATTATCAGCATCACTATAACTTTAGTAGTGTACTAATGTTAAACTTATACTATCACCTAAAATAAATGGGATATCAAAGCAAAAATTACAGAAGGAGCTTAATAAACTTAGTTAAGGTTGAGAGATTTAGGTCACATGTGCACTATAACAGAATTGCATAATGTGCAGCAAAGTACAAATGAAATACAGAGGGGCGAGTGGACTAGGCTACGTCAACAAATGATGATGGGTTAATTTTAACTTAAATTAACTGATGAGAAGCTGATGAGACTGGGTCAGCCATTCATGTTGCTTCATTTCTAATTTTATTCTCCAAAGATTTCAACTGAAAACAAAATCGGACATGGTGTAAAAAGGGCAAATCCCTCTGTTACTGCCAGGTGAATTAGGATAACATATGCCCGGATATTTCTTGATGTGACTATGCAATAATATAGAGGCAAACAACAAACAAAATGCTGGAAAATTGTCTTATTTAGGAGTCAGGAGATATATAATTTAATGATGAAATTTACCTGAAATTCTCAGAATTGAAAAAACAATTTGTCAATGAAAAAAGCTCCATTTTAACCACTATGCAGTAAAAAATGAAAGATGTTTTATGAATATAAAATTAGCTTAATCAGGATTGCCTCCAAGTCTGTTACCAAAACCATTACCTTAATTTAGAGAAATGTAAAACCATGTATGAATTCTCGCTGCACTCACCTGTGAGTAGTGTGAATTGTGTGATACTATACATATTCTGCATTAAACCATGTTCGTAGGAGTTTATGTAAACTTTGGAGACATCATAATACAGAAGGCTGCAAAAAAAGTATCAGGCTTTAGGTTGCTTGCTGCTGGATTTTCTCAAAGGAAACTGAATCCTTGACTGGTAAAATACACTTCAGGCAAAAAAAATTGTGATTACTTCCCCAGCAGCAAATATTTACAATGTTCTCAATGACATTTCTCCCTGATTCTTCTCTTATATTAGCAAAACCACTTTGCCTAGATTTCAGTACTGTTGTTGAAGCTTGAACTGTCGCCCAAAGCAGCATAATAATACAAGGTAGCTCACTGTTTGATCCATGCAGTTCAACAGAGTTAAAATATTATGGCTAAACATATTTAGTTGTACTGCTGGTGTAACTGCAGTAGATATGTGCTAAGTAGTTTTTTAAAAAAACAATTAAAATTGATGGCCTGAAATTCACAAACATGACTTCTAAATATAAAACATATATATGAATAAATTTTATCTAATATTTTATAGGTTGTTTTCAATGTTTAGATACTTGGCAAGATAATAATTTGATCACTTATTCATTTTTCAAAAATTAGAATAAAATCCACTGCAGATAATCTTTTCAAACTGTTACCAACTTAGAGTTAAATGGCTGAAAGAGACAGCTGGTCACACCATCTGTTTAAAGATTTTAGGGGCCAAAAGAAACAGGTTACACCTTTAACCAAGCCAACTCTTTCTTTACCCCCTTCTACTGATCGCCTGCAGTGGGCTAATCTAAATTTCACGCTCTGATTTATTGAGACACTCCTACAGCTCCTGCCACGGACTCAGCTGCCATAGACCTACTCCTCCCAATTTCCATTACTTTTTTCACCTCTGCCAAAATTGCCTTCTTTTTCCAATAGTCAAATAAAGACAGGGGAAATTGTAGATCTTTGAAATACATATGTTTCATAAGTAATGATTTACTATGTACCACATACAGGGATAGATATGTTTGGCAAAACTATCACAGCAGAAATGATACATATATTTTTGTAAATGGTTATCATTCTATGTTCCTGAGCTTTTTTCTTTTCACTACTGTGTCAATGCAAATGAAAGCAATTCAAATGTGCGAAAAGAGGATTAGGATGCAACAAATTGCAGGTGTGAGGAAGCTGAAACAAAAGACACAACACCCTAATGGCATTTCATGCCATTAAAAAAGTCTTTGATGCTTAGATTCTATTCTCTTTCACTTTTATTCCTTACTTCTGAACCTTAATCTCTTTATCAATATGACTTGTTTCGGAATATATTTTTGCATATCGCTTTAAATAACTGTAATTTAAGCATCTGTTTGTTATTTCTGCTACTTTAGTTTCCATAGTATCAAGCATTATCATATTTTGGTATGAATAAAGCTTGTGAAGTGACTAAGAAAGCATTAGTAATCTTTTATTTATGCTGAGAAGGAAGTGAAATGAGAAAGTGTTTCAGACCTGAACATATTGCCTTACATTAAACGGATCAGAATTGTACATTGCAATTGCCTGAGAAAAACAGATCATGCTGTCAAAATATAACATGAGGTCCACATTAGTCAGTGACTAAATTTGCCACAAAGTGTAAGAAACATAAAACAGCAGACTGATAGACCTATTTGTTCCTTTCCTTTGTTCATATGGTTACCAGGCCACACAGGCAGGAAGTCATTTTTCTGAAAAGCTTGGCCCCAGGTGTTCCCAATAACCGGTTCAATAAGGCTCTGACGATCTGCTTATCGCGAGTTACTGAGGCACATCAGTATAGTATATATCAGTTAATGCAGGGTCACACACATATGGATTAGAAAGAGCTGTAAATAGTGGGCCCTGGTAGTTATAAGTTGAGACATAGTCAATCATAAAATGACTAAAAATAAACTTATTAAGCAGCACAATATTAGACATTTATAGGCTGTAACTTGGGATTGGCAGTTTCAGTTTTAATGTCTTATGTTTTCCGGGAAGTTTTCAACAACTATTCACAAAACATTCAAAAATCAGTAAGAAAAGTAGAATAGAGAAAAGTTTGGATGAAACAAAGCTAAACAATTATGACTTTTTTACTTGAATTAACAAAAGCAACATACAACTGCAAGTTCTTTGAGATCTCTTACATCAATTTCTGATTTTTTACACTACCTGAAAATCTCTCGAGGATCTTGCACATAGTGTGCTGCACATTGCTCTTCTGTTTTCTTCCCATATTATCATGTGACTAAGATAATTGAAGTGTGTTTCAGGTAATGGAATTATTTTCAGTATATGGAGAGCAAATGCAACTTTCAAACAGAGAATAAAAACAATGTAGAAAAGAGAAGAAAATGATTAAAATGAGTGATTTGAACAACAATTTACCTCTATATAGGATCCTTAATGGAATAAAGTGCACTAAGGGCTTCAGAAGAGTGTTATAAAGAAAAGTTTGGCATAGAACCACATAAGACAGACGACCTATCTGGATTAAATGGGTACGTTGTAAGAAGCATGGTAATAAGAAGAGAAATTTAGGGGAGGGATTTTTTGGATCAGGGACCTGGCAATTGAATGCATGTTGGCCACCAACAGTGGAACAACTAAAATTGAGTACCACACTTTCCTTCTTTAAGAAATTCTTTAAAATGTAATTTTTTCACAATGCCTTTGGTCATCTGCTCTAATATTTCCTTATTTGTATCAAATTTTGCCTTAGGCCAATTCTGTGAAGAGAGGACAAGGAGTTGGAACCTCAGCTTAGGTTTAAACAGGACACTAATGATCTAATAATCTAGTCCATTCTGAACAAGCTGCTGTGGAGAATATTGCAGGTTCTATGGAATTTGCCTTGTTGCCCCCAGATATAACTGAAGCAAGTTAAAACTCATTCTAAGACTGGATGCTGGAAAAGGAATCCAACTTCACAAAGGTTGAAAATGGTTTATGAGAAGAGGAGGACGAAAGTACTGCACATCATCTGTACACATATATAGAAGCTGACCATTCTGGATGATGTTGCCATGAGCGAGACTTAAACAAGGAAGGTGAAGGAATCAATCATAGATTCTTAGAGCTTCTGGAGGTGATGATGCATTAGAGTTACAAGTGGAAATAAGAGTAGATAGACTCATGGAGGAGGACAATTGAAGAGAAATGTTGTAGAAGGACATTATCGTCCATAGTAGTTTGGAGCCTTACTCCAGAGTGGAGTGTAGAGTTTGGATATTTCTAAGCTTCACAACTCGACCCAGGAGAAAATAGCCCTGAATATTGGATTTTCTTTCCAGGGTGGCGGGGTACCCAGTGGGTCAGGCCAGATAACCCTGGAATGAATGCAGAGAATGCTGTGTGTGGAGGTCGGCTGGGCAAAAGGCCCACCTTGGTGCTCTGCCATGATATTGATGTTTTATTTAAAGAATATGAAACAGCCCTCTGGCTCTTATATCCCCTCATCCCCCCTACATTTCCAATGACCCATTCATGCCATCTCATGTCTCCTCCCTGTCTCCATACTCTCTATCTTAACTATGTCCATCAACCCCATGACCCCTCATAAACCCCATGCCAATCAATGCCTCCAATCCACTTCCTTATGCCCCTCATATTCTCCATGCTAACTCACTCTTCATAGCTTCTGTGGAAAAATGTTGGAAGCTGTTATTAAAGATGTTACATCAGATCACTTCAAAGCAATTGGGCAGAGTCAAGATAGTTTTATGGAAGCGAATTCAAATTTAACCAATTTATTGGAGTTACTTGAAGGAATCACATGCACTGTGGATAAAGGGGAGTTGGTGGATATACTGTCCAGAAGGCTTTTGATAAGGTGCTACATCAAAGGTTATTGCAGAAAATAAAAGTTAATGGTGTAACGAGTAATATATTGCCAAGGATAGAAAATTGGTTAGCTAATAGGGAAGAGAGAATAAGCATAAATGGATCATTTTCTGGTCGGTGAAACGTGATGATTGGTGTGCCACAGGAATCTATGCTGTGCGCTTCAATCTTCTGCAATTTATATAAACGACTTGGATGAAGGGAATGAAGGTACTGATGCTAAATTTGCTAATGACATAGATAGGCAGGAAAGTAAGTTGTGAAAAGGCACAAAGAGGCTACAAAGGGATATAGAAAGGTTAAGTGAGTAGGCAAAGGTCTTACAAATAATTACAACGAAAAGAAAAATGAAATTTTGACACGAAGAATAAAACAGAAGCAAATTATTTAAATTGTAAGATGATGATTTAAATGGTAATGTTATTATTTGCATCAGTTATGCAGGTTACTGATGAGATCTTGGGTGGGATTCTCTGGCTGAATGCACCCAAGACTGGAAATTCCTGTCTGAGCTCAATGGACCTTTAAATAGTCCATTGAATTTTCTTCTTGCCCACTACAATTCCCACAGCTTGAGAGACGAGAGAATTCCAGTTCGCATCTGGAGTACTGAGTATAGTACTGGTCTCCTTATTTAATTTGGAGAATGTTCATTGATATCTGGAACGGGTGATTTCTTGATGAGGAAATGTTGAATAGGGAAACATCTGCTAGTGTTTAGAAGAGTAAGAGATGACTTGATTGAAACATACAAGCTCCTATGGAGTTTTGGCATGGCGGATGTGGAAAGGACAATTGATCTTGTGGGAGAATCTAGAACTAGAGATCACTGAAATAAAGGCTCACGCTTTCAAGACAGAGATGAGGAGAATGTTTCTCTCAAAGGTTCATGAATTTTCTCAAAAGGCATTGGAAGCCGAGTCTTTGAATCAGGCAGAGCTGGATAGATTCTTGACAAGCAAGGAGACGAAAGGTTATTTGGGGGAAGCAGGAATGTGAATTTGAGGCTACAGTGAAGTCAGCCATGATTTTATTGATTGGTGAAGCAGGCTCAAAGGGCTGAGTGGCCTACCTTGCTCCTTATTCGTATGTATGTATGTTAACTTAATGCCAACTCATGCCAACTTATGCTCCCCACCACTCTTCGTTCTTATAGCTACCAAGGCAAATCATCCAGTATCCACTATGGGTAGATCTCAGGACCCAAGCTGAGATTACATTAATTGAAGTCCCAAATGTCTGCTGCAGTTTTTTTTCCTAAAAACACTTCATTCTTAAAAACTCAGTTTGGATGCTTCAATCTCGTTTGCCCCACCACTGTTGCCAGCGAGAATGGAGAATTTGGCGCTCAGCCAAAACTCCATTCACTGCAGCGGGAGATCAACAGGAACAAAAATAAATAATACACAAAAACATACTCCATTCAGCTTGACCTGAAGCTCTCCTAATGTCTGAACCCAACAATATGCTATCACTGTTGCCTCATAGCTCCTGGGACCTAGGTTTGATTCCCACTTAGGCCACTATTTGTGCAGATTCTGCACAATCTCCTCTTGTCTGCGTGGGTTTCCTCCAGCTTCTTCCAACAGTCTAAAAGATGTGCTGTTAGGTGTATTGGCCACGCTAAATTTTCCCTCAGGGTACCTGAACAGGCACTTGAATGTGGTGACTACTGGATTTTCACAGTGACTTCATTGTAGTGTTAATGTAAGTCTACTTCTGACACCAATAAATAAAATAGAACATTTTAAAGATCCTGCCTGTTCACCCTTTCTGCTCTTGTAAGCTCAAATCTACATCGCTACTGAGCACTCTATAGAGCTGAGATGGGGAAATTAGATGTAAGGAGTAAAGAAAAAAGACATTTAATATCTTTTTTGTATCTCTAAGCATTTTACAAACAACATTTTACTTTGAAGGTCAGCAACTATTATAAATTTTCACATATTCAAAATTGATTCAGAAGGGAACACAGAAAGAGGTAAGGGTATAAAAAATCAGAAGAAATAAAACAAATAAAGTGCATAATATAAAAAGACACATAAGAATGAAGAAGGTGTGTGATAGATACATACAAAGAGAAAAGACAGAGAGACAGGACTGGCCAAATTTTCTCAGCTCCGTGGAGAGAAATATGGTGGCAGAGGGTATGGAAAATAGCAGAAAATCCTGTTGGGTTTCACCATCAGCTAATTTTACCAGGGAGCAAAGCCAATGGAAGCAGGCAACCAATAGCTCCAATTAAGAGCCCAGAAAGACCATTATTACACACCAACAGAAATTCACCTGTGTCAGATGAACATCCCTCCATACTAAAGGTCCTAATGTCTCTGGGTCTTTCTAAAAAAAAATGTTCAGCAGATATCTGAGAATGTCTCCATTTTGAAGTGCACTTGCACTCTCTTAACTCTCTCACAAACTCTATCACCTGATAGACTGCCAGCTATTCAATGTTGTTAGCGTTCCAAATGGTAGGTTTCCAATGTTGATGGATTTCTCAATGGACCTGCCTTCATTAATTGGGTGGCAAACATGGAGACAAACAGTTAGCAGGCTGTTTGATGTAAAGTTGCTTTGGTGGGCATGCTGTGACCCCATGCACAATTGGAATCCACACATACTGTCAGGGTTGCAGCGCCCACAGGAATTCAGCCATGGGTGTAGAATCTATGCGTAGAATTTAATATTTGTGACGGGGGTCTCACCTGCTGGCTGAAGAACCAGTAGAAACCCTTGCTGTCTCTGTTGTGAGATGTCTACAATTAAAAAATGTCATTAAATACTTAACTGGCCAATGTCGAGGCTTTCTGGGATCCCACCTCCCAACAGATGTCAGCCAATCAGAAGCGGGATTTTTGCCATTGCCTGTCAGGACCACCAAGATCAGTGGCAGTTGTTGCCAGTGCACCCACAGAGACCCAGAAACCTTAGGGACTTTAAGCCAAAAGTAGGTGAGGGTGGCATAGGGGTAGTTGGGTAGATTGAGGGAGAGGCATAGGGGATGGGGCTTTCAGTAGCTCCCCCCATACCAGATGCTGTGTTCCTTGATCAAACATTGAGTTCATCTGAATGAGGGATATCCATTGTACACACATTAAGACCTATAGAGAAAAAGAAAGGAGGCACGGTGACACAGTGGTTAGCACTGCTGCCTCATAGTGCCAGGGACCCGGATTTGATTCTCAGTTTGGGTCACTGTCTGTGTGCTGTTTTCACATTTCCCCTTGTCTGTGTGGGTTTCGTTCAGGTGTTCCAGTTTCATCCCACAATCCAGAGATGTGCGAGTTAGGTGGGTTGGATATGCTAAATTGCCCCTTAGTGTCAGGGGATTAGCAGGGTAATACATAGAGTTGTGGGGCTCGGGCCAGGGTGGGATTATTGTTGGTGCAGGTTCAATGGGCTGAATGGCCCCCTTCAGCACTGTGAGAATTATATGATTCTAAAACTGAATAAAGAATTAAGGATGGAAAGACAAAATGAATAAGAAAGATTCAGTGATAGGTAGATTTAGCTAAGACTAAAAAATATAATTTATGCTTTATTTTTTACATTCCAACTGAATTAATATCAGCAAGAAGATGGGATTAATTGGATGGTCTAGGTTTATGTCAGGCAGATTGAGAGCAAAATGGGCAGAATAGAGCAGAAAGACAGAGAGGGTGAAATTGTACCTCACTTCACAAGTTTTTCAGACACAGAATCACAGAAGGAAACCATTCAACCCATTGAGTATGGATTTCAGCAAAGTCTTTGACAAGGTCCCACATGGGAGATTTATAAAAAATTTGATAAGGTGAATTCAAAATTGGCTTAGTTGTAGAAGAACAGAGAGTGATGACAAAAGATTGCTTACCTGACTGGAAGCCAGTGTCCAGTGGTGTACCACAGGGATCTGTGCTGGATAACCTACTATTTATCATTTATATAAACAACATAGATGACTATGTAGGGGAAGGGTTAGTAAGTTTGCAGATGACACAAGGGTTGGACAGGTGGTCAATAGTGAGGATGAGTGTCTTGGGTTACAGGAAGATATAGTAGGGATGGTCAAATAAGCAATTAAGTGGCAGATGGAATTTTACCCTGAAAAGTGTTTGGAAGGAGTAATTTGATAAGGAAATATTCAATGAATAGCATGATACTAGGAAATTCTGAATAATAAAGGTTTTTTGGTATGTTTGTCCATAGATCTCTGAAGGCAGAAGGGCACGTTAGTAGAGTAATGAAAAAGATATATGGAACTCTTGCCTTTATTAATCAAGGCATAGAATCCAAAACCAGGGAAACAATGTTGGAGTTATATAGATGAGGCCACAGCTAGAGAACTGTGTGCAGTGCTGGTCATCACATTATAGGAAGGATGCATTTACACTGAAGGAAGAACAGAGCAGATTCACCAAGGTGTTGCCTAGGATGGAACATTTAAGTTATGAAGATAAGTTTGAAAGACTTGGGTTGTTTTCATTTGGGCAGAGCAATCTGAGGAGCAAAATGATTGAGGTGTACAAGATTGAGAGTGGCATGGATAGGGTGGATAGGGAGCAGCTGTTCCCCTTAGCTAAAGGGTCAGTCACAAGTGGACACAAGTTCAAGGTAAGGGACAGGAGGTTTGGGGGGGTGTGAGGAAAAAGCTTTTAACAGAGTGATGATGGTCTGGAATACGCTGCCTGGGAGGCTTGATGGAAGTGAGATGTCTCCACCAGCCTCCCACTTTAAAAATTACTTGGATGAATACTTAGCACATCATAACATTTAAGGCTACGGCCAAGTGCTGGTAAGTGAGATTAGGTAGGTACGGTAGGTGTTTCTCATGTGTTGGTGCAACTCAATAGGCCTAAGGATCTCTTGTGTACTGTGTGTTCTGTGATGCAGAGACTGCACTAACTCTCTGAAAGCACGTTCTACCTCGTCCCACTTCCTGCCTTATCCCAACAACCTTGCACATTCTTCTTTTTCAGACAGTAATCCAATTCCATGTTGAATAGCTTGATTGAACCTGCCTCCAACACCCTCTTAGGAAATTTGTTCCAGACTCCAACCATCCTCTGGGTAAAAATCTTTTCATTTTTTACTCCTTTTGCCAATTATTTTGAATCTGTGCCCTCAAGTTCTTGATAAGGTGATAAGAATTATCACCTTAAGTGATCACTGTCTTAAGTGGGAACTGTATTTCACTATTTACACAAAAATATTCAACAAACCTACGATATAAATGCACAGGAACTATGTTGGTCAACATAAAGGTTAGGATACTATTTAACCATCTTGAACATTTGCCTGAAATGTCTGTGCAATCAGGGAGCTTACTGCTCATTTCTGCCCTCAGATAAACTATATTATATTCGACCACACCATGTGCTCTGTATGCTGTATTCAGATTCTCTGGTCTGTGCAGGAGCCAAAATACTCGTTCTGAGATGTCCTGAGATGCCTCTAGAGGCTGCCATCAAAAATGCATCTAAAAACTTATCACCTAAATGGACGTGCAGTCAGCAGTAGTCAGAGAGTTCCTCTTCACTTCACATTGAAATTGCAGGCTGCAGCATGCCATTACTTGTTCCTCTACTATCCCACTATGCCCACCACAGTAGTTTTCTCCCAGATTTAGCTTTGGCACAGAAGCCAATGTCCCCATGACTGATTTTAATCTTTGTCACTTTCTTAAGATGAAACTGGTGACTCTAGCAATTGCTTCCATCCCAAAAACACAAGTATACCAATTCATTTCTTTTTGTGCACCATTACCCAGATCGGGCATGAACCAATTTCCACCTCTAGTGAAAAACAGAGAGATAAGAAATTTCCCATTTTCTGCCTTTTCTGCAGCAATATTCACTGGGGCATACCACTAGGTAAAGTAAATTCATCAAAGTCCCAGATAACCAGAGGCTGTTTTCCCCTTTGAGGGGGAGAGGTGATTAGTGATGATTTTAGCTTGAAGATCACCACACCTCTCATGATGGGCAAGATGAAAAGGCGAAGCGTTTGTGAATAACATGAGCTGGTAAGGGAATTGAACCCATGCTGTTGGTGTCACTCTGCCTCATAAACAAATTGTTTAGCCACTGAGATAACTACCCAGATAGAGAGCTGGATTGGCTTCCGGGTTAGGAAATACGTCCATTTAAAATAGATATCAAAGTTTAATATTTTCAATAAAACCTTGATTGCCATTTTTGTACTCTTCAGACTAAAAGGTACATCACGAATACATCAATCATTATCGCTTGGTGGGCTGGCCTGACTAGTATCCTGAAAGTAAATTTCTACGGGAAGAGCAGGACTGGGTACTTTTCCAAGTTCCATGTATCTAGCCTTGTATGCTGCTGTTCTAGTTTCCCTCCTTGTCAAACACTGGGATTTCTCCAACCGCTCTACTAAAAGGGCTCAGAGCCCAATTGGGCTGCATGACATTATGGCAGCCCAGCGCTGGTGGCTATATCTCTAGGTGCTCAAACTTGGGCTATAATCTATCAATCCAAATCAAATTAAGTCAAAAACTCAAAATGGACCTAAGTTCTTGCTGGGCATAATAGTGGTCAGTCACCAAAGTCATAGAATTATAACATAGTTAGAATATAGAAGTTGGCCATTCAGCATATTGTCTCTGTGCTGGATCTCTGAAAGAGCAATTCAGTTCAATTCCTCCGCCTTTTCCTCATGACCTTGCATTTTCTTTTCCTTCAGGTAATTCTCTTTTGAAAGCAATGATTGAATCTGCCAAAACCACACTCTCAAGGAGCACATTGCTGGTCCTAATTCCATTATATAAAAACATTTTTCCTGTTGCCTTTGATTTTTCTGCCATTCACCTTAAACCATGTTCTCTAGTTCCCAATCCTTCTGTCATTCTCTCTGTTCACTCAGCCCAGACACCTAATGATTTTGAATACTAGGAGGAACAATTCATTCCTTAGAATGGGAACCAATCTGCAAAGATGGTTATTAAAAAGAGGAAGAAAAAGATACACTCATACAGTTTTTTTTGTTTTTGATCTGCATTGTGTAAAATAAGTATATTTTAAATTCAAAAATCACTATGGAACTTGCAAATTAATTGAGTTATCTGCCAATTTACCAAGACTATCTAATAGAAATAATTGCACCTCAAGATTATTATAGCACTGTTACAGTTGCAAGCACAGCTGTGCAATTCATCCATGCATTTCTCTTATGTCAAGTTTCTATGCTTAGCTGTTGCATCACCAAGAGATACACAGCCAATCAGGGACAAGAGCTGTGATTCCCAAAGAAATGTGGGAGAAATTGGCTTGGCTGATTCTTTAACCAAAAATTTTTATGGCATTGGGGAGACTAAATATTTTTTGTACTATAAACAATTAAACAATCAATTTTTTACTGACAAAAATGGTTAATCAGCTATAGGAAATTTATCATTAATAAAAATGTTGAGTTGTACACTTTCGAACGGGCAATTACATTAGAAATATCATGAATTGTTAAATGTTTCAAAGCCATATTCCTTTTTAGTGGTTGCAGGTAATCAGATTATAAAAATGCATCAAGCATCAAAAATAACAGTAATTTAGGGTGTAAGCACCACATATACTGAATGAAGAAATATATGTATATATTAACAGAAACATACAATTTAATTTTGTGCTAACTAAGATGAATGATATCAGTATTGGGAAACACAAAACGGTTTGAAACCAGCCTCAAATAATATCAGACAATTTCAGGCAAAAATACTCAGAAAATCTTCTAAAAATAAATCTTTCTGTTTCAACTTGGAAATTCCAAAACATTGAGTAAAATGTCTTTTTGAACAAAAACTGCTTGTATGTTAAAGAAGATCCTGATTTTGGGAAGTCAGGACATCTGGAGGCTTCTGCAAACCAAATGTCAAATTGCTGGGCCTCGCTCAGAACAACAGCCAGAAAGACATGTGGTGGACTTCCTGGCCATGGATTGCAGTAAGCCCTGCAGTTTTACATTTGGTTTGCAGACAACTATATAAGTTTCATACTTCTAGGACCTGGGAGGTAGTTTTACAACCCTCCAGGCGGGTGTATTTTCATGGGGGGCACATAAAATATGTCAGGTTGGTTGCCCACTACTTTCCTGCTCAGCAACCTAGTCCACACAATATGAGAGTGGGTAAGGTGCCCCATATTCCGCCCAGCTTTTAGGCCTGTTGTGGCCTTTAACTGCCCAATTCAGGAGCAAAAAGAGCCTACACTGGCATAATATGCTAGGCAATGGCAGGCAGGCGAGAGTGGGAAGGCTGTTTTTTCACCAAACTTGGTGAAAGGGTGGGAAGGAGGAGGAGAGGGTGTACATCACTGGGGGTGCACTATGCACATCAAAGGCACCCTCTCTTAGATTGTACCTCACTTTGTGCCTCCCTTGAAAAACTTGCATGGATTTACATCCAAACAGGCAGATGGGATTTGATTTAATAAGCTGCTGAAAATGGTGATTAATTTGGGTCTCATTTGATACAACTTTGCTTCTAAACTGATCTAGTGTAATTGATGTCAACACGACACAAAAGTGTTTTACTTGAAATATTTCACCTTGAAGAATCCAAATAAACCGTTAAAGTAAGCAGATCTATAGACCAGCTAAATGTAGTTTATTTATGTTATTTCAAAATTAGACAGAATATGTTTAAAAATGTATCAGAAATGAAAGCAAATGTGCAAACTGTAGAATAATCTTATGTTAGGAAGCAGTATGTATATCAGCTGAATTATTTCCAGTTATGCATTGGCTGTAGCATGCACACATCATGACCTGGAGGCATCAAAGGACACCTGGACAGCCCATTTGTTACTCTGCAAGCCAACACCACAAACATAAGAGGCCTCCGTGCTGTTCCCTGAGCCCACGCTGAGCTACTAGGGAAAATTTCCTTTAGTGACAGGTGTGCAAAGTTGGATTTATTACCTGCTGTAACTTGCACTTCCATTCTAAATAAACTATGATTTTTATTGCCCCTACCAATTGTAAATAATTAGTTACTATACAGAATTCTAGAGGATAAAACAGATGCAGTTTTGTTTTGCATCTTACAGTTTCACAACCTTTCCGATATTATCATGTTGAGAATTATTGAAAAAATTTTGGGCATAGTGAAGGATAGTTTCTAATTTATTCACAGATTATTGAAGTTATCTATTAGCCTTCATATTTTCTGATTATATTTTAGTTTTGATGAAATGATTTTTGTACAGAATATTATTTAATGCAAGATATGGTACAAATATAGAGCCCTTTAGTGTTCAAATTGTGAATAAATTAATGCTGGAATTGACTGAAAACTTGCAGATCGATATTAGGAGTACTTTAATACTTATAAGCAATATTAAAACCCCATGGAGATGGACATGAATGAAAGAGCAAGAAGCTAAAAAAAATCACAGGAGCACTTCATAGAAATAAGTTTTAGTGTATTTTGTTCTGATAGCAAAATTTGACAAAGGTTAATTAATTATTTTCAGGGATTATTTGTTTCTTATATCTATCAATTGTTTACTTTAAAAAATCCATTAGGCTGTATGTGTTTATTCCAATGTATTGTTTACAAAATTTGGCACTAAAAATATTGGTTGGTCAAATTTTACTGAGAAATATAAAATCATTAAATTACCTATATAGTCCATTTTTAACTATGAGTAAAACCTGGTCCTCTTGGAATAGGAGGAGGAGGGCTCAATGAATCATCTTCCTCAGGGACTGGTTCAATAGATGACAGTGATTTGTAATATTCATCTTCAATGTCCAGCACTTTGATTTGACTGTGATAAAGAGGAAGAAAGGTAACTTATCAGCAT
This sequence comes from Sphyrna mokarran, assembly GCA_024679065.1. NCBI lineage: Eukaryota > Metazoa > Chordata > Chondrichthyes > Carcharhiniformes > Carcharhinidae > Sphyrna > Sphyrna mokarran. The sequence continues at coordinate 46,750,077 of JAGIQG010000011.1, read as the reverse complement.
GCATAACAAAGCTTTTCACATGTAAAATGCCCTCTAATAATCATGTCAATCACGTAATCTTAAATAAATTAAAGGGGTTGTTTTATGGAGACTCTTTATTCTAATTTTTAGAAGTATAAAAATACAGAAATCTAAAACACAATAGATTGCTTTATTTACAGTTGAAAAGAACTAAGAGTATCTGTTTACCCAAGTTTTCTTGGCTTTCTTTTACTCCCTTGGTATTGTAGGATTCCCTGTGGAGAAGGCCAAGAACACACAGTCAACAGCAGAGCAGCAAGTCGTTAATTTTTAATTCAAAGTGATTTTGTGTTGAATGCAAGCAGATGCTGATAATATCAGAAGTCACAGCATAATTTTTTTGATCAAAGAGCTCAAGTGAGCCTGATGAAGCATGCATCTTGCTTGGCTTTGATAAACCACATCAATTATTCACCGTGACGGCAGACATCCTGACATGAAAGCAACAGATAAAGAGCATAAGCACATGTTCACGAAGACAGACAGAAGAAGAGCATGGGGGTGGGGCTGGAGAGGTTGGGGCAGGTATTTATAATGGTATTATCATCTGGACCCAAAGTCAGCAAAAGAGCTTTATTGCTACTTTGAACTCACATTTAACTGGTTATAGTACAGGCTGTCCTCAGGGCTGTTCAGCATTTTGGGCTGCTGCATTCGTCGACGAGGCGTTCTTAACTGTTTTTGTTCCATTTCCTTTCCTGATCCTACAACATTAAATCAAAATGTTAACTATTCAATAACCAAAAGCGATGTCCACTTGTCAACTGCTAATTTCTCCATTTATTTTCTTGTCTCCACAGCTCATTCTTCATTTAAATCCCCCCCTCCACTTAACACTTGCAGTGCTAATCAAGGATAGCAACATGAATTTCCAAGAAAAATGCTTAAAGATTTTGAATTCATAGACAGAAATGTTCCTGCATTTCTGTAACAAAATCTTGATTACAGCTAATTGCAGGTTCTTAATTCCTAGCTTCCAACCACCATGTTTGTGTCATTTTCTTTCCTCTTTACTCCTCATCCACACAATTTTTACCAGTTCTACTAGATCTCTATAATCAGCTGTTATATATGCATAAAGCAGATAAGTTGAACCCCAAGTTTCTCCTTTTGTTTTCTGCCATATCTGTCCCAACAACCTGACTAATTGTATATTTATATTATTAGCCTGCCACTGCAATCTTTAATAAACAAACTGGCACCAGTGCTGCTGAAAAATGATAGAAGACTTACTAAAGGAGGCAATGTTCCAATGACATTGCTGTGACAAGTGGAAACAGACATGCTTCTTGGCCATTTTAGGCTGAATGGTTCAGCCCACCCACACAGGAACCAAAGTAGATTGATTCTCTAGATAGTCTGGATATATCTCCCAAGTTAGTCCTGGCACTATTTGAAGAAGACCAGAAAGTTCTCCGAGTGTCCTAGCCAATATTTACCCTGCAACCAACATTACTAAAATAGATTAACTGATTATCGCTGCAAGCTTACTGTCTACACACTGACTTGCAGTTTTCTGTGTTGCAACAGTGATAACATTTCAAAAGTAATCCATGGCAATGGACTGCTTTGAGCTCATGAAAGGTGGCACAAGGAATCTTATTTTTTTCTCTCTCATATATGAATGGCACCCACAACAGGGACAAATGCGTAACCTTTACATGAATCAATCTTAAAGTGGAACAAAGCTATAGGATTGAGAACTCACTGCAGCAGGTGGCTGCGCAAATGAATATCACCGTATACTTCAACAAGTCACTTTACTATCATGTCATAAATGAATACCTAGCAAACAGATTAACCAGTTAAATTATACATTTATTCAAAATTCAAAATGTACATCCAAAATTTGCTTTGTAATATGTTTCAACTGTCAGCTTGTTTCAGTTTGCAGTGCTGTCGTTACAAGGTTTAAGCTCCAACATACAACTTTAGTACATAAACTAGGTTGTGTAGTACAGAATAAATGCTATATTGTGTAAGATACTGCCTTTTGGCTGGGATGCTAAATGAGACCATCCTTTTCCAGTGTGAGCTTAAAGGATCCCGTGGCATTATTTAAAGAACAAGGGTTCTCCTTTGATAATTCAAAACAAAAACTAAATTTTATTTGATGGTCTACTAAATTACATATTGGGTAAAATCCTATTCCACAAGGGTGGGTGGAAAGTGGCAGGACTGCGGTGGGAAGAGTCTGGAAAATCTGAAATCTGACCCTAAACTGTTGTGAGGGTGCTTACTTGCAGTTTAACCATTTAACCAGGGAGATCTGGAAGGCATGTTAGTAACCTGTTTGCCAGAGTTGGTCAGTAATTTAAATATGCTAATAAATTTCCATGCCTTAGGTTTGACTAGATTCGACACTTAGCAGCTGTGGGCAGAAGGAGAAAAATATTCAGATGAAGTCCTGCTATGAAATTTGGCAACAGTACATCTTAACCTAAATTTTTTACATATGGCACACTGAAGCCATACTTGCAGATCAAAGAAACAGTCCTAGATACTCAAGTAACTTTCCAGGACAGGTTGAGGATGGTCTTCCTGGTGCCAAGAGGAAAGTGAAAAAAAAATTATCTTCTTGGGTATTTTCTGGCTCACATTCCTCTTCCTGTTAGGTTGGCCTGATGGGAAAATATTTTCCCTATGGAGAGATTGGAAAATGAACAGTTGAATCCCTATTGTATCTTCAGAGCACAACCTGCATATTTAATAATGAATGTGCTGGTTACTGGTGCTTGCCTTTCTTGATGTGAGTCATAAGAGAGTATAGAATGCTAGGAAGAGGACCAGACATGGTTCTCCAAACGTTTCTTAATTGTTAACCACAATAAAGGAAGTGCTGGGGATCAGTGACCCACTAGTCACACAACATTGAATCACATTGTATAAAAGCAAAATATCATGGATGCCGGAAATCTGAAATATAAAAAAAACTGGAAATACTCAGCAGGTCATGCAACATCAGAGGAAAAAATAGAATTAATGGTGGAATTTAACATTACAATTGGACATTTCCTGTCAATCATTGGTGGCACTGCTGCTGACTGGATCTCTAGGAGTCCTGGGGCAATTAAGTCCCTAATTGGCAGCATTTGCTTCTGCATCCTATTACAAAGAACAAAGAACAAAACAGCACGGGAAACAGGCCCTTCGGCCCAACAAGCCTGCGCCGCCACCCCGATGTTCCCACCTCTACCCGTGATCCCTGTCCATGTTTATAGATCTATGGATTAAAAACCAAATTTGAGACAATTTAGGGAGAATTTGTTTTGCCAATTAGCCTAAGAGCACATCTTTGGGATGTGGGAGGAAACCGGAGCACCCGGAGAAAACCCACGCAAGCACGGGGAGAATGCGCAAACTCCCACAGACACAGGCCCAAATCCATGTATCTGCACAGCACAGCGATAGTCACTGAGCTGTCGTGTTGCCCATCAAATGGTCCAGGTCAAGCGTACACTAACGACGTGAAGCACTAGGATACTCTCGAAAAAAATCCAAGAGCAGCCCTCTCACGACCCATCGCGTGTATGCCCCTCGTTAGACAACAAGGTGGACCAAAGCACCTGTAGGATAAAAACAAGTACATCAATATCATCATCTATTTACACACTTCCCAGGGACTCCCAAGGCTCATGATCCCTATTTTAAATCAGTTTTCTATACCCCTCCATTCCCATTCTGTTCATGTGCCCATCTAAGTATTTCTTAAATAACTCCAGAGTACCTGCCTCCACACTTTACTTGGCAGCGCATTCCATACCCCCACCACCCTCTGTGTGAAAAAGCTCCATCTAACATCCAAATTATACCTTACACCCCTCACCCTAAGCCCGTGACCCCTTGTGCTATTCAAGTCCATCTGAGGAAAAAGCTTAACTCTGTTTACTCTATCTATCTAGATGTATGGGATTGAGGGTGATTTAGCTAATTGGATTAGGAATTGGCTAGCTGATAGAAGACAGAGGGTGGTGGTTGATGAGAGATATTCATCGTGGAGTTCGGTTACTAGTGGTGTACCTCAGGGATCTGTTTTGGGGCCCCTGCTGTTTGTAATTTTTATAAATGATCTGGATGAGGGTATTGAAGGATGGATTAGTAAATTTGCGGATGACACCAAAGTCGGAGGAGTGGTAGGTAGTGAAGAGGGGTGTTCTAGTTTGCAGAGAGACTTGGACAAGTTGCAGAGCTGGGCCGAGAGGTGGCAAATGGAGTTTAATGTGGAAAAGTGTGAGGTAATTCACTTTGGCAGGAATAACAAATGTGTAGAGTATAGGGCTAATGGTAGGACACTTAATAGTGTTGATGAACAGAGGGATCTTGGTGTATATGTGCATAGATCCCTGAAAGTTGGCAATCAAGTCGATAAGGTTGTTAAGAAGGCATACGGAGTCTTAGCTTTTATTGGTAGGGGGATTGAATTTCGGAGCCGCAACGTCATGTTGCAACTGTACAAAACTCTAGTGCGGCCGCACTTGGAGTATTGTGTGCAGTTCTGGTCCCCACATTATAAGAAAGATGTGGAGGCATTGGAGAGGGTACAGAGGAGGTTTACCAGGATGTTTCCTGGTATGGAGGGCAGGTCTTATGAAGAGAGGCTGAGGGATTTGAGGTTGTTTTCGTTAGAAAGAAGGCGGCTAAGAGGAGACCTTATTGAAACATATAAGATGATTAGAGGTTTAGATAGGGTGGACAGTGATAGCCTTTTTCCTAGGATGGAGAAAGCTAGCACGAGGGGACATAGCTTTAAATTAAGGGGTGGTGGTTTTAGGACAGATGTCAGAGGTAGCTTCTTTACCCAGAGGGTGGTAAGGGTATGGAATGCCTTGCCTGCGTCATTTGTAGATGCGCCAAGTTTGGTGGCGTTTAAGAGGTTAGTAGATAAGTTTATGGATGAAAAGGGAATGGTTTAGGTTAGAGGGTCACTGCTTGTTCCTAAATTGGTCGCGCAACATCGAAGGCCGAAGGGCCTGTTCTGCGCTGTAATGTTCTATGTTCTATGCTCTATATACCCTTCATAATCTTGTACACCTCTATTAGATCTCCTCTAAGTCTACGTCTTTCTAAGGAAAACAGTCCCAATTTGCCTAACCTCTCCTCATAACTCAGACCTTCCATACCAGGCAGCATCCTGGTAAACCTCCTCTGCACTCTCTCCAGAGTCTCCACGTCCTTCCGGTAGTAAGGCGACCAGAACTGGACGCAGTATTCCAAATGAGGTCTAACCAACGTTTTATACAACTGCAACATTAAAGGCCAGCTCTTGTACTCTATACCCCTTCCTATAAAGGCTAACATACTATATGCTTTCTTCACAACCTTCTCCACTTGCTCTGCCACCTTCAGAGACTTGTTCACCTGCACCCCCAGGTCTCTCTGTGTTTCTATACTCTTAATAGGTCTACCCTTTATCATTTACCTCCCCCCTACATTCTTTCTCCTGAAATGCATCACCTCACATTTATCAGCATTGAATTCCATCTGCCATCTGTCTGCCCAAACTACCAGCCTATCTATGTCCTGCTGCATTGCCTGACAATGCTCCTCACTATCCGCAAGTCCAGCCATCTTTGTATCAAATGCAAACTTGCTGATCACTCTACTTACTCCCTCTTCCAAGTCATTTATATATATTACAAATAGAAGAGCGGCACACCACTAGTGACCGACCTCCAGCTAGAAAAACATCCTTCCACTATTACTCTCTGTCTCCTATTACCAAGCCAGTTGCTTATCCATCTAGCTACCTGTCCTTGTATCCCATTAGCCTTGACCTTCTCAACTAACCTCCCATAAGGGACTTTATCAAACGCCTTACTAAAATCCATATAGATGACATCAACGGCTCGCCCTTCATCCACTGTTTTTGTCACCTCCTCAAAAAATTCTACCAGATTTGTAAGGCACGACCTCCCCTTAACAAATCCATGCTGCGTATCCCTAATCAGATCGCAACACTCTAAGTGCCTATACATCCTATCTCTAAGAATCCCCTCCAACAGCTTCCCTACCACTGACGTCAAACTCACCGGCATATAATTTCCAGGGTTATCCCTACTACCCTTTTTAAACAACGTGGGCAATACCTCTGTGAGCTTCCCCCATCTGTTAATTCCCTCTCATTATTTTGTTGCTATTACACTGTTGGCCTATTCTCAAAAAAATAGATTTCTGTGTTCCCTTTCTTGAAAGTTTTTTTTTATATTCATTCATGAGATGTGGATGTCACTGGCTGGACCAGCATTTATTGCCATCCCTGACGGCATTTAAGAGTCAACCATGGCTATGAGTCCGAAATCATGTGTGGACCAAACCAGGTAAGGACAGCAGATTTCCTTCCCTAATGGATATTAGTGTACCATATGGGTTTTTCTAACAATCAGAATAGTTTCATGGCTATTATTACTTTTAATTCCAGATTTTTATTGAATTCAAATTTCACCATCTGCCTGTGGTGGGATTCAAACCTAGGTCCCCAGAGGATTATCCTGGACATCTTGATTACTAATCCAGAGATAATACCATTACGCCACAGCCTCCCCAGTAGGTCAAATTTGTAATATTAGTTTAGAGACACTTATCACAAAAATCAATGTTCCCATCTTCAAAGGTGAGAATTTTGTAGCAAATATTGTTACAAAATATGCAGAAATCACATGGCCCAAATCTTGAGCTTATAGGAGACATGTGATTGGTGGTCCTGGAAGCGGAAACGATATATGTTTCTGGATGAAATCAAGATCGCAAGCATGATTTCACACTGGCTAGCCAATTAACTAGCAGCCTGTATGAAACAAGCAGAGTTACAAACAGAACAACTTGTTGCCAAAGATATTAAAAGTAAGGATTTTTGCAGACTGCATGTGATTAATGTTTCAACGGCCCAATCGTGATGCCAAAACAAAGGAAGGTTTGACTGGATTTACTCTCAACAAGGGAATTATACACAGATAGACCTTGTCACGGCATAACAGGGCTGCTATAAACAGAAGCTAGTAACAGTGAATGAAATTATGCATTAACTTGAACAAGAGAAGACAGGAGCACCATGAAAAGGATGTGAAGAATGTCATGGACACCATTAAAAATATGGATAATACTTTGATCTTTCCTTGAAAACATCAGAGCCAACTTGTACCAGCACCTGTAGTCTAGAACCTTACAGAAACCAAAAAAAGGGAGATGGAACATTCATGATATTTTTCAGAAATAATATAACACTAGGATGTCAGCTTTCATGATCCTATTAAGAAAACAAAATTGAAGAGTTTCAAAGACACAAACAAATGTATGGTAATCAAAATAAAGGGTTGGGAGATTTCTCTAAAAGAACTATATTGAAAGATTGAAACATATTTGCCAAACAATTATCTGTTGGAGCAATAAAGAAGGGGACATCGTGACATGCTGGTTCATACATTGTGAATGTTACCTTTGGCTTAACTAAACATGATAGATCCCTCATCAAGACAAAGCATTGCTCTTACATTTCCTTGAAAGGTCAGTCAATCCACCCCCCTCCATCGATATAATTGCAAGTGGGATAACAGGATATGGGATCTATGGCACTGATTCACGAAGGCACAATCAACATTTGGACAGTTTGTTGACCAAATACTGACAGCTTTTGTGAGACAAGCGAAAATGATTAGTCAAGAGCAATCTACTCGCTTCTGGATAGACCAACAGCATCAAGAGTGGTGAATAGGAATGGTGTTGAGTTGGAGGAATGCAAATCAATAAAATGTTTTCTCTTGACCAGAAATTAATGAAGTAGCAGTCAAAAATTTTGTCTTACAGTGACAGCAAAGAAAACTTATTCCAGTTCCTCTATGAAAAATAGTGCAGATCTGCAAGAGATCATTGATGACATAACACTCTTAGTTGGATATGGAAATATTGTCATGCTCTTCATTAAAATGACAGCAAAATTGATCTGGAGGTGGTATCAATCCTACACTGTTCTCTAACCAAGAAGAAACCAATATATGAACTGCTTCATCGTCAGTGTGTTTGGAGCCAGTTCCAATGAGCCTGTTGTCAAAACAGTCCTGAAACTGGTGTCTTTCTACTGTTTTTGGCATTTTACAAGGACATTGATGCTAAGGTCTACTTTTACACAGGAGAGAACACAACATGTGTATAACTGACGCTCATCACATCTTTGATCATTTTGATAGAAATGTGTGTTTGATTGGATTTGATTTATTATTGTCACATATATTAACATACAGTGATAAGTATGGTTTCTTGTGCCCCATTCAGACAAAAAATACCGTACATTGAAAAGGAAATAAGAGAGAATAGAACGTAGTGTTATAATCATAGCTAGGGTGTAGAAAAAGATCAACTTAATGCAAGGTAAGTCCATTCAAAAGTCTGATAGCAGCAGGGAAGAAGCTGTTCTTGAGTCGATTGGTATGCGACCTCAGACTTTTGTATCTTTTTCCTGAAGGAAGAAGATGGAAGAGAGAATGTCCGAGGTGTGTACGGTCCTTAATTATGCTGGCTGCTCTGCTGAGGCAGCAGGATGTGTAGACAGAGTCAATGGATGGGACGTTGGTTTGTGTGATGGATAGGGCTACATTCATGATCTTTTGTATTTTCTTATGGTCTTGGGCAGAGCAGGAGCCATACCAAGTTGTGATATAACCAGAAAGAATGCTTTCTATGGTGCGTCTGTAAAAGTTGGTGACAGTCATAACTGACATGCCAAATTTCCTTCTGAGAAAGTAGAGGCATTGGTGGGCTTTCTTAATTATAGTGTTGGCATGGGAGGAACTGGACAGGTTGTTGGTGATCTGGACATTGAAAAACTTTCTACTTCATCCCTGTTGATGTAAACAGGAGCATGTTTGCCATTACACTTTCTGAAGTCGATGATCTCCTTCATTTTGTTGACATTGAAGGAAAGATTATCGTTGCACACCAGTTCACCAGATTGTCTATCTCATTCCTGTACTCTAACTAGTCAATGTTTGAGATTGAACCCACTATGGTGGTGTCATCAGCAAACTTGAAAATCAAATTGGAGGGGAACTTGGCCACATAGTTATAGGTGTATAAGGAATATAGTGGGGGGCTGAGAACACAGCCTTGTGAGACACAGGTGCTGAGGATAATCGTAGAGGAAGTGTTGTTGCCTATTTTTACTGGTTGTGGTCTATGAGTTAGGAAGTTTAGGATCCAGTTGCAGAGGAAGGTGCTGAGGCCCAGGCCACAGAGTTTGGAGATGAGTTTCATGGGAATAATAGAGTTGAAGGCTGAGCTGTAGTCAATAAATAGGAGTCTGACATAGGTGTCCTTGTTATCTAAGTGTTCCAGGGTTGACTGCAGGGCTGGGAAAATGGCATCTACTGTAGACCTGTTGCAAGAGCAGGCAAACTGTAGTGGATCCAGGTGGTCCGGGAGGCTGGAATTGATATGTGCCATGACTAGCTTTTAAAGCACTTATAATGATGGATGTCAGAGCCATAGTTGATAGTCATTAAGGCACGCTGCTTGGTTTTTCTTAGGTACTGGGATGATGATCGTCTTCTTGAAGCAGATAGGAACCTTAGATTGTTATAAAAAGAGGGTGAAGATGTCTGTGAATACCCCCACCAGCTGATTCGTTCAGGATCCTGGCCAATTGCTTTCCACGAGTTGACCTTCAAGAAAGCTGTTTTGACATTTGCAATGGTGAACGCAGATACAGGTTCATCAAGGGCTTCCAGGATGGAGAGCATGTTCTCATTGGCCCCTTCTTCAAAATGAGCACAGAATGCAGTGGGCTCATTTTGGAGGGGTAGTTTGGAGCTGGCGATTTTACACGCCTTCGCCTTGGAGCCTGTTACGCCTTGCAGGCTATAGTTGGTGGGGGTGTCAGAATGGCTAGTCTGGGACTCTAGCTTGATCCGGTACTGTCATTTGGCATCTTTGATGGATCTCCTAAATCGTACTTGGCTTTCTTGTGTAGGGCAGTGAAGTCTGACTTGAATGCCTCAGACCTGGACTTCAGCAAGCAGTGGATATCCGTGTTCATCTGGTTGGGGAACACACGGATTTGCTTTTTTGGCACACAATGAAATCAGTAAGTGTGCAGAAGAATGTGTGTTGTTCTCTTTGAGTTTCACTGTTTTTCAGTATGTGATTCAGTGAGTGCTCTTTATGGAATAGGAAAGATGGAATCAGTGAAAGCCCTAATCACAGCAAAGAGCACTGGTAACAAATAAAAGTTTAAAGCCAAGATTTGCCATTTCACAATCACTGTGAAGTACCGGAGGCAAACACTGTGAGCTCTATGGCCAGGTTTGATGTAAAGATGTGAACTAGACCAGATGTCAAATGCAAATTATGCGAAGAGCTGTTTCCTATCAAACAACAATCCATTGTATAAATGTATAAATAGAAATATAGAAAATAAGAGGAATAAGTCCTTTGAGCCATTATTATCATGGCTGATCATCCAACTCAGTAACTTGTTCCTGCTTTCTTCCCATATCCTTTGATTCCTTTAGTCCCAAGAACTAAAGTGTGCAAGTTACCAGTCTGCAATACACAACTGATATATTTAGAACTTGTTAGAATCCAAGGGATCCTGAGTGGAAATTAGAAAATAATAAAATTCACAAATACTGGATGATATCTCCTCCAGTACCAGGGAGTGAAATGGAGTTTGCACATTGTTTATGCTCCTTATCTTCCCAGCAAACTTTCTTTCCTTTACATTTGCTCATGTGTAGAATGTGAGAATGCTACGTATTTGACATCTAGGGCTCAGGAATAAATACCCTTGATTCAGATTGTGATGCTTCAGAGAAAGAGGGCAGCATGGTGGCACAGAGGCTTTCTCACAGCACCAGGGACCCAAGTTCAATTCTTGCCTTGGGTGACTGTGTGAAGTTTGCATATTCTGTGGTCTCTATATGGATTTCCTCTCGATACTCTGGTTCCCTCCCACATTTCAATGATGTGAGCTTTGGTGAATTGGCCATGCTAAAATTGCTCCTTAGTTTACAAAGGTGTGGTTAGATGGATTAACATGGTAAATGTGTGCAGTTACAAGGATAGGGATGAGGGTGGGCCTGGGTAAGGTGCTCTTTCAGGGGAGTTGGTGCAGAACTGATGGGCTAAATGGCCTTCTTCTGTACTGTAGGGATTTTATGAATTAGGTAAATGTTAGACAAAATAAGTAAATAAGTAATAATGTCTGTGAAAAAAATAGTATGGTTGAAAGATATCTTCCCAACCCTATCACCTAGGCACCAATCTCTATTTCCCTCACCTTTATGACCTAAGGGCTATTTATAGCTAAATGAGCAAACATGAGCATGTTGGATGATAAATGAGTGAAAGTATCTCCCTGAAGTCTGAATAAGTGGTTACTATGATAGAGTTTGCCTTTAGCAACAGATATGAAAAATAACTTAAGATTTATGAGTGCATCATAAAATAATTCCACATTTCAGATGTCCTCAGTCATCCTTCTTTTTGACCACTTCTTATATCATGCATGTTCAAAAGCTACATGGTGGATACATCATCATTGCCAGTTTTTATGTTTCTCATTGTTTTAGCAATTTCTCAGTAACATTCAATTTTCAGACTACGGAGTGTTTTTGATTCAGATACATATTTTAAACACTAGCTCGAGGCACTTCGCAAATGGGAATACAAAATTCAAACAAGAAAGCCGCCATCAGCCAGTCTATGATCTTCTGCTGGACTTTCCACAGAAGGCCATTGCTGCTGCTCCTGGTCATCATGCTCCTTGTCCAAGGTTCAATCTAAGCAGCCATAGCACTATCCATTCTAATCAGATGTCCTCAGTAATCCTTCTTTTTAATCATTTCTTATATCAGCTATGTTCAAAATTTAGCTGCATGGTGGATATGTCACCATTCATATCTTCATAGTGCAGAAATTAGCCTCTCACTGCAAATACTTTTAACATACCTTTTCCAGTAATAAGTAAGAAAGCAGCTGTGGATACTGCCTATTCATTTCTGTTCTTTGCCCAACTTTGATGGTTGAGGGAAATGAATTGATGTTCTCCTCTTACCTTGAGTCCAAGGCTGAGTTTTTAGGAAGTCCAAGAAACCCATGCACACACTATGAAATTTAAATGCCAGTTAAAATATCATGACAATTCAATGATTCAAATATTCAAGTTGCTAACCCATCTCTCCAGAAGATTACTGACACACAACTGAAGTCATCCAAGTTAAAACCAAAAGATGCCTGTTGGGACAATTTCCAAATGCACTGACATTTTTGCCAACCTTAAATCCCACCCCATATGTGGACATGAACATGCCATGAAAAGTCCCAAAAAGTCTGTCAGATTAAAAATGTTTCCCATTATATATTCACAGTCCATACAAGAGGAAAATGCACTCAATTGTGTGTTTTGGCTCATACAAATTTACAGAAGTTGGCACAAATGATATATAAATAGTGCCACTGACATAGAAAACTGTCCAATCCACTTTACAGAGTTGTAATTAGAGGAAAATGAATGCCACACTGTAATAAGGAAATATGGGAGTGGAAAGACACTTTTTTTGTCAACTCGCTGTTTGATGTATGGAGAAACCCAATAACTTGGTTAAAAGTCTGCAAACCAAACTGCTGTGAAATCCAGAAAAACTGGAATTTTATTGATGTGATGTGCAATGAAGAAATCATCTCCAAAAAGTCATACCTCAGTTCACTTTAGAGAGAATTTAGCTGTAAACTGACATCATCCATATTTTAAGGAGACCAGGTTTTTTTTTGAAGTTTAACCAGCTAGAACCATACAGTTTACCAGCTCAGAACGCCAGTAAATTTCCTATTGATTGTTCAGTCGGAACTTTTCCACCAGTTGTGAAATTTGGCATGAAAAGTTACCAAAAAAAGGAGGAATAATCCCAGTTCCCAACCCTAATTGTTGTCTTCCAAAGCACACCAGAATTATAGAAAGTGGGATAGCTTGGTCTTGGGTTTAGACATAGCTCGGCACAATATTGAGGGCTGAAGGGCTGTACTGTGCTGTATTGTTCTATGTTATTTATAGACCAGTTTATGTCTGTTGTTGGGAAGCAACTAGTGTCTGTAAGTCAAGGAAATGTGCTTAAATACCTGGAAATATTTCAGCTGATCAGGGAGAAACAGTCTACATTTTTAAAGGATAGATCATATCTGACAAATCTAATTCAAATTTTTGAGGAATTATCTATGGCAGTGGACAAGCAAATGATCATGGATGTTATTTATATGGACTTCCAAAAGACATTTGATAAATTCTTCATAAGGGACTGTCAGCTAACGTTGAAGCTTCTTGGAATTGAAGGCAAATTATTGATCTGTTAGGAATTTAGAGAGAATAAAGATAATGGGCAGATACTCCAATTGGCCAATAGTGTCCCACCTGGATCTGTGTTGGAGCTTCAATTATTAATATTTATTATGACTTCAACGACAGGAAAGACAGTCAAATATCCAGATTTGCTAATTATATAAAGATAGGCTGTATTATAAGCAACATGGGTGGAAATAGATGTTGATAAATTAAATGGATGGTCAAAATTGAGGCAAATGGATTTCAATGTAGGCAAATGTGAGCTCACTCACTTTGAGAGACCAGGGTGCTTTCTAAATCATGAAAATATAGAAATAATGGCCATCAAATGGATATTTGACTGTCTTTCCTGTCGTTGAAGTCATAATAAATATTAATAATTGAGTCATAGAGATTTACCGCATAGAAACAGATCCTTCAGCCCAACTTGTCCATGCCATCCTTTTTTTTAAACCACTAAGTTAATCCCAATTGCCCGCATTGGGCCCATATCCCTCTTTACCCATCTTATCTATGTAACTGTAAATGCTTTTTAAAAGACAAAATTGTACCCTTCTCTACTACTATCTCTGGCAGCTTGTTCCAGACGTTCATCACCCTCTGTGTGAAAAAGTTGCCCCTCTGGACACTTTTGTATCTCTCCCCTCTCACCTTAAACCTATGCCCTCTAGTTTTAGACTCCCTTATCTTTGGGAAAGATATTGACTATCAAGCTGATCTGTGCCCCTCATTATTTTATAGACCCCTATAAGATCACTCTTCAGTCTTCTACGCACCAGAGAAAAAAGTCCCACTCTATCCAGTCTTTCCTTACAACTCAAACCATCAAATCAGAGTGGCATCCTAGTAAATCTTTCTAGTTTAATAATATCCTTTCTATAATAGGGTGACCAGAACTGCACACAGTATTCCAAACGTGGCCTTACCAATGTCTTACACAACTTCAACAAAGTGTCCCAACTTCTGTATTTAATGTTCTGACTGATAAAACCAAGCATGCTGAATACCTTCTTCACCACTTTGTCCACCTGTGACTCCACTTCCAAGGAGCTATGAACATGTACCCACTAGATCTCTTTGTTCTATAATTCTCCCCTACGCCCTACCATTAACTGAGTAAGTTCTGTCTTGTTTCAATCTACCAAAATGCATCACCTCGCATTTATTTAAATTAAACTCCATCTGTCATTTGTCAGTCCACTGACCCAATTGATTAACATCTTCACTGTCCACTAGGTCACCAATCTTGATACCATCTGCAAACTTAATAATGATGCCTCATATATTCTCATCCAAATCACTAACATGAATGACAAATAACAGTGGACTGAGCACTGATCGCTGGAGCAATTGCTGGTCACAGGCCTCCAGATTAAAAAAACACCCCTCTACAACCACCCTCTGGCTTCTGGCAAGAAGCTAATTTTGTATCCATTTAGATACCTCACCCTGGATCCTGTGAGCTTTAACCTTATGCAACAAACTACCATGCGGTACCTTGTCAAAGGCCTTGCTAAAACCCCATCTCCCTTCTTGATTATACAACATCAACTGCACTACCCTGATTTACCTTCTTGGTTACCTTCTTGGATTTGCAGCTAATATTTATATGTTTCTCACCATCTTCACAAGACTTAAGAACAGGGCAGGGAAAAAAAATCACAGGCCTTGGTGCTTCTCCTGTTTCAAGCTCCTCAGATTTATCTGTTTAACTGAACTTTTAAGAGGCCAGAGAACAAAGACTGAATGGTTCACAATTATATCTGTTTTGCGATCAGCAAGACTGAAGACTTTGCTGATTGCTGCAATATATATTTCAATACCTCAAAAATCATCAAGATAGAGTGGGATAATATGTAAACAGACAAAAGGACAAGATTGAAGAAAGACTCTTCAGAGTTACATGCATTATAAACACTTTACTTATACGCTATGATCCCATTACACACTCTAGTAATCTCACCCCACAAAGCCTGCTCACAGTAAACTTTCATTAGCAACAAAACAAACAGAACTACAGCACTCTCTGTCCATCAGATACTTATCGATGACAACGGCCATCTAGCCCAGTTTATCTATACATCACAGACTGCCATACAGAAGTATGTATTGGGAATGGAAGTAGGAATAGGCCATCTGACTCCTTGAGCCCATGTTCTCCTATTTGACAATGCTGTCTACATTATACCAGTGACTACAACTCAAAAATACTTAATTGGCTGTAAAGCGATTTGGGACATCATGAAAGATTTTGTATAAATGTATGTTTTGCCTTTCTTTGATTGCATCTGCATGCAGTAGGCAGAGTGATTGTAACAATGGTGAAATGGAATGCCCAATGCTGGTTTTCTAAGATAATTAATCACAGAGCAATCAACTGATGTTAGGAAAGTGGCTACAAAGAAATCACTATATTCACAAAGACAATTCAAATTTGTAGTTAATCAATCCCCAGCACCCCCTCTAACCACCTCTCTAATCTCTGCTCTAATGTCCCCCAACTTCTCCACAATGGTCCCTCTAACATTTCCCCAATTTCCCCTCCAATCCCAATCTTCTCCAACTCCTCTCCCAAACATAGCACCAACCCCCCTCCATACCTCCCTCCCAACCACCACTCTAATCCTTCCCAATATTCCTCAACACCTACTCGAGCCTCCTCATAATTGGAATCTTCCCAATCTCCCCTCAAATGACCTCCCAATTTCCTCTCCAAAAGCAGGACTGGAAGGCAACCATGGGCCTTCCTGGCACTTAGTTAGGATGGAAATAGAAAGGTGGCACACATCGCACCCACCTGCCCGATTAAATGTCCTCCTGTTCCAAACTCATTGCTAGTGAGGAAAGAAAATTCAAGCCTTGTTTGGTTTAGAATGCTTACTTTATAACAGTTTTTCTTTTTCTTTTTTTGGCAAAATGCATGTTGTGCTGGTCAGTGACAGAGAAAAGGTATATGTGGGACTGTAGATACATTGAGATTTCTGGTTATGGTTAATGGTGTTGCTCCCAAAGTAGTTCTGCATAGACTATTGATGCAAAAGATGGCTGTCTTTTTCCTACCTTCTCCTCTTCAAGTTCTGCTCTGCTGACCACTGTATAGCTGGTGTAAATGACTGCTTCTCATGGTAGTGAGCTCTGCAGCATGTAGCAGATGACTTCAAATGTTGACAACTTCACTGCTGAGTACTGCAGAGCCCTTCAAGAGTGACCCTGATGACCAAATCATTGCTTCAGCAATTCAGTGCCCTTCTCTATCACATTTTATGTGGCATAATGTCTTCCATTCTATACATGCTGCACATGTGAACATGGATTGCATATGGAATTTATGAACCATGTCACCAAGTAGCCATCCTTGGTTTCACCATGGTGGTTCAAATGCAGCAAGTAGTCTCACAACACCAAGTTAAAGAGCAACAGGTTTATTTCGTAGCATACGTGTTTGCTACCAAATAAACTCGTTGGACTTTAACCTGGTATTGTGAAACTTCTTACCGTGTTTACCCCAGTCCAACGCCGGCATTTCCACATCATTGTTCAAATGCAGCCAGCACATTAGACTGCTAAAGAATGAAAGAATCGTGATTACTGCCAGGGTACCAAATTTCAGCTGCATAGTTCACTGCCTAAAGTTGCACACTATCTGAATGTTGGGGGATGACAATTCCTTTCTGTTCCAGTATATAGCAGAGTTTATATGCAGTGCCCACAAAGTGATACACATGCAGTTAGTGGAGCCCTGCACCAGCAGGAAGCTTGCAATCCTTGCAAACTGTGTGTTCACTCTGCCTGCTGATCTTTGTTGATTGAGAATGAAATGCAGTTAGCTCTCAGTGAATAGACAGCCTCAATGACCTCCTTATACAACAATAGATGGCAAACTGTGAGACTTTGCAAATATCTTCAGCTCCAGCCTGTAAGAAATCAGATGCATAAAAGTTCATCACCATGGTCACCTTCACAGTTATTTGTAATGTGGCCCTTGCCCTTTCTCTGAGATTGCACTGTGGCTTTTAAGCAGGTGGCAGAAACCAATGTGAACTTACTGAAGTTCAGATGTCTCATCCACTATTATTTGCTGAGGTACAGAGGTAAGAGAATGGCTGCCCAAACATTCTGGATGAATGTGATCTTTTGCTGTCATATTGTGCTGGTCAGTGACAGAGAAAAGGTATGTGTGGGACTGTAGGTACATTGAGATTTCTTTTCTTTCCTCTACTAGCAGTTTGTCCAGCTGTGTGTGACTTCTACTCATTTTCCCAGTCAAGAAAACTTCTTCAAGTCATGTCACAACAATCCCTGTATATGTTTGCAACATGAAACAATCAAATGTACCAATTTTTCAGGAGAAATCATTTAGCAATTAATCTGTAAGTAGGTAGATGGTTGTGGTGGTTGGAAGTCAATCATCTTAGTTCTAGAACTTCTTTAGGGTAGTGCCCTAGGCCCAACTATCTTCAGCTGCTTCATTAATGATCTTCCTCCCATTATAATGTCAGAAGTAAGGACGTTCATTGATAATTGCACAATGTTGAATGCCATTCACGACTCCTCGTATAATGAAGAAGTTCATGTCCAGATGAGGCATGACCTGGACAATATTCAGGCTTAGGCTAATAAGTGGCAAGTAACATTCACACTACATAAGTGCCAGAAATGACCATCTCCAATGACAGAAGATCTAACCTTGTCCCACGACATTCAATGGCATTATCATGTTAAATCCCCCACTATCAACATTTTGGAGGTTACCATTGGCCAGAAACTGAATCGGACCAGCCATATAAATACTGTGGCTACTAAAGCAGGTCAAAGGCTAGGAATCCCTTGGTGAGTAACTCATCTTCTAACCTCCCAAAGCTTGTCCACCATCTACAAGGCACAGGTCAGGAGTGTAACGGAGTACTCTCCACTTACTTGGATGAGTGTAGTTCCAACAACACTCAAGAAGCTTGACAGAACCCAGAACAAAGCAGCTGTTTGATTGTTATCCCTTCCACAAACATTCAATCCCTCCACTACTGATGAACAGTGGTAGCTGTACGTACCATCTACAAGATACACTGCAGGAATTCACCAAGGTTTCTTAGGCAGCACCTTATGAAGCTATAACATTACCAACTAGAAGAACAAAGGCAGTAAATACCTAGAAATGATCTGGAGGCTCCTCTCCAAGTCACTTGCCATTCTGACTTGGAAATATATCACTTTCCTTCTCTTTTGCTGGGTGAAGTTCCTGGAACATCCTCCCTAACTACACTATGGTTATACCACCTCAGGGGCAGTAGGTTCAACAAGGCAGCTCACCATCATTTCATGAGGGCATCTAGAGATGGGAAATAAATGCTGACTTCACCAATGATGTCCTCATCCTATTAATTAATGTTAAAAATGTTTTTGATCCCTTAAGATACTGCTGCTTGGACCAATGGGTGGGAGTGGGTTGTTAGTGGGTCCCTTGTGCATCTCAATGTGTATTCAATGTGAAGCTAAGGGACGATATGGGCTGGATGGTTGGGCTCTAAAAACAACTGATTAACACATATTCTGCCGGTTCTGCATACTTTTGTTGGATGTTAGCTCTGCATGTTAACAAGCATGATTAGCAGCTGGTTGTGCACATGTGCATCAGATATTATTTTAGTCATCAACTGGTACCCAGAATACCAAAGCAAAGACACTACTGAACCTAATTTCACACCTAATGGGCAGGATTTTCTGCCCCCCCACAACTTCCCCCAAACATGTTTTGCTGTCAACAAGTTTTCTCATAGCGCACACCCTTCGCCGCTGAGGAATACATGACAGAGGCTTGCTATTGGCGGAACTGGAAGATCCAGCCGGCATAAATGGCTAAATAATTTCAGCCACTATGTTTAAGTAATTACCATAATTGTGATATTTCTGCAAAGTTTGACTCAGTTTCTTTTGAACTCAGGATGTGATTTGAGTTTCACTTTGGATGTACAGTCTGAATAATACTGCATTTTTGCAAGATATAAAAAAGTTACTGTGGTTTTTTGTGAAATACAACTTACTGACTCTGCTAGCATTGATTTTTACTTTTGCACTAACATGTCCAAAATGTAGGGCAGAACTTTACAGCCCTTCCCACCAGTGGTATTTTCCAATCCCACCAAAGTAAATGGACTTTGAATGGCTTGTTGCATTTACTGGTCCCCATAACTGCAGGTTCTTTTAGTTACATTAAAGAATGTTTACAACAACAACAACAACAACTTGTTTTCTATAGTGTCTTAGCAGAGTAAAAATATTCAAAGACATCTCACAAAAAAATAACAAACTACGAGATTTTATTATAGTACGTACACAGGCAACTGAAGGAAAGTCACCAATGGTAAAGGAACATTGAGGATGCATCACAGGCCACAACTGAAGAATTTACAATGACAAAGCTTACATTATCAGATTGTAGTCTTTGTTGATACTGTTTGCAGAACGTGTTATATGGAACCAAAAGAAAGAAGGAACAAAATAATCATCCACATCCTATTAAGCAGTATTAAGAAAATATTTTGCCCAGAAATGTCTACCATTTCTTAGCATTGCAGGTGCATAATCTAGGTGGGAAAAGGAATGCAACCCGTTCTGCTGGTTAATTGTCAATTCAGGTTTCAGTGCAGAATTGACAGGGAGGAAGGAGTAATTACTGTACAACACCTGTAACTGAAGAGAAAACGCCATTGTCCAATGATAATCAATCTCAGAGAACTTAATTCATTTAGGAAAGCCATAACTAAATCATGGATGAATAAATGGCTTATTTTTTGATGACAATCATCTGCCTCTCCCTCCAATGCAACAACACATCACTGCTTTATAATATTGTCCCCTCCTGCCAAAATACCTGTCCACAAATGGTTGAAAATGCCATTAGCAGCGACTTTATTTTACGTGAATGATCTGTCCCCAGGAATAGGGATTGCTGAAGCAAAGAATGGGTTGGTAGCCAGTAGTTTAGTGGCTGTGGAGATTTTCTAAACATCCATAAATATTTGACTTGTAATTTGGAACATAGGTAAGGTTTTAGTATCAAGTCATATTTTACATGAATAGAATTCGATAAATTCAAACAAAATTATCAAATTTTAGAGTGAGGAAAACAAACTGCAAGCACCTGGGAAACCATGTTAACATGTGCCTGGTGAGTTTGAATATGGTTAGAAAGAGTAGAGAAACTGTAGATCAAGCAGAATTTGAATTATGTGGAGCAATGCATATGCATGTAAAGCAAAGGAATGAAGCATTCCTATCTGGTTGTATGGGATTGTAGAGCAACTCACAAAAAAGAAAAGATTTAACACCATGAAGGGAATTGGCACTGAACTAAGACCTGTTTCAAGACCGTTGGCTATCAAAATAACAAATACAACTTTAAAATTGAACATTGACAGAAAAATGAACAACAATACAAGTTCATTAGCTTCAAAGAGAAAAAGAAATGCAAGAGATGAAGTGCAGTTACTGAAAATTGAATAAGTGAGAATATGATAATTGATACTGAGTAAGTAGCAAATAGTGCTCTTTTTCACCAAGAGACAAACTTATTTCCTCTGCACAAAATACTACAGGCTGTTCCAGAGGTGACTTTGCAGGTTGGCCTGCAAAGAGTTGTTCCATGAACCGCTGGAAGACATTGCTACCTGTGAAGATTCCATAGGACATACACAGTAAACGATATCAGCTGACCAGAGACACGTATGTGGTACGTTTTGAGAATTCATCATGTAGTGAGATTTGCCAGAAGCCACATTTTGCATCCAGGGTACTGAAAACCTTAGCACAGGGAAGTCTATCACTTCTTCCACGTGATGAGATCTGAGCAATGTCTTGTTCAGGTGCACTGGGTAAATGCAATTTCTGACCATGCCAACTTTCAATACTGCAGCTACCATTGCTGAAACCCAATCTTGCGGCCTCATTTATGGCAATTATGACACCCAGTGTCATCATCTGATGCAGTTCATTGACCACTTTCTGCTTCATGGCTATTGGTGCTCTTTTTGGAGCGCAACATTTTAGTGATACTTAGTCATTTACTCTCACATGGTATATTACTGGCAGCTTATCAATAATGTTGCAGTTGAAAAAATCCATCGTTTCTGGGACCTGGTGCTGTAAAGCATGCACCTCCGGACTAGATTGGATGAGCTCCAGTGTAATGCTGTCCCAAAGACTCAACTTTCTGGTCAAACATACGAAACTTGAAGTTGCCCTGTGTACAATGGAGAGTGGCCACACTTTCAATGTAGATGGCTTGTCTGCTACAGACCATAAAGTCACCTGTGTGCTGGGATCTGGTGCTGCACAGGGTCTAGTTTCTGCAGCATTCGGCTGGGCCTACATTACACTTTGCTTCAGTCTTTATCTTAGAATCCCTGGAACCATAGAATCCTACAGAGCAGAATGAGACCATTTGGACCATCGAGTCTGCACTGACCACAGTTCCACAGAGGCCCTATCCCCATACATTTACCCTAGTTAGTCCCCCTGACACTCAGGGGCAATTTAGCATAGCCAATCCACCAAACCTGCACATCTTTGGACTGTGGGAGGAAGCCAGAGCACTCAGAGGAAACCCACGCAAACACGGGAAGAATGTGCAAACTCCACACAGTGATCCAAGTTGAGAATCGGACCTGGGTCTCTGGCATTGTGGGTAGCAATGCTAAACACTGTGACACCGTGCTATCTTCACTTTTGAGTTGCTGCCAATCATGCCCAGGATGATGAAGATCTCACCCTTTTCTGTGTTGGGGTTGACACTCTTCCAATAAAGTGTTGGTGGAGGCTCAGTGGTTTGGTTACTTTGGCTGAGCTCCAGTTCATTCACCTTGTTGATCTTCCTGTCCTTGAAGGACTGACAAGCTGCAACGTGGCTAGTGGCAAAGGGAGGATGCTGTGATTTCGATCTGCAACATTTTGTGAAATGGTTCCACTTGGTATCTTTATTGCAGCATTCATCATATGCAAGAATGCTATTCTGGCCTTTGCCGTTGGGACAGGGCGTACCTTGCATTATGAAAACTTCTGTTTCCCACTTAAAGTCTGCTGTTTTCTCACACTGTTTCATGCAAATGCTGATGGCTTTTTACAGCTTTATATTTTATTGCAGTTGCTTGTGGACTCAGCAGTCTATTCAACTGCTGACTAATTCAACGGTAAGTGTGTCAAATGCACATTTTTTCACTAAGATTTTCAAGGTTACATACAGGATTGTATTGATTATCACAAAATGGTAGGGTATTATTAAAACAAATTTTTTTATTGGACAAGTAAAATCAAATGGCCATGTATTTTGTAAACCATGTCCGGGCAACTACGGAGGAAGGAAAGAATAGGAAACAGGTATTATTTGCAATTAATACAATTATTAGTAAGACTACTGAGAGCCAAGAAGCAGTTTAGATACAGCTGAAGTACTGAAGAAGCAGCAGCAAGAGAGAGGCAGCTTTCCTCAGAAACCAGTTCAGCCAGAGATTGGGGGCTGAAGGCAGCAGTAGAGCAAGAGAGAGGGGCAGCAATCTTTTGGAAACAATTCACTAAAGATGAAATGCTGAATGCAAAAACAAATTTATGCTAAAGAACATTTCCTTTGCTGAACCGATGACCATTCCCAAGTGTTTGTCACTTTAGCTGTACAGTACAGTAATCAATAACTAGATTTAACCAATAGTTCATGATTGATGTTTGGGAAACAGGGGTCTCAACAGAGTTTCAGATTGCAGAGGCAACTAGCTTTTGGGTTTTCACTAACTATGTGCTTACTGTTAATTTACTGAAATATAAGATTATTCTTTGTAATTTTATCAGCTTTTTTCTACTTTAACAAATACATAGAACATAGAACATTACAGCACAGAACAGGCCCTTCGGCCTTCGATGTTGCGCCGACCAATATAAAAAGCAATGACCCTCCAAACTAAACCATTCCCTTCTCTTCCATATACTTATCAACTAACCTCTTAAACGCCACCAAACTTGGCGCATCTACAACTGCTGCAGGCAGGGCATTCCACTCCCGAACCACCCTTTGGGTAAAGAAAGGAAAATACTATTTTCTTTGTTGTTTAATGAAAGAGAGGTCAGAGTTCTCATTGTTTTGCAATCGTTTCTTGCTAATATCAAGAGGGTGTTGATTGGTGGGGACAGTGATCTCGAAGAAGGGGGAAATTTGCAGGGGTGGCACTTGGGATGGTGAATTCTGCAGATTTGTGAAGGGGTAACTTTGCAGGGACAGTAATCGGGCGGAATGCTACATGGATGATCAGTGGGGGAGAGTGGAGGTAGTGGGGGGCCGGTATAGGGAGCGATCGCCGCTGGGTCCCAATGTCTGGGGGAGTGGGGGAGGGGGGGCTTGATTAGGACGCCTGTGTGAAATGGTACCCCTAAAGCTCAGCAACTAGCTTCACCGGCAAGATTAGGCTCTACTCCTCCCCCCACCAACTGCAGCAAGAATTGCATGACGGCTCCTGTTTTGCACAAGGTGATGAAAATTTGTATTCCCTACCAAAAGTCGACAAGAAAACTACCATTTTCTCACCTGTTGACATTTAAAATTTTTTTGGGAAAATTCTATCCAATATTTTTCAAGAATATTCTGGGTGATAATGGTAAGGTGCATGGTCCAAGATGTAAGGGAAGCTGTTTTGGATATGTTTAGAAAATTTGATTTGATTTATTATTGTCACATGTATTAGTATACAGTGAAAAGTATTGTTTCTTTTCTTGCCAGACAGACAAAACATTCTGATCACAGAGAAAGAGAGGAGAGGGGGCAGAATGTAATGTTACAGTCATAGCTACAGTATAGAGAAAGATCAACATAGTGCGAAGTAGGTTCGTTCAAAAGTTTGATGGCAGCAGGGAAGAAGCTGTTCTTGAGTTAGTTGATAGGTGATGTCAGATTTCTGGATTTTTTGCCAACAGAAAAAGTTGGAAGAAAGTATGTTCAGGGTGCATGGGATCCTTGATTATGCTTTTCTGAGGCAGCAGGAACTGTAGATAGAATCAATGGATGGGAGATTGATTTGCATGATGAACTGGGCTTCGTTCACAAACCTTTATAGTTTTATGTGGTCTTGATCAGAGCAGGAGCCATACCAAGCTGTGATACATCCAGAAAGGATACTTTCTATGGTACATCTGTAAAAATTGGATAGAGTCATAGTGGATATACTGAATTTCCTTCGCCTCTTTAGAAAGTAGAGAAGTTGGTGGGCTTTCTTAAATATAGCATCGGCTTGGAGGGACCAGGACAGGTTGTTGCAACCTGAACACCTAGAAACGTGAAGCTCTCGACCATTTCTGCTTCATCCCTGTTGATGTAGAGAGCATGTCCTCCACTATGCTTCCTGACATCAATGACTATCTCCTTTGTTTTACTGACATTGAGAGAGAGATTACTGTCATTATACCAGTTCCCCAGATTCTTGGTCGGAACTCCACCACCTCACTTGTCATGGAATCGGAGCGGGCGAGAACAGAAATGTCCATTGGCCTCAGGCAGGATTTTATGATCTCGCCTGAGTGAAGTTATAAAATTCTTTCCTGTATTCATCATTGTTTGAGATCCGACCCACTAAAGTGGTGTCATCAGCAAACTTGAAAATCGAGTTAGAGAGGAGTTTTGCCACATAGTCATGGGTGTATAAGAAGTATAGTAGGGGCGTGAGGACACAGCCTTCTGGGCACCACTGTTGAGGATAATTGTGGAGGTGTTGTTGTTGCCTATCCTTACTGATTGCGGACTGTGGGTTAGAAAGTTTAGGATCCAGTCACAGAGGGGGGAAGCAAGCCTTAGGACACAGAGTTTGGAGATTAATTTTGTAGCAATAATGGCGTTGAAGGCTGAGCTGCATTCAGTAAATGGAGTCTGACTTAAGTATCTTTGTTATCCCAGTGTTCCAGGGTTGAGTGCAGGGCCAGGGAGATGGCATTTGCTGTGAACCTATTGCAGCGATAGGCAAACTGTAATGGATGCAGGCAGTGGACCCCAAGTTGATCTGTGCCATGATTAACCTTTCGAAGCATTTCGTAATGATGGATGTCAGAGACATCAGGTAATAGTCATTAAGGCACACTACCAGGCTTTTCTTTGGTACAGGGATGATGGCCATTCTCTTGAAGCAGATAGGGACCTCAGATCAGTGTAGAGAGAGGTTAAAGATGTCTGCAAATACCCCCACTAGCTAGTTGATGCAGGATCTGAGTAGCTGTCCAGGTTCCCCATCCGGGCTAGTCGCATTGGGCAGGCATAACATGGGTTTATGAAAGGCAAGTTGTGTTTAATTAATGTATTAGAATTCTTTGAGGACATTACGAGTGTGGTGGACAATGGGGAATCTGGATTTCCAGAAGGTGCTGCACAAAAGGTTGCTGCGTAAAAGTACACAATGTTATGTGTAATGTATTAGCACGCTCAGAGGATTGTTTAAAATAACGGAAAGCAAAGGACGGGGATAAATAGGTGTTTCTCTGATTGGCAATTAGTGATGAGACTCAGAGATTAGTGTTGGGACATCAATTGTTTACAATTTACATAGATGACTTGGAGTTGAGGGTCAAGTGTAGTGTGTCAAATTTCACAGATGACACTCAGATGAGTGGTAGAACAAAATGTGCAGAAGACACTGAAAATCTGCAGAGGGATACAGACAATTTAAGTAAATGGGCAAGGGTCTGGCAGATGAAGTACAATGTTGGTAAATGTGAAGTCATCCATTTTGGTTGGAATAATAGCAAAATGGACTATTATGTAAATGGTAAAAAATTGCAGCATGTTGCTGTGCAGAGGGACCTGGATGTCCTTGTGCATGAATTGCAACAAGTTGGTTTGTAGGTGCAGCAGGTAATTAAGAAGGCAAATGGCATTTTGTCCTTCATTACTAGAGTGATGGAGTTTAAAAACAGAGAGGTCATGTTGCAACTGTAAAAGATGCTGATGAGACCCCACCTGGAGTAGTGTGTACAGTTTTGGTCTCCTTACTTGAGAAAGGATATTCTAGCACTGGAGGTGATGCAGAGGAGATTCACTCGGTTAATTCTGGAGTTGAGAGGGTTGGCTTATGAAGAGAGACTGAGTAGCATGGGATTATACTCATTGCAATTCAGGAGAATGAGAATCTTAGAGACACATATAAAATTATGAAGGGAACAGCTAAGATAAAAGCAGAGAGACTATTTCCACTGGTGGTTGAAACTAAAACTAGGGGGCCTGGCTTCAAAATAAAGGAGAGCTGATTAAGGACTGTGTTGAGGACGTACTTCTTCACCCAAAGGATTGTGAATTTGTGGAAGTAGTTGATCCAACAGAAGAAGCTCTTCAGATATAGGCAATAAAATGAAACAAAACTTACTCCAACTTATAAATAAAAAAAAGGTTTATTAAAGAAACATACTGCTCCAACACGTAAGGCCTCACCCTGGGCCATTCCAAGCTCCCACAAACGCAGCAGCTTCTTATTTATACGGAGTCAGCTGGTCACCACATCTTTTTGTTATTGGTTACATGGTTTACTGGATCAACTGACCCTTACAGCATGTTACCATTGGTCACTACAACAGATCCAATATTATCATTGGTTACATTCTAACTGAGGCTACTTCTTTTAAGGCAAAGATAGATAGATTTTTGAACAAATTAAAAGAATTAAGGGTTATGGTGAGTGGGCGGGTAAGTGGAGCTGAGTCCACGAAAAAATCAGCCATGGTCTTACTGAATGGCAACGTTCTTATATTCTTAAAAGAGTCACATGGAATTTTTTTAGCATGGTGCACATGCTAAAATATCTAATCTAAAAAACTTCCAATGATACAGCACTCCCTTAGTGTTGCACTGGAATGTCAGCCTGGACTCAAGTCTCTACAGTGGGACTTGAACCCATAAAATCCTGACATGGAGGCACGAGCACCACCAACTAAACTTTGGTTGACACTTTGCACAAGGAAGCAGCACAGTTGGGACACATTAAGTATGGTCCTGAACTTCTTCAGAGTAGCAATTAGCATCAGATTGCCTCTCCTGCCCAATTACTTTAGTCAATTTTTCTTTGATCCTAATTTGCCCAACCTTCTTAGACTGGCAAAACCAGACTGCACAGCACATTGCTATGGTTCATTGTCAAAATGCAGAAGAATCAAAGTGAGGCAGGCCACACTATTTTTTTATGGCACAAGGGGTTGGGGGTGGGAGGTTGGTGGTGAAATTGGAGATTGAAGGGTCAGAGATTTCAGGTGGGTCTTGGATCAGGCCTGGGTGGTCAGGTATGGGTGAGAGTCAGGTGAGCCCACTGTGAAAGTCCTTTGTAAGTGGAGAAATCCCAAGGGGGAGGTAATTTGATAAGGAGGGAAGACCTCTGGGTTGTGGAGGGGTTCCATGGGGGTTGGAGGTAGTTGGGGAATGAGAGGCAGTTAGAGTTGGGGCGTATTCATAGAAACCCTACAGTGCAGAAAGAGACCACTTGACCCATCGAGTCTGCACCGACCACAATCCCACCCAGACCCTACCCCTATATCCCTACATATTTTACCCATTAATCCCTCTACCCTACACATCTCAGGATACTAAGGGGCAATTTTAGCATGGCCAATCAACCTAATCCGCACATCTTTGGACTGTGGGAGGAAACCGGAGCACTTGGAGAAAACCCATGCAGACACAAAGAGAATGAGCAAACTCCACACAGCCAGTGACCCAAGCCGGGAATCGAACCCAGGTCCTGGAGCTGTAATGCAGCAGTGCTAACCACTGTGCTATCGTGCCCCCTATTCTTGGGGTATTAAGGGGGTTGGGAGTTGATGGTCTAGGTCTCCACAGAAATAAGGTGTAGTTTTAATCCTTCTAATCTTTTCTGCATATCCATCAATGTAACCCAGTCAGAGCCATACAAAATTTGTGATTTAATCACATTTTCAGATGGTTCCCAGCATCAGGCAATTGCCCAGGGAAAGTTTTCACTTTTGGGAAATTGCTGTGTAAATCATACCTGTGAATTTCTGAAGGGTATTTCATAGTGCATCTTGGAGATACCCCCAGTTGGACACTGAGGAAATCGGAAGTTGAGGCCTTATACTGTACATGTGCACTCTTGCATTTATGAAACCAAATACTCAGCAGCATGACAATTCAGGATATATCTCATTATGCAAAAAGACATAATAATGGAACCTTACAAAAGAATAGCTTGCCAACTTTAGTTAAATTGTTGACAGATTTTGTCCTCTTTTTACATAAAAGGTCATGTGTTGCTCTTAAATGAAACCAACTGTTATGAGTGCCATATAAGGGCAGCACAGTGGCATATTGGTTAGAATTGCTGCCTCACAGTACCAGAGATTCCAGTTCAGTTCTGGCCTTGGATGGCTGTCTGTGTGGAGTTTGCATGTTCCCCATGTCTGTGTGGGTTTTCTCTGGGTGTTCCGGTTTCCTGCCAGACTCCAAAGATGTGCAGGTTAGGTTGATTGGCCATGCTAAATTATCCCTTCAGTGTCAGGCACATTGGCAGGATAAATGTGTGGGGTTAAGTTGATAGGGCCTGGATGGGACTGGTGTTGGTGTTGGGCCGAATGGCTTCTTTTTGCACTGTAGTGATTCTATGAGTGTCCATTGTACCTTTGGACACTATTAGGAAGATAATTTAAGTATTTTATATTTGTATTTGTGGATGTTAGAATTATAGTTTTAAATTTAAGCTTAATTTGTGTTTCTGTATTTGCGTATGTGAAAGGGTTAAAATTGTGTAAGTATAATTACAAAGAAAATGTTGTGCAGTAGAAGCCTTGCTAATGTACATTGATTGGGATCCTAATGTTCAGGTAGACTCCTGAGGTAATTTTAATGGTGTGCCAACTCTCTGCCCTGAAGCCTGCTGGGTAACCAGTTATATCCCAAAAGGTAAGTGAAAGACATTCCCTTTTGGGACAGGAGAAGATCTGCTCCTTTAGACAACTCAGAGAAAGTTTGGGCCTCTGCTGTGCCAGGGTCTCTACTCAGCTTTATCCCTCTTATCACACATCTGTGGAACCCTCCTCCATGGCTTACCTATTGACAGTTACCTGCCCTTTCACGTCTGTTTCAGGTGGGCAGCTGGCTAGCAAGATGATAATAAGTCCTCGTTGTTAAAATTGGCATAGGGTGAGTGAAATTTGTCAAGTTCTTAAAAACCCTCAGTAGACTTGCATTTAATCACATGTACCTAATATTTTATAAAATAATTATCAGCCAAGTCTGTACACCCATGAACAACTAAGAAACAAGGGCTAAAGCTAAGGTTTCTTTTATTAATTAAACATCGAATGGATAATTTTATCGATGTGTTTAATGATTTTAATGCAGAAGTAAACTCCTTGTGGTTGCTTATAATATAATAAAACTGTTATTTATATAATTGCTATGAACATGTGGGTCCAAGCTAGCAATTTTGGGAGAACAAGCTTCCCTTTTTCTCAGAAGGTTGTGGGTTTCTGTCTCACTCCAGGAATTGAGCAGAATTTATGTTAAAATTTCCATGTAACACTGATTAAATTTAATATTGCTGAAATTGGAGTAGATTTGAGAGGTCGAGTGGCCTAATCCTACTACTATTTCTTATTTGTTATGATAGAAATTCATCTTGTGCAGTACTGCATCTTTGCAGAGACCGTCTGTTGCATTCTCCACTGAATTTTCTGTTCCAGTGCAATGAATAGAATTGAATATCAGTCAGGAAGTATGACAGGCAACTGATCCAATACAGTCCAGTTTCTGCTATCTCCCAAGAGGCTTTTCTACCTCATTCATTGTCTTTGAGTTGAGATATTACCAACGCCCTGCCTGCATGTTTAGGAGAACACTATTTTAAGAAAAGTAGGGAGTTCGCCTGGTATCCTGGCCAAGGTACATTTCTCAACTAAAATAGATTAATTAACTTCTCTCATTTGCTTTTCATGGAATGTGGTCATACAAGAGTTAACTACTATCTTTGCATTTAATCAGCACCCCCCCCCCCCAAACATTTCAAAAGTAATTAATTGTTGCGAACCACTTAAGGATTTTCTATCATGAGCGTTGGCACTAACATAAAGTTATTCCATTCTTTGCATTTTTATAAATCAAAAGATCTGGTTTTGTCTTCACTACCAAGTGGGTACAGGATAGTAGTGTGATACCAATCATAATATACAAAAAAAAGTCACAAATTTGGCCCTTTATGCCTCCTCCACCATAAAAAATGATCCTTGTTTTCCCCATATCCCTTGATTCTATGAGGGGCAAAAAATCTGTCTATTCCAGCCTTAAATTATTAAACCACAGAGCATCCACAACCTTCTGAGACAGAGAATTAAAACAAATTCACAACCCTTTAAGCGAAGTAGTTTATCTTTATTGCTATCCTAAATGACTGGTCCTTTATCCTGAGACCGCACTCCTATGCCTTGATTCTTCAACTAGCAGCAACAACCTTTCAATGTCTATCTTATCAGCCCTTTCAGAATCCTGTGTTTCAATGAGATCACCTCTCATTCTTCAACATTCCAGAGAATGTAGACTCAATTTACTCAACCTTTCATCTTAAGGTAGACCTTTCATCCGAAGAATCAACCTAGTGAATCTTTGTTAGATGGTATGCCTCCCCCCTCCAATAAAAGTCTATCCTTCATTAAATATGGAGATCAAAACTGCACACAGTATTCCAGATATACTGTCATCAAAGCTCTGCATACTTTGGCTTGATTTATTTATTCTTGTACTTCAATCCCCATGCAATAAAGGCAAATATGCTGTTTGCTTTCCTAATTTCTTGCTGTACCTGCATGCTAATTTTCTGCATTCCCAGTACAAGCACATTGATGTTTTTCTGAACATCAACATCCAGTTTCATAATTCTCAAAAATATTCTACTTTCTGAACATGAATAACCTCACACTTAATACATTACACTCCATATGTCATTCTGTTACCCATTTGTTTACCTGCTTATATCTCTCTGCAGCTTCTCACACACCTTACGTTTCCCATAGTTTTGTAGATCATCAAACTGAGCTATATTATTCCCAGTCACTTCATCTAAGTCATTAATATAGATTTTAAATAGCTCAGGGTTCAGCATGTTCTTTGTAGCACTCCACTAGTTACAGCATAGCAATTACTGCCCCATTCTGTTGGTACTTTGGCTTTTTTAATGGAGGTTTGAAATGAGAGTGGTAGCCACCTGGATCTGAGATAAGAAATGGTTCTAAATACCCAATTTTCTAACTTCAGTATGTTCAATAAGAATATGTAATTAACTTTACAGCACAGTGTAAATTTCTCAGATTGATGATGTTTTAGTACATTTGAAGCTGTAGGAAATGAAAGTAGTGGAGCTAAATTTCTTTAGGTATTCTGGCAAATTCCTACCATTTTTTGGCAGAAGTCTGGTAAATCAACTCAGAAAAAGGCGATAAACTTCCTTTACTGAGTTTTCATCTAAACTGTAATTTTCCAATCAACCTTGTACGAGCAAAGACCAAGGATAAAATTAAGGTCATGACTCCCTTAATAAAGGGGTCAAAGGGGCAGCTAACATAGTTTTCTGTTGGAAGAGACAATTAAAACAGTGAAGGCACGTGTGCATGTCGGAGCTTTAGGCAAAAAAATGGGACTGGCAGCTGACTGAAATATATCAGAAGTTGAAAGGATGTTTGTTAGCTTCATGTAAGATAAAGATATCTGCCTTCCCAATGATCAGAATGCATGGCACCAACAAGGAAGGTACTATAGTAACTACCAAGTTCAAGTGTGGTGGATTTCAGGTTGCCATATTTTTATATTTTCCATGGTAAAGATTCCCTTCCAAAATGTGAGTAAAATTTCATTTAAAATTTGTTTTGTATTATGTCATATTAAAAAAATGCACATTTCAGTGTGTCAGTTTGCTATCATGCAGATTAATTCAGTGGAATGTTTGCAGTTCTGAGGGACACTGAGATGTTATATTTGTACATCATTACTTACGAAAGTTTTGAATAGTTTTTAGCTACACAATTAAGTTTAAAACATTAAAATAGGATTTTTTCATTCAGTTCTAAAATAGTTAAATACATAATTTAATGTTAATCAGCTGGTAGCACAGATAGACAGAAAGGAAAACTAGTCTGTGGGAAAAAAAACTGCTTTTGGTTGCAAGAGTGCTGTGACTGGAATGAGAGATGGGAAACCCATTAAGAAATGGGAAACAGCCGGGCCAGTAAAGGAAACAAAGAACACCAGAACACAGAAAAGGAGTGAGATTGGGATGTTCCTGAGCAGGGCAATAGAAAGAGACAGACAAGAGGATCATAACAGAAATACTGTTTACAAAAAAAGACAACAAAGCATGCATCATTAGAACGAGACTGAGAAATAAGGCAAAGAGAGAATTGCAATGGAGAACAAGACTTTGTAAACAAGGCTGACAACAATATGCATCTCCAGTAATCAGTTTTAGTTCAATTTGTTTTAAATAAAATGAATTTACTAAAGCACACCCTTACTTAAATTTGATCATTACTTTATTATAAACGGCAATAAAAAGTCATTTGTCTGAACTATGGGTGTAAATTCCTGATGGGAATCTGTATGGCATTTAAAGATATTATTAACCTGCTGCAAGAAAAAGATAGTAATGATTTACAGTCCTTCTTTACGTAACAGGTTTACAAATCCCCTGGAAATCAAAACTGTCTTTTGAAACTCATAAAAGAGCTGCCTAAAAAGACCTTAAGAGTGTAAGCAAAAGCAATATTGATTTTTAAAAATCACAGTTTTTTACATCACATGATCTTTCTGACCACAGTCGGGCCACTAGGGTTTTGTTTATTCAGATGGAGTAGGCCTTTGGGCCAAAAGGCAGGATTACAAGGAAAATTCATCAGTATTCCTCTTTGAAGTTCTAGTGGGCATGTGCAACACAGAACCTGCAAAAGGCTTTTGTACTTCAAGGGCTGCTTCTTGTTTATTGCCCTAAACAGAACCATTTGAAAGCACACAGACAGAGAAAAAAATCTTGAAGCAAGCAGCTCAGTTTTAAGATGCTGATTCATTTCTGATGTCTTCACTTATAGAGTATTGTAATCAAATGAAAACACCCCCTTCCTTTCTCATATGATTTCAATTACTATTTGAGTTAGGGTTTTAAATGTTCACGAAATGCTGTTTCAATATCTGTGCTCAGTAAACACTAAGATCAAATCAAACATATTAAACAGAATGAATTATCCTTGTGCCAGTATACAGAGACTTAATTCAGTTCAGCAGGCTTTGAATTTCCATATAAGTTAAGAAGTTCTCTAAATGTGTCTTTTTCACGTGACTCAGGAAATGAGTTGTAAAATTACTGACCAAAAATTATGGATATTACTTACATATGGAGGCAATTTTAAATTAATGCACTCATCGGGAAACTGATGCTTCACACCCGCTCAGTTTTGTTCTCTACTGAAGTCAATGGAAGGTTGTTATTGGCTAGGGTGAAAAGATAATGTTGCACCCAATGCTGTGGTCTTCCTGCATCATGAATGAGTTAAAATTACCTCCTCCATAGGTGACTTGATTAGAAGTTGTTGATTAAAGCAGTTAGGAATGATTCATAAATTGCTCAAAAGGCACAGGTGTGAGGGGACTATAAAACTATATAGGTATTCTTATGGCTTTTTCTAAAATTTTAAAATCTGGACAAAGAACTTTTAAGATAATAATAATTAAAAAGGAATACCTGACAGAACAAGGGATTCTCATACCTCATTATTTCTGAACAGACATAATGACACTAAAGGGAAATAAACTAAGGCCATCTGCATTTTATAACCTCAGTTGGCCAACCAGAAGATACTTGTCTGCTAGGAATGAAGGGCTCTACAACCATCCTTTCGTTCTAATGGTTGAGACCATGGAACTATAGAATCCCAATAGGGAAGAAGGATATTGCCCAATCCATCCCCATAATCCCACACATTTACATGGCTAATCTATCTAATCTACACATCTTTGGACTGTGAGAAGAAACCGAGAACTCTGAAGGAAACCTCTGAAGAAATGGGGAGAACATGCAAACTCCATACAGTCACCCAAGGCTGGAATTGAACCTGGATACTGGTACTCTGAAGAACAGTGTCAACCACTGTACCACCATGCGGTCCCAGACACTTCACCATCCTTTTTCAAAGTCAATGTGCAGTGATGGGAGTCATGTGATCCTAACCTTTGGCTGATAGAATCTGTTATATTGTCTGTCCTATAAACACAGTCTGCCATTCTAACTAGCAGCATCAGAGAAAAGGAGCTGTACCCAGATTGAATACCTGGTCTCATCCATGCTGTTTTGCCTGAACTTTTGTAACCTTGTCGACAAGGCTGATTTTTCTCTGCATATAGGACCACACTACCAGGAAAGTGAATTATAGCGCATTCAGTTTTCAGCCTGCCAACCTTTGTGAAGGCTCATTGAACTTTGATTCTGAACTTGTGTGAAACAATACTCCTTTTCTCCATGGTCACTGCAATATATACCCTTTTTTATGGTATGAATGCAGAGAGGCAATTCTGTAATCCTCTCACAATTTGACTGCTTGCAAATAAACTAACCCTTTAAGTCAGTCACAAGTTTGCTATGAAGTTATCAGTGAAAAATTAGAACACACCAAAACTGAAGCTTGGGAAATATACCATCATTTATAAAGGGGAAACAAATCAAAAATACCTTTCTGTTTATGTGAGGGAAGAAATCAGTGCTGTTTAAATGAACTCCCTTCCTGTTAATAATCCATGAGTTGGGATGATTGCTGCAATCAAAAGATTGGGCATTCTTTCTATATAACAAATGAAGTGTAAAACATGGTAATTGAGCACAGCTCATTTTATCCCACTGCAGCAATTCAATTTCAGCCTCAGATATTGAAAACACAGAATGTGCTTTAATGCTGTTCAGAAGATTTTGGATGGAAATGATTGTCCTAGTTTCAGTTATATTTGTGACTATGATTTGTGTCTGTATTCAAAGTATCCAAATTATATAAATAAATTTTATAATTGAGCATCCAGTTCTGGAAATGCTGAAGGTGGCAGATTCCTCTTTGTTTTAATTTGTTCATGGGATGAGAATCATGAATTTATATAATTAATCATTATTTTTCCTTTAATTGTCGATTTTAAATGTACTTACAATTGTACTGCGAAGATACTTGTGAATAGAAATTGTGTTGTAATGAAAGATAGAATCATTAGGCCCATCTTTAAATGGAATGTGTGGTGGTAGCAGGATGATATTCACAATGCTGAGAAGACGGAACAGGAAGGTTTGTAGAGAAGGGGCAGCAGGAACACAGGAAGGCTTCCACTGGAGCCCAAGAGCTCTTTGATGTCTCTTTGAGGCATCAGCAACATCAGTCTGAGATGAGTGGTATTATTTGTTCTTGGTGTGCGATAGAAGAAATCCTCCCAGAGACATCATAAAGGTCATCAGTAGAGGGCTGATCATGAAATGGGTCCAATGTCATAACAGATTCAATAACCTGATATACTGTGGAAAGATGATACCCAGGTGACAAGGCTATAAGTTATACATGCAGTATGCACATGAGCTGAGCAAACTGAATGTCAATTGTTCTCCTGAACATTATTAGAGCGAGTGGTCTGTTGAATGCCTGAAAAGTTAGTCATTCTCATATTTGGTATCAACTGAGAAGAAGGGATCATTAAGCAGCTGAATAACTTATATTGGAATAGTTGAAGGAGCCCAAGTTACTCAGACATCATTCTTTTCTCATCCTGCAGAACAAGGGCTCACCTCATGTACAAAATGTCTCGTACTAGTGGTGGAACTGATTAATCTGATACCTGAGAAGGAGGTGTTGTTGAACATTGCAGTACCAATCAATGATGGTGAGACTGGAGACCTCGCAAAACAGGGTCAATCACTATCTTTAGATAAGGGACATGGAGTAAACTCCTGCCTAAGTAACTGTGACCATACAAATGCTGTCATCCATTTCACATGTGGTGTACCTGCTGAGTATCCCGAGTTCTTATCTCCATCTTCTTGTGTTTAGTAGTGTCTGTAGTGGAGGGGGAGGGGAGTGTCCCTACACTGTCATTGCTAGCCTTCTTGAAGTGGGGAGAATCTATAAAGCTTATAATATTGCTTCTTACCTCCAGACAAGCTCACCTTGGTTGGGCTTAAATCTAGCTTAGAATGGGGAATACCGTGTGAGCACCACATCACAAGTGAGCAAGAGGAGGAGAGTGAAGCACAGTCGAATGTGGGCAATCACCCTTGGAAGGCGTAGCCATGATTCACTGGATGAAGATGCTGTGCTTTGGTTATCACACGAAGTCGAGTCTTTCTGGAACATCAGAGAAAGATAAGTTTTCAAAAGTCCCTCAGGCATTCTGGGGCCATGGACAGACAATGTAGGAGTCCACGCAATGCATGTAGACTGTTATGTCTCACGAATTTGAGTATAAGAGCTTCTCCATTGCGAAAGTGGCCAACCTTATGGAGTGCTTTATGTAGCACAAATCAGAGTGGATGCAGAAATAGCATGCTTCTAAGCACTGAAGGGGTGGGACTCTCTATAATACTGACCTCTCAGTGTTGCTGATGGCAAAGAGATGCCATCTGTGAACCTAACAGAGGATCATCCAATATGCAGGACATCGTGAAAGAGCTGAGTTGAACAGCCCAGCACCTGCGACTTAGGAACTATCCATGCACTACCTGCTACAGAGCCTTCCCCTGTAATGACATATTAACAGCAGCTTGTGGAGGATCCTCTAGGGGCACCTCCAGGAAAGGGTCAGAAGCCAAAAGTATTTCAGTTGGATGCACATTCAACAAAGCTAGCTGTCTTTCCTCAGCCTCAGTGGATTCATCGCATAGAACTGTGTGAGAACATAATATGCTACACCATTAGTCACACTTAATGGGTCACTTGGATAAAGCTTTCAATATTTTGTTGGCTTTTCATTTCTGCTATAGTAAGAATTTTTGATTCTGAAATCAGTTAGAACTTTGTGCAATTGATATTCAATCTCGAAAATGAGATGATATTTAAGGGGGTGGAGGAGTGTAGTGGTAGTGGGGGGAGGGGCGGTGTGGTTCCATGTTCTGTGATATACAGCAAGTTTTGACAGTACAAATCACAGTTTCACTTTATTAGTGTGGTGATGGGCTTAATCATGTGTACGCTCATTGAAAAATAACTTGTGGTACAAAGCCACATGTCAGAGGACTGAGAACCACTCAAATGAAGCATTTTGAATCAGTGTGGCCCGTGCAACAATGCCATTTTGCTGTTTTTCATGCAATCTGGGACAGACTCTATAGTCTTCCTCCAATATCTAATCACCAGGCTCTTCAGCAGTGCTATCTTCATCTGTCTCTTCCTCTTCTTGCTCCTCAGCGTCCTCCTTTGAAGAAGAGTAACATTCTAGCTCTTCTTCTTCATCTAACTTCAAGTCTTGTTGTAAAATCATGTTGTGTACTGTGCAGAAAACAACTGCAATACAAGGCACTCTCTCTGTCTCATACTAGAAGGCACCAACTTATTGATGCGAGGCAACGTAAGCACATATTCAAGATGCCAATGGTTTGTTCAATGCAATAGGCATTGTTGAACAAGGAGATGGCTCCAATTGCATCTTTGCATCTGTGTCTAGATGGATACCAGCAGCCACCTCCTCAGAGGATAACCCTTATTCCCATCAGCCATCCACAGACTCTGGATCTAGCCTGAAGTGGTGCAGTTCCTGGGCCTCTTAAAGGATGAAGCAAACAGAACAACTACTGGGTACCAAACACAAACCTCAGACACAGACCAGGTACACATCCAATGAATTGAATGCTTTTCCAGTTAGGAATCAAGTTGGTTGGTCTATTGAATGTCCTGATGAAAATGTGGGTGCAATTGATGACCTCTTGGACCTTATGCAATTCACTGATGGTTTTTAATATCCCCACCGGCCCATCTGTCTCAAAATGAGTGTAAACCCCATCCTTTGGAATAGATAATTTGCAACGTTTCTGTTGATGTGATGAACTCCTGATTGTGATATGCCAGCCAGATCCATACCTGATCCTTCGAACAACCTAGATACATAAAAATTCAGGGTGACAATGACCTTGACACTGGCAGTTTAGGGAAACTGCACACAAGGGGGCTGCAATTCATCACGCCATTGTGGAGCAGACCCTAAATGTCCGAGATCCAGTGCTTAGATGGGCACAGCCTCCTACGGCAAGGGTGCTCTGTCATTTGTAGGTAGCTGTTTACCAGGCAGTACACCTGATATCTTTCCTTTGTAGCCCCTCTTGGCCGCCTTCATTCAAGAAGATGCTTTTGCTGAAGCTCTTTGTCAGTAACCTGCACAATGTCAGAGTAGAGTGTTGCTATCTTAACTTCTAAGCAGTTGCTCATTTCAGCAATTGAGCAAGACAACCTTTGCCAATCTCTACCACCAAATGTTGACAGCTACTTTACGTCCTCCTAAGGAGTCCCATCACTCACTGTTCACAAATATAAGCC
The DNA here is from genome assembly GCA_024679065.1 of Sphyrna mokarran. Classification (NCBI taxonomy): domain Eukaryota; kingdom Metazoa; phylum Chordata; class Chondrichthyes; order Carcharhiniformes; family Carcharhinidae; genus Sphyrna; species Sphyrna mokarran. The sequence continues at coordinate 46,711,190 of JAGIQG010000011.1, read as the reverse complement.
TCACAGCGTCAGAAATGTCAACTCTGTGACACTAGTTGAACATTTGAGCTTTATTCTGTTTCTTAAATATATTGACCAATACAGCCATAGGTATTGGTCAATAGGTTCCAATTCTACTTGCAACACCTAAAGTGTAACATGTCCCAGACACTGTTATGTTCCCCATGCCACCTAACTGAAAGAATAAAATAATACCTCTGAAATCTGTGAATGAACTCAGCAGCCAGTTCATTTGAGATGTGCAGGTGCTAACTCTTTTTCTCCATCTTCCCTGTCAAAAATGTGTTGCACGCCATAGGCATCAAGGTACAGTGATGCTCACTGATAACATGATTTTCAGTTTGTGTCCATATCCATTTTCAACACCACTGACAATTGGCAATTCAGCTCTTTCAACGAAGGCTGGATGGACAGTGGAAGTAAAAAATATGTTTGATCTTATGAATGTATATTGGTCATGTCTTTGGACATACTGCTGACAGAATAAGCAGCTCCTGAGACCCAGTGGCCTACATAGAAAAACAATGGCCGAGGCTCAATGTGCAACCTTTCTGTGATTTGTTTTTATGGCCACGTGTATTTGACAATCCCACTTGAAGGCAGTGATTCTGCCAGGCTATTTAGAGACACCGAAGTTCAAAGATTCTCCTATCAGGAAACGACATTGCATAATTTTGTTTTGCCACATGATGAAGTTAATGTTAAGCCCCTCAGCAAATTTGGTGGCAAGCAGGTATTTAATTGGGTGGGAGGGTAGTTGGCAGAGGCCCTGCTGCCTTCCCATCTCTGACTTTATTAAGTCTGTCATGAGAAGGCTAGTGATGGCTCGCCACCAATTGAGACTCTCAAGAGGGCAATTAGTGCACACTTAGAGCTCTATCCTACTGTTGTTGGCATTCACCCAGTAGTGTGCAGGGTGATCATCATACTAGAAGCCTGGAAAGCCCAATTCTTACCAAGGTTGTTTGTAGGCTTCTGTTTTTTTTGGGGGGGGGAGGAAATTGGGGGTGGGTTGTGGGGGCCCCACATTGATCTAACGATGCAGTATCAAGAAGGGGGGAGCAATGAGAACATCAATCTACCTTTGCAGCTAATACCCCTTCACCTCTCCTCCATCACCCACAAAGATTGTCCCTCTGCCATCACCCAACTGTGGCCTAAGTCTCTCAGCTGTGTACAATATTGGGAGCAACCACCACTTCCCTAGTTGCCCTGAAAAGGAATAAAGAGCTGATAGCCTCCTATTAATCCTGAGGAAGGCCTATTGTCACCCAGTTAAGTATCTTTATTGGCTACCTGAATAGAAGTGCTACAGGGTCACATTGGCTCTCAAGCCAGCAGGTGAGATCCCTGTGACTTCCATTGAACTTCCACCTGTGCGGTGAAAAGTTCCTTCATCTGCAACAGTGACAATCTGATTTCTTTGAAGATCTCACTTATATTGTCCCTCTTGAGAAAATACCATGGCAGCAGCCTAATGGGGCAGACTGCCACAAGCATTCATCTTGCTGAATTCGTGTCTGTTTAAATTAATTCTGTCTTAATTTACAGTCAACTGTGTTTAAGTTGTTGCAGTTATGTGAAGACTTCAACATGGTTATAATTAATTAGATCTATCCATCCGATAATGAAATGAACGTTTGAGTGAGGGCAGTTGGACAAGAGTTGGACCTGATTTAAAAAAAATTCAAAGGGTGGGAGGAAGGTTGGGTTCTATTTTTGCAGATCAGGGCAGACCAAATGAAGGGAAGTCCTTTCGTACTATCCACTTGCTGTCTTAAACACACTTCCCCAGCCCTTTTCCCAGAATAAGACCCTGGCCTTACCTGTTTCTGGGGATCCTTGGAACTTATACTTCCTTGTTGCACCCCAGCAGCACTCACTAATATGTTCTTGGTGTTGCTGGGTCTGATGGAGCTGTCAGCTAATCAGTTTCCTTCCCGGTGAGGGGTGAAAGTCCCATACTGGACCTGTTTAGCTCATCTGCACTGCTGAATGGCTACAGGGCAGGCTAATATGGAGTATGTCGTCAGCTCTACAGCAACTTTGCTTTGAGAGGGCTGTGAAGGTGTGGTACGAGCTCTCCATTCCCCTTTAATATTCAAATCCTTAATCTTCTGAAATTTGCTCATTAGTCCCTTGAATGAGAAAATTTCAAAATGTGGTTCTTCATGCAAAAGTGTTGGAGAAGCCTGATTGAAAATGAAAATGGCAACGGGCCAAACATCAGAACAAATGAGGTGATTTGACATTCAATTCTGCTTATTGTTTCTTGCTGTTTCACTAATGGCAGTTTTCCCAAGCAAATTATCTTGCTCCAATTATTCCTGTTTTCTTATCCCATTTTAAGGCTACATGTCTGACTTGACTCCATGTCTGGATGCCATGGAAGATTGACTACCATTTATAAATTAGTCTGTCATCTTCGATGAAATCCAGTAGAAGTTGGTTCAGCTCTCTTGGATGGACAGCTAGTTAGTGATACAGAATGACGCCAACAGCACAGGTTCAATTCCTGTTCCAGCTGAGGTTGCTCACGAAGATCTCCTTGTAAACTTTGCTGCTCGTCTGAGGGATGGTGATTGTCAGGTTAAATCACCATCAGTCTTGGCCTATGGTCACCTGGAATTGTGATGATTTTACCTTACCTTCATTCTGTCACTGTAATCTGCAAAGTGAACATTAATTTCTATATTGTCATTGATATTATCTAAACATAGGCAAGCTATTGGAGAAAGTCTACTCCAACCCCAAACTTCTCTTATTCAAAAACCTGCTTAAACCACCTGCTTAATCCACCAACAAGTAATACCTTTACTCATGTCACACACAACTTTTCTCAAAATATGCTTTAATCATAAACTATCGAAATGTTCTTTCCAAAACATTTCAAATTGGATATTATGGGAAATGTAATCAAATCCAACTTTACTCCATTGAGCAAGTTGCATTCTGAAATACCTCAATACAATTACGATACATATAATATTTACAATGCATATATTCAATGTCAGGCATACGGCTCAACAGGTTCTACAGAATTGCCAGTCCCTCAGTGCACCAAGGCCTTAGGTGGTGGCCTTCCCCATTCTGTCATTGCAAGAAGTTCCCAAGCTTTTGTTTCTCCCTTAGCACCTTATCTGCAATAACTCAATTATGGACAATGCTTTTTACTGGAAAACCTTCAATGTTTGAGCAGGCCAAAGAATATCTCTCACTCACCTGATGATCCTCGTATCCTGAAGTGTACCGTCAACTAAACAATGAGGAACACTACAGACAGTTACCAGCAGATCTGACCAAAGAACACACTCATCAACTCAACACTCTGATCAAGACTTTGATTCAAACCTTTAGAGCACTTTCTGTGTTCTCATTCCAAGTATTCCCCGCATTGGAGATCTCTACTGCCTCCCAAAGATACACAAGGCAAACACACCTAGCCGTCCCATCATATCGGGCAATGGGACCTTGTGTGAGAACCTCTCTGGCTATGTCGAGGGCATCCTCAAACCCATTGTACAAAAAACCAGCTTTTGTCGCGACACTACGGACTTCCTACGGAAACTCAGCACACATGGAGCAGTTGAACCAGGGGCACTCCTTGTCACAATGGATGTTTCGGCGCTCTACACCAACATTCCCCACAACGTTGGCATTGCTGCAACTGCCTCAGTACTCAATGCTGACAACTGCCAGTTTCCGGATGCAATTTTACAACTCATCCACTTTATCCTGGACAACAATGTCTTCACCTTCAACAACCAGTCTTTCATCCAGACACACGGAACAGCCATGAGGACCAACTTCGCACCTCAATATGCCAACATCTTCATGCACAGGGTCGAACAAGAATTCTTCACCGCACAGAACCTTCAACTGATGCTATATACTAGACACATCGATGACATTTTCTTCCTTTGGACTCATGGTGAACAATCATTGAAAAACTATATGATGACATCAACAAGTTCCATCCCACTACCAGACTCACCATGGACTTTTCTCCAGAATCAGTTGCATTCTTGGACACATGCATCTCCATCAAGGACGGTCACCTCAGCACCTCACTGTACCACAAGCCTACAGACAACCTCACAATGCTCCACTTCTCCAGCTTCCACCTAAACACGTTGAAGAAGCCATCCCCTATGGACAAGCTCCCCGTATACAGAGAATTTGCTCAGATGAGGAGAATCATGACACACATCTCCCGACACTAAAAGATGCCCACATGAGAACAGGATATGGCACTCGATTCATCAATCGACATTCCTGATGTGCCACAGCAAAAAACCGCACTGACCTCCTCAGAAGGCAAACACAGGACACAGTGGACAGAGAAACCTTCATCGTCCAGTACTTCCCCGGAGTGGAGAAGCTACGACATCTTCTTCAGTGTCTTCAACATATCATTGATGATGAACATCTCGCCAAGGCCATCCCCACACCTTCACTTCTTGCCTTCAGACAACCGCACAACCTCAAACAGACCATTGTTTGTAGCAAACTATCCAACCTTCAGGAGAAGAGTGATCACAATACCACACAACCCTGCCACAGCAACTTCTGCAAGACGTGCCAGATCATCAACATGGATGACATCATCACACGTGAGAATACCATCCATCAGGTACACGGTACATACTCTTGCAACTCGGCCAACTTTGTCTACCTAATACATTACAAGAAAGGATGTCCTAAAGCATGGTACATTGGGGAGACCATGCAGACACTACGACAGTGGATGAATGAACATCGTTCAACAATCACCAGGCAAGACTGTTCCCTTCCAGTTGGCAAACACATCAGTGGTCACGGGCATTCAGCCTCTGACCTTCGGGTAAACATTCTCCAGGGAGGCCTTCATGACACATGACAGCGCAGAGTCGCTGAGCAGAAACTGATAGCCAAGTTCCGCACACATGAAGACGGTCTCAACAGGGATCTTGGGTTCATGTCACACTATCTGTAACCCCCATGACTTGCCTGGGTAACCTCACTTAATGTACTGTCTAGAGACAATACACATCTCTTTAACCTGTGCTCAGTGCTCCTTCCACTCACATTGTTAGCCACTTTAAGACTTGAATAGCAGGTTAGGTGTAAAGATTCGTATTCTAATCAGTAATCTGTAAACTGTCTGTGCTGTTATATGTGCTGTCTGAGACCAGAATACCTCATTCACCTGAAGTTGGGAACCTCAAAAGCTTGTTAGTTTACTATCAAATAAATCGGTTGGACTTAAACCTGGTCTTGTCAGACTTCTTACTTTGTTTACCCAGTCCAACATCGGCATCTCTACATCTTGATGACCCTCCAGCAGCAGTTGCTATTTATTTTGGTGTGAGTCCAATCAATTTCCAACATGGAATTGTGTGTCATAGAGCTGCTCAGGATGAATCTCGACAAAAAAGACACTGCTTCTTTTTCCAGACCTGCTTCGCAAAGGCACATTTCAGAAGGAGATATGAGATGGTCTCTTGTCCACCTCAGCCAATTTGAAGGCAACATACAGTGGCACAAATTTTTCAGGCATGCTATCTAACAAGATCCCCAATTTCTTTTTCACATAGGGTCTCAAGGACTGGATGGAAGTTTTGGATCTCGCTTGACCCAAGATCAGAAATTCCTGTCTGTGGAGGTGAAAGGACCTTCAAATGGCCAGTCAAATTTTCTGTCTTGCCCATGACAATTCCCAAAGACTATTATCTGATGGATTTGTGATCAAAAATGTTTCTCTGTATAAACTTTCCATGAGGAACAGTCCAACTAGTTGGAGCATTTTATGGCAACATGGCCAATCCATCCTTCACAACTCTGGGGATTGGAAGAACTTCAGAAAGTAATGATTCTTGATGTTTACATACCAAAAGTCTATGTACAGTTTGACGCAGCATACAGAGAGCTGGTCATCAGAATTAGGGTGAGATTGGGTACGTTATAACTCCTTCTATCCAGAACTTTGTGCGTGATGCTGTTATAAACATGATCTTTAACTTCCTGATAAAGTAGAAGATGCAAAAACAGAAAATGATAGAAATTCTCAACAGTTCTGACGCATCTGTGGAGGGAGAATAGAGCTAACATTTTGAATGTGGATGACCCTTCATTAGAATTTTTCCGAATAAATAATGACTCAGGTGACTGCTGCAGCGCAGAATTGGGGTATGAGTCAGACCTGCACTATGCACAGCAACATCGACTTCGCACCAGCTTCTTATCCATTGCTCCTAACAGACCAGTTTTGCCTCACCTTGGCTATATGTTCCTCCCAGTTTTTTTGACGCATACTCCAGTTTCTCAGAACCATACCCCAGCATCCACAAGTAGTCTGAGCTGACAGTGAAGGGGGGACTAAGGATCAGTTGGTTCAGTTCCCAAAGAACATGACCTCACTCTTGCTGTGTTTTATCTTGGCTTGTAAAGTCAGTTCAAAATGATTACAGATTCTCAAGAGGCCAATAGCGAACTCAATGAGACAGCTAATGAAGCAGAACACCAACAGAGGGACCCGCAGTGCAGCAACCGAAGAGGAAGGAATCCAATTGGACTCCTCTGGAAGGCCGCTGCCCCCGACTGGACATGTTTGCCCAAGCCATCAGGAGGTGCGTGAACACCAGATTCATCAACTGCACTTACAAGACAGTCCCGAACATCACCCAAGCACAACGCAAGGCCATCCACGCTCTCAAGACCAACTGCAACATTGTCATCAAACCAGCAGACAAAGGAGGCGCCACCATTGTACTGAACAGAATGGACTACTGTGAAGAAGTGTACCGACAACTAAACAATGAGAAACACTACAGACAGTTACCAGCAGATCCGACCAAAGAACACACTCGTCAACTCAACACTGTGATCAAAACGTTTGAACCGGACCTTCAGAACACCGTCCGGGCTCTCATTCCACGTGCTCCCAGCATTGGAGATCTCTACTGCCTCCCAAAGATACACAAGGCAAATATACCCAGCCATCCCATTGTATCGGGCAATGGGACCCTGTGTGAGAAACTCTCTGACTATATCGAGGGCATTCTGAAACCTATTGTACAAGAACCCCCAGCTTTTGTCTTGACACTACGGACTTCCTACAGAAACTCAGCACACATGGAGCAGTTGAACCAGGGACACTCCTTGTCACAATGGATGTCTCGGCGCTCTACACCAACATCCCCCACGACGATGGTATTGCTGCAACTGCCTCAGTACTCAATGCCAACAACTGCCAGTTTCCGGATGCAATTTTACAACTCATCCACTTCATCTTGGACCACAATGTCTTCACCTTCAACAATCAGCTTTTCATCCAGACACACGGAACAGCCATGGAGACCAAATTCGCACCTCAATATGCCAACATCTTCATGCACAGGTTCGAACAAGACTTCTTCACCACACGGGATCTTCAACCAAGGCTATATACTAGATACATTGATGACATCTTTTTCCTTTGGATTCATGGTGAACAATCATTGAAACAACTGTATGATGGTATCAACAAGTTCTATCCCACCATCAGACTCACCATGGACTATTCTCCAGAATCAGTTGCATTCTTGGACACATGCATCTCCATCAAGGACGGTCACCTCAGCAGCTCACTGTACTGCAAACCAACAGACAACCTCTCAATGCTCCACCCTAGACACGTTAAAGAAGCCATTCCCTATGGACAAGCCCTCCGTATACACAGAATTTGCTCAGATGAGGAGGATCGTGACAGACACCTCCAGATGCTGAAAAATGCCCTCGTGAGAACAGGATATGGCACTTGACTCATCGATCAACAGTTCCAATGTGCCATAGCGATAAACCACACTGACCTCCTCAGAAGACGAACACGGGACACGGTGGACAGACTACCCTTTGTTGTCCAGTACTTCCCTGGAGCGGAGAAGCTATGACATCTTCTCCGGAGTCTTCAACATATCATTGATGACAATGAACATCTCACTAGGGCCATCCCCACCCCCCCACTTCTTGCTTTCAGACAACAGCACAACCTCAAACAGATCATTGTTCGCAGCAAACTACCCAACCTTCAGGAGAACACTGATCACAATACCACACAACCCTGCCACAGCAACCTCTGCAAGACATGCCGGATCATAGACATGGACGACATCATCAAACGTGAGGATTCACCAGGTACACGGTACATACTCTTGCAACTCGGTCAACGTTGTCTACCCTAATACGTTATAAGAAAGGATGTCCCAAAGCACGGTACATTGGGGAGACCATGCAGACACTACGACAGTGGATGAATGAACATCACTCAACAATCACCAGGCAAAACAGTTCCCTTCCTGTGGGTGAACACTTCAGCAGTTACGGGCATTCGGCCTCTGACCTTCGGGTAAATGTTCTTCAAGGGGACCTTCAAGACATACGACAGCGCAGAGTCGCTGAGCACAGACTGATAGCCAAGTTCTGCACACATGAGGATGGTCTTAACAGGGATCTTGGCTTCATGTCACACTATCTGTAACCCCCATGACTTGCCTGGGTTAGCAAAAAACCTCACTTACTGTGCTGTCTGGAGAAAATACACACTTCTCCAACCAATGCTTCACTCACATTGTTAGCCACTTTAACACTTGAATAGCAGGTTAGGTGTAAGGATTCGCATTCTAATCAGCAATCTGTGACTGTCTGTGTTGATATGTGTGCTATTGCAGACCAGAACACTGCATTTGTCTGACAAAGACGAAAAGTCGAAAGCTCGCTGATTTACTATCAAATAAATTGGTTGGATTTAAAATTGGTGTTGTCAAACTTTACTGAGTTTACCCCAGTCCAATGCTGGCATCTCTACATCAAGAGGCTGTGTGCCAGAGGATCCAAGTCCATGTCGTCCATGTATAGAGAGGTTTTGACTTCCATACCTTTGCTGTCTGGATCCTCACCTCTCTTATGCACAAATATTTCCAGATGGACTCAATAAAGAGTTCAATTTAACCCATGAACAAAAAAGAGGAAAGTCTGACTTCAGATTTGATTGGAAAATTTCCCAATTCTCACCCATTGATTGAAACTACACAGTTGACGTTTGCAATCCACTTGCAGATTCCCTTCCAAAACTTCATCTTGGTGAGCATATCTATCATGAAGGTGTACAATATTCTGTCAAAGGTTTTCCCTGGGTCAAGGCTGATGTGAAGATGTCCATCTGAACTGAACAACTGTATAGAGATCTTCCTGTGAGAGCACAGTGCAGGTCAAGTGGGATTCACTGGTCATAGTGGTCGGGGGGAAATCACCGACTCTGGTCGGGAGAAAGGGGGTTCACGATTCTGGTCAGGGGGGGAATCACCGACTCTGGTCGGGGGGATCACTGACTCTGGTCGGGGGGTGGAAGTGGAAATCACCGACTCTGGTCTGGTGGGGAATCACCGACTCTGGCCGGGGGGGGAGGGAATCACCGACTCTGGTCGGGGGGGGAGGAATCACCGACTCTGGTCGGGGGGGTGGGATCACCGACTCTGGTCGGGGGGGAGGGATCACCGACCGTGGTCGAGGGGGGAGGGAATCACCGACTCTAGTCGAGGGGGGAGGGAATCACCGACTCTGGTCGGGGGGCGGAATCTGACTCTGGTCGGGGGGAGGGAATCACCGACTCTGGTCAGGGGGTGGGGGGAATCACCGACTCTGGTTGGGGAGGGGTATCTGACTCTGGTTGGGGGGAGGGAATCACCAACTCTGGTTGGGGAGGGAATCACCAACTTTGGTCAGGGTTGATTTACGACTCCAGAGCAGACTTGACCCAATTGACAATGACCTTGGGTAGAACTTTGTAGCCTACATTTAGCAGTGAAATGGGCTGTCAATTTCTAATTTCCTCTTTCCCTCTTTTACTTGTAGGTGAGGGTATTGATGTCAGACAACTCAACTGACATGCCATCACCTCTAGTTTTACTTGTCTTTAAGGACATGTTGGCCTTAGTGACCTAATTCAGAGTTAGCAGTTTATCCAGACTCTCCCACTTGCTATCACCTGTGACAGAAAGCAGAAACGATTGGGATGCCATGCTGTCTGTGGGCTTCAAATCATACAATCCAGCATAAAAGATTTGCTGATGCTCAATATGTCAGAGTGCAATGATGTTACTGAACAGTCAGGCTGCTGATCACTAAGCTCTCTCTGTCTACGTTTCGTAAGAAATGTGAACACATCTCATCCTGTTCCATGGAATGGATTGTGAATTGGGAGTGATCTTCAAGGCTTCCGCGGTAAAGAGTGAGGCTTGATGGCTCCTCACCTCTTGGAGATCCTCCTTGACATCAAGCCTATTGAATGCAGCAGGAGCAGATTTTGCATTAATTCTGGAGATGAGACATTTTTGCCCTGCACCTTCCACCAACTTCAGTGTCTCTCCCCCCCACTCTCTCTCACCTTCAGAATTCTTTTGAAGATGAAGAGGTCCATGATGTTGAACATAGAACAGTATAGGCCTTTCAGTATAGACAGTATAGACCTCAAGGTTGTGCCAAATTTTGTCCAAAACCAACATCAAGCTATTCCACTCCCTATTATTCTGATGTGCTCCATGTGCCTATCCAATAACTGCTTGAAAGTTCCTAAAGTGTCTGACTCTGCCATCACAGCAGGCAGTCCATTCCACACACCAACCACTCTCTGAGTAAAGAACCTACCTTGGACATCCCTCCTATATTTCCCACCATGAACTTTATAGGTGTGCCTCCTAGTAACAGCTACATCCACCCAAGGAAATAGTCTCTGAACATCCACTCTATCTATCCCCCTCATCATCTTATGGGCTTTGTCTCATCTATTAAGTCACTTCTCTTCCTCTGCTCTAAAGAGAAAAGCCCCAGCTCCCTCAACCTTTCCTCATAAGACCTACTCTCCAAACCAGGCAGCATCTCTCCAACGCTTCCACATCCTTTTTATAGTGAGGTGACCAGAACTGCACACAATATTCCAAATGTGGTCTCACCAAGGTCCTCTACAGTTCAACATAACTCCACAACTCTTAAACTCTAACCCCTTATTAATAAACGCTCACACACTATAGGCCACCTTCATGGCTCTATCCATTTGAGTGTCAACCTTCAGCGATCTGTTGATGTGAACCCAAAGATCTCTCTGTTCCTCCACATTCCTCAGAACTCTGCCATTGACTCTGTAATCTGCATTCAAATTTGTCCTATCAAAATGAATCACCTCGCTCTTATCAGCGTTAAACACCATCTGTCAATTTTCAGCCCAGCTCTGCATCCTATCAATGTCTCTTTGCAGCCTACAACAGCTCTCCACTTCATCCACTACTCCATCAATTTTGGTGTCATCAACAAATTTACTGATGTACCCTTCAGCCACTTCCTCCAAGTCATTGATAAAAATCACAAAAAGCAGAGGACCCAGCACTGATCTCTGTGGTACACCGCTGGTAACAGAAAATTTTCATCCATCACCACCCTCTGTCTTCTATGAGATATGTTGTAGAGATGCCGATGTTGGACTGGAGTAAACACAGTAAGAAGTCTGCAACACCAATTTTAAATCCAACCAATTTATTCGATAGTAAACTCGCAAGCTTTCAGCTTTATAGCCTTTGTCAGGCGAATGAGGTGTTCTGGTCTCCAAAAGCACACATATCAGCACAGACAGTTTACAGACTACTGATTAGAATGTGAATCTTTACACCTAACCTGCTATTCAGGTCTTAAAGTGGCTAACAATGTAAGTGAAGGAGCACTGAACACAGGTTAGAGATGTGTATTATCTCCAGACAGCACAGTAAGTGAGGTTTTTTGCTAACCCAGGCAAGTCATGGGGGTTACAGATAGTGTGACACGAAGCCAAGATTCCTGTTAAGACCATCCTCATGTGTGCAGAACTTGGCTATCAGTCTCTGCTCAGTGGTTCTGCACTGTCGTGTGTCGTGAAGGCCCCCTTGAAGAACGTTTACCCGAAGATACGTTGCAAGAAAGGATGTCCCGAAGCATGGTACATTGGGGAGACCATGCAGACACTACGACAGCAAATGAATGAACATTGCTCAACAATCACCAGGCAAAACTGTTCCCTTCCTACTGGCGAACACTTCAGCGGTCACGGGCATTTGGCCTCCGACCTTCGGGTAAACGTTCTTCAAGAAGGCCTTCATGACACACGACAGCGCAAAGCCACTGAGCAGAGACTGATAGCCAAGTTCCACACACATGAGGACAGTCTTAACAGGGATCTTGGCTTCATGTCACACTATCTGTAACCCCCATGATTTGCCTGGGTTAGCAAAAAACCTCACTTACTGTGCTGTCTGGAGACAATACACATCTCTCTAACCTGTGCTCAGTGCTCCTTCCACTTACATTGTTAGCCACTTTAAGACTTGAATAGCAGGTTAGGTGTAAAGATTCACATTCTAATCAGTAGTCTGTAAACTGTCTGTGCTGATATGTGTGCTTTTGGAGACCAGAATACCTCATTCACCTGACAAAGGCTATAAAGCTGAAAGCTTGCAAATTTACTATCAAATAAATCGGTTGGATTTAAAACTGGTGTTGCAGACGTCTTTCTATGAGATAGCCAGTTACTTATCCAATCGGCCAAATTTCAATCTATCCCACATCTCCTTACTTTCTTCATGAGCCTAACATGGGGAACCTTATCAAATGCCTTGCTAAAATTCGTGTATACGATGATATCAAATGCTCTACCTTCATCTACAAACTTAGTTACCTCCTCAAAGAATTCAATCAAATTTGTGAGGCAGGTTGCTTGATGTGCACCTTGTCACAGCCTGCAGTAGTACTTCTGTGCATGTCCCATCAAGCTATAGAGTTCTTTGCCTCTTTCTTTACTGCCATCCTCTCCCATCAGAGTAGGAAATCATCAGAAAAGGATGGAATTTAAAAAATAAAGAGTGCCTCATCTTGGAGCAGACTTCTGTCAAAAATATATTTAAAGTATTAATAAAACTTTTAGACATACAATTATATAGAAGCAATGAATCAAATTGTCACATGAAATACTGATGTACATGATAAAGGGTAGACCTATTAAGAGTGTAGAAATGCAGAGGGACCTGGGGGTGCAGGTGCACAAGTCGTTGAAGGTGGCAGAACAGGTGGAGAAGGTTGTGAAGAAAGCTTATGGTATGCTAGCCTTTATAGGAAGGAGTATAGAGTACGAGAGCTGGTGTTTAATGTTGCAGTTGTATAAAATGTTAGTTAGACCTCATTTGGAATATTACATCCAGTTCTGGTCGCCTTACCACTGGAAGGATGTGGAGACCCTGGAGAGAGTGCAGAGGAGGTTTACCAGGATGCTGCTGGTATGGAAGAACTGGGTTACGAAGAAAGGTTAGGTAAATTAAGGCTGTTTTTTTCAGAAAGATGGAGACTGAGAGGAGATCTAATAGAGGTGTACAGGATTATGAAGGAAATAAATAAACAGTGGTAAGCTTTTTCCTGGGTTGGAATTAAATATCACGAGGGGCCACGGGCTTAGGATGAGGGGGGGCAAGGTATAATTTGGATGTAAGAGAGTAGTTTTTCACACAGAGAGTTGTGGAGTTATGGAACGCACTGCCAACTAAGGTGGTGAGGCAGGCATGCTGGAGTTATTTAAGAGATACTTAGGCACATGAGTGGAATAGGGATGGAGGGATATAGTAGACTGATTTAAATAGGGATCATGAGCCTTGCGACATTCCTGGGAATTGCATAAGTTGTGCATGTTGATGTATTTCTCTTTTATCTTTCAAGTACTTCGGTCCGCCTTGTTGTCCAACAAGGGGCATACATGCAATGGGTCGTGAGAGGGCTGCTCTTGGATTTTTCGAGAGTAGCCTATTGCTTCATGTTGTTAGTGTATGCTTAAACTGGACCAGTTGATGGGCAATATGACAGCTCAGTGACTATCACTGTTGCTGTGCAGATACAGGGATTTGGGCCACTATCTGTGGGAGTTTGCGCATTCTCCCTGTGCTTGCATGGGTTTTCTCTAGGTGCTCCAGTTTCCTCCCACATCCCAAAGATGAGTTCTTTGGCTGATTGGTGAAACAATCATAGTCTCCCCAATTTGGTTCCAATGCAGATTTCCGTAAACATAGGCAAAGGTCATGGTGGAAGTGGGAACGTTAAAATAGTGGCGTGGGCTTGTTGGGCCGAAAGGCCTGTTTCCCATGCTGTGTTGTTCTTTGTATTATGACTTACCCTTCACGAATCCATACTGAATGTTGACATTGTTATTTCTTACCATTGTGTCGAGGACTTGAGGGGTTTCACAGTTTTCTAACCTTAGTAATCTCTTCTGAATTCCTCAATATTTTCTGAGGTTAACAATTTCCATGTCCCCCTGCCAATCTTTGGGTCTTTTAGAAAATGACAGATGGCCAGTAGGAGGCAATGGACAAATGTATGCCGTACCCTGTCTACGGGATTGTGGAAGATGTTACGCAACTTGGCATTTTTCACTGTTTCCATCAAAAGTCTGTATGTGGCATCTGTTTGCTGCTAGTTCTGCTAGATTTTCCAGTTGCATCAATGATGCAGTTGAGCCACCATCCAGAATGACCATTCTCGGTATCACCAATAGCAGTGTTAAAGTCAGCCAGCTATTTACTCTTTAGAGGTGGGGAACACACTTTAATCAATCCTAGGGAGTGGTTTTGTACATTTAGTTTGCTTAAGGACTCACCATCCCCTTAACTTCAGTGATGTGAAGTTGTCTTCCTGCATCAGAAAGCCCAGGGCAAAGGAAGGGTAATCATTTTTCCTGAGCAGATCATTGGCCTGTGGGGCCACCAGATCAACATCATCTGTAACTTCAGAGATATGGTATCCTGTGCTTCTGCAGAAACAGCAGGTCAGCTTCAAATGACCTAAGCTGCAAAAACACTGCAAAGTGGTTTTAATGCTCTGCACATTAGGCAATGCATAAACCCATTTAAAGATTTTAAACTACGAGTCCAAAGCCTATTCACATACAAGTTCACATGTGTACTCTTGCACATCTGTGGTGCTTGCAAACTGTTGCACTCCTGCAGGGCTGAGATAACAGTCCTGCTCTGTGCTGGGAGTCTTGTTTAGTCTGCGTGCCATCAAGGAGGGTTTGGCTTATCCTATAGTGGTTCAACTCTGTTCCTTGTCAAGGATGTTGCTGCTCCGATTTTCCAGAGTTCGGAAGTGCTGCTCCCATTGCAGTTCCTCCTCCCCCAGAGCCGAAGTGCGCAGTTTGGGTTGCTGCTTCAGACATTCTGCAGTTGGGGTTCAACAGCCCTCCAGTGTTGCTCAGCTGGGGGCTTTTTGACTCCTTTCCCTTGGTGCTTTGCCACTGTCTCTGTTGATGGCAGCTTTGTTGCCCTTCTCATCTATGGAGGAGTAGCCACTAGCGTCCACATGGGACACGCCTTCTCTCCCCCCCCCCCCCCCCCCCGCCTCAACCAATGCAGAATGCAGCACTTAACTCACTTTACAGTCCTTTGTTAAATGGTCTTCCAGTTTCTTTTTTCAACAGAGAGTTTTGCAATGAAGTTACTGTGAAAATTCCTGAGTCACCACACTCCAGTGCCTGTGTGGGTACACTGAGGGAGGATCTAGCATGGCCAATGCACCTAACCAGCACATCTTTTGGACTGTGGGGGGGAACCAGAGCATCCGGAGAAAACGCACACACAGACATGGGGAGAACATGCAGATTCTGCACAAACAGTGACCCAAGCCAGGAATTGAACCCAGGTCTCTGGCGCTGTGAGGCAGCAGTGCTAACCATAAGCAACCACATGCAGTTAATGGCCATGTGTCCAGTTTTGCTGCAAGTGCGACAAACTCTGAGCTGCCCCGTGTACACCGAATAGCCTTGATTCCTTTCAAAAGCAAAGCTGGAGGCAGGGCAGATGAATGGGTCCATCAGTGTCCACTTTCAAGGCTGCTCTGACCTGCTCTTTGCTCATCCAGAGTCCAGAGTCCTTGACTTTTTTGCTGTTTCCAGCCAACTAAATGGACCTGATGAAGAATGTGTGGACATCCACCACAGGTATATTGGGGTTGCACATATAAACGGTAAGCACCTAGTTCCGCTGAATTGGTAGAGTAAATCAACTTCTGTAGTCAGGACTGACAGTGACCCTTGGCTTCCTTTCTCTTCGAAAAACTTCAGGAACCTGATGCATCTCACAATAACTTTGAACAAGATGCTGAAATAATCGCCAATGCAGAAATTTGGCAGGCATAAGATGTTCGTGGCTTCAAATTCGCAACACTCAAACAGCACTCACTTAACATAGTGGTCTATTTCACAGATATTCCTTTATCTAGTGTTCTAACTGTCACCCTGACAGCATTGTACGTTTCCTGATCTGGCTTGGGTGCTTGGAATAGTAAGTTATTGTAGTGGCATTGGCCTAAGCTAGCGTTTCCACCAATAGCAGCAGATCACAAACAATGTCTCATTGTTGTCTTCTTTGTCACTATCACCAACACCATCATCATTCCAAAGCCTGAATTGAGGTCTACCAAAAAATTGAAGCTTAAAACTTGAAATTAACCAAAAAGCTAAGAAATGATCTCTCACATCACTCCATGTGGTTAAGCCCACCATGCCAAGGAGGAACAGGTAAAGACCAATGGCAGCAGAAAACATCTACCAGAAACCACTATCATAGACTGTACTGCTGGTCCAACTGGCTTTGATCTCCCATGATGACAGTAGACCTTCGTAAACTGTTTCTGACTGGCCAAGGCCTTTGTACAACCACCCAACATTAATGGGTCACCAAGACCATCCAGGCTTCAGTTGTGGTGCAGTTCAAACAATGACTCACATTGTCGAGGAATGTCCACTGACTAAATGAAGGCAGGATTAAAGAACTCTATCTAGTTCTTGACAAAGCTATTACTTGGCTCTTTGGCTATGCATATGGGGAATAAATATATAAGGAAATGTCGATTTTGCTTTTAACAAGTACCATGAAGAAGTAATCGCGTCATGGGGCTATAAGCCCCATGTTTTAGCATTGTTTAAGCATTGTTAGGTACAGAAAGCAGGTTATATTTGTAATTGAAGGGAAGCAAATCATGCGCTATAAATGCCTGTTTAGGAAATTTCCAATACTGCAGATTGTTTGGAAAGTGAAAACACAATCTGTTGGCATATTTTTCTATAACAACAGAACCATTGATACAATGATAAGATGTGTGTTTACTGCAAACAGCTGCACAAGGATGGTTCAAAGAGATTATTATACTGATAATAGATCCGCACTGGCAACAAATAATATGGAATTTTGAGGCCTTTCTAATGCTGCCATTCAGTAAGATATAAAAGAATCCAGTTTCATAATTTCCAATTTTTTTTGTTTGATCACAAAATGCCAAATTGTGCATTAAAAATAAAAATCTATAAAGGACAGATTCAATCTTAGTCAACTATAGTCAAAAATATGCTTCTGTATAATTTAAGTAATTTACTGATATTGTGCTGTAGGCTTTCAGCTTCACAAAAGAGATTCAGTAAGGCCATGAAAAGATTCTTACAGTGTTTTGGTTAATTTTTGTATTGAATTATGAAAAATGCACATTATATAAAGGTATGGCATTCCACAGGGCACCCCGCTGAATGAGTTGTGAACGAAAACTTATTCAGAGATAAATGTGAAGAAATGTCCTTAATTCAAAGTCAGGAAGAATTTAGGGATCAACATCTAGGGCAAATTATAAACTAATTGAAAATCCATTGAAAATAGTAAAATATCCCTTTATTTTAAGAATTCTTTAATGCTGTAAGCAGATTAATTGCTCTATTTTACTGCTGACATTTGGAGGCAATTTCATAACAACTTGCCTTGTAAAGATATTCTCATCTCTCCTTACCTTTGTTAAAAAATAACATAAATCTATATCCTTTGGATACTGACAAATCTGCCAGTGGATACAGGATGAGCTCAAACAGCTGAGGATGCAGCTATCTCTGGTGAAACAGAGGTGAATAGACAAGAGGCCAAGGAACTGGGAGTTTGAGGATGGTCCCAATTAATATATATTGTTCAGGTGGAACAAAAATCTTCCTGCCCTTTGTGTGTCCTGTCCAGGTTTGTCTCTACTATGTCTCCTTTTTGGGCTTATAATTTTTCTGCCTTTGCACCAAGGAAGAGCTGCTTTATTTCCTGCAACTCCCAATCAATATTCGTATACCACCAACAGCTGGCTTACAAATTAAAATGAAGATTGACCCTGAAAATTTGGACCACTCTTTTGTGCCATCAGGCAGACAGTGCTATCAAGCATACAGTGCCATCACTCTGCCCACTGCCTACCAAAGTGCACCATTAAGCAAGGTCTTTGAATTCTTGCACCAAATTTCTGGCTGTTCATATTTTAGTTCTAAATTCTAATATACTTGGCTTGAAATACTGGCAATTGTGTCTTTAGAATTATATCTCTTATAACACTACTGATTAAACAGAAAAATTACAAACTAATTGAAAATCCATTGAAAATAGTAAAATATCCCTTTATTTTAAGGATTCTTTAATGCTGTAAGCAGATTAATTGCTCTATTTTACTGCTTACATTTGGAGGCAATTTCATAACAACTTGTCTTATGAAGACGTTCTCATCTCTCCTTACCTTTGTTAAAAAATAACATAAATTTATATCCTTTGGATACTGACAAATTTGCCAGTGGATACAGTTTCTCCCTATTCATTCTATGAAAAATGCTCGATTTTTTTAACACCTCTACTAAATCTCCTCCGAAATTATTCTGCTTTCAGGAGAATAATCTCAGTTTCTCTTGTCTCTTTCCATAACCAAAGTTTTTTATCCTTGATGTAATTTAGATAAATCTGCTCTGCACCTTCCTAAATTGTGTGGCTCAGACTTGGTCGCATTATTCCAGCTGTGGCCTTAACAGCAATTTAGAAAGATTTGCAATAATATAATTGTCTTTGTACTGATTAGCCCCATTTGTACTGCATTTTAATAATCTTCTCAACCTTTGACCTTCAAATATTGGTGTTTGTATGCTCCACTTTCGCAAACTCCCCTTTAAAATTCTACCACACGATTTATTTTACTCTGTATTTTTCTTCTAAAATGCTTCATACAACACATCTCTGTAATAAATTTCATCTGCCATTTGTCTTCTGATATCACTAGTCAACATTCTGAAACCTACTACTGTCATTGCTTACTATGTTTTCAAGCTTTGCGTCATCTTCAGACTTTGAAGTCAGGCTCATGATATCCAAGTTCATGCCATTAACATATAGTAAAAAGTAGTGTTCCTCAAACTACCCTGAGCGGATACCATTGTATGTTTCCTTTCAATCTGACAGACAGCTGCTTGCCACGACCTTCTGTCATTTATCAATTTGCATCTTGGTTATCATGAATCCTTTCTTCCTATGGGCTTGAAATTTGCTACAAAACTATTCTGTGGTACTTTTTTAAGTGCCATCTGAAAGTCCATGTAGACAACAGCAACTGCAATTTCTCCACCAACCCTTTATATTACTTCAAAAAAATTCAGTCAAATTTGTCAGATGCAATTTGTCTTTCAAACAGCAAATGCTGAAAACATTCAGTAGTCTGGCATCATCAGTGGTGAGAGAAACAGACTTAACACTTTGGGTTTCGAAGAATCATCCAAGTGGACTCGAAACATGAGCACTTTGGATCTCCATAGATGCTGCCAGACTTGCTGAGTTTTTCCATAATTTTCTTTTTCTTCCAGTAGCAACTGCTGTATTTTACTTTTATTCAACAAATCTAAGTTGGATGTCTTTTGTTAACTTAGATTCTTCCAAATGGCAATTAATCCTGTCCAAAATAGTGCCTTTGATGTCATGACATCCCAAAATGTTTACTGCCAATAAGCTACAGTTGTAGAAGACATGGAGCAGTCAAATTGCATACGGCAAGATCCAACACATAACAATAAGTTAAATGATCAGATGTGTTTTACTGGTGTTGAACACAGGATAAGTATTGTTCAGAACATCATACGAGCTCCTCTACATTTTGAAGAGTGCCATTAGATCTATTATATCCATCCGAGAGGGAGATTACACTTTGGTATGCATCTCATCTAAAAGACAGCATTTTCAACAATGCCGTATTCACTCCACACTAAACAACTGAATTTTCCGGTGGCATTTGAATCCTGGCATCAAGCTCAAATGAGGGTTAGAAAACTGCAGTGTGTGAGAAATAGTCACTCACTTGCTCGCCATCCAATCAAGAATGATAGACATGCTCCCAAAGTTTGAGGCCAGAGGTCATGCAACTTGAAAACAGTAAGATGCCATTAAAAAGTGAGAGAGAATGTACCGCAAAATGGAGGTCTAACTGTCTCTGTAACCTGTACAGAGTTAGAGTAAACAATAGATGCAGCACTCTGGTTACACTGTGGAGGAGCCCTGCCCAGATAGGCCTACATATGCTACTGAAATTGACAGGACGGAATGGCCTTTCAGCTTGTCTGGATAGCTGGCCCTTTGATGAAGCACAAGGAGGCCACTACCAGGCAGCTGAACTCTCCTGTTTAGTTAAGAAGTACTTGGAGGCCTAATTGAAAATCCCAGTTGGCTTGCTTCAATAGGCTTTAAGTAGCTATTGGTTAGTTGTACTTGCTATTGTCTTGCTATATCCTCTCATCCCACCTCCAGGAAAACAGTCCAGGGGTACTTGGCATCAATAAACACTTGACACTTTTAGCACTCACCTGCCTTTGTTGCCTATCCTGGTAGGGGCTTAAGGTTCTAGCCAAAGATCATGATTTAAGTCTCTGGAATGAGGCTTAAACCCATGAATTCTAACAGCAAGTGTATCCTGAAAACATGTGCTTTTGTGTGTGTGTGTTTGTGTTTGTGTGTGTGTGTGTTGTAGGGGAGGGGGGATTCATCAGTTGATTGAACTATGGAACAGAAAGAATAATGTTTCAAGTGTCAGGTCAGTGCCAAGTTTCACATGGGGTGAAATCTTGTTTTTTCCTTCAGTTAAATGTTCTGGACATTTCAGCATAGGGAGGGAAGGAAAAATAACAGAAAGGGATCTTGGGCCAAGTATCTCATTGTTATTGTTCATGGAGTACACTCTGCAGAGACCTCTCAGCTGAGAATGTCACATGTTAAGTTTGTTTTTAAACCTATTTTGTAATTTTTCAAAACTTTCTCTCCAACTGGTAGGTTTTTCAGTAGAACATGCTACTCTTTTGTCAAGTGCATTCAAAAGATAAACTGATTTTAGGCCTCTGCTAATCACGATTCATTATATGTCACTAGCTCGGTCACCTTTACCTTGGTTTTCGATACCAGATATTTTTCAACCAGTGAATGAAATTCCATTCTTTGAACTTGTAGTTTAATTTTTAATCTTTGGTTCAGTCATAAGTACCCTGGCTTTTGAAGATGCTAAGATCAATGCATGTTGTATGGGTAATACTATCAAGCAGCAATAAGCTTCATAGGAACAGTACACTAATCAGAAACATTTGATTTGTTCTGACATATAGGAGGGAAATCATTTGTTTAAAGATGCTGATGAATTATCTGAAAAAAGTACACATTTTCTCATTTATACTGGTTCCACTTCATGTGGAAACATTAGGATATTTTTAATTTCTCGTTATTTTTCAATTCTTAGATTTCTTTAATAAAAAAAACTTTGGCTGTTTAATGTTTCAAAAGCAGAAACATAAGATATGTTGGAATCATTTCAATTAATATTGAGATGTTATCCTATGAGACTATCGTACTCTGTATTCGTAACAAACATCTCTCAGAACTCTTGCCAACATGCATTACATTTTTTTAAATTATATATGCAAATATTTTGATTATTTTTTTCTTTACAACTGAGCCAGAAAAGTTTTTCTCATTTTCTATATATTCTACAAAGGTTATGATAGTATTTATTCCCTCTTTTCATTAATTAAAAATGATCCACTAATGAACTACAATAAGATTAACACAGCTTCTCTATGGGCTGAAAGCCAAGAATCGTTCAGTTCAGTGCTGATAAATTGGAGAATGGTGCACTTATTTTGTTTAAGTGAACTATATAAGCAGCTACAAAATGTAGTTATAGCAACACCCATGGCATAATATTCATCTAATTCCTACAAAATTGTGTTTTTCTGATTCCTTTCATTTCATAACATCAGCAGTTTTAAAATTAAAGATATTTTCAGCCTCCCGATAACTTGGCTTGTAAGCAAATATTATGATGTGGGAGTACAAAGTCTGAGGTACACATAAAGTCTGAGGTACATTTTCCAGTCCAGCTGCCAATGGAATCACTGCAAGCGGAGTGTAAAATTTGACAGACCATTTAAAGATCCCTTCATCTTGGACAGAAATTTTGGTCAAGGGGAGCACAACTGGAAAATCGTCTGATCAAGGTTGAACACCTGAAACTGCCCACTTTCCTTCCTTGAATCAAGGAGTTGGGTGATTGGTGTGGTCAGGTCAGGTCAAGTCAAGGTGAGTTAATTGGTGATGGCTAGTCTGATCGGGTTGCAGGGGGAGTCATATGATGACAGCTAGTCATGTTGGGTCAATCGGGACTTAGGGGATGGAATTTTCCTGTCCTGCCCACCAACAAATTTTGTATCGGGCGGAGTAGGACTTTGTATAGGTCTGTTGACCTCAGGTAGGATTTTCTGGTCTTGGGGTGAGTGTGGATAGGGAGTCAGGAGAGAGTTGGTGAGGTCTGGGAGAGTTGGGGCAAGACAGGGAGTTGGGGATTGGTGGGTGAGTGGGATAAGGGAGAGACAGTCGGGGGTTGGAGGTGGTTGGGGAATGATCTGGGTTGGACAGAGGAGTTAGTGGGTAGTTGGAGAGTCAAGGGGGATCAATTGCTTAGTTACCTATGAGTTAAACTAGGACTTCTCTGTCTAACACTTCAGGTAAGCAAATTGGAACTGTTTGAGAGCTCTGACTGTAACTTAGAGATGAAAATTTTTTTGAAGGGTTCTCAGCAGCAGGAGAATCACTCATTGGAAGTTCAAACCTTCTGGGAAATTTCTACAGAATCACGGTGTTGGAATTTAAAGGGATCCTGCGTCCTGGAAGAACAGGGCCAATATCAGGTGGAGAATAAGTGCTCAACCATTGCCTTCAATATTTATAGTTAAAAAGAGAAATGGAAGAGGCTGCAGTTTGATTAACCAAATTTAAAGTGAGTACGTGTGAAGATCAGTTAAGGCAAGGATTTTGCTCGGGCATGATACTTTAGCCACTTGCCCCACATCCCAAATGGTGTGTTGGCATTCATTGTATGTTCTCATAAATGAAGAATAAAAACTTAAGTGTGATAGCAACGTGCTACCCCAAGATTGCCAGACAGGTCAGGTTATAGGATACATCAGGGATAAAATTGGAAATACAAAAATAACTCATATTAAGTGCTTTCAAAAAAGCTATAATTCACTATAGAAAAAATATAGCTGTAAGAATAAAATGAGGCTGAATCCCAGAATTCACTCCTGCATTTCATGAATGCACATCAGAGAAATGGGGACACAGGCTCGAGTATTTAAATCTCAAAGTCAGAATTTCCTATCTAAATTTAAGACATTTTTGAATTCTTAAAGGTGTGATTAGCAATTGGAATGGTACATGCAATTTTAAAATTGTTACTGTTCTTGTAATTAGGCTAGGACCTTGCACTATCATCAGGATTTTCCTAGCTGCTTCCTGCAAGGGGTTCCCCACAGTGGATTTGGTGAGTCACTCAAGTGTCCGTTGACTTCAACAGAATTGGGATAGGAGCCTGAAAATCTTGCCTTCTATATTTTTATTATATGGTTTATCTATATGGACTGCAGTAACCAAGTTCAAAGAGAACAAGTTCAAAGATTTGCATTTCAGAATTCAGGCTGGTCAAAGTCTACCAGTCTGCTAAGACAAAGAGTCCTGCAGTTTTCTTTAATTCTTAATGGTCAGAACATGAACAATCTCAGGGTCCCAGACAAGGAATCCACATCCTTTATGCATGATGGTGCAGAGACATGGCAGTAATATAACATAATAAACTATAAGAACTATAAGAACTAGGAGCAGGAATAGGCCATCTGGCCCCTTGAGCCTGCTCCACCATTCAATAAGATGATGGCTGATCTTTTGGTTGACTCAGCTCCATTTACTTGCCTGTTCACCATAACCCTCAATTCCTTTACTGTTCAAAAATTTATCTAACCTCGCCTTAAAAATATTCAATGAAATAGCCTCAGCTGCTTCTCCGATCAGGGAATTCCACAGATTTACAACTCTTTGTGTGAGGAAGTTCCTCTTCAACTCAGTCCTAAATCTGCTTCCCCTTATTTTGAGGCTATGCCTCGTAATTCTAGTTTCATCTGCCAGTGGAAACAACTTCCCTACTTCTATCTTATTTATTCCCTTCATAATCTTATATGTTTCTGTAAGATTTCACCTCATTCTTCTGAATTCCAATGAGTATAGCCCCAGTTTACTCAGTCTCTCCTCATAAGCCAACCCGCAACTCTGGAATCAACCTAGTGAATCTCCTCCGCATCCCCTCCAGTACCAGTATATCCTTTCTCAAGTAAGAAGCCAAAACTGTACACAGTACTCCAGTGTGGCCTCAACAGCATAATCTCACTGTTTTTAAATTCCATCCCTCTACCAATGAAGGACAAAATTCCATTTGCCTTCTCAATTACCTGCTGCACCTGCAAACCAATTCCTTGAGATTCCTGCACAAAGACTCTCTGCATAGCAGCATGCTGCAACTTCTTACCATTTAAATAATAGCCCATTTTGCTGTTATTTCTACCAAAATGGATGAACTCACATTTACCAACATTATACTCCATCTGCCAGACCCTCACCCATTCACTTACATTATCTACATCCCTTTGTAGACTTACAGCGTCGTCTACATACTTTGCTCTTCCACCCATCTTAGCGTCATTTGCAAATTTTGACATGCTACACTTGATCCCCAACTCCAAATCATTATTTGTAAATTGTAAACAATTGCGGTCCTGATACTGATTGCTGTAGTACACCACTAGTCAATGATTGCCAACCAGAAAAACACCCATTTACCCCCATTCTTTGCTTTCTGTTAGTTAACCAATTCTCTATCCATGCTAATACATTACCCGTAACACTGTGCATCTTTATCTTATGTAGCAGTCTTTGGTGGGGCACTTGCAAATACCTTCTGGAAATCCAGATACATCACATCCACAGGGTTCCCCATCATCCACTGTACATGTAATGTTCTTACAGAATTCCACCAAATTAGTCAAATATGACCTGCCCTTCATGAATCCATGCTGCGTGTTACCAACGGGACAATTTATATCCAGACGTCTCACTATTTCTTCCTTGATGATAGATTCAAGCATTTTCCCTACTACAGAAGTTAAGCTAACCAGCCTACAGTTACCTGCCTTTTGTCTACCTCCTTTTTTAAACAGTGGCGTCACGTTTGCTGTTTTCCAATCTGCTGAAACCAACCTAGAGTCCGACAAATTTTGGTAAGTTACCTTTAGTGCATTTGCTATTTGTCCCGCCATTTCTTTTATGGATGCATTCCATCAGGACTAGGAGACTTGTCTATCTTTAGCCCATTAGCTTGCCCAACACTACCTCTCTCATGATAATGATAGTTTCTAGGTTCTCACTTGCTATAGCCTTCCCGTTACCAATTTTTGGCATGTTATTTGTGTCTTCCACTGTGAAGACTGATACAAAATACCTGTTTGATGCCTCAGCCATTTTCTCATTTCCAGTTATTACTTCCCCCTTCTCGTCCTCTAAAGGACCAATGTTTACTTTTACCACTCTTGTTCGTTTTATATATTTATAGAAAGTTTTGCTATCTGTTTTTATATTCTGAGTTAGTTTACTCTTATAATCCATCTGAATAGCTTTTTTGTGACTTTCTGCTGAACTTTAAAGATTTCCCAATCCTCTTGGTTCCCACTAATCTTTACCACTTTGTATGCATTTTCTTTCAATTTGTTACCCTCTTTTATTTCCTGAGATATCCATGGTAGATTATCCCTTTTTTACAGTCCTTTCTTATCACCAGAATATACATTTGTAAGCACTGCGAAAGATCACTTTAAAGGTTCTCCACTGTTCCTCAATTGTCCCATCATAAAGTTTTGGCTCCCAGTTTACCTTAGCCAACTCCTCCATCATCCCTTTATGGTCTCCTTTGTTTAAGCACAAGACCCTAGTATTGGATTTTACCTTCTCATGCTCCATCTGTATTTTAAATTCAACCATTTTGTAGTTGCTTCTTCCAGGAGAATACCTAACTGCGAGATTATTAATTATTCCCGTCTCATTACAAAGGGCCAGATCTAGGATAGCTTGCTCCCTTGTTGGTCCCATTACATATTGTTCAAGGAAGCTATCGTGGATACATTCTATGAACTCCTCCTCAAGGCTGCCTTGACTGACCTGGTTTGACCAATTGATATGTAGATTAAAATCCCCCATGATAATTGCTGTACCATTTTTACACACATCAGTTATTTCTTTGTTTATTTCTCGCCTCACCATAATGTCATTATTTGGTGGCTTATAGACTACATCTTTCACCTACACTACTATTTCCAATTTCCACCCAAATGGATTCAATCTTTTTTTCCACAGAACCTATATCATCTCTCACTACCGCCCTGATATAATTCTTAAATATCAGAGCTACCTTCCTGTTGATCCCTGCGGACAGTTTGATACCCCTGGGCAATCAACTCCAGTCGTGACCATCCTGCAATCATGTCTCTGTAATGGCCACCAAATCATACTTGTTTGCAATGATTTGTGCTGTCAACTCACTTACCTTGTTTTGAATGCTACATGAATGTCTAACTGGGAGACCTCGTTATACTGTCTTGCTGTATTAAAAACCTCATTTGTCATTCCCAATCCACCAAGTAGCAGTACAGAAAAGAGGCTCTGTCCAGCTCTGGGTGCTTGATCTCTGTCTATACTATTACTACATGAACTTATGCATCATTTCCTACATTGACTAATTCAATTCTGCGTACCTATCTCATCACTGAAGTCAACTGTACAGGAAAACAAATTATCCAGCATCAGTTCAGGCTGCCCTATTTCTGTGAAGAAACAGACCATTGGACTTTGATTCTAGATCTAGGTTCAAGTGAAACAGTAATTTCTTTCTCTGTGGTCTTTGCTTTGTAAATCTTCAAATCCTCTAGCACGCTGTTATTGTAAGATTGAAAAAGAGACAGTATTGCTACCCTCTTCCCTCATTTGAATGTTTGCAAATAAACTAATCCTCTGAGTTCATCCTATCACAAGTTTGTTGTGGGGTTAGAGATAGAAAATTGAATTACGTCAAAACTGACAGGGGTTGGGAAATATATAAGGTGGAAACAAATCAAAATATCTTTCTGTTTATGTACAGATAGAGAAAGGAGAAACAGGAGCTGTTTAAATTGATATCCTTCTTGTCTGAAAAATTCTTCATGAACTTTGGTTGTAGTGTTTTGTGCCATTGCAGCTGCTTTTTGACAATATTCCTGGAATGTTATCTTCCTGTGACATTGCTATGAACAGTAGCAAAAACCCCAGAGAAGTCAGAATGCTAAAACTGGGAATTCCGTTGAGTTATAACGGATTTGAAAAAGCGGCAGGAAGAAGACCAGCTTGCACATCTGACATAAAGTGATACTTTATGAAGGTGACAGAGGTCTCACCTGCTGGCTGGGCTGCATTGACTTCTTTGTGGAAGGCACACTAATATTGAGGCTCTCAGGCCGCCACTGAGCCTTTTCCAACACCAAGAATGCCCATAATTGGAAATCTCATCCTCCGAGAGCAGCCTGCCAAAGGCTGGCAGATGTCCCTAATCAAGCAGTGCCAACAGGAGAAGTGGCAGCAACGACAGCTGCTGACAATGCATCCACCAGACGCCCAAGATCATGAAAGAACCCAAGCCACAAATGAAAGCAGGATGCGGTTACAGGTTGGAGTAGGCATGAAGGTAATGGCTGGCAGCAGTGGCAGAGAGTGTGATTCTCAGCATGCCCTCATTTCCCAATGCTGGGTCCCTCAATTAGGTATTAAGTACCATGGAACAAAAGTATCACCCACCCCAGCAGCCCACAAGCAAATTCAACAGAACTTGCTTTGCAGACTTCCCTGGAGGCACTGTCCTATTCAATAATGGTTAAGCAGGCTTATTTCTCATTTAGAAGCCTCAAGTGGTAGTAGAACAGGAAGGCAGTCCACAAGGGTATCCAGATCATAAAGACTCAAGACTCCAAAATTTCTAAAGTCTCATTCCATTGGTAATAGAGCAGAATTCCCAGTTGCTCACAAACATAAACAAGGAGAATTGGTGATCACTTCTGGGTGATGTGGCCTACCTGATTTATATTGTTCTGTTTTATGTTATCTCACTTTAATGTCAGTAATTTAATGGGGTGTATACTCTTATTTAGCATTGCGAGTAAGTTATTTTGCATCAGTCTCCAATTGAGCATGACTTGATCAATGTCATTTTGGAGAAGCCTCTCTCAGACTCTTTCTTGCTGCTGACCTACCAGCTCAAAGCCTCACACACTTCCTAATCCACCCTGTTGCTGCTAACTCCCTGAGTTTGCAGCCTCTGCTGTTCCCCGACTCTTCCTCTTGCTAATCCTTCCTTTTGCCAAATCTCCCGTTCTCCTATCCTGAACCCTCATTATGAGTAAGGTCTCTGGACTTGAGTGACAAGAGGCAGAAGGAGCAGCTTTGACCTGCAAAGGCCCCTGTGGTGAGCAGGCTGGAAAATTATTTTCAGCATTTGATAACATCAAGCACTTACATTCAGTGCAGTCCATATAATTTTGTATTTCATGCATGTTTTGTACTATATTTTTATATTTCAAACGTATTTGTAGTACATCAATAAACTCCACCTATTGAATAATTCTTTGTGATTAATTACACAACCATGTATAATGTTATTAAAGCAAAACAGCAGAAGTAAACTGTAAAATAGATATCGGACAGGAAAGAAAACATTTTGAGTGAATATGACTTCGAGAGAAATTAAGAATAATAAGCCTTTTAAAAAATTAAGTTATTAAAATAAAATGAAAAATGTTAAACTGAAATTGATACTAGATAAACATAAGATCTAGGAGCAAGAGTAGGCTATTTGACCCTGAGCCTGCTCCGCCATTCAATAAGATCATGGATGATCTTTTCGTGATCTCAGCTCCAATAACCCACCCTCTAACCATAACTCTCAATTCCATTACTGTTCAAATTTCTATCTATCTTGTCTTAAAAACATGCAGCGAGGTAGCCTCAATGCTTCAATGGGCATGGAATTCCACCATTATTCACAACCTTTTGGGTGAAAAAGTTCCTCCTCAACTCAGTCCTAAATCTGCTCCCACTTATCTTGAGGTTATGCCCTCTGTTCTGGTTTCACCTGCCAGTAGAAACAATCTCCCTGTTTTTATCTTATCTATTTCCTTTGTAACTTCATATGTTTCTTTAGGATCCCCCCTCATTCTTCTAAATTCCAATGAGTATAGTCCCAATATAATCAGTCTCTCCTCATAAGCCAACTCCCTCAACTCTGGAATCAACCCAGTGAATCTCCTTTGCACCTCCTCAGTATCAGAATATATTTTTCAAGTAAGGAAACAAAAACTGTACATAGTTCTTCAGGTATGGCCTACCAGCACCTTGCACAGCTACAACATAATCTTCCTGTTTTTAAACTCCATCCCTCTAGCAATGAAGGGCAAAGTTTCATTTGCCTTCTTAATTACCTGCTGACAGCATGATAACTCATGCTACAAAGGCTGCAAATGTGCTCCTAAGTTTTTACAAATGAAAAGGCTTATCTGATCTCAAAAAAGTAGAAGATTTGTTAGAGGTAAGTTCTGACACTACTCGCATCGCTATTAGCATGGTCACTGAACAGTTGTGAAATCTAAAGACAAATAGTTCTCAAGAGCTAGACGAGATACGTCCAAGGATTCCTAAGAAAATTGCTAAGCATCTAGGGCTCACTAAATGCTAGAGAAGTGTCTGGGGACTGGAAAAAGGCAGATGTTACTACTATTGTTTTTCAATAGGAACAAACTGACCCAGAAAACTTAAGACCGATAATGCTGATGTCCATTGTCTGTAAATATTTGAAAACCCTTAATAAAAATTATGGAGTATCTAGACAGAAATGAAACAAAAGATAGCTGATAAATGTTCATCAAAGGCAGGTCTTATTAATCTAAATTACTAATTTATTTTGAGGCTTTGAAAAAAAGTTTGATGGGGTAAGATTACAGCTATATTCAAATTCTTGAATTTCAATAAGGCCTTTGATATAGTTTGTCTGGAAAGGCTGCATTAAAGGAAATGGGAATAAGTGGAAATATTTTGCAATAGATACCTAATTAGTTTCCCCCCCAAAAATGGGTTATGGCACAGGATTTGTCATCAGCCTGGGAGACTGTCACTAATGTGTTCTATAGGTGTCTCAATTGTTCAGTATCTATGAATGATCTAAAGCTAGAAGTTACAAGCCTAGTGGGTAAATTTTCAAATGATACAAATCTAATAAAGAAGGAAGACTCCAAAGTCAAAAGGAATAAGCTGCAGATGATTTGAATACGCTTGAGAACTGAACAGACTGGTAGCAGATGAAATTCCATGTCAAGAAATGCTACATTCTTCAGATGGGATAAAAATCTAAGAAGGGACTACCATTGAAGTGGAAAGAAAATAATGGGTGGAATTTTCCCAAGAGATTTCCAACTGTAATAACAGTGAGAAAAATGTGGTGAATTGTGCTGGCCTCCTGGGCACACTCTGCATTGCAAGTTTTCAACATTCAGTCGCTTTTTTAGAAAGTGGAAGTTTCGTGCAGGTTCTGAAAGGGGCTGAGTTAAAACACACCGATGAGCCAGTTGCAGAGACCTCAGCGCCCAATCTCACAAAGCACTGGGAGTCCATATTCCACACACAACAGTCATCTGAACCACTCCCCAGTGGGCGCACATTGTATCCTGACAAGTCTTCCCATCATGAACCCCGTTCACAGTCCATGCCTGTACAACCTCACCCAAGCACAGTCCCTCTGTGATGGCCTGTACCTAGGCCCCACCCCATGGCACTGCTCTTGGTACTCTGGTGATGCCCAATTGGTGCTGTAGGAGTGCCTGGTGGTCACTGCTGGAGTACATGGTGGGCACTGCCCAACCTCACCCCCAACAATACAGAGGGCTCCAAGCCCCAGCGTGACCATCACACCAACTCTGTACTAGTGGAGAGCTATACTGGCGCTCGCTGTTCTGGCGCCATGACTAAAGGCCGCAAGAATCCATGTGCTGGGGTTTGAATGGGCTGTGCATATTTAAATACTTCTCTAAATAGGCTAATCAGCTTCAAACGCTTTCTTTGTGCTACTTATCACATGATCAGACCTCAGACTACTTAATCATAGAACCTTACAATGCAGAAAGAGGCACTCCGGCCCATCAAGTCTGCACAGAACACAATCCTACCCAGACCCTACCCCCATATCCCTACATATTATACCCACTAACCCCTCTAACCTACGCATCTCAGGACACTAAGGGGCAATTTCTTAGCATAGCCAATCAACCTAACCCACACATCTTTGGGCTGTAGGACGAAACCCATGCAGACATGAGGAGAATGTGCAAACTCCACACAGACAGCGACCTGAGCCAGGAATTGAACCTGGGTCCCTGGAGCTGTGAAGCAGCAGTGCTAACTACTGTGCTACTATGCTGCCCATAAATCTTCTCCTCCTTTGAGCATCGCATTTATTCCACCCCCTCAATTCTCTTCCAAAATTATCATTTTCTATACTTCCCTTCCGGATATAATAAAAATTTTATCACTGAACTTTCTTCACTATTTTCCTCCCTTAGCTCTAAACAACTTCTCAACCTCAGTGATTTCTGCCGCCTTCTCAATTTATCAGGTTTTTCTGCTTTGCACTTACAGCCTTCTTCTCCTCTCCCTAAATCTCTCTCCATTTAACCCCCAAACAGTCCCTTAACTTTGCCACTTTACATGATCTCATTGCTTCCATAGTTTCAATCATAAATAAGGCCATTTCTAACCATTTCCTTGTATTATTCACCATTCACGTCTCCCTTCCTCCTTCCATAACCGCATATGGAAAAAAATGATCCCAGTTCACTTAAAACTGCTTCACTTAAAATTCCAACTATCTAGCCTTTTGCCCTCATTCACAACATTTATGAAGCTACTAACTTACTTAACCATACTCTCATTCCATCTTTGATGTCCCAATTCCAATACAACCATTACTGTCATTCACTCTGGTTATTCCCCTGGTATGGCCCTCATTTCTGTTCAATTAAGTCCACGGCACACATATTTGAAAGGCTATAGATGGCAACTGTTTTAGCCATTGACTGCCAGATGTGTCAGGGCCACATAAAAAACTACTGGCTCCTACTCCTGTCCACTCAAACTGTTCAATATTCTAGAATCACCCAAGAATGCAAAAATAATCCCAGCTTGTTTTTTCTACGGCAAACTGTCTTTTCAAACTTCACTCTTCTGTTGTCTCCACTGTCACCTTGAATAACAAGTGGAAGGAGCTCAACAGCTTTCTTATTACTATGATTGAGATATTCCAATCAGCTGCTTCTGCTAGGTCTCATTCACTAAGCCTATCTGTCCCATCTTCCTTTAATATTCTCCTACCCTAGCACTGAACTTGCAGTTTTTTATTGCTTCTTTCCTATCTCTCCCCCATGCCCTTCCTGAGTTCATCTTGTCCATGAGGCCCATCTCCTGTTCCCTTGATTCTATTCCCACTAAACTGCTCATCGCCCAACTTCCCATCCTGGCCCCTATATTTACCTGATATGGATCTATCCCTTCAAGTATTGTCCATCTCTCCTTTAAAAATGCTGTCATCACTTCTTTCTCAAAGATCTAACTCTTGACCACTCAGTCCCATCTCCTAACTTCCTTTCCTCTCCAAAGTCCTTGAAGTTGCATCATATCTCAAATCTTTTCTCATCTTTCCTGGAACTCCATGTTTGAATCTACCAATGAGGTTTCCTCCCATGCCAAGTACTGCAAATGGTCACAATCAATATTTGTTGCCCATCCCTAATTGTCCTTGAACTGAATGGCTTGCAAGGCCATTTAGGGAGAGTAGGGGGGTGATGGGGTTAAGGGTCAACTACATTGCTGTCAGTCTGGAATAATATGTAGGCCAGACCAGGTAGGGACAACAGATTTCCTTCATGAAGGAGTGAACTGGATGGATTTTTATGACAATTGATGATAGTTTCATGGTCACCATTACTGAGACTAGCTTTCAATTCCAAATTTATTAAATTAATTTAAATTCAGTTAGCTGCTGTGAACATATTTCCTCACAGCATTGGCTTGGGCCGTTAGATTACTAGTCCAGTACTATTACACAACGCCATCTGATCTCCAAAGTTACAGATGACATCCTATGTGACTATGGTAAAGTAGACATCCCCCCCTTGTCCATTTCCATCTAACTGCAGCTTTTGACATGATTGACAATAACCATTTTCAGTAATTATATAAATACAAGTTGTTGCTGTTGTTGTTGTAAAGAACACCTTGATGTTTTATCACAAGAAGTGCTGTAGATATAAGTTGTTGAATAAAAAGACAAACATTTTTGTACTTCTTCTGCTCTTGACCTGTCTTCTGTTCAACGGGCTTGTTGGGGAAACCATAACCATTTCTTTGCTTAAGCCCATGGTTAAAATAGCAGTCAGGCTACAATGAAATCACTAAAGACTGAACTGCAAATATAAAGAGGGACCATGATGGTTTAGAGCAGATATGTTTCTCTCCTGTTCATTGGAATAGGTTAAAATCATTGCCTATGGAATGAGTCAAACACACCCAGGTATACTCTACAAGCAAATTTTAATTGGCTGCCTGGTTTCTGTCCCTGTATAATATGGTTTTAAAATGATTTATGATCCAGTGCAGATTAATCCTTTCTAAACGTAAAACTTCACCCACTGAACAAGGTAATGCAAGGCTAAAGTTTGACATTACCTTACCTATCACATAGGCGTGTCTTTCTTGATTTTCTATATAAGTTGACTGAAGACCATCAAAGCATGTCATTAATTATATCTAATATATAAGGTATATGTGTCCAAATTTCACATTTTGTAAACATGATTGAATATTTGTCTCAATATCTATTTAAGCTATTAGTTGGATTCAGAACTCAATCCAGATTAGGGTAAGCTACAGTCAACTAGAAACAAGCTACAACAGTCAGTGCTGGAGAATTTCCCCTTCCTTGCTGGCTGCGTCATAATCCTAACAGTGAATACAAATAAAGCAGGTTTTATACTGCTCTTGCTTACGCGTAGAAAACAGATGGAGGGAAATAATAGCTTTGTGCAAATGCCCAAATACTCATGATCCAGGATGTTACTTTTCATGTATGTTGTACAAAGGGAAAATTGCTCTTTACTCCAAATGCTGCCTTACCTTTCATAATTGGATGAGCTTGAGGCTGTGTTTCCCTTGGTGGTGGTTGATTTGTTACATCACCAGAAACCTTTAAAACAACAAAATTTAAAACAATTAAATTTGCCAAAATTAAATCGGGTAGCATAGTGGTTGGCATTGCTGCCTCACAGCGCCAGGGTCCCTAGTTCAATTCCAGCATGGGGTCACTGTCTGTGTGGAGTTCGTACATTCTCCCCATGTCTGTGTGGCTTTCCTCTAGGCATTCTGGTTTCCTCCCATACTCCAAAGAGTGCAAGTTAGATTGATCGGCCACGCTAAATTGCCCTTTAGTGTTATGGAGACTGGGAGTGTAAATACATGGGATTAAGGGGATAGGGCCTGGGTAGGATTGCTGCTGGTGTAGGTTGGTTGAGCCAAATGGCCTCCTTCTGCATTGTAGGGATTCTATGATACCAAGGGTCATGTTAAACATCAGTGAGGATTACAATGTTCTATGGCTCAATTCAAAATAACACCATAGGTAGACAAAAAAAAGACGCTGACAATAGGCATGCACAGTACTGCAAAATAATTATTTTCAATAATTATAGAATTTCATAGTGCAGAAAGAGGTCATTTGGCCCATCAAGTCTAAACCAACTCTCCAACAAAGTATTCTACTTAGGACCTATTCCCATATCCACCATCCCTGGTAATTAGGGGGCAATTAAGCATGGCCAATCAACCTAACCTGCACATTTTTGGACAGTGGGAGGAAATTGGACCACCTGGCAGAAACCCATGCAGGCACAGGGAAAATGTGCAAATTCCACAGAGGCAGTCACGCAAGGCCAGAATTGAACCTGGATCCCAGCATTGGGGTCTAAATAATAACTAACTGATTTCATCAAAATTTTTATATAAAAAGACAAATTATTCACATTCTCAATCTGTGAGCAGATATGACAAGAGGAATGACGTGGCATCACCTACATGCAATTAGAAGTTTGACAACACCAGGTTTAAGTCCAACCAATTTATTTGATAGTAAACTCAGAAGCTTTCGAGGTTTCCCTCTCCGTCAGGTGAATGGAGAGTACTGGCCTAGACAGAGCATATAACAGCACAGGCAGTTTACAGATTGCTGATTAGAATGCAAATCTTTACACCTAATCTGCTATTTAAGTTTTAAAGTGGCCAACAATGTGAGTGGAAAGAGCACTGAGCACAGGTTAAAGGGATGTGTATTGTCTCTAGACAGTACAACAAGTGAAGTTTTGCAAACCCAGGCAAGTCATGGGGTTACAGATAGTGCAACCTGAACCCATGATCCCTGTTGAGACCGTCTTCATGTGTGCAGAACTTGGCTATCAGTCTCTGCTCAGTGACTCTGCGCTGTCGTGTGTCGTGAAGACCGCCTTGAGAATGCTTACTGAAGGTCAGAGGCCGAATGCCCGTGACCGCTGAAGTGTTTGCCAACAGGAAGGGAACAGTCTTGCTTGGTGATTGTCGAGTAATATTCATTCATCCGCTGTTGTAATGTCTGCATAGTCTCCCCAATGTATCATGCTTCGGGACATCCTTTCTTACGACGTATTAGGTAGACAACGTTGGCCGAGTTGCAAGAGTATATACCATGTACCTGGTAGGTGGTATTCTCACGTGAGATGATAGCATCCACGTCGATGATCTGGCATGTCTTGCAGAGGTTGCTGTGGCAGGGTTGTGTGGTATTGTGGTCACTGTTCTTCTAAAGGCTGGGTAGTTTGCTGTGAACAATGGTCTGTTTGAGGTTGTGCGGTTGTCTGAAGGCAAGAAGTGGGGATGTGGGGATGGCCCTGGCAAGATGTTTGTCTTCATCAATAATATGTTGAAGACTCTGGAGAAGATGTCGTAGCTTCTCCGCTCCGGGGAAGTACTGGACGACGAAGGGTACTCTGTCCACCGTGTCCTGTCTGAAGAAGTGTTCTGAAGAAGTCGGTGCAGATTTTCGCTGTCATTGCTCGACAATCACCAGGCAAGATTGTTCCCTTACTATCAAATAAATCGGTTGGACTTAAACCTGGTGCTGTCAGACTTCTTACTGCATCAGAAGTTGAAAAAATATGTAAGGTGTTGAATACACGTAAACAAGTTAAAACAAAGAAATGGTTATTGAAAAAGTCTTGTTATGGTCTTGCTGTTAGTTTGTCTGCCTTGATTAGAAATTAGCTGCAGAATTAAAATTATCAAGTGCACCTGCACTGCATATATATTTCCATTGATTACTCAGTTGAAAGGTTATTAACAAGTAATAGTTTTTGCAATTAATTCTGGTTATTTTTTCTGACTAGAATGAATTGTGTAACATGTTGAAGATTGAAACCTGCTATTTTTATCCCAATACCTGAATCTTGATGCTTTGGTCATAACACACTGACTTCCTCTAGATTTAATCTATATTTTTAAATAAAAGAACAATAGGAAAGTATTAATCTGTTTAACATTTCTAACTACATACTCCAAAGGGTTTTACCTTTTAATCTTACATATACTTAGCAGAGTTACTGGCAAATCTGTACATTTTCATTTCATCCTTTCAACATCAAGTGGTAAGCAGCAAAAACTGGATCATACATCAAAGACTATGCGGGGCTCCAAGTCACAGTGATTCTTCCATTTCACAGATTGAATTCAAGCAGGATATCAAAGTGCTACCAAAGAACCTCAGGTCTTTACAGAGAAAAGGGCTTTAACATCTGTAGAATGTGAAGTGCAAGACAAATCACCTCAGGGAAATGCTAGCGTTTATTCACAGCAGCAAATTTCCAGTCTTTTGATTCTCTTATTCACTGTACCACCCTGTCTCTCCACAGAACCAGTTCTGTGCAAGCAGCCTTTTGTCTCAAAGACTTCAAACATTGCTGTAGTGGTTTCATGTTAAGATAGTTCAGCAAAGCTGCTCTGAATACATCTCAAACCTACGCATTTAGGTTTTTGAAGTGTATGCGTGTGAGTCTGTATGTGTGTGTATGTATGGGGGGGGGGAAGGTGGTGGGTACAATTATATTAAGACTAGACTATTTTAATTTTACCTTTTTATCTTCCTCATTCTTCTCATCAATGGCTTTCTTATGAGTTTCATTGTAACTGATGGGGCTGCTGAAAACAAACAGCAATTAAAAGATTAAAAAGTCAAAGAAATATAATGAAATATAGAAATATATACTGGACATACAATAGAACACCCAGTGCCACATTGATCAATATTATATGTGCAGAATTTCTGCCAAAATGGCTTTGCTAACTTCATCAAGAATAAAAAGGATCATTGATGTGGTACAATTTACATCAAAACACACTGTATGCACTGAAGCCTTTGCTGATCAAATTGACTTGTTTAATGACATTCAGTCAAAAATACACTGGGTATTGCATTTATCAATCATATCTTACATTAAGTTGAGGTAAGTGATTTTCTAGTGTGGTGGAAAATAGTTTGTTACAGGTTTAGCAAGCAGACTTAAATTATTATTTCAGGGAGAGGTGGTAGGAAATAGAGTAGCTCTATCCAAGCATTCAAAAATAGCTCTGAACAAAATCAGCTGTGTCTTGCACTGACAGGAAGTTTCAGTTTTGTTTTATTATGTTCCAGTGTTTACATTGAGATTGCTTATAAATGAAATATAATATAAAACCTAATTTTAGCTTTTATGCCATATAGTATGTTTCCCTCATTGTTGTGTCAATCAGCATCTTGTGTGTTGTCAGATCCTAGGCAATGAAAGGCATTTTTATTTAACATTTTTAACCCTAGCCTTCATAGTTAAAAAATATCTCATCACCCCTCTGCCCAAGCTGTTATCTCCAAATTGGTATCTGATTTCACAAGTATTAGCCACCCTCCGGTTTCTTGCCCATGTTGGCTGAATGGGAGAAGGTGATATCTTAGCTAAGCCTTTCCCATCTGACATCCACAGACGTGTATTTCTAGTAGGAGTTGCTGGGTCATATATATTGGATCACTGCCTGATTATTATCCCCATAACCAAGTGTACTGAGGTAAAAAGTAGCAGTTTCATCCAAAAATATATCAATAAAGTGATACATCCAAATCCAAACTGGATCCCTGAAAGGATAGGGTAGTAATTTGTTAGAGGATAGTCAGAAATTGATATAACTGTTAATAAGTACCTGATATAAAATAGCAAAATATTAGGAAAGAGGCAAATTCTAAATAGTTAAAAGTGAGGTGAAAGAAATAATAAATAAAATGGTGGTATTAAAGGAGCTAAAGTCTCAAGGGGGTTAGAGCCTGGGACCTGTATCTGAGGGCCCTCAGGCAAGTTGGGGAACAGACTTTTGTGTTGAATACAGGAAGGTGAATTTTGTCACCAAGAGGGATTTGTTTCTTATTCCACATGTGGAGGATTGTCTTGAGAAGGTGGGACAGTTTAAATTCATAACAAAAATAGATTTGCTAAAAGGCAAATATCTTCTTCAAACAGGATAAAAGAAAGGTTAGCATTTGTAAGGCCAAATGAATTGTTATCAATTGGAATGTAGAAAGCACCCTGAAAGTTTCAAAGACTAACTAATGAAATTACTCATGGACTAAATCACTGCGCTGTATACACAGTGTAGTATTTAGTCAAAGTTGGAAAGAGCACTTACAACTCCTAAAAGAAGTGTTTGAATGCTAATGGAACACTGGGTTTTATAGAAACAGGCATAGAATATAAAAATTGAGATGTAATGGTGAAGTTATAGAAAATCTTTGTGAAACCACAGTTGTGAGTACGACATGCAGCTCTGAGATCCAAAGTCTAAGAAGATTTCAGTCAACAAAGAAGCTACGGCATAGATTTACTAGTATAATAAATATAAAATTTGGGCAGGCTTTTGTTAGAATAGAGAAAATTAAGGGGTGATTTGATAGTGGTATTTAAATTTGAAGAGATAGGATAGCATTGATAGGAATACATTGCCTCTATTCTTTGAAGGGTTTAGAATAACGTAACATATATATAATTTAGAAGAGGTGAGACAGAGGCCAGTGAAATCTTTTAAAAAGGTGGAAGGAATGCATTACCATCGTCAATGACTGAAACACAAAATAAGTCAACAATTTTAAAAATGGCTATTCAGGTGGATAAAAGAAAGAGGTACAGATTAAATGGTGACAAGATAGTCACATAGGATTTGGACGATTTCTTATGTGAAGAAAAACAACATGGATCAGTTAAGCCAAATAAATTGGGCTTATTTTCAAATTGTAATTTTGATGTAATCTATTGCAATTTAGTCAATAACTAGCATGTCAAACTATGCAGAGCAGTATAAAGAGTTACTCAGAATTCGACTTAGAATCCCTCAGTACAGAAAGAGGTCATTTGGCCCATCGAGTCTGCACCAACCACAATCCCACCCAAGCCCTACCCCATATCCCTACATATTTACTCACTAATCCCGCTAAGCGACGCATCTCAGAACATTAAGGGTAATTTTGGCATGGCCAATCAACCTAACCTGCACAGGTGCTTTGGTCC
Source organism: Sphyrna mokarran (assembly GCA_024679065.1). Classification (NCBI taxonomy): domain Eukaryota; kingdom Metazoa; phylum Chordata; class Chondrichthyes; order Carcharhiniformes; family Carcharhinidae; genus Sphyrna; species Sphyrna mokarran. Next base: position 46,671,199 of record JAGIQG010000011.1, on the reverse strand, counting down.
ACCTTGTTGTCTAACAAGGGACATACACGCGATGAGTCGTGAGAGGGCTGCTCTTGGATTTTTTGAGAGTATCCTAGTGCTTCACGTCGTTCGTGTACGCTTGACCTGGACCATTTGATGGGCAACATGACAACTCAGTGACTATCGCTGTGCTGTGCAGATACATGGATTTGGGCCCGTGTCTGTGGGAGTTTGCGCATTCTCCCCGTGCTTGCGTGGGTTTTCTCTTGGTGCTCCGGTTTCCTCCCACATCCCAAAGATGTGCTCTTAAGCTAATTGGTAAAACAAATTCTCCCTAAATTGTCTCAAATTTGGTTTTTAATCCATAAATCTATAAACATAGACAGGGATCACGGGTAGAGGTGGGAACACCGGGGTGGCGGCGCAGGCTCATTGGGCCGAAGGGCCTGTTTCCCGTGCTGGTTTGTTCTTTGTTCTTTGTATCTTTGGATTGTGGGAGGAAACGGGAGCACTCGGAGCAAACCCATGCGGACACGAGGAGAATGTGCAAACTCCACACAGACAGTGACCCAAGCTGGGAATCAAACCCAGATCCCTGGAGCTGTGAAGCAGCAGTGCTAACCACAGTGCTACATGCCACTGTTGCACTTATATAGCCACCTTTCAGAGCCATGAAATGTCCCAAAGCAGTTCATAGCCAATTAAATGTTTTTGGAATATAGTCACTGTAGCAATATAGGAAAATGTAATCAATAAAACCTCTTGACCCTGTGATCATCTTTGTTCTGTCCAACTGCCCACCTGACCTCAAGTCATTGATATGTAATTATTTCCTTCAACTGAATATCACAAAGGTCAAAACATTCTTTTCAGACTCTACTAAAAATTATTGCTATCATCATTGATTCTATTCTCCCCTTCAGACACGATTAGAACATTCAATTTGTCCTTGAGTTGAACTTCAAATTTCACATACTGTTCCTCAATAAGGTCTCTTAGTTCCATTTCAACAAAATTGTTGAGCTTTGCCCGCACCTTGGCCTCCCCTCTATTGAATGTCTTGCCCATGTTTTATTATCTCCAGGCTTGATTAATCTGATGCTCTTCTTGCTGATTTCCAATTCTCTATCTTCACTAACTCCAACTTGTATAAAAGATTGAACAAAGAACAAAGAACAACACAGCACGGGAAACAGGCCCTTCGGCCCAACGAGCCCGTGCCGCCATCCTAACGTCTTAATGACATATAGAGACCAATATAGGGACAATTTGTTACCCAATCAGCCTAAGAGCACATTTTTGGGATGTGGGAGGAAACCGGAGCACCCGGAGAAAACCCACGCAACCACGGGGAGAACGAGCAAACTCCCGCAGACACAGGCCCAAATCCATGTGTCTGCACAGCAACAGCGATAGTCTCTGAGCTGTCATGTTGCCCATCTGATGGTCCAGTTTAAGCATACACTAACGACATGAAGCACTAGGCCACTCCTGAAGTAACATCCAGGAGCAGCCCTCGCACGACCTGCCAAATGCATGCACCTTGTTGGTCAACAAGGTGGACCGAACAGCCTGTGGAAACAATTAAAGTATTTAAACAGTCCTCCTATATCCCTCTATCTGCAGACCGCTCATGTGGCTGTCCAAGAGACCCTTAAACAACCCTAGCGTGCCTGCTCCCACCACCTTACTCGGTAGTGCATTCCACACCCCCACTACCCTTTGTGTGAAAAAATGCCCTCTAATATTAGTCTTATACATAGCCCCCCTCACCCTAAGGCCGTGACCCCTCGTTCTATCCGAATCTAATGGTGGAAAAAGCTTACCACCATTTACTCTATCTATACCCCTCATAATCTTATATACCTCTAATAGATCCCCTCTCAGCCGACGTCTTTCAAGGGAAAACAACCCCAGTGCGTTCCTTTCCTCGTAAGACAGCCCTTCCATACCAGGCAGCATCCTGGTAAATCTCCTCTGCACTCTCTCCAGGGACTCCACATCCTTCCGGTAGTACGGCGACCAGAACTGGACGCAGTACTCCAAGTGAGGCCTAACCAACGTTCTATACACTTGCAACATCAAACTCCTACTCTTGTATTCTATACCCCTTCCTACGAAGGCTAACATACCATATGCTTTCTTTATCATTTTCCACCTGTACTGACACCTTCAGAGACTTGTGAACCTGCACCCCCAGGTCTCTCTGCGTCTCTATACTCCGGATAGTTTTACCTTTTATCCTATAACTCCCCTCTACATTATTCCGGCCAAAATGCATCACCTCGCATTTATCCGGATTAAATTCCATTTGCCATCTATCTGCCCAATCTACCAGCCTATCAATGTCCTGTTGTATTGCCCGGCACTGCTCCTCAGTCCCCGCCAATCCAAGTATCTTAGTGTCATCAGCAAATTTGCTGATCACACCACCTACCCCCTCTTCCAAGTCATTTATATAAATCACGTAAGTTGCTTCCTAACCCACCTCATATTAAGTTATGCTTGACTATCATCACTGGCCTATCTAATCCAAGTAAGCTTTGTGTCCTCCAACACATTAAATTAAAAGTTTCATCCTCTTCTTCAAAATGCTGTTCTGCTTTAATTACCTTATCTGAAATCTTTATGCCTTACATACACTTTTGTCCTTTGACTTCAGCCTTCTTTAAAGCACTCCCTCCTTTGGCTTCATTTGCAAGATAGAGTCTTATCCTTTGGAATCTCCTTCCAAAATGCATCAAAACTTGTCGTTATGACCAAATTTCTAGTCACTCATTAATCTCTCCTGCTACAGTCATCATCTATGTCCATATGCATTTTAGACACCTTGAAACCTTTTTATGTCAAAGATCTTAGATAAATGCAATTTGTTGTACGAGACTGAACTTAAGACAGCTGTGATAGAAGGAAAAATGAACTTATCCGAAATTTACTCTCAAGAAGAGACTCTTAATATTTCTAACATACAGCAATAAGTGGTTGACTTTGTAAAATGCTAACTAACATACTATATGGAAAGGGTGAATAGTTGGTTCATGTGAAAGCTTGCTTCTGTAGTAAGCACGGGAAAAGATATTGCAAAAAAAAACCCGACTGTCAATGTTTGCAGAAAACTAAGTTACTTCTGGCTAAAGCAATTTGAACATCATTACGTAGTATTTTCAGGGGATAAATTTTGCATGAATACAATATTTTCCTGAAAGGAGTATATGAAATCAGCTGATATATGGGCCTGACTTTTCCACCCATTCACACCAGTAAGTCTCTCTGGCGCCGCTGCAGTCTTCCTCAGTTGCAGTGGTGGCAGGGTGTGAACAGCCAGAAAATTCTGTGCCATGTTAAACATACTTTGAAATAACATTAATAACTCACCTTGTTTTTTCACAATGATTGCGGGATTTACACTCTGTGGTCTGCAGCATTTGTCCTGTTGTCAACATGTGAGTTTCTTTCAGTGTTTTATACTGTTTGCGAGCTAGATATCCTCTGACATCTGTAAAATAAAAATAAAACTTATTTTCCAGGACCATGTGGTTAGTAAGATAATGTAGTATAAGGGTCCGGCACATACTAGGTTAATGTTGGGCATAGATATAAGAAGGCACATGGTCCAGACCTAGGGTTGGTGCTGGGCAGAGATACATGCAGACATAGTCACGGAGATAACTCCTTGTCTGTGCCCTTCAGTGTATAGGTATATAGATAGAAGTAATTAATAAAGATTCCCTGTTAGTCTACTAAAGAGTATTTTAAGAAACATCATCCTGTAAACAACACCATCCCAACATGGTGACAGAAGATGATCAAAAACTTTCAACTTTACTAAAATGCTCAAAGACAAAGAAAAAGCAAAATCTTCAGTAGAAATTCTAACCTGAGAGCAGCTCCCAACAGAAGCCGAAGACATTGAGGAAATTTACCAGAAAGTACTTGGAAAGTTGAGGTCAGATGTTTACTGCAGCAGAAGACTCTATTGGAAGTCTAGCTTCAAAACACAGAGCTCACAGAGCCTTCACCTGTGAACTAAATCTTTTTAAGTTCCAGGCTGTAGCAAGTCGTGAAAACCCATTCACTAATGCAGCTTCAAAAGTGTTTTTTGAATGAATCCTATCACTAAAACCCCATTCCCCAGTTGCAGCCCCAAATATCAAAAACAAAATTAAATCTCTCAGGAATATTGCAATTGTCCAACTAGAAAAGCAGCAAGCTTACATTTAAATTTGAACACCTCGTTACTTGCAAAAACAAACTGAACAAATTAGCAGGTAGCTGGCCAAGAAAGCCATTGTTAAAAATTTTTGTTCAAGAAGTGCCCAATTTCTATGTTGGCTATTTGTATAAATAGGCACATTCAAAGTGTAACCAATTTAAAGTATGGGCAGCAATTGCCAACATTATGTCCACCAGAGCTCTTCAAGGAGGAAAACAGCATATCAAACAGACAAATCAAGACATTTAAGTGGTAATCTGGACACTCTTGTCTGTAAATATGACCAAATATCTGTGGAAATATATAGCAAATATCACTTTGGCAGACATCATTGGCAGAATCTCTTCTTCCCAATGATGGCTGTAATAGCAGACCTCCAGGTGGCATTACAATGAGACTTGAACATCTCACTAACCTCTATGCAAGAAAGTTGTTCAGAAATCTTCCAAACATAGCACATCATTTTTTGCATGATTTGGCAAAAGAAAAGGCATGCCCAAGTAATCTGGTTGCATGTTCTGACTAATCTAAAGAAAATACCATTAACTATTTCAGTGCAACTTGGCAAGTCCACCTGGGAATGACTGCGCTAACTTACCTATTTTAGAGTTTGGATCAGCAGAGAGGGAAATGTTGAGCTTTTTCATCTATCACAAGGACTACAATGCAGCACATGACTTGCATACGAGGAGGGACAATAGTAGATGTGAGTATTAATTTAGAGGATGCTTTTATTGAGTGCCCTGCTAATTATACTTTGGATTAGCATCCTAATATCTTAAATGTAATTTACTTAGGATGTGCCACACGTACCAGCCAGGACAGTTCTTTCCACATTGTCATCTCCTATTCTACTAATTAATGACAGTAAACTGGAAGATTCAATAAAAGGCTTGATTATGTAACCAGCCATGCAGACCCTGCCATGAACATGAACATCCCTTAGTAGTTTCATTAATGCTGATATGAGATGTTGAAAATATGTTTGATAATATTACATTAAAATAGACATGAAACAAGAAATTAGTTTGGTGCAAACTGAGAGAACTGCCAGATCAAGTTGCTCTCTATCTCAAAGATTTCTAATGTTGAAAAGGAATATTAATGACCAAGGTTTTGCACTTACGTTTTCTCATTTTTAAAGCGGCAATGACATGATATTGAAAGTTATATAAAGCAAAATGTTGATATGTTGATTTTCATACAGAATTAATAATTAATTGGCTTTGTTTACTGCCTATTAATCGAATATGACCTAGAAATTCCACTTTATCTTTACTGTAACTTTAGTGCAAAATAACTTTATTGGCAGCCATTAATGCTGATTCCCTGCCCCAAAATTCATCTCCCTAAATTAACTTGTGCTTTTTAGCCCTTCCCCTGATCTGCCCATGAAATCCCAAGTGAGCTCATTTATATCTATCATAAATCTTCTGCGTTTACAAATGCAATGCACTAGGGGCAAGTTAGAATGTGAATTAAAAACTACAGCTGTTGCCAGAATAAGCCGGGAAAATCGGAAGTGAGCCTATTTGTGAGCCTGAAAAGTGGAGAGTTTCAATAGCATTCTTTTGCAATTGGGAATTGCTTTTGGCAGTTTTTTTTGGCATTCGGAACAAAACTGGACTTGCTTCAGACTGCTTCTTTAATTGCAAGATCATCAGAGAGTTTGGATTCGACAGCCACCACTCTCACCAATCACAATAAGAGATTCTAAGGTATGGCAATCACTATTGACATACCTTTGTATGCCAACTTTTGAAGGAGGAGCAAAACAGCATTGAGCAAATGAGAACTGGGCAGCATCTAAGGAACAAGGACCCCACTTGATATTACTTCTCTTTACAGAATACACAGATAACATATGATATGAGGACTTCCTGAGGAGCAGTGTATAAATAGAATTAACTTCATTAAAGAGGTATTGAGGTGATCTGCCACAAACAGCACAAGTTACAGAGATGCCTGTGCTGCTCTCTCTGACTATGAAATCAATATTGGTGCATTGTGTAATTTCAGACTATCATGGGGGAATTCGTGTAATGTCAGCCAAGAAGTAGTATGCATACTCTTTGCCAGGCTGACACACTTCACATAAGATTTGGGGAATTTATCACAATTTTCATCACAGAAGGGCAGCTGAAAAACAGGCCTCTTAATGCATGAGACCCACTACAACGAGGCTTGTGCATCAACACACACAATGGTTGAGCAGATGATTAGCTCGGGGTGCATTCTGACTGCACGTCCTCCCCCTGTGTGAGGATTTTCAGCCCTCATGAGGCTGGACTGGACTCTGGGGCAGTTCTAGCAGATTGGAAAATAATAAATGTGACGCTACTGTTTAAGAAAGGAGATTTACAAAAGGTGGGTAAATATAGGCCAGCTAGCTTAACTTCTGTAGCCAGAAAATACTTGAATCTATCATCAAAGAAGAAATAGCAAAATATTTGGACAGAAGTTGTCCCATTGGACAGATGCAGCATGGGTTCATGAAAGGTTTAACTAATTTTACCTGGAATGGAATTCTTTGAGGATATTATGAGCATGGTGGACAATGGGAAATTTGTGCACGTGGTGTATCTGGATTTCCAGAAGGCATTCAACAAAGTGCCATACAAAAGTCTGCTACATAAGATAAAGGTGCATTTCATTACAGATAATGTATTAGCATGGATAGGGGATTGGTTAACTAAGAGAAAGCAAAGACTGGAGATAAATGGGTGTTTTTCTAGTTGGCAATCAGTGACTAGTGGTGTGTCTCAGGGATTAGTGTTGGGACTGCAATTGTTTACAATTCACATAAATGATTTGGAGTTGAGGATCAAGTATAGAGTGTCAAAGTCCACAGATGACATTAAGATGAGTGATAGAGCAAAGTGTGCAGAGGACACTGAAAGTCTGCAGAAAGAGTGGGCAAGGGTCTGGCAGATGAAGTATGATGTTGGTGAGTTTGATGTTATCCATTTTAGTAGGAATAACGGCAAGAAGGACTATCATTTAAATGGTAAAAAATTGCAGCATGCTGCTGTGCAGAGACACCTTGGTATCCTTGTGCATGAATTGTAAGAAATTGGTTTGCAGATGCAGCAAGTAATTAAGAAGGCAAATAGAATTTTGTCCTTCATTGCTAGAAGCATGGAGATTAAAAATATGGTAGTTCTGTTGAAGTGGCATATGGTGCTGGTGATGTTACACCTGGAATACTGTGTACAGTTTTGGTCTTCTTATTGAGAGAGGATATACTGGCACTGGAAGGGGTACACTTGGTTGATTCCAGAGTTGAGAGGGTTGGCAGACTGAGCAAACTGAGACTACACTCATTGGAATTCAGAAGGATGGGAAGGGAAATAATGGAAACATATAAGATAGAATTAGGGAGATTGTTTCCACTGGTGGATGAAACTAAAACTAGGGAGTGTAGCCTCAAAATTAGGGCAGATTTAGGACTGAGTTGAGGAGGAACTTCTTCACGCAAAACATTGTGAATCTGTGGAATTCCCTGCCCAGTGACAGAGTTGAGGCTACCTCATTAAATGTTTTTGAAGCAAAGATAGATAGATTTTTGAGCAGTAAAAGAGTTAGGAGTTATGGTGGGTGGGCAGGTAAGTGAAGCTGAGTCCACAAAAATCAGCCATGATCTTATCAAATGGCAGAGCAGGTGCAAGGGGTCAGATGGCCTACTCCTGCTCTTAGTTCTTATGTTCTGGTGCATGGAAATGAAGAAAGAAATGATGAAGGGGATGAGTTTAAGTGATTTGAGACAGAGAAACACAAGCCAGGAATCTCTTCACCATTTACATCTTCTTCATTTATTTTTCTTGTCTTTGCCACCATCATCAGAACTCATAAAAAAATATTTGTCTCTGATCCTCCTTCTCCTCATCATCTTCCTGCACCCTTCTTTGCAGTAGTGGATCTGCAAGGAAGGACATTTCAATCTAGGAGTAGATCAGCACTATTCTTTTGGGAGTTTAGAATATGACAAGTGAGTGAAAGCTGGTGACTGGGTAGTTCTTTACCTGGATAACACAACAACAGTGTACGTATTGGGTTATCAACCCGTCATTGGAACTATGGCACCAATATCATCATCTCCCATGGCAAGGTCAATCTTACCACAAACTCCACAGCCATGTAAGTGGTGAATTGTTTTAGATTAGGGATGACCTTCTAGGGCCTGTCTCTTGCAAGTATGATGCACACTTTTCTTCTGCAGCAATTAGAGATAAGTTAAGTGAAGACTGGCAATTGAACAGCTTATACAAAAGGAGAGTTGGTGTAAGAGATGTGCTACTTTTATCCTTATTAAAAGGAAAGAAGAGCTTTTAGGGTTGTGCAGGAAAATACCTATACCATGAGATCTTGATTTAGTGAGCACTCTCTGTTCCATCAAATTAAGAATTTTACAATGGATACATAACATTCTGTTATATTTTGTCCAGTGTTGTTTGCAGACTGGATTAAGTAGAAGCATGGCATCTTCTCTGCCTCTTTGTTGTGTCATATTATTCCTCTCTGCCTGCCCCATTTTTCTGTGCTAGATATCTTTTTAAATGACACAAAAACATACATGTAAAATCCAGCTGAGCTAGTTAAGTCTCCCTGAGTCAAGTATCGTACCTTACTATCTTGCTGCTCCCCAAACTGTTGCTCTGATTCTCAACCAGAACTAGCAATTCAAGCATTCTAATTCTCATGCATTCCAGCATATTACTCCAGTTTTATGAGTATTTCTGCAAATCATATATAGATATGCAAATAAGCTCATCCACAAAAATCTGATGTAACTATATCTCCAGGCCATCGGTTGGTGTAACTCATTTTCTATTTGACTAAAATGGTACAATTCAGTGTATGGATTTTTTTAGGCTAATAACTTCATTTAAAATATTCATTCAACAACTCGATTTCAACCTGCCTACTTCTCAAAGTAAAAGGGAATCTATTCCAAACAGAACTGATTTGAGTAGAGTTTTATTGTTGTTTCAGTCAGCAAAAGTTATTTGAAAAACAGTTTAATGCAGTATTATTTAAGTTTACTTATTAGTGTCATAAGTAGGCTTACATTAACACTGCAATGAAGTTACTGTGAAAATCCCCTAATTGCCATATCCGGCGCCTGTTCGGGTACACTGAGGTAGAATTTAGTATAGCCTCTGCACCTAAATCAGCACATCTTTTGGACTGTGAGAGGAAACGAATGCATCTGGAGGACACCCACACAGACACAGGACAAACAAGCAGACACCACGTAGACCAGTAGAATTGAATCCGGGTCCCTAGCACTACGAGACAGCAGTCCTAACCACTGTGCCACCGTGTAACTTTTGTTAACGTTCTGTTGGAAGATAGATGAAAATAAGCATGGGTGTGTTGAACATTTGGAGGTTAAAATTTTTAAAGATAAATTTACTTCCATGCTGTTTCTTTCATTACTTTGTTACTTTTTTCCTATTTAATTACTGTGACAGTTTTTCTTTAAACTGAGGTCAGAAAGCAGCCTTCCCGTGGAATTATCAATGCATAATGACATAATTATCTCAGTTTTTAAATGATAAAATGGTAAGTCAGACACTGAAAGAAGCAGCGTTCTGTTACCAGTGCAACAGGAGGCACTCAAAAATATTCACTGAAAAATTGGTGAGAAATGTGATGTATAAAATAAATGCATTATTTTACATCTAATATTTATGATTCCTTTGTAGTTGCAAATCTCAGTAAAATCCACATTTAAGTTGTGTGACTTTTTTTTAAAAAAGCTTAATTACAATTATAACTAAAAGCTCCACTGTGAAGGTAAGATATTCAATAAATCCAGTATAAGTACCAGATTTACATCTCCTGTCATTTTCTATGGCGGCAAAAGCTCAGTACATGTGTGGACTGGTAATTTAATATTGTCTAGGGCATGAACTAATTCAGTACAGCAGTAAGTATAAATAGAAGGAAATTACATTCAGTTGAAATAAAGTTAATTCATTTTATTAAATGTTGATCTGATGTAGAGCCGCAGTGCAAAGATAGTTTTAGATTTGTTTAATCCTCTTTGTAAAAGTGCAAACTATTATATCTGAAAGAAACAACTATCCCCTAAATAGAGTATTGTTATCTTTTTATCTGCTTTTGATGCATCAATGGATAGGGAATAGACTAGGCCAACTGAGACCTTTGGGCCATCAGCTCCTGTACTTGAAAGAAACGTGTTTATTTTTAAAATGCTAATGTAGTCTACCTCAAAGCAATAGCTGTAACAAATGAACAAAATAAACAAGTCACGAGTTTTCCATGAGGAGCTACTTTTCCCTACTCTCTCCACCTGTGAGCATCTGCTGTCAGGATCACTAAGCAACATCATATATGCAAAATTAATAAAGTTACTTACAAATCAAAGTAGGCAGGGTAAAGAGATGAAGAATTATTCAGTTTAATCTTCTTTTCCACACTGTTTGGACTAATGATAAGGTCATTTACAAAAAAAATTTCGGTGCCTTTGAAATGTTTGTTCTTGTAGACAGGGCTCAGCCTGGAGGAGGGCCATGGATAACAATTAGATTGGCCTTCTTACACTACCCTCATAGTATTTGGCATTGGTTCTGATGAAAGAAAGCCTACTAAGGTTAATATCCCCACTTTGATCTCTGCTGAAGCGTACCAGAAAGAATTAATTTACATTTCAGATAAAAAAAATATTGACAGTATGAAAAGGCATCTTGTTTCTGGTATGTGAGTGTGCTGCAACAGAATGAAAACGGAAAGGAAGTTGTGAGGAGGTTGAGGGGATAAATACCACTGCTATCTTTATGGCGGAGCAGATGAAAGGAGGTTAGTTGTCAATGTGCAGTATCTAACAGAAGTGCATAAACAAAATGCTGCTGGGATATCAGTGATCAAGGATGGAATTCTCCCAACCAGCCTGCAGTGGGTTTGGTGACAGGCGGGTATGATGAATTTGGCAAGAGCCAGTAAATCGGAAACCCATCATTGCAATTCTCCCAATGGTGCGTTAATGGTGATCACTCTTCCCGCTGGCAGGTGGTGCAAATTCTATTTGCATATCATAAGTGCTCATTAAAACAGCAGCCTGAATTTTAATCTTGTGTCACACCAGCGGGAATTTACATCGGCAACAAACCCAATGAGTGGCAAGTACGCGTCCACCCCAAACCTTTATGGAAAATGGAGAAATTCTAATATAAGTAATCACAGATTTAACAACTCATCTCTATAATCAAATGTATTGGCCCAAATATCTGCTGGCTGTAACTTCAATAGGAGTCCACAGGAATAGCCAGAACCTAGTTGCACTCATGTTCATTACAGCCACTTACAGGGACAGTGAGTGGAATTTAATGATCTGCCATGAATTCTGAGGTAGGGGGATACTTGTTAGAGCAAGTGGGTGCCGAGTAGGTACCCTGAAGTCTTCCTGATTAATTCACAGTGAGAAGCTTTGTGGATAACCATACCAGCCAAATTTTGTTTAAGATTCTCAAGTGGGCAGTTAATGCTGCTGTTGCTGATATTTAACCAGTGGCGGGTGGGGTGGGAGTCATCACATGAGAAACCCGTGGGGGATTTCTCGTTCAAAGGCATTCAGTACCTGACTGAAGGACCTAGCTTTGGGAAAACAGGAAAGGCCTTTCAAAAATCAGTCAGATACTTAATATGGCAACCAGTGGCAACATGAGGCTCTTGCTGACTTTCCATACAACAGGTGAGATCCCCAAAGCCTAGCTTAAATTCTAACCTATATCTCTACATAATTGTACCCACCTCTATGACTGTGTCTGGCAGCTCATTCCAGACACTCACCAACCTCAGTGAAAAAAACTGCCCCTGTGGACTCTTTTGTATCTTTCCCCTCTCTGTTAAACCTATTAATTAGTTTTAGACTCCCCTACCTTTGGGAAAGATGTTGATTATCTAACTTATTTTATTTAATAGACCTCTATAAGATCACTCATAAGAAGTCCCAGCCTATTTAGCCTATCCTTATAACATAAACCATCAGGCCTCGACAGCATCCTAATAAATCTTTACTGCAGTCTTTCTAGTTTAATAATATCAATTCTAATAATAGAGTGACCAGAATGGTACACAATATTCCAAGTATGGCTCTACTTCAACAAGATGTCTCAACTCCTGTATTCAATGTTTTGACCAATGAAACCTAGCATGCCCAAAGATGACTTCATCACCCTGTTCACCTGTGACTCCATTTTCAAGGAGCTATGAATCTGTACTCCTAGATCTCTTTGTTCTGTAACTCTCCCCAGTGCTCTATCATTAACTGAGAAGGTCTTGCCCTGATTCGATCTACCAAAATGCATCACCTCATATTTATCTAAATTAAACTCCATCTGCCATTCATTGGCTCACTGGTCCAATTAATCAAGATCAGGTTGTAATCCTAGATAACCTTCTTCATTGTCCACTATGCCATCAATCTTGATGTCATCTGCAAATTTACTTACAATGCCCCATAAATTCTCATCCAAATCAATATAAATAATAAATAACAGTGGACCCAGTACTGATCCCTGAGGTATACCAGTGGTCACAGGCCTCCAGTTTGAAAAATAACCCTCTACAACATCCTCAGTCTCTGTCATCAAGACAATTTTGTATTTGACTGGCTATCTCACCTCAGATCCTGTGAGATTTAACCTTATGCAATAATCTACCATGCGGTACCTTGTCAAAGATCTTGCCAAAGTTCACGTAGACAATGTTGATTGCACTGTCCCCATCTCCCTTCTTGGTTACACCTTCAAAAAACTCAGTTAAATTTGTGAAATATGATTATCCACTCACAAAGCTATGCTGTCGCTAATCAGTTTTCAACTCTCTAAATGTCTACAGGTCCTGTCTCTCAGAATACCTTCTAACAACTTACCCAATACAGACGTTGGGCTCACTGGAGTGTAGTTCACAGGCTTTTCTTTGCAGTCCTTCTTAAACAAAGGCACAATATTTGCTACCCTCCAATCTTCAGACACCTCACCTGTGCGCCTTAGTGTCCAAACAGGTATAGATTAGAGGGATTAGCGGCGTAAGTAAGTGGCGTCATGGGGATGGGGCCTGGGTAAGCTGCTCTATCAGAGTGCCGGTGCAGACTTGATGGGCCAAATGGCCTCCTTCTTCATTGTAGGGATTCTATGGAAGCCAAATCAGAGAGCATGAATGCAATTCATGAAATTAGTAAGAGTGTATTTACAGATACGAACATCATGTATAAATGACAAGGATACCTGGCATGTGTGAATGGTAGGTGGAACTAGTCAGGTGATGAGAACACAATCCACAGGGAGATAAATGTCTGTGGGAGAAGCATGTGGTGGTAACCCTCAAGCAGGCAGTAAATGAAACCCCTATGGATGCATGACCGGTGTGTGTTTAGAATGATGAGAAAAGCGACTTACCTTAGCAGAATGGAGAGATCATTCATCCTCCTGGATTGGATGCTTGTCCTCTTCTGCAGTTCATTAGCACTGATCACAATTGTTAACATCTCCCATGCTGGGTTAGTGACCTTGTTGGCTGGTTTTCCTTCCATGCGCTAGGAGAGGACATCACATGGGCCTCTACTGCATGCAGGAGCTTCTCCAGGGAAGTATCCTAAAATTGGGTATGGATTTTTTGGCAGTTATCCCTTCCCAGTGATCTTCCAAGTGTGGTTGGTGGAACAGCCTTTAAATGTGGTGCCTCAGAGATCGCAGTGCTGTGGTGATGGCAGGGCTGATGAATTAGAGGCCAGTAATATATCATGGAAGATCTGGATGAAGATTTTGGCACTAAGTGTTGCACTATACAGGTGTAAACACTGCCATTGCCGTCAGCAGACTGCATACTGCTTTTCTTGACTATCAGCCTTCACTGACTTCTGGGAACATCTTGCCCAGAAATCCAAGGCATAACAATATTATACAGCTCATAGTTATAACTGCTGCTTTGTGAAGAGTCCAGCTTTAAATTCAATACTTTTACTTTCACAAAAGCTTTTTGAGTTCAAAAACAGCCCCACTGCTCAACCATTTCACAGCCCACCCTCCAACCTTCAGCCAGCGGCTACAAACATACTGAGTGTTCCCAATAACTATACTTCCAGAAATGACATGTGCCCATGTCTTACTAGGAAATATTATAATTAGGTGACCTTGCAGTTTCTTATAGGTCATGTTAAGGACATTGAGCAGGTCAAAATTCTGCCATGCTCCACTTCCGGCAGGAGATATTGGGAGTCAGAATTTTTGTGGGTGGCAGATTCTTGAGTGTAACTTGACAACAAAGAAAGTTGGCTAGATTGAGCAGCTCCATCAAAACTGAATTTAAGAGGACAGCAAAAACTAGGCACAATTATCATGCGACCAGAGAAATGGGGCTGAAAATTTGGTCTGAAGTTAAAGTACTATATTCAGGTTTATTGAATTTATAAATTGTAACGATATGCAATATTGCATTAAGGTAAGCAGTGCAGTAAATTGCTGAGTCATGCACAGCACAGTGATCAAACTGCTAACTATTGTTTAGTAACAAAGTTACCACATGGGTCTTAAATCAGTTGATGGTTTAAAAATAAACACTAATAGCCACAGGGTTCCATGATAATTTGGCAAATTATCGTATTCAATTCTATTTGATGGATGCAGGGATGCAAAATGAAATTCATGTGCTCCAAATTTTACACAGACCTTTCAATCAACTTTCCAACCTTTTCTTTCCGACAAAAGTGACAATAAAAAGCTATCACGGCTAAATCCAGCCATGTATTGAAATACTCATGTATCCTAGTCTTTGCCAGAAAATGAAAATTCTTTATAACAGACAAATAAATTTATTGCCACAATCTATGAACAGAATATTCTAGGCCAGATTTAATTGAAAAAAAACACTTCTAAGCTATTTTCCCCTTTTCTCGGTGAAGTTTCAGCATTTCTGCTTCATTTTTAAGTTCAGGCATTTTCTGATATTCCTGTGAAGCAATGGGCCCTTTTTTCCATTTTGATTCTAAGAGCTGGTCAGATTTGAAACTGTGAGTGTTTCAGATCCAACTTTTAGAGTTGTTCTCAGGCGCCCCCGTACAGACACTGCAAAAATATTGGCAATTCCAATTCGTGTTGAGAAGCGTGCGGGCAGGGCTTAACACACCCAAAACCTTGCAGCTCCGATCAGTGCCTCCAAATGCACGTGAACAGAAAAAGAATGGTAGAATGCTGCTCCTTTGCCACAACCCTCCCAACTCGAATAATGCCTCTGCCTGTTCCCCACAGACTTTGCGCCAACCCCACAATATTTCTAACCCTCTATCCTCCCCAGGCCCTGCCACCCAGACTGATCACAGGCCATTCCCCCATCGATCTCAGGCAGAGTGGCAGTGGACTCACTTCCCCTCCACTGATCTCAGGCAGACTGGCAACTGATCCACCTTCAACCCTCACTGATCTCAGGCAAGTGGCAGCAGACCCATCTCCCCCCTCATCCTCCCCACCAATCTCAGGCAGACAGCCATTGGATGCTTGCCATTTACCTCCTCATTAACTGGAGCGCCCAAATGGGCATGTAGTCTATTAGGTCAATTTAAATGCATGCAAATGAAGTTAATTGGCTATTGCTCCCATTTTGGGCATGATCCATTTTCAGGCCTTGGTAAAGGGGGAACCGGCGAGGAGAGGCTGATCACGCTACTCGCCTCACGTCTGACTTTACCAATTTCTCATGCCTGAAAACAGGCGCAATGTGATGGTAAAATTGGCCGAATAAGTATAGCATTCTTTTAAAGAACCATCAGAGAAATATCTTTATACTCTTACAACAAAATTTGACATTGAGGATGGTGAATGCATGCAAGCACAGAAACAATGGCCAGAAGTCTCCCAGCCTGCTGAACTGCTTGAACAGTGCAGTGGGCCAGGATCTGTTGCTAGGTTCATGACAGGCGTTACAACGGTCGCAAGTCACCTAGGCGCTTTTTTCAGCATAACCATTTTGAAATGAAGGTTTCAGTTATCATATTGAAGTGAGAATTTCATCGGGTGGGGGTCCAAGGTTGGGGGAAGGATGTAGGAGATAGTCTGGAAGGTCTGGGAGGCCAGTGATCAGGAAGCCAGCAATGGGGAGCCAGCATACGTGTGTGGATCCCCGCACTGACAGACTGGCACGTGCGCAGTGGCCTGCTCTGCACCATGCTACCAGCCTATCAGGTGGGATAAAGTCCTACCTCCTGCTTATCAGAGTGAATCCTGCTGAGGAGATCTACAATGCTCAAGATGTCGGAGATTTGCTCTGGTAGTACGCCCAAAAAACAGGCGGGAAATATTCTTGTTTACCTGCACATTGGACACATTTTTTTGGGGGAGAATCCTGGCCTACAATGAAAATTTATATCACAAAAATTATTCTTAGTTGCTATCTACAACATTTTTGTTTGGGAAATGTAAAATGATATTTTCAACACTTGGATTACCTGTTTGAATACAAATGGCAGCTTCTTTTTGTGTCTTTAGTTGCTTGTAGATTTTATGAGCAATATATCCTCTCCAGGCTAAAAAGAAACAAATGAATACTGAGCTAGGGTTGGAAAGAATAAATTGTGTATCATTCAAAGTTCTTAAAAACACTCTTGATGGCATGTGCTCTGTCAGATTTGTACAAAATTTAGAAGATATACTTGAAAATAGGTATTTCTTTTCTCCAGAAAGCAATTTTTATTCTTGGGTTTCTTTATTCTTCTCAGTTTGTTTGCAGGAAATATTGGGTAGATCATAGCGTATAAATTGACTGGCATATTCCTGATCTCCAAAACTAGTTTTTGTATATATTTGACCTACAAGTCAATCATGATACGCTATACTTGCATTAGCAGTCAGCCTCAATGTTTCACCCCACAAATGGATGATTTATTTACCTTGTAGTATCTTATAGCTGGCTATAAGGGATCATGATGTGGAGATGGCAGTATTGGACTGGGTTAAAGTCTCACCAGGTTGAAGTCCAACAGGTTTATTTGGTAGCAAAAGCCACTAGCTTTCAGAGTGCTACCCCTTCGTCAGGTGAGTGGGAGTTCTATTCACAAGCACAGCGTATAAAGATACAAATTCAATTTACAAAATAATGATTGGAATGTGAGTCTTTATAGGTAATCAAGTCTTAAAGGTACAGGCAATTGAGTGGAGAGAGCGTTCAACATAAGTTAAAGAGATGTGTATTGTCTCCAGACAGGACAGTTAGTGAGATTTTGCAAGTCCAGTCAAGTCGTGGGGATTACAGATAGTGTGACATGAACCCAAGATGCCAGTCAAGTCTGTCCTCATGTGTGCAGAACTTGGCTATCAGTCTCTGCTCAGTGACTCTGCACTGTCTGAATCATGAAAGCCGTTTTGAAGAATGCTTATTCGAAGACCAGAGGCCGAATGCCCATGACCACTGAAGTGTTCCTCAATAGGAAGAAAACACTCTTGCCTGGTGATTGTCGAGTGGCTCAACAATCATCAGGCAAGACTGTTCTCTTTCTGTTGGGGAACACTTCAGCAGTCAAGGCATTCGGCCTCTGATCTTCGGTTAAGCTTTCTCCAAGGGGGCCTTCATGACACGTGACAGCGCAGAGTCGCTGAGCAGAGACTGATAGCCAAGTTCTGCACACATGAGGACGGCCTCAACCTGGATCTTGGGCTCATGTCACACTATTTGTAACTCACATGACTTGCCTGGGCTCGCAACATCTCACTTACTATCCTGTCTGCAGACAATACACATCTCTTTAACCTTAATGCTATCTCCACTCACATTGTCTGCACCTTCAATTCTTGATCAGCTGTAAAGACTCACATTCCATTCATTATTTTGTAAATTGAGTTTGTGTCTTTATATGCCTGTTTGTGAACAGAACTCCCACGCACCTGACAAAGGGGCAGCGCTCCAAAAGCTACTGTTGTGAGACTTCTTACTGTACAAGGGATCAAGCAGGCTATATGGGCTGTGTTGTCAAATGCGTTGGAGTTTAAGACATGTTCACACAGA
Organism: Sphyrna mokarran; assembly: GCA_024679065.1. Lineage (NCBI taxonomy): Eukaryota > Metazoa > Chordata > Chondrichthyes > Carcharhiniformes > Carcharhinidae > Sphyrna > Sphyrna mokarran. Next base: position 46,653,006 of record JAGIQG010000011.1, on the reverse strand, counting down.
ACAGACCATGAATAGTGAATGGCAAAGATACAACAAAATCAATGAAGTATGAAGTTGATTTCAAGCTAAAATGTGCAGTATTCGCTAATTTGTCAAATAATTATGCTGCAGAACAGGAATTGTGAAAGACAGTGAGAATGAAAGAAGAAGGAATCTCCCTTGGAGATGATAAGACCAAATGCACCACAAGAACATGGACAATTGCAAGGGTCTAGTTTATAATTCATATGTTTTAGAAAACAACTTCTAGCTTTAGAAATTAAAATTTGAACTGCAGAAAAATGAGGGTATCTGGTTAAGAAAGATCCAAGTGAATGCAATTCAGACAAGCCTGGGTCTAACTGATCTATATTTATCTTACAAAGTTAAAGCTGATAGTGGAAAAAAATTTAAAGAATGGGTGAACATTTCTGGACCTCTAGGTAAAGCCAGTGTCCATAGTGTTTTCACAATAGAAAAAGCCTAAAGCTGGTAATTCTAGGAAAAAGAACCATAATCTCTAATTGGAATAAAAACTATTCAAATGGGTTACAAAATTGAAGAGCAGCTTTGAAGATAAAATGATTCACTTGCATTTCTGGCACTGTCTTGTGGCAAAAATCAGTCAGTAGTGTGAGCTTGGAAAGCTGTGGGAAAGCAGTTGGATATGCGCTGGCCAAAACAAGGAATTGTCATGCAGAAATATAGTAAAAGGAGCATGGTATCGTAGCCAGAATCTAATGGAAGGACCCCCATAGCATCATATTTAAGGAAAATGAAAGTATGCTGTGACATACCTACTGCGTTGGTCTCAGGAAAAGTGAATGAACCTTCAAATATTTGTAAGAAGGGGAATTCTACAGAGGAAGTAAAAAGTAGAACTAAGTTTATAGCAGAAGTTTTTATATCAAGGGTATTACATTAATGGTGCTTGCGTTATTTATATCTAAAGTGTTATGTTAGTGGTGTTTGCGTTATTTAATTTCTCCTTGTATCTAAAGGATGTTTTTATTTTAAAACATGAAACCCTGTGACATAATTTTGTTGGCCAATGGCTGGGAATTCAGATATCTTATTTTAGTGCTGACAATCCCCACATGAAGCATAATACATGTAATGGAATGGCTCTTTGAAAATGGCCAGAATACTTATTTTGCCACCAGAAATATAATGCAAGTATACTCAATTAAATGGGAAATATTAAGTCCTGAATCCAGCAAAGATTCCAAAACAATGGGTAGTTGGTGTAGAACATGCTGTCCAATGCCCAGTCTACGGGTCATAGCCTGGCCTCCTGTATCTGATCCTCAAACTCACTGCTTAAACTGCAAGTAAGTTGAGTGAAAGATCCGGAAGGAACAGCTCATCCAACCACAGGCCATTTCTCTCCACGTTTGCCACTAATAGACTCATTGATGAGCAGTTGCAGGGAACTTCGAAAGAGCGAAGTGCTTTTTACTTCATCGTTTGTGTAAACATTATGGTTATGAACAATGGGGGATACTTGAGATGCAGTGAAGTGTAAAGGAAAAGGTAAATAAACACAGCTGACTGGAGATTGAATAGAAAACTGTTAAGCTGTCAATTAATTGAGATTTAAAAGGACTGGGCTGAAATTGAATGGAAACAAAGATTTTAAAACAGTTGGAAGATATTTCAAAGACTGAGCTTCCGAGGAAGTCTCATTCCTAGAATAGAATAAAATGGGGCTGACTGAACAGCTGTGGAGAAAGGAACATTCCCTAGTGAAAGTAACATTGCTTTGTAAGAAGACTTCAAAGGCGTCTGCTCACACTTGCAGCTTCTAAGAGACAGAAAAAGAAATCCCTGGTGCAGAATGGAGTGCTGCTGTGATCTAGGTTCAATGTATAAGTCAACTCCTGTTTTTGGAATGATTTTGAGGCTTCAAAGGTCAACTCGTACGCTATGATCTATGGTGTTCAATTTCTTAAATATCTTGGATATGTAAATAATATATATGTTCAAGTTCCTTTATCGCTCCAATTACTTGGGCTCAATAGATATACACCTTGACCATTTATTAGCCTCTTCTATGTTTATGGGCATTTGCAAAACCTTCAACTGCTCATTTTTACGAGCAACGTAAAGCTTAACTAGCAAGAAATAAATTTGTCTCTCTTAGACATTTTCTTCAAATAGAACATTAGGGGGTGTTAATTTGATTTGGCAGCATTCAATTGATCTTGCCAGTATTTTGGATGTAAAACTGGATGCAAAATCCTGGAATTAATCTTGCAATTATTAGTGGATGCATCTACACTGTAAATCATCCAATAAGAGTATTATGCTTGTTTATCTTCAGTTCTGGATTGGCTGACCTGTGACTAAGATAGTTATGGAACCAATATTAATCATCTGATGCAATGTATAATTTGCAACTGTGTACAAATTGTGGGGTACAAAATGCTATTTTAGATAAAGATATTATAATCATGGAATTCAATTTGACATAAACACTTAAATTGCTTATGAGTAGGATGAGCCAGCATTGGGCTATGTAAAAAAAAAAGTTTAGTAAATCTGATCCATGCTGCCAACTACTATCCATAGAAGATGATACATTGCTGAGAAAGTTGGTCTTGTTTTCTTTGGAACAGAGAACACATTGGGGTAATTATCCAAATATGTGCTGGTAACCCTTTCAGCACAATAGCAGGTCATTAAATCTACTTCAGCACTAGATATCCTGTTGCCTTGCATCAGCACATGGCCCAATCAATGCTGGAAATGCTTTATAATTATCAGAAACAGCCTGCATTTATATAGTACCTTTCATGTGGAAAGTATTTTAAGCTAACTTAACAGTACTGAATAACAGGCAGAAAGCAGAATAAGAATAAACAGATCATTCTTATGCTGGCAGGCTGTGGCTAGTGAGATACCCCAAAGATCTCCAGGTCCGTTAGGCCCAGCTGTTCACAATATACATCAATGTATGGGTGTGGGGATCAAATGTAATATTTCCAACTTTGTGGACAATAGACGGGAATGTGTTTTGTGAGGAAGATGGGAAGCGGCAATAGAAGAATTTGGACAGTTTTAATGTTCAGGCAAGGACATGGTAGAGGAAATATAACGTGGGAAAATGTGAAGCAATCATCTTCGTAAGAAGGAACCAATGTGCAGACTATTTCCTAAATGGTAAGAAATTATAAAGAATAGACATACAAAGGTGACTTTGTCCATAGCTCACTAAAGGCTAACATTTAGATGTAGCAAAGTATTAGAAAGACTAATAAAATATTCCCCCAAATCACAAGAAGATTTGAGTGAGGATTTGATTTGAAGCGAGGTCGTGCTTCAATTGTATAGAAGCTTAGTTAGAGCTGGAGTACTGTGTGGAGTTTTGGTTCCCTTACCTCAGAAAGGATATGATTGCCATAGAGGGAGCACAATGAACTGCAGTGTTATTAGTGTGCCATGGACAATGCATATTCAGCTGGTCTACTAGGAAGAAGTTCTTCTTCTTGGAAACTGCAGATGTTTGCAACCTGAGACTCCTCCAGACAAGGGCTCAAACATGTTAAGAGAGGTGAATTTCTGCCTAAAGACACTTCAGGGTCTCACTTCTTTCCAGTTGGTTTTCTCCCATGGCTTTCCATTCTGTCCCACCACACCCCTACCATATGTAATCATTACATTTTTATCATTTTTCAGTTCTGCAGAAGAATCATATGAACTCAAAACATTAACTATGTTTCTCTCTGCATAGCTGCTGCCAGACGTGCTGAGTTTATCCAGCATTTTCTGTTACCTGTTTCCGGACCCTACATGAAATTCAGCAGCACCTCATCAAGCATTTTACAGGTTTGTATAATCAGTAGGCCTCAAAGAAAATACTTCAGGTCACCTTGTTTGTTCTTAAATTGCTAAGTATGGAGCTATGAGCAGCAGCAGTGATGCCTTCTTCTTTATCTCAACACTGGAAAGCTGCCTGCCGCCACTCTCCTATCTGTCTTCCCTTCCAGATGTACCTGAAGGCACAGAAACACAGCCAGCCCAAAATGGTCCGGAGCACACCAGCACGATGCCTCTGAACACCTGATTAGCTTCCGTAGCTTCCCAGAATTATGTCAATAAGACCTAATCTTAATTTTGATTGAGCCTCAGAACTGCTGTTTATGGTGTGGTCTTCCAGAAATCAACCTAAATGAATTTCCCACCCCCTCCAATTCTTTTCTCCAGGTCATTAATATAAATAATGTCTATATGCACTCGCCTGCTCAGTTTGTCTCCTAAAGCAAACAGAGCAGCTGACTAGAAGGCAAAAGCATCATTTCAGGCAGGAGGAGGCTGTTGGAGGAATTAAATGCTTTCTGCCACACAAGTAAGTCATACACATAAGTTTATCATGTCCAGTCACAGCAGATTGATACTACCTTGTTCCTCCAGGCCCAAAAAAAAGTATACAAAACATTATCTGTGGGGTCTTTCTCTTATCTGAGATTCTCCAACTATATTGATCTAGACAGGAGTCCTAGCTTCTTCACTCAAACCATGAGTTGAAGAAACAGTCGCAGAGCGATGATATTATTGTACCCCAACCTACATATCTGAAGGATAATTGCATTAGTTTTTGGGTGAAATTAAAATAAATGATATCAGGAACATACTGAGGCAGCGATGGACACATCTTTCAGCAATTTTAACTGTTCAACCATCCTGTTTCTGTTGATGAGTTGTGTTAAAATTATCTCTTTAATATATACAATGTTTGGGAAATATAAACCACTAAAATTGTGCTTCAAAACACATGAATTTAGATCTTCTTAATTTCACTTCAAGCATTCCTCTATTAATTAGCAAAATGTTGTACGTACCTGACTGGATGACGATGGCACTGCTTTGTTTTTTCACTTGTGCTTTCTTGTATCTCCTGGCTCCCAGCCAGCCTTTGATGTGGGCTTGAATAACCACAATGCTGGCAATGACTTCTCTGAGCAGTAAATTTAACTGTTCCACTTGATAATACTTGAGAAACACCTACAGGAAACAAGTTATCAGCTTTGAAACTTATATAATTTACATAATCATTAATTAAATATAAAAGCATATTATATTACAGACAGTTCCTTTGTGGATGTGTTATTGGAGACAGTAAATAATTACTTACATGCATTTTTTTATTAATAGCACCATTAACACTATGTATGTCATATAGCTTTATAAAGGGTATAAACTCAGTTGTAGAAAAAAAATCAAACTTTTGCTGACATCGAATACTAAATACAGATTAATAATTTTTTGATATAACCCTAAAGCACAACGTTTTTTCACATGTACACTAAAGACACTTTTGCCAAGTTATCTGACATCAGTTCTGGATGAACAGAATTTAAATGAGCATATGAAATGCCATAGCATCCAAGGCTGTGGACCAAATGTTGGAAAGGAGCTTGATGACCGGCACAGACACAATGGACCAAATGGTCTCTTTTTGCTCTGTAAAACTAAATGATTCTATCCATGCCATTACTAAGACTGCCTGATTTTCATCTCCATAACATTGATTGACTTAACCCCCACCTCAATTCATTTGTTGTTAAAACTCTCATTCATGCCTTTGTTGTCTCTAATTCAACTTTTCCAACACACTTCTGGTTGGTCTCACACTTAATATCCTCCATAAATTTAAGGTCATTTAAAACTCTGCTATGCATGTCTTAATTTGCAGCAAGACCCACTGCCCTGCTGAGACCAATACTCACTGATCTATACTGTCCCCTAATCAGTCAAAGTCTTGACTTATAAGTTCTTATCTTTGTTTTCAAACATGTCCCTCACTCCGTAATCTCCTCCAAATCAGCTATCCTCTGATATATCAATACTCATTTAATTCTGGTCCTTTATTTATTTTCAGTTTTTCATTCTTCCATGGGATGTGGGCTTGTTGCCTATCCTTCATTGCTCTTAAACTGAGTGGCTTGCCAGGCCACTTCAGAGGGCAGTTAAGATGGCAAATTTCCTTCCCTAATGGACATTAGTGAACCAGATGGATTTTTACAACAATCAATAATAGCTTCATTACTTAGACTAGGAAATTAGGGGCTGATTCTCCCAAAGTGCTGAATTGGTGCGAAAACTATTCTAGATCATGTCTGTTTTCTCCATTCAACTTCACACTAGAATCTCCTCACTCTGTGCAGTGCAGAGCTCACAATCGTGAATCTCATCAAAAACCCAGGGGGGTGGGCCTATTTGCACTAAAGTTTGACAGCTCTGGAATTCTGTGCATGCCCAGTGGCCCCGATCTGTCAGTCTCCCCTTTTGCTGGCCAGCTTGAGACCACTGCAGTGCTGCCTCACCAGCTCCCCCACAGCCTGATCATGACCCTCACAACAATTCCCGGGCCAGCCTTGACCACCCTCTGCCCCGGACTGCCTTATGTCCAGCCCGCAATGGCAACCACTCATCTTTCCTCCCCGGAAGACAGGCCATTCCCTGGCAAACCACTACTCCCTGGCCCACCTTTCATCCATCCCAGACCAATAGCTATGCAAAGTGGTAGCAGGATCCCCTACCCCACTGATCACCCCAGCTCTGCTCACAGTAGGCCCCGATGGGCAGTGCCAAGTGCCTCCTGGAATTGGGCACTTTGCCTCCTGGGCAGTGCCAGGGGCACAGGCTGGTACTGCCAGGATGCCCACGCCTGGGTCACCATCCCTGCCAAATGACCCCCTGGGCGAGTCCCTATTGCCCCCCCTTCATTCCAATGGGGTCTCTCACTAGTTCCCCGAACGTGAGGAGCTACCCTAAACCCACCAGAATGAAGTACTCCTGGTGGGGTGGGAGATTCAATCGGGACCAGCAAATTCCCAATAATGAAATGCTAAACATTAAAAAATATTCAACTGATTTATGTGTCTTCCCATCAGTTTCCAGAGTAGTCTGAACTTCAACTATTCTCTGGCTCTAGGAGATGCGCATGCATTCCCAGCGCATGCCCAAATCCCAGAAAAAGGCTAACGATGTGCACCTTCCAGCCAGTCCGCCGGAAAAGTTGTGGGGCGCAATGGAAGAATCGCCCCCTTAAATTCTACCAGCTCCATGGTGGGATGTGAACCCATCTTCAGAGCATTAGCCTGAGCCTCTGAGTTACTAGTGACATTAGCACCAGTCCAATGCCTCTTCCAAATTACTTCACCCTTAGTGATCAAGTCTTCAGTTGCATCAGCACCAAGTTCCAGAATATCCTTTCAATGCTCTCTTCCTCTTTACCGCTTTCTTCTCCTTTAAGACACTCCTTAAAACCTACCTCTACGACCAAGCTTTTCTTCATCTCCCCATATTTCTCCTGAAGTATGCTCTGTGCATGCTTTGTTTTATAATGCTCCTGTGAAGTATCCTGGATGTTCCCTTACGTTAAGGGTGCTTTATAAATAGATGTTGCTGTTATTGGCTACAAAGACACTTTTTATTATTTTGCATCAAAATTGATCATGATGTTTCAAGATTGTTTGTTCATCACTTGTGTAGCAATTGCTACAAAAAATAAAACAAATATATTTGTCCAGATATAAAAAATATGCATTTCTTAATTCTACTTATTAAATTACAGATCAAATATTGAAAGTGCACAATTCATAACTGACTAGCAGTCTGAAAGAATGTTCACTTCAAAATGTTATTATATCTTAAAATATGATTTTCTTGTCCTGACAAATAAACTGAAGCCATAAGGGCAAGGAAGAATTTGTGACTATGCATTAATCTCATGGCTAGGAGTTTTGGCTATATCTGGGAGAGAGGAAAAGGGGGTGAGAAGAAGGTGAGCCGCATTCTGACATGGTTAGAACACTGTTCCATTTCACGTGGATACTGAAATTGAAGTCAGTCAAGGGAGGTTCTGAGCAGATCTTTTGTCCACCATCTCCAAAGCAAGATGAGAGTAGTAACTTACTCTCCACATTCTTGAAGTGCCTCAGTGAACACCTTTGAGGTTTTCAAATGGTAATCAATCATGAAAGAGGTCAGAATTTTGAGAGAAATGTGGAACAAAAAAAAATGTGATTGATGTGTTTACTAAGGTGCGGTTTTATTATTTTCTTTGTATGGCCTTGTCAATAATGTTACATCAGAAGACAAGTTATATGTGCAATACCTTTGCAATATGCATGTCTTTATCTGCAACATAATTGAATCTCTTCAATAACATTTCTGCCCTTGCACTGTAAGTCAGAAATGGCATCCCTCTTGTTATTGACCGTAACCATGATACATTATGATTGTAGTATATTGTCACTTTGAAATTTTCCAGAGAAATTGGAACGGAAAGAAGGTGATGATTAGTAGAAGTCAGGCCCTGTGAAGGAAGTAGGGAGAAATAAAGACCCAGGACCTTCTGGATAAGTAGATGTGAAGATTCAGAAGGTAGGTTTATTCAAGGGTTCAACATGCTACTTTTGTCAGAAGAAAGGGCATGTAAAGGCTGAATGCTGGATACTCCATCATTATGCTACAGATCTAGAGCTGCTTCCTTCTATTTGTTGCAACCTTTGTGTGGGCAAGTTATCTTCTCCTCTGCCCCTTGCCTATGGCAACAGTTTGACAAATCGAAGAACTCATCAAAACATCTCCAAAAGTACTCCAGAGTACTTGAGGAGACTTTGCAATAGGAGGAGTTCCAATAAAATTAACTTATTTGCAATTAGGGTGCCTAACCCTTTAAATATATCACTGCAGGGCCCATCTTCACTCTTGGTTTTTTTTCTTTAAATAAATAACCCAAATGCTGCTTGGATGTTCCAAAATTTGGAATCCTGACCTCTCATCAATCGTTGGGTTATGTGAAGTTAGGATAAGCATATTAGAGCCTTCCAGCTCATACATGTGACATACCCTCATCCTGACAGAACACCAAGCAAGCTGCATAGGAAGAGTCAGAAGAGTGCAGAGGACACTGGTAAAAGAGCGCATAACTTCCACTGTACTGCAACAATTTCTTGCCCTTACTCCTTAAATCCTTTTCTCAAAGGTAAGGCAAGCCAAATAATTCTGTACTCTACTACTAAGGATTTGATTTGATTTGATTTTTTTACTGTCACATCTATTAACATATAGTGAAAATTATTGTTTCTTGTGCGCTATACAGACAAAACATACTGTTCATACAGAAGGAAACAAGAGAATGCAGAATGTAGTATTACAGTTATAGCTAGGGTGTAGAGAAAGATCAACTTAATTCAAGGTAAGCCCATTTAAAAGTCAGACAGCAGCAGGGAAGAAACTGTTCTTGAGTTGGTTGCTACATGACCTTAGACTTTTATATCCTTTTCCTGAAGGAAAAAGGTAAAAGAGAGAATAGCTGGGGTCCATGGGATCCTTAATTATGATGGTTGCTTTGTCAAGGCAGTGAGAAGTGTAGATAGAGTCAATGGATGGGAGGCTGGTTTGTGTGATGGATTGGGCTACATTCACAACCTTTCACACTTTCTTGTGGTCCTAGGCAGAGTAGGAGCCATACCAAGCTGTGATACAACCAGAAAAAAATGCTTTCTATGGTGCATCTGTAAAAGTTGTTGACAGTCACAAGAACATAAGAAATAAGAGCAGGAGTAGGCCATCAAGCCCTTCGAACCTGATTTGACATTCAATAACATCATGGCTGACCTGAAGTGGATCAGTTCCACTTTCCTGCCTGCTCTCCATAACCCTTAATTCCCTTATCGATCAGAAATCTATCTACCCGTGACTTAAACAAATCCAACAAGGTAGTCTCCACCACTTCAATGGGCAGAGAATTCCAGAGATTCACCACCGTCAGAGAAGAAGTTCCTTTTCAACTCTGTTCTTAATTGCCCCCACTTCCCTTATTTTGAGCAGTGCCTTCTAGTTCTGGTTTCCTTTCTAAGTGAAAAGAATCTCTTTACCTCTACCCTATCTAGCCCCTTCATTATCTTGTAAGTCTCTATAAGATCCCCGCTCAGCCTTCTAAACTCCAACGAGTACAGGCCCAGTATATTTAATCTCTCCTCATAAGCTAACCCTTCATCTCCAGTATCAGCTTGGTGAATTTTCTCTGTACTCCCTTCAAGGCCAACATATCCTTTCGCAAATAAGGGGACCAAAACTGCACACAGTATTCCAGTTGTGGCCTTACCAGTACCTTGTACAGTTGCAGTGAGACCTCCCTCCTTTTATATTCTATCCCCCTCGTGATAAAGGCCAACATTCCATTCACCTTCTTGATCACCTTCTGCATCTGCAGACTGGGATTTTGTGATTCGTGCACAAGGACCCCTAGGTATCTCTGCACAGTAGCATGCTGCAGCTTTCTGCCTTTTAAATAATATTCCATCCTACTATTATTTCTTCCAAAGTGGATAACCTCACATTGCTAACGTTATACTCCAGCTGCCAGGTCTTTGCCCACTCCCTCAGCGTATCCAGATCTCTTTGCAGACTTTCCACGTCCTCCACGCAATTTGCTTTTCCACTCATCTTCATGTCATCAGCAAATTTTGTTATGCTACACTCAGCCCTCTCCTCCAGATCATCTATGTATATGGTAAACAGTTGAGGCCCCAACACCAATCCCTGTGGCACACCACTAATAACCAACTACCAAACAGAAAAGCACCCATTTATTCCAACTCTCTGTTTCCTGTTTGATAGCCAATCCTCAATCACATTAACTCTTTACCCCCAACTCCTGTACCCTAACCTTCTGCAGTAACCATTTATGAGGCACCTTATCAAACGCTTTCTGGAAATCTAAAAACACCATATCCATAAGTTCCCTGTACTACCGCACTAGTCACATCTTCATAAAAATCCAGTAAATTCATCAAACACGACTTCCCCTTCATGAATCCATGCTGCGTCTTATTGATTGAACCATTCTTTTCTAGCTGACCTGTTATTTCTTCTTTAACAATGGATTCTAGCATTTTTCCAACTAAGGACGTTAAGCTACCTGGCATGTAGTCACTCACCTTTTGTCTGCTACCTTTTTTAAATAGCGGTGTAGCAGTAGCTGTTTTCCAATCTGCCAACACTTCCCCAGAGTCCAGCAAATTTTGATAAATAACTACTAACGCATCTGCTATTATTTCTGCCATTTCTTTCAGAACTCTGGGATGCATTCCATCTGGTCCTGGGGACTTGTATACCTTTAGTCCTGTTAATCTACCAAGCACTATCTCTCTAGTAAAAGTAATTGTATTCAGGATCTCATCTCCTATCAACCCGCTATCTTTTATATTCAGTAAGCTGATTGTGTCCTCCTCCGTGAAGACCGACACAAAAAACTTATTTAAAGTCTCAGCCATTTTTTCATTTCCCACCATTAAATCCCCCCTTTCATCCTCCAAGGGTCCAACATTCAATTTAGCCATTCTCTTCTTTATATATTTGTAAAAACTTTTACTATCATTTTTTATATTTAGAGCTAGTTTAGTTTCGTACTCTATCTTTCCTTTCTTCATCGCTTTCTTAGTCATTCTTTGTTGTTTTTTAAATCTTTCCCAATTTTCTAATTCCCCACTACTTTTAGCCACTCTGCTCATCAGTTTTTAATTTAATACTCTCCCTTACTTCCTTTGATGTCCACAGCTGGTTATCCCTTTTCTTATAGTCCTTCTTTATCACTGGAATATATTTTTGCTGAATACTGAAAAAGATATCCTTAAAAATCCTTCACTGTTCCTCAGTTGTCCTACCAACCAGTCAGCGCCCCCAATCTACATTAGCTAATTCCACCCTCATCTTATCATACTCCCCTCTGTTCAAGCAGAGAACAATGGTTTGGCACTCTACTTTCTCACCCTCCACCTGTATCAGAAATTCAACTATATTGTGATCACATCCGAAGAGGATCACTCACAAGAAGATCCCTAATTCTACCTGCCTCGTTACACAGGTCTACGATAATGCGCTCCCTCGTAGGTTCCTTAACATACTGTTTAAGGAAACTATCCCGACTGCATTCCAAGAACTCTTCCTCAAGCCCACCGCATCCGACTTGAGTCAACCAATCAATGTGCAGATTAAAATCCCCCACGATTATCGCCATTCTGTTTTTGCACGCACCAATTATTTGCTTGGTTATAACCCGCCTCGCCTCAAAGTTATTATTTTGGGGGCCTACAGACCACACCTACCAGTGACTTTCTCCCCTTACTATTTCTTATAGTCACAGTTGACATGTCAAATTTCCTTAGTCTTCAAAGGAAGTCTTCTGAGGTTGGCTTTCTTAACTATAGTGTTGACATGGGGGGAGTGTGGGGGTATCAGATCAGGTTCTTGGTGATCTGGATAGCTGAAAACTTGAAGCTCTTAACCTTTCCTACTTCGTCCTCATTGATGTGGGCAGGGGCATGTTCTCTTTTATGTTTCCTGAAGTAGATGACAATTTCCTTCATTTTGTTGACATTGAAGAAGAGATTATTATTGCCATACAGTTCATCAGATTCTCTATCTCATTCCAGTACTCTGTCTCATCATTATTTGAGATCCGATTCACGATGATGGTGTCTTCAGCAAACTTGAAAATCGTATTGGAGGGGAATTTGGCCACACAACAGGTAAAATACTGGTGTTCTTTCTTTGCTTTGACATTTGGCTGCCTGAGAAACTACTCTTAATATCTGAGATTTCATGGCAGAACTTAATCCATAAAAATACCCATGCCTTCCAAGAATCAATAACTCAATTATCTATCTTAAGCAAAACTACTGTAGCTTGTCTAACTTAAATAGTAAACAATTTCTTGACTCTCATGCTTACAGCTTACAGAAAATGTGAATGATTTATAAACAGTATTGTGTATTTAATTATCTTGTGTTGCACAAAAAATCCTGTTCAATAAATTCAGCTGTCTGAAGCCAATTTTTAAGTCCCTGCTTTAATGGAGTAAAAATGATATAATAGTAATTTTCCTCTTTTTGCTTCACTTACTACTTAATCAAATATTGCAATTACCTTGGGAGGCACAATGGAATACTTGAGATTTCTGAGACAGGAATAAAGTTACTTGTAATTTATACTTGATTTTTAAGATAGTATATTAATAGTGTTTTCAATATTGGAATCCAAATGTCATTGGGCTTACAAAGATATAATGTGACAGATCATCTGTACAGAGATACATAGGTGCAAACTGAAGTGGAACAATGGTTCACTGAATTTCCACTCTAGTTAACTTATAAAGGAAATTTCAGTCCGGAAGTGGATGTAGATTTTTCCCGCAGGTCTGGAGGAAGATTTGGGACAATCCTAGATAACCCCGGAAATTCCACTCAATAAGCAAGTGGCACTAATATCAGCTGAGAATGATGTGACACTATCTAAAACATCCACGAACGGTCCAAGAGAAAAATAACCAATTTCCCCGAACCTGTGTGCCATTCCAAATACTTCTGGAATATCTACCCAACTATGGAAATGAATTTATCCTATAATTTGGGAAAAGACCCATAGTGACTGCAATTGGTGACCAGGAGTCTTGCTTCACTGTGTTTCCACCAGTGTTCCTAAATAACACAGTCACTTGTCATAGTGCTCCCATATCTTAGAATCTTTCTTCTCATGTTACAAACCTGAACCATCCTACCAACAATAGCAAATGACTCAACATCCCTCCTTCCATTTTTGTAACATGGAGTTGCTAAAACCTATCTTTACTTTGCCTTAAGTTGCCAACTAAGTTAATGGGGTACAATGTGTCAGATGGGAAGAAATACCAGTATAGATCAAATGATGTGTTTCTATGCTGTAAAATTCTGCATAATTCTATGTACCATTTTCCTCTGTATGTTGGGTTTTGAAAATATGCAAGATTAACAATAATTATATGCTAAGTTCTAATCAAAGTCTAAAATTACTTTCTACCTAACTTTACACAATTATGGATTTGTAGCCCATAACTAATACTTTTTTAACACTGTAACAAAAACAATTTGATGTATTCACATCTCTTCTCTCTCATGTCCTCTGGTCTTTGTTCTCACATCACAGTAAGGATATGTGTTATAAAGGCTAAACACGGACTCATATTTACTAATTCTGAAAAAAAACTCAACTAGAGAAAGTGAGCACATGTGTAGTAAGTTGCAGTTTTATTATTTTTCACAGTTAAAGAAGTAAAAAGCAGAGTTAAATCTGTACCCTTCCAATATAATGCAATTTCAGCCCACCTTCTGTAAAGGGATTAAAAACTTATTTTGTAGCATGTTACATATTTCAGGAACCGATATACAGAACAATATTCCATTGTCACAATCCTTGGCTTTGCCTACTTTTGAACAGAAAAATATATACTCCAGTTTATAAGGAATGTAAAGGCCAATTATAGAAGTGAATAGTGATGATAAGCCCAAGAACACATATAGTATAGAGTTAACAAATATGATGGAAATGAAAGCTTTCTTATTCATATATGCCAGTGGTTTGCTGTTAGTGGCCCCAGTGACCACCTGGCAAAAAGTGTTGTTCGTAAATCTTCTAACTAATGTACTGCAGACACTTGACAGAACCAACCCATTTTCCCACTTTCCACTGAGAAAGAGATGGTTGTGACATGTGTGACTTGTGTTTGTGTGCACTGGTGAATTGAAGTAAGATATGTACGGCAATAGTTTTAGCACTGACCTAAAAGGGTAATTTTGTTATATAAAAAATTAATGCATGGCACCATCATGAGTACAGTTGTCCTTTTGGTATATGTCTAGTGTGTAATGGAGATCGGAGTCAAGAAGATACATCATTACTTCCTTCCGAAAGCATACACACTGAAAAGAATGAATTCTCTTATTCCACAATAAGCATGTGTGTCAGCTCCTGGGATGTGAGCTCATATGCCTGAGGGAGAATTGTGCCCTATTTGTTCCATCTGCCTGAGCACCTTCCACTCCTTCAAATCAATCGCTGATATTGTAATGCACATGCTGATCACTATGGTTGTTACTAATGAAGCAGCTGCTGATAACAACAGTGGATTGGGAAAATATCTGCAAATGACTCTTGCAATGCATAAATATGGCAGCAAGTTACGCAATAAATAGTTTTTGAAAAAATTAAAGTAAATAAAGAATGTTAAACTATAGAGAACTTTCAATCACATCTTTGAGAATCAAACATCTGAAGGTTGAAACATGAAATCCCAATTGTGCTCATTTTAAACAGATGTGAAGTGCTGAAAAGGGGAACAGGGGAACGATAGTTGATTTTGGCAAAGGACCAATTTGCATATGATTGACTAAAATTAAAAACTGTAATGAGACTCACTCTTTGAGAAAGGCCTCAATAAGTTTTATTCTGATAAAACTGAAAGATGGGACTTGATTCACCCAAAATATATGATTCGACAACATACAACTACTGAATTAGCTGATATATTTTGATTATTTGTTTCCTTTACACCTTCTTTAAATAGCTTGGGATTTGCTGCTATATAAATGCAAGTGAATTAACCATTGTTGAATTAAAGGAAATAATTTTAGTTGTGGAGATATTGCAGGGCCACTTCTCATCCAAACTATCGGTCACTGCTGAGGGGTTCAGGTTCCATAAATGTAAGCAACAAGAAGGTGAATCAATCACATAATTCATAGCCAGTTTAAAGAAATTAATTGAATTCAGTGAATTTCGAGCTGACTCGAATGATACCATTTGAGACAGATGTGGGTTAAGGAGCTATCCAGAAAAGGCTATTGACAGAAAGCAAGTTAAATCTAAACAAGGTTTTAGAAGTTATGATCTCGATCAAATTAGTAACTAAGGAAGCCCATCAATTAAATTGGAGTACTAAAGTCCATAAGGTATCAGTTGAAACTCAAACACAAATACAGGTTTGAAATTGCCACCGATGTGCAAAAATGGCAAATGACTGCTGGGACAAAGATGCAAAATGCAGGAATTGTGATAAACAGGGACACACAGAATATGTACGTTGAAGAAAGAAACAACAAGTTCCAAACAAGAATTATAAAAAACAAGAACCAAATGTATGAAATGGAAAACCAAATAGGAAGGAAAAGATGTGCAAAATGGATGTGACAAAGCATCAGACTTACAGTCAGATGACAATCTGTCATTGTATGTAAAGGCCATAACAGTGTCACAAACTGTTACCGGGTCACTCCTTTACTGGATGAACAGTGATAATGGAGATGGACACTGGGGCAGCCATTTTGCAGGTACCAAAAACTGTTTACCAAGAGAAACTGCGACATATTGCCTTAAAATTTAAAAGATAATATTAAAAACTATACTAGGGAAACGATTCTGTTGAGAAGCCGTATTAATGTGAACGTATAGCTAAATGGACAGACTGTAGACTTGTCCCTGCATGTCATTAAAGGTAATTATTCAGCCCTAATGGGGAGAACATGGCTGGAGAGAATAAAGTTAAACTGGGCCGAGGTGAATCTCATGTCAGAGCCCAAAGCAGGTCTACTGAAAACTTTAAATAAACATGCCATTGTTTTTAATGGAGAGTTGGGAAGCATAACAGACATTTCAGTTGAACTAAAGGTTAAGGATGAAAGCTATGCGAGATGCTTGGAGGCTAGGTCAGATTTTAGCCATCAGATCTAAAGCTGAGGCAGAATTAGAGAAAATGATCAAGACGGTGGTCCTCAAACCCATTAATATATGTGATTGGGGCACACTGATAGTACCAATGATGAAGAAAAATGGTTCAATACATGGCAATTTTAATGTCACTATCAATATGGTATTGTGTGCAGGGTAGTACTCTCTGTCTGTAATTGATAATATATTTGCTGGGTTACCTGGAGACCAGTAATATCTTAGTCAAGCGTTTCTCTAGATAAATCTGGATCAAGATTCACAACAATATTTGACAATTGTGACATGTAAGGGGCTATTCAGATATAAAAGGCACCCATTTCACAATGTGCCATGGATCAAATTCTAAGCGGACTACAAGAAATCCAACACTACTGCTCCTCAAACAACAGCAGGCCACACTCCTAGCCATGTGCAGCAGCATGTTGTTGTCTCTGCTGCTGGTCAATTCCTATCAGTAGAAATATCAACTCAACAGGCTCCATGATTCTGATGAATCACACACTGAAAAAGCAAGAACACCACAATGAATGCTGAGGAGCCCTGACTCTCATCACTCTATGCATATTTGACTTCACCCAAGTGCTTCCCTGTACTTTTGTGAATTGCTCCTTTCCCTGACACCACTTCCTCTGACTTTGCAGACACATGTCTCCATAACTTCCTCCGTATACCAGCAAGATGAATGGTGTGGAGCCTCCATTATCTCATGGCATCTGACGCATACATCTTTGTAGCCAAGCAAAAAATATAACTCCCAATCATATGAAGTGCTAAAGTGTATCAGAGAGAATACATGACAACAAGATCTGCATCCTGACGGGTCATCTCAAAGTTGGTGCCAGTCGTGATATTCAACAGTGTGAGTGATGTCTGCTATCACCATCATATCTTGCCTGGGAGTTCTCTACAGTGTGAGCTGTATACTGCTAAGGCTCGAGTTGAAAGACGCTTCTACTTTCTTTGGGCTGGGTCTTTCAAAGAATTAAATTTTGTCTCCAGACTTACAACTAAATCTACCTCCGGCTATTAAATTGGCATGTTGAACTCTTCAAGAAATCTTCAGTTAGTCACTCTGGAATACCATTCATCTTGACGAAACACATTCGAGTCTTATGAAGTATACAATTAGCTTTTGAAGCAATTCCCTTAAGGGCAGCTTTATTCTTCCAAGTCTTTAATGCTGCTCAGTTAAATAGCCTTGCATAAGAACAATGAATGCACTTCTACTGCTCTACCTGACAACAGTTGAAAGAGAAGTAGATTTAAACTTTCTTTCCAATAATCCCTCAGACCTCACACTATTAGCAGACTTAGGGTTTTAGATTTCATTGCATTCAGTCCCCCCACATTAGAGTGTTTTATGGCTCATGAGACAGGGTAACTCCCGTCACTGATACCCCCATATTGTCCTTGCAGCTTGGCCTCTCATAAAGCAGGACCCCAGGACTTCATAATTGTCCACAATAATGCAAATATTGTGGACATGCCCCACCCAGTTTCCTGTTTCCAACCCATTCAGCTACCATTTGAAGATAAACCCTGCATGTAGGAACCAAGAAGTGATGCCTATTTGGCAGCCAGCACATTCCCAAGGGGCATTCT
Source organism: Sphyrna mokarran (assembly GCA_024679065.1). NCBI lineage: Eukaryota > Metazoa > Chordata > Chondrichthyes > Carcharhiniformes > Carcharhinidae > Sphyrna > Sphyrna mokarran. The sequence goes on along the minus strand of JAGIQG010000011.1, from coordinate 46,634,871 downwards.
GACATGAAGAGAAGGGAAGACCTGTGAACAATCACCCACTACCCACTGGATGTTGACAGTGATCCTCAACCCATCCCCGAGCTGCACTTCTGTTGCATCCCCGATATTCCCACTTATGCCTTTGAGTCCTGAACTGCCCGAGAAGTAATGGCTGCCAGTGTGCTCATCTCTGAAATTTGCCGCAGAGGTGATGACATCAGGTTGACACTTGTGTAGAGCTGTATAAATAGCCCTGATATAACGTCACCTGGTGCCAGTTGAATATTTAATGCGGCCTCAACTTCCAGAGTGAGTGCTTACTAATGATATGCTAATTAATTCAAATTAGGTTCCAGTCCTTCCCCAGCATTTTCCACATCACTCTGCCAACAAGGTTAATCTAAATCAGAAAATGTGATCTCACCGGCGAGATTCATGTATTTTCAAACTCACTGCATTTTGAGACCACGTCAACATTCCCCAGCATAGGGAGTGTGGACTCAAAATTTCATCCTATGTGTGAATGACACTGGTGGCCATTTTACTCAATTTACTCAATTCTCATCCCTCTCCTTGGCACTAATTCAGATTGAATTGTCAATCTAACGTAGCGTGACACTGGGTGTATATGTACATACATCATTAAAAGTGGCAGGACAGACGGAGAACCAGTTAATGAAGAATACCTAATTCTAAGTTTTACTAACAGTGGCATAGAGCACAAGAGCAAGAAGGATATACTGACCTTATATAAGATGTTATTTAGATCTCAGCTGGAGTATTGTGTTCAATTCTAGGTGCCACACCATAGGTGCCTATAGGAAGGATGTGAACATATTGGAGATACTGCAGAAGAGGTTTGCAAGACTAGTTCCAGGAATAAGAAACTTTATTTATGAAGCTTGAATGGAAAAGTTGGACTGTTGTCCTTGGAGAAAAGAAGGTGAAGAGGAAATTTGATAGAGATGTTCAAAATCATGAGAGGGTTGACAGAATAACTAAGAAGAAACTGTACTCAATAATAAAAGTATCAAGTCTTTACAAAGGAAGAGGATCCTACTAGGCTGAGGTGAAAGAAGTAGTAACTTGTACACTGGAGGAGTTTATAATTAAGAAAAGAGTTACAAAGGCTATTTTACTTAACATTGATTTCATCCAGGACTGGATGAAATGGATCTAAAAATACTGAGGGAAATACAGATATAAATTGCAAAGTTCAGGGAGTATTCATGGGTCCTATTTGCAATTAGCAGGAATCCTGCTGAATCAGGCATTGGAGCTAAAAATGGCTTTCCTGTCAGCATGAAAGGTATTGGATTTTACCTGACAATCTCTCTCCCCCAGTCTTTGAAGTCATCTGACAAAGACAAGAGATCAATTTCACTGGAGAAAGGCCCTCTCCACAGCTATTCACTCAGCCCCAATATATTCACACAGCTTTTATTTGAAGTGTCTAGCCTTCCTAGAAAGCTGAAATCTTTGAAACCCTTTATATTCAATTAAAAACTTTTGCTCCCTTTTAATTTCATAGTACAATGCTTTGAAATAGGTTTTCATTCACAATTTAATGAATTTCTATTCACCCTCCAATCAACTGTGTACATTTATCTTTCCCTTCACACTTGAATGCATTACAAATATCTCCATTGTAAATATAGCAGTTACAAACAAAGACTTCAAGCCTGACTGATAGCTATGGCATCTTCAAAGGGAAGAAATTGTTTCACTTCTTTTGCAGACCATTGATTCCTGTTATGGGGATGGGGGGATGCCCCTTTTCCTGAGGGGTTGCTTGTGCTCCTTTGTCACTGTGGGCTGGCGGGACCTGTCTCCAACCACAGAGGTCAAGGCATTCTTAACAGATCTCTCAACAGCAGGTGGGCAAATCCCACCCAACAGACACTACCAGTGTGAAACACTATTGTTTTCCACTGGTGAGGACACTTAGTCCTGATTCAGGAGAATTGTGCCGCTGGTGATAATCTTCCTGTGTTCCTTTGACATGGACTGGAGAATTACGTACATTATACCTGCATTAATAACGGAGTGCAAGGATAATGAAGTTTGACTTCAATGATACCAAAACTCTGGAAACTATAGTTTGGAGGGAAAAAAATCAAGAATTACTTTAGACAACTGCAGGATAATTAAGGAAAGACAGCATTGATACATTACAGAGAAATCACGTTTAATTTGCTGGGAATTTTTAAGAAGATAACAGAGAAGATTGATAAGCACAATGTTTTGATGTGGTGGGTGGATTTTCAAAAGACATTTGATAGAGTGCCATACAACAGTCTTAAGAGAAAAATTAAAGCCTATGGAATAAAAGGGAGATTAGGTATTTGGAAAGACAATGGCTGAATGACAGAATGTAGAGATGCCGCTGTTGGACTGGGGTAGATACAGTAAGAAGTCTGACAACATCAGTTTTAAATCCAACCAATTTATTTGATAGTAAACTTGCAAGCTTTCGACTCAATGGCCTTCGTCAGGTGAAGGCCAGAGTCGAAAGCTTGCGAGTTTACTATCAAATAAATTGGTTGGATTTAAAACTGGTATTGTCAGACTTCTTACTGTGAATGACAGAAAACAGAGTTAGCGATGAATAGTTTTTTTTTTCAGACTGGAGCAAGGTTTGCAGTGGAGTTCCTCAGGAGTCAATATGGAGACCCTTGTTTTCTTGATATATATTAACAACCTGGATTCTGGTATGCAGGTCATGATTTCAAAATTTAAGGATGATAGGAAAATGGAAGTGTTGTCAACTGTGATGAGTATAGTCTTGAACTTCAAAAGGCCATAGGCATATTGCCAGTTTGGGCGGATGCATGGCAGATGGAGTTCCATGCAGAGAAATGTCAGGTGATACATTGTGGCAGGAAAAATATAGTAAAACAGTATAAGATAAAGGGAGAAAGTCTTAAGGAGGTGCAGAAACCAAAGGACTTCAGTGTATATGTACATAAGTTATTGAAAATGGCAGGTCATGTTGAGACACCAGAAAATAAAGCACTTGGTATCTATCCTATGTTTCGTTTATAGGCGCAATGAATCTAAGCTTAAAGAGATTATGTTGAACTTGTACAAGACACTTAGAACATAGAACATAGAACATAGAACAATACAGCACAGAACAGGCCCTTCGGCCTTCGATGTTGTGCCGACCGAAATAAAAAGCAATGCCCCTCCAAACTAAACCATTCCCTTCTCTTCCATATACTTATCAACTAACCTCTTAAACGCCACCAAACTTGGCGCATCTACAACAGCTGCAGGCAGGGCATTCCACTCCCTAATCACTCTTTGAGTAAAGAACCTACCTCTGATATCCGTCCTATAACTCATACCCCTTAATTTAAAGCTGTGTCCCCTCGTGCTAGCTTTCTCCATCCTAGGAAAAAGGCTATCACTGTCCACCCTATCTAAACCTCTAATCATCTTATATGCTTCAATAAGATCCCCTCTTAGCCGCCTCCTTTCTAACGAAAACAACCTCAAATCCTTCAACCTCTCTTCATAGGACCTGCCCTCCATACCAGGCAACATCCTGGTAAACCTCCTCTGTACCCTCTCCAATGCCTCCACATCTTTCTTATAATGTGGGGACCAGAACTGCACACAATACTCCAAGTGCGGCCGCACTAGAGTTTTGTACAGTTGCAACATGATGCTGCGGCTCCTAAATTCAATCCCCCTACCAATAAAAGCTAAGACTCCATATGCCTTCTTAACAACTTTATCCACTTGACTGCCTACTTTCAGGGATCTATTGACACATACACCAAGATCCTTCTGTTCCTCAACACTATTAAGAGCCCTACCATTAGCCCTATACTCTACACATTTATTGTTCCTGCCAAAGTGCATTACCTCACACTTTTCCACATTAAACTCCATTTGCCACCTCTCGGCCCAGCTCTGCAACTTGTCCAAGTCACTCTGTAAACTATAACACCCCTCTTCACTATCTACCACTCCACCGACTTTAGTGTCATCTGCAAATTTACTGATCCATCCCTCAATACCCTCATCCAGATCATTTATAAAAATTACAAACAGCAGGGGCCCCAAAACAGACCCCTGAGGCACACCACTCGTCACCGAACTCCACGATGAATATCTCCCATCAACCACCACCCTCTGTCTTCTATCTGCCAGCCAATTCCTAATCCAATTAGCTAAATCACCCTCTATTCCACACATCTGCATTTTCTGTAGAAGTCTTCCATGGGCCACCTTATCAAACTCATCTCAGATCTCATCTGGAGTACTGCATCCAGTTATGGGCATCAAAGTTGAGGAAGGATCTTAAGATATTGGAGAGAGTGCAGAAGAGATTCAGAAAAATTATTTCAGAGATGAAGATAGATCGGAGGGGTTTGGTCAGTTTTTTTTGAAGAGAAGGCTGAGAGGAGACTTGATTGATGTTTTCAAGATCCTGAAGGGTATGGGCAGGGTAATAGTGAGAAACTGTTCTCTATCAGCTGTACATTAAGAACTAGAGGGCACAGATTTAAAATAATGAGCAAAAGTGATATGAGGAAAGATCTTTTCACCCGAAGGGAGGTTGGAGTCTTGAACAAACTTTCTGAGAGGGTGATGCAGGTAAGTTTGATCGAGATGTTCAAACGAAAATTGAATTACTATCTGAAAAGAAAAAAATGTACACAGTTACAGGGATAAGACAGGGGACTGGTGCTAGGTAAAATATTCTCTCATAAAGCCAGCTGTGATGTTAGTGTACCTTTAAGAAAGCTTTTTTTACAATCATGATTTCTGCAGCTCTCATCTTCAGTATTTTCCTTGCTCATAGCTCTAGCTGATCTCAGTGCTGGCGGATTAGCCAGCCAGATGTCTTTTTATTGCTCTTCAAGTGGCTTGGATGGGAGTTGTTTGTTTTTACTTTGGGAATTTTTTTTTTATAGCTCTGCAATGTTGGTATGTTAAGAGGTAAAAAACATCAGGTTGGCAGGTCAGGTGACAGAAGATCTTTCATTTCAGTTCTGAGCTAAGTTTAGTTTTAGAAGGGACACCTTGTTAAAAAGAAGTATTTTCTCTCTCCTCCTATTGTTTCAGAAATTCTGCTGGTTATCTGAAAGTAAGGTCTTACTTTCCTGAAGTGAAGATTTTATAGTTGTCGGCTTGACCAAAGTCTCACCTTGGGGTTTCGAGAAGGTCTTTTGACTTCAACTTGTTCTAAGTGAATCCAAAGTATTGTAGGCTTCAACCAAAGGACTCAATTTCCAATATCAGATGAGCATTAGTCTTTGCTGTGTTGAACTTGTTTAAAGGGTTTTATCTATGGATGGTTTTGGTTTTGATTGGAACATATTAAATATATTCATTAAGGTATATACATTATAGTGGTTGTTTTGTTTCTTGTTTGTAATCGATAAAAGTTCTTGTTAATTTTCTTACTGTACATGTAACTCTACTCTTAACTAAACCTTGTTTCACAAAAGCTCCTTAGTGGATCATTTGAATCATACTGGAAGTGAACTACATCATTATTACCCTAGCCAAATTCAAGATGTAAAGTGTCATCCATGCAGGCTCTATAAGATACTTTGGAGTTTCCGACCTGAACCATAACACAGTGCAGAACCAAGGGACTGAATAGCTTCTTTCTGTACTGTACAGTTTCTGTGGTTCTGAGGATATGAGGGCATAGAAGTGACTTGCACCAAATGTGATATGGAAAAAACCTTTTCACTCAGCAAGAAGGTCAGGTCTGAAATGCTCTGCCTGGAAGTGTGGTGGAGATATTCAAGAGGACATTGTTTCTATTCAAATAATCATCTAATGTTATAACAATGGTTATGAGAAAAGGGTAGGGAAATGGCACTATGGGCTGGATTTTCTGGCGTCATCTGCAGTTGGGATCATTCAGTCCCATTAAAGTAATACATTTTTGGCTGGTCCACTGCATCCCTCATGGCAGGCGCTTAAGTCATAATGTTCATTTGGAGAGCCAGGCAGACATAATGGTGTCATTCTGCATTCTAATGATTCTGTAAAATTTATTTAAATGTTTGGGTTTAACTAACAATTGCTGCCACTCTGCTTTGTCTTCTGGTTCCCATAAGTTACAACTATAATTTTAAATTCAAAATGTCGGTCTTGCAATTGAATGTATTTCCTACTGCCCTCTGTATGGCTGGTAGATAAACACATTGTTAATTGACACATGGGCTGCAGTGCAACGCTAAATATGGCATAAACATATATTCACAAAACAGCTCTTTATGAATAATATCACAGTCACTGCACTTGACACCAAGGCAGCATTTGATTGAGCCCAGTATCAACAGTGTTAGCAAAATTTAAGTTAGTGGAAATCAGGAAAAACCTTGTCATTCATTGGAATCATAACTTGCTCAAAGGAAGATAGTTGCAGTTATTGAAGCCCAATCATTTCAGCCCCAGAACATTACTGAGCATCTTCTGCACTATTGTTCTTGGCTCGACCATCTTCAGCTGTTTCATCAATGACCATCTCTCCATCATTAGGTCAAAACTGTGGATGTTTATTGATGACTGCACAGTGTTTAGAAATATTTTCAACTCAAGTACTGAAGCAGTTCATGTCTGAGTGCAGCAAGATCAGGATAACACTCACGATTGGGCTGCTAAGTTGGAACAAAGTATCAGGCAATGTGCAAGTCCAAAAAGAGAAATTCTAACCATCTCCCTTTGAAATTCAATTGCATTACTATCATTGAATCCTCTACTTTCAACATCCTGGAGGTTGACCACTGACCAGAAATTTAACTGGACCGGTCATATACATACTGTGGCTGGATCAGAAGTTCAAGGGGAGCAGTGTGCACCATCTGCAAGATGCACTGCAGCAACTTACTAATGTTCCTTTAACAGCATTAAAGGAATGCTGTTAATTCCTTTACCTAAGGAAAGGTAAACTCTACCTATAGAGTAAAGTTTACCTACTTTACCTGTAAGTGTTAGTGCCCTAGAATTTCATCACAGAGACAGACTAGACTCCAACAATTTTTCTATTCTGATATAAACTTGAGGACAGGATGCTTTACTCCAGGAGTATTCCGCCAACAAATTAGGGATCTTTTATAGTGAAGCAAATTTTATTTACTAACAGTTTAACTACAACTCCAATAATGAAGTAGTTTAAGTATATGAAAACATAACACCGATTTTGAACTTATCACTATTTCAGTTCCAAGCAAACAACATGCTTCTTACAAACTAAAAAAAAGCTAAATACAATTAGCAATAATAAATATACTTATTATAATGTGTAAACAACCTTGAAGTTTTCACACAGCTTTTGTGGGAGCAGCAGCTTACAGGCCTGTTTTTAAACAAATCTTAGTCAGAACAGAAAGATGTTTTCCATCTGCTCCATCCCTAGCTCCTTCCATGAACACATTATCAAATGACCTTGCAAGCCTGAACCCACCTTCCATTCCTCTAACCATAAACCCTATGAGATCTCTTCTTTTTGCAAACAAAAGTCCATTAGCTCTCTCCTAAATAAACAGTGCATGGCCAAAATGAGCAATTAACTTGGTCTCTTAGTGTATGAGCAGCATTCCCTCCAGATATATCTACTGTCTGTAGAAAAAAAAACTAAACTTTAAAACAGTCCCATTAAATATAAAAAAAGTTGCTATCATTATGGAAAGGGCAGCAGGTTCATAGGAACACCACCTCCTATAAGTTTTCTTCCAAAACACGCATCATCCTGACTTGAAAGTATATTGTAGTTCCTTCACTGTCATTGGTTAATATCCTGAAACTCCACCTGAAGACACTATGGGTGAGTACTATATGGAATTCAGCTGTTCACTAAAGCTCCTCGATGATGGATAGTGAAGTCCTCCACCCAGAATATATTCTTGTGTTATTCTTAGTGCTTTTTCCAAGTGGTGTTCAACATGAAGGAGGAATGATACAACAGCTACAGAAGTACAGCATGGTAAGTGGTAATATGTAGGTTTCCTTGTCCATGTTCGACCTGATGTCATGAAATTTTATGGTCTGGAATCAATATTGAGGATTTCTCAAGGCAGAACCCTCCCGAATGAATATACCCAGGTATTTCGATAGAGGAGCCTGAGACATTGACTGTAAGGTACGATTCGGTGAGTAAGGCTATGTCAGGCTTTTGCTGGATAGCCATCCCAATTTTGGCATGCTCCCTGATATTGGTGAGGACGACAGGGCAGACTGTGCCTTTTCCAATGCACAGATTTGTGCTGGGTAGTCATCCAACCTAATTCTTATTAAAGTTTTCTTTGATACAACTGAATGGCTTGCTAGGTCATTTCAGAGTAGTTATGAGTTAACCACATTGTTGTGGGTCTGGAATTACATGTTGGCCAGATCAATTTAGAACAACCAATTTCCCTCTGTGAAGGAGTTAAGTCCACAAGCTGAGATTTGGCATGCTCATAACCAAAGTTCAGAGAAAGTCTACAAATGATTTAATCTGTTCTGTGCTTGTGCTATGCTCTTGTTGCTTCCCTTGTACCCTGCCAGCTACTATCGAGACAGATATTTTTGAAACTGGAATAAAAACACTTGTGCAATATTCAATTGATCTACATGGCATGAATGGAATGAGCCCAGTATATTGCTACCTACCTGCCACTCTCTCAGCCTGATAAGTAATTTTTAGTCAGATTTGATTTTTAGGCTGCACCCTAGCATGTTTCAAGCACCTGTCCAATTTTGCCCATATTATATTAGATTGACGTTAATGATTCCCCAAATGGATGTGCAAATAAACAGACCAATAAAATTCTGATGCAAACAGTTATCCAGGCTATCAGAGGTGCAACTCATATTTCATTGCTGTAAATTCAGAACTGACTGAGTGGAATACTAGACTCAAATATTTTTTAATCCTATAAGCAAAGTGTTTTTTAAAGATCTGTGTAAAATGTACTTTGCAATGGATTAAATACTAAATCCTGTAGTTTCACAATTCTGACTAATAAAGTAACTTTCTGAGTTCACATTATCTGTAACTATTTAATACTTATCTACTGTGTTAAATTTCCTCCATAACTTTTCCTCTATATTTGAGATTATGCTTTTGTTTTCACTCTTTCCACATAATACATACTTCTTAAATTTAGAATTAGCCTTTCTGCACTTCTTAACATACTTCCCAATATATTTATATCTGTTTTTAAAGATTTGTGAAAATGATTCTAAGATGTTCTGACCAGCACTTACAGAGTGATAGAGTCAGGAGGATATGACTATAAAGCTATTTTAGGGTTTTCGAAGTGTATCTCTGATTCATATACCTAGCTGAAATGATGCGGAAGTTGAAAGCTTTCAAGCAAGGTATCTTCTAATCATAAGTAGAGATAAACATTAAATTAGAAAGGTTAATGTCTATTAAACAGAGAGACAAACCTAGCCTAAAGGAAAAGATGCACATAAGAGATAATTCATTGAAATAGTCGAGGAGAAAATCCATTAAACGTGGATGAGAAAATAGATTTCAAATTAAATGACCTCAATAAATGAGATTTTCACAATAATAGTATGTTTGGCATTTAAAAGAACTTCGGAATAAACAATTTATTTCTTGGAATGTTCACCTTTATTCCTAAAACTTCAAATTGTTAAAATTGTGATGTTTGATGAATTAAAAAAAAAGGCTTGACACTTTGAGTGTGTGGATATTTTCCCACACACTCAAAGGTTCTTGACAGAAGAAAAGACTTTGATGAGGCAAAAACTGAACTGAACATTGTAAATATGATGGGCTAAGTTTTATCAAAAAAGGCAGCGTTTTTTTCAGCGAAAAGTTTTCTCTCCAGATCTTATGCCATTCTGTCGAAAACTGCAAAACTGAGCTGCCAAGAGAATGGGACATCTTTTTTAGAGGGTGTACTGACTGTAACCTGTAGACCTCCCTAATGGCATTGCCAGTATCCCCAGCTCTTCTGTCTGCTCCCAACCACCACCACATGTAAATGAATCTTCCCACCCCACCCATGAGGCTCCCCCTGGAGCCTATCCTTTGGCACAGGTTGGCTCTGTCAAGTTGGCATTTCCAGATTAGCATGGATGTACTGCCAACTCAGCAGTAGCAAACTGTGCAAAGACCATTTCCCTCTCCCCTGGGGGCTGTATCAATCTTTACACACCGGGGGACACCCTACCATAGGTTTGCATCTGTGTGAATCTGTTGTAAACTACATTTATGTGACATCACATTGGCGCAGTGTCAAGTTACAGTGGGGAGGGGTCAATATCTGATGACAGGACGGGTTCATAACATTTAAATTTATTCAAATGAATGTAAAACAGGTTCACATCCATTACGGGCATGAACTGGGTGGCTTTGATGGCAAGGGGCGGGGAAGGTCAGAAATTGTGTTCTTGCCAGAGAGAATTGTGACTTCCAGATCTTGAGATTTTACGGACAGCAAACATGGACTCAAGATCTCCTCCAGTATAAGAATAACTACTCAATAAATTTTTCTATCATTCAACTGAAGAAATCAACTCAAGTAAGCATGCCTGCACCTCCTAATAACCAAAGCAAAACCTTATGTACAGAAGTAATCTTGGAAATATGCCCTGGGCAAACAATTGATCTATTTATTATCTCACAGTTACAAGCAAGACTTCCCACAATACACCCAACTCACTTCAGCAGATGACAAAACAAATAGCAACACAAAATCTGTTCAGAGCACAATATCTACAAGACAGGATTATTCACAGATAATCAGCTTTGAAGCAATTCATTTTTGTTAATTTTCTTTTTTTTATATTTTAAATAAATGATGAGGAAAGGAAGTAGTCCTTTTAATCGTGGACTTCATGAAATTTAGTGTTCCAAACTGTGGAGCAATATCTTGCCTCAGCATTTGGCACTAAACAAATTAATATCAACATAAAAAACTTCAAAACATAGCCTTTGAGAAGTCAATGGGCAGATCTAGAGCATTTTACATGAATAATGAACAGCCAGCTTTACAATATAAACACAGTCATATCAATGACCACCTGTGGTGCTCAACAAGTACCATCTCTACTCAGGCAACCTAAATTGCTTAATATCACAATACTGTAATTTATGTTCAACATTTGGCATTTGCCTAATAAGTTGTTTTCCACACACATATCTTGTAGTAATCAATAGTATCAGTTTTGCTGGTTTCTTTCATCCAGTGTCAAGAAAATTCAAGCCAATTTCCCAGCATGCAGTTGAGGCCATTTTGAAGAAGACTTGTTTTTAAATGAAAAAGCATAGTGCAAAGACAGTATTCAAGAGAACACCTGAGTAATTATTAATAATTCAGCATCAACTGTTCAACAGGTTAGCAATGTAACTTCTTGAAGAATCACATGATGGAGAGTATAATAGAACACTACAATGATAAAGACTCTTGTAGGAAGGTATTGAAGGGCATTAACCGATCAGTTTAGATTATGGAATCACATTCAGAACTCTTAAGTAGGTGGCATTGGTTGTATCGCTTTCATACCTTTGGGGCTCCAATACTAAGCACTGTAACCATCTCTTCAAGAGATATCCTTGTCCCCTAGGATCCATCCATGCAATTTAGACTTTGGAGTGTAGAGCTGAGGTAGTGCCAGATGAAGGAATGACGGCAAATGCCAGGAAAGTAATTGCACACATAGAGAAAGCTCTGGCCATGGTTGCAGAACTATTGAATATTGAGGGAATGAAACCCTTCTTATTGAGGTATATTCCTGGCCAATCACATGGTGCATTTGATGTTTCCTTATATTGAAGTCCAGCAATAGTGCTAACACTCACTGCTCTCTACCTGTAATGAGGATAACATCCAATTTTGGCAAAGAAGTCTGCAAATTTCATTGATGTCCAACCATCTGCAAGATGTCACTAAGATCCGCAGCTGATCCTTGACAGGAGCCGGAAGCATGTAAGTTCATTCCATGGTGAGTGTAATGAGTGCTGCAAAAATCAGTCTTTAGCAATAAAATCACAGATGTCATGAAAAACTACAATTCCTGCAGAACTAGGTCTTCTGTGATAGATCCTGTAAGATAAAATTGCTGTAATCTCAGATGACTATAGGCTGCCATGCTCTTTGAAAGGGAGAGCTGATTGGTGGTGATTTAACTGGAGGTTCATTACACCTCAGGCAAGGGGCAAGGTTGAAAAAGTGGACCTTCATGAAAAACCTTAGCCAATATGGGAATTAAATCCCCACTGTTGGCATCACTCTGCATCACTAACCAATTGTCTAGGCAACTGAGCTAAACCGACCACTAAAATCCTGTATTGTTGGTTTAGTGTCCAATGCCTTTTTGTTCCTTTTATCTCTCCAGTTTCCTCTAGCTGTTCAGTCTTGCTTCAAAGAGAATTGCCCCACATTGCCATTGGGACCAAAATCTGACAATCATGGTTTATTTCCCAATCCCAGCCATCCTTTCACACAGGTGGCTAACTAATTGTCATTGACAGCCTTTCTCCTATGCTCTCCTGTCCCTGCAATGCAAGTAAGTTGACGATTCCATTCAGTGCCTAAATGCTGAGTGCCCTCTATCTCCAAGACCGATGCAAAGCCAAGGATACTTCCTTACAAAAGTCCATTCTGTCCTTCTGCCCCTCTTAAGAACGCTGCCCCTCCAGCGTTTCTTGAACATTTGTCTCCCTTTAGTTGATTTGCAACAGATACCTCCTGAAATCCCTGCGCTTCCTTGAAATTCCAACCCTACAACAAGCTTTTAACAAGCTTTAAAATACTTAAATTGTCCTCAATAGAATGGAGAGCGGGATGTCTATCCTGTGATGCCCACCCTCTTTAACATTGCCATCGTTGGAATGATGTTCTGAAACTGACACATAAGCCTGCGTTTCTAGGCCACTCCTGTCTACTCTTAACTGGGTCCAAAAGTTCAGCTAAGAGACAGATGTCATTATTGTAGCATTGTCACCAGTTTCATCTTTTCAGTCTCATATTCACTCATCACAACATCTGCTTTCATTCCCCTTCTTAACTGTCCCTCTTGCGACCCACTTCAGCATATTAGTCACTGAGCTGCTCATTCATGCCTTCATTACTTCAAGACTCAACGGTCCACTGTTCTGGCCAGTCTCTCAACGTTCTCCCCTTATAGACTCAGCTCATCCAAAACTCTGTCATTCAAACATTTTCCAGCACTGAGTGGAAACCACCTCAGTGGTTACGGGTGTGGTTCCGGAGGACTGGAGGATAGCGAATGTGGTTCCATTGTTCAAGAAGGGGAAGAGAGACCTCCCAGGGAATTATACGCCAGTAAGTCTTACTTCTGTTGTGGGCAAAGTATTGGAGAGATTTATTAGGGGTAGGATTTATAGTTATTTAGAGAGAAATGAATTGATTGGGGATAGTCAGCATGGTTTTGTGAAGGGTAGGTCGTGCCTTACTAACCTCATTGAGTTTTTTGAAAAAGTGACCAAAGAGATGGATGGGGATAAGGCGGTTGATGTGGTATATATGGACTTTAGTAAGGCGTTCGATAAGGTGGCCCATGGAAGACTTCTGCAGAAAATGCAGATGTATGGGATAGAGGGTGATTTAGCTAATTGGATTAGGAATTGGCTAGCAGATAGAAGACAGAGGGTGGTGGTTGATGGGAGATATTCATCGTGGAGTTCGGTGACAAGTGGTGTACCTCAGGGGTCTGTTTTGGGGCCCCTGCTGTTTGTAATTTTTATAAATGATCTGGATGAGGGTATTGAGGGATGGATTAGTAAATTTGCAGATGACACTAAAGTCGGTGGAGTGGTAGATAGTGAAGAGGGGTGTTATAGTTTGCAGAGAGACTTGGACAAGTTGCAGAGCTGGGCCGAGAGGTGGCAAATGGAGTTTAATGTGGAAAAGTGTGAGGTAATGCACTTTGGCAGGAATAATAAATGTGTAGAGTATAGGGCTAATGGTAGGATTCTTAATAGTGTTGATGAACAGAGGGATCTTGGTGTATATGTGCATAGATCCCTGAAAGTAGGCAGTCATGTCGATAAGGTTGTTAAGAAGGCATATGGAGTCTTAGCTTTTATTGGTAGGGGGATTGAATTTCTGAGCCGCAACGTCATGTTGCAACTGTACAAAACTCTAGTGCGGCCGCACTTGGAGTATTGTGTGCAGTTCTGGTCCCCACATTATAAGAAAGATGTGGAGGCATTGGAGAGGGTACAGAGGAGGTTTACCAGGATGTTGCCTGGTATGGAGGGCAGGTCTTATGAAGAGAGGCTGAGGGATTTGAGGTTGTTTTCGTTAGAAAGGAGGCGGCTAAGAGGGGACCTTATCGAAACATATAAGATGATTAGAGGTTTAGATAGGGTGGACAGTGATAGCCTTTTTCCTAGGATGGAAAAAGCTAGCACGAGGGGACACAGCTTTAAATTAAGGGGTGATAGTTATAGGACGGATATCAGAGGTAGGTTCTTTACCCAAAGGGTGGTTCGGGAGTGGAATGCCCTGCCTGCAGCAGTTGTAGATGCGCCAAATTTGGTGGCGTTTAAGAGGTTAGTTGATAAGTACATGGAAGAGAAGAGAATGGTTTAGTTTGGAGGGGCATTGCTTTTTATATTGGTCGGCGCAACATCGAAGGCCGAAGGGCCTGTTCTGTGCTGTAATGTTCTATGTTCTAAGTCCCTCTTAGCCATTATCTCTGTTGTCCCCTAACATGTCCCAATTAAAAATGTAATTGTTGCATTTAGATTGGTTTATTTCCTAACTCTAACTTTTCCAATTGTTATGATCCCTTCAACTTAATTTTTCTGAGTGTGGCCTTCCCACAATTATTGCAGCTTATTGTATGCTAAATGATATCACAATAAAGAAAGGCAAGTTCAGAAACAAAGGAGATATCAACAAGGTGGGACTGGGATATCTCTTCATCTCCACGGCATGAGGTGGCACAGAAAGGAGAAGGGATATTGGGATGAGGTGGGGGGCAAGTGAAAGAACAGAAGACAAACTTCCAGCTTCAATGAATGCAAGTTGATACGCAACAAAATCAATTTGTATCATACTTTAACATAGTAAAGCGTCCTGAGCAATTTCACAAGAACATTATTAAACAAAATATTGCAACTGAGTAACAAAGGATTGTTAGGACCAGTGACTAATTACTTTGTCTAAGGTATATATTTTAATAAGCATTTTAAAAGAAGATGGTTTTAAAAAAGCCTGCATTTTAGGAAGTTTAGGGAAGAAATTTCAGAGCATTGGGCTTTGAGACCTGAAATGATTGCTGGCAACGGTGCGGCAATTAAAATTTGAAGAGGCCAAAAGTGGAGGACTACAGATATCTTGAACGGTTGTGAGATAGGAGATTGAGAGATTACAGAATTAGAAGGAGTGAAGATCTAGAGGGATTTGAAACCAATGATGAGGATCTTAAAATTGAGATTTGCCTAAGCAGAAGCGTGTAGATTAATGAGCGCAGTGGTGATAATGATAACTGGGATTGGCACAATTAAGGTTATGAGTAGCAAAGTTTTGGATAACTGTAAAGTTCATGGTTCTGTAATTTCTTCCATCACATGGTGACTTGGTTCTTTTTCTTCTTCCACTTATTTTCAATGCTTCACTCAATGCCAATCCTTTAGACTCACTAATCTCTTCCATTTTTTCTTCCAGCTGATTTTAAGAGGAAAATGATATGGCAGAATTGGTGATAAAGGGAAGGTCATTGAGGGTTGCAAAATGCCAGGAAGTGTAGAGAAACCTGGTTAGCAATCAGTCATGATGTGAAAATGTCGGTGTTGGACTGGGGAAAACACAGTAAGAAGTCTAATAGGCTTATTTGGTAACAAACACCACTACCTTTTGAAGCACTGCTCCTTTGTCAGGTGATCACTTCTGATCACAAACAGTGCATATAAAGGCACACACTTAGTTCATAGAATACTGACTGGAATGTGAGTCTTTACAGCTAGTCAAGTCTTAAAGGTGCAGACAATGTGAGTGCAGACAGCATTAAGCACAGGTTAAAGAGATGTGTATAGTCTCCAGACAAGTCAATGGGTGTTGTAAATAGTGTGATATGAATGCAAGACCCCGGTTAAGACCATCCTCATGTGTGCAACACTTGGCTATCAGTCTCTGCTCAATGTCTCTGCGCTGTTCATGTGCCGTGAAGGCTGGCGTGGAGAACATTTACCCGAAGATCAGAGACCGAATGCCCGTGACCGCTGAAATGTTTGCCAAAAGGAAGAGAACAGTCTTGCCCGGTGATTGTCAAGCGGGTTCATTCATCATTGTCGTAGCATCTGCATGATCTCCCCAACGTACCATACCTCGGGACATTCTTTCCTACAGTGTATCAGATAGGCAACGTTGGCCAAGTTGCAAGAATAGGTACAGTGTATTTGGTGGATGGGTGTTCTCACATGAGATTATGGCATCAGTGTCGATGATCTGGCATGTCTTGCAGAGGTTGCTGTGGCAGGATTGTGTGGTGTCGTGGTTACTGTTCTCCTAAAGGCTGGGTAGTTTTCTGCGGACAATGGTCTGTTTGAGGTTGTGCGGTTGTTTGAAGGCAAGAATGGGGGTGTGGGGATGGCCTTAGCGAGATGTTCATCTTTATCAATGACATGTTGAAGACTCCGGAGAAGATGTCATAGCTTCTCCACTCAAGGAAGTACTGGACGACGAAGGGTACTCTAGCCACCGTGTCCCGTGTTTGTCTTCTGAGGAGGTCAGTGGGGTTTTTCATTGTGGCGCATTGGAACTATCGATCGATGAGTTGAGCATCGTATCCTGTTCTTATGAGGGCATCTTTCAGCATCTGGAGGTGTCTGTTGCAATCCTCCTCATCTGACCAGATCCTGTGTACATGGAAGGCTTGTCCATAGTGGATGGCTTCTTTAACGTGTTTAAGATGAAAGTTGGAAAAGTGGAGCATCGTGAGGTTATCCGTGGGCTTGCGGTACAGTGAGGTGCGAAGGTAACTATCCTTAATAGAAGAATGCAATCGATTCTGGAGAGTAGTTCATTGTGAATCTGATGGTGGGATGGAACTTGTTGATGTTATCATTTAGTTGTTTCAGTGACTGTTCATCATGAGTCCAAAGAAAGAAAATGTCATTAATGTATCTAGTGTATAGCATCAGTTGAAGGTCCTGTGCAATAAAGAAGTCTTGTTCGAGCCTGTGCATGAAGATGTTGGCACATTGAGCTGCAGATTTGGTCCCCATGGCTGTTCCATGTGTCTGGATGAAGAACTGGTTGTTGAAGGTGAAGACCTTATGGTTCAGGATGAAGCTGATGAGTTGTAAAATTGCATCTGGAAACTGGCAGTTTCCTCGGTTGAGGACAGCCTTAACCGGGATCTTGGATTCATGTCACACTATTTATAACCTCTGGATTTGCAACACGTGCAGACTCTGCCAGACAGTGACCCAATCCAGGAATCAAACCCGGATCCCTGGCACTGTGAGGCAGCAGTACTAACCACTGTGCCACCCGGTGATGTGGGCTCATTCGGAGCCTGCCCTGTTAGATTATAAATTTTCATGAAGGCAGATGCTAACTGCTCTTTGGATTTACACCAGCTGCATAGAACTATGAACTATGGAGTGGGAAGAGTTCAAACACGAAGTAAAATGGGTTTTCTCCTTTATAATTCATGAATAAATGCTGTGATCAATAAATGCTGCATTTGTGTTCAATTTGTGAGTTATGACAAAGCTATGATTGGAATAAACAATTATAACAAATAGGAACAGGAATAAACCATTTGAGTCTCCTATTCTGTCATTCCATAAAATAATTACTGATCTAATTGTGGCCTTAACTCCACTTTGCTGCCTGTTTCCCACTCCTTTATTGATCAAAATTCTGTCTAACTCAATCTTGAATATATTCAATAACATTCTCCACTGCTGGCTGAGGAAGAGAATTCCAAGGACTAACATCCTTCAGAAAATAAACTTCATAAATTTATCTTCATCTCGATCTTAAATGATTGATCCTTATTTTGGAACTGTGCCAGCTAGTTCTAGATTCCCCCACAATAGCAAACATTCTTTCAGTACATTCCATGCCAAGCTCCCTCAAACTTTTAGGTGTTTCAATAAGATCATATGTCATTCTTCTAAACTCCAATGAGGAGATCAAACTTTCCTGATAAAACAGCCTCTTCTTCCCAGGAATCAGCCCAGTGAATCTTCTCTGGGCCGTTTGCAGTGCATGCATATTTTTTCTTAAGAAAGGTGACCAGAAATGTACCTAATACTCAGTGTGGTTTCAGCAATGTCTGTCAGTTATAGCAAGATTTCTCTATTTTTATACTTCATCTCCCTTGCAATAAAGACAACTTTCCATTTGCTTTCTTCATTACTTGCTGCATCCGAATGCTAACTTTTTGTGCTTCATACACAATGACAACTTCGGTACAAAAACATTCTGCAGTCTCCATTTAAATAATGTTCTGCTTTTCTCGTCTTCCTGCCAAAGTGGACAACTTGCATTTTCTCAGATCATACTCCATTTGCCAAATATTAAACCAGATACCTTATCTATATTCCATTGCAGATTCTATGCTTGCAACTTGCTTTTCTATCTATATTCATATAATCAATAAATCTGGCTACAACACAGTTAGCCCCTTCTTCTATGAAGATCATAAATAGTTGAGGTTCCAGCATTGCTTTGTGTGGCACTGCATGAATTACAGTTTGCCAAATAAAAATGACTCATTTATCTCTGTACTCGATTTCTGTTAGTTAGAAAATCCTATGTCCATTGTGATTTATCAACACAACATCATGAACTCTTATTGTATGGAGTAACCTTTTTATGTGGCACCTTTTTGAATATTTTTCCAAAATCCAAATACACTATATCTACTGGTTCCCCTTCATCCACCTTGATTGCTAAATCCTAAAAGATCACTAATAAATTTGTCAAATATGGTTTTTCTTTCACAGAACCATGTTGACATTGGCTATGATTTTCTAAACATCACGCTACTACATTCTCCATAATGGATTCTGGCAAGTTATCAATGATAGGTGATTTCTCAATTACTAATTGACCTATAGTTGCTTTCTTTCTTGCCCTCTTTTCTTGAATAATGGTGGACAATTGCAGCTTTCTAATTCACTGGGCCCTTTCCAGAATCTAGAGAATTTGTAAAACTACAACCAGTGCATCCATTATCTGTGAAGCCTTCCCTTTAAGACCCCAGGTTGTGGTCTATCAGGTTCAGAGTCTTGCCAGCCTTGATTTCCATTTGCTTTCCTACTACTTTTTTTTTCTAGTGATTATAATTGTTTTAAGCTCGTCCATCCTTTGTGCCTCTTGCTTTTCCACTATTCTTGAGATGCTTTTGTATCTCCCATTATGAAGACTGATGCAAAATCCTTTGTTCAAAGTCTTATTTCATTTCCTTGTTTCCCATTATTAATTTCCCACTCCAATCCAAGTGAATGTCATTACTCCTTTTTTTTTCATATACTTGTAGAACCTTTTTCTATTTTCTATTTCTTACTAGTTTTCTTTCAAATTACAATTTCTTCCTATTTATTATATTTTATGTCATCCTGTGCTGGTTTCTAAAATTTTCCCAAACTTCTAGTCTTAGTAGCATTGTACATCTTGTATATCTTTTCTTTCAATTTGATACTGTTATTAAGCCACAGAGGGCACATCTTTCCACAGTCTTTCTTCCTTAATAGAATATATCTTTCCCGAGAGTTATAAAATATCTCCTAAAATGTCTGTCATTATTTCTCCACTGCCTTACTTTTAAATCTATCTTCGCAGTCCACTGTAGTCAATTCGGTTTTCATATGCTTAAGATTGCCTTTTTCTAAGTTCACCAGGTCACATTACCAAACCTAAAACAGTCTGTTTCCTAGTTGATTCCAGAATGTATTGTTCAAAAAAACTATCCCAAATATACTCAATAATCTCATTCTGCAGGCTACATCTGATTCATCCAATCTATATCAAGATTAAATTTCTGGCAATTATTATGTTACAAGCTTCCAATGACGTACACACTGTTTTATAGTGTAACTGCTATCAGGGATATTATAAACTACTCCCACCAGTGACTTCTTTTCTTTGCTATTTCTTATCTGTACCCAAACTGATTCTATGAGTGGGATTTTCCAAGTAATCCACTATGGTGGCTTACCATTGGCCGGTGGTGGAATTTTCTGGTCCTAACATCTACCATTGTCAATGGGGTTTCTGTTGAGTGTACCCCTTGCTGCTGGGAATCCTGCAGCGGGAGTGAACTGTCAGCAGGACTGGAAGATCCCGCCGGCACGAACGGCTGGAAAGTTCCAGCCTATATCTTAATTCTACAAGATCATTTCTTGCTATTCTACTGAACTTGGCTCCTGATATGTTCACTTTGCAACTAGCAGAAAATGAGGCTGGCAGAACATCTAATTGTGTGTGTATGTGTGGGGGGTGGGGGGGTGGCAAAATGTCCCCAACAATGAGATTATTGTTAAACTGATGATGGACTGAAAAATATTTCTACCGGTAAACTACGTAAACCTATTTTTAGGGCTGAATTTTCCTAGAAAATAGCGAAATGTTAGGTACTGACTAAAAACCAGTGTGCGTCTTCCCAGAAACATAGTGAGGTTTTCATTCCAGATCTTCTGATGGTTTGTCAAAAAAAAGCAGAAAGGCACGTTTTGCACAGCACTCTGTCAAGGTAGGGCCTGACAGACCCAACAAGGGGAATAGAAAAGGGACAGACAAGGAGAACACATCCAACTCTGAAATACAGAAGGCCAACCTCCTCTCCAGCAGGTAACCATATTTTAGCATCGGTTCTTTCCTGTCATTGCTACATTTGCATACCATTAGCCAACTCTGGAGTCAGAGCCCCAGCTGCTTGCAAGCTCAAAAATCAGGCTGTAGAAACACAACTCAAGGTGTGATTCCTCCTCATCTCTGCCAACATCACAGTTGTTTGCAAGTTTTAAATAAGGTTTACTCCATTGGGGAAGAGTAGAAGACTTAGGCAATGGAAGCCAGCTTTTTAGAGATGGACTTGAAAGCATCTGATGTACCAGGCAAATTCAAACATAGTCACAATCTATGAACAGACCCAGTCAGAAGATCACAGCATTAAAAGCAAATGTACATTGATTGGAATGGTACAAGGCCTCCAGAGGTTGTACACAGACTGGTTTGACATGGTTGGAAATTTCCATAGTGAGAATTTTACACTCCCCTTACAAATGCCTTATGGCCATTTAAAGGCTGTTTCCCATCTAGCCTCAACTTTTAGGCTAGTGGTTGATTGTAATTGGGTGGGGGTAACTCAAAAGTAAAGTCAAATCTCAGCCAAGAAAGGGAGAGGGAGACATCCATTAAATGCCCTCTTCTGATTGAGATACCATCCCTTTAAAGCCCTGTGACCTCTGGACCTGCCTCCCCACACCCTACCCTCATCTATCCTGAAGATCACAAACACCCTATCACAATCTCCTGGGACTTCCCTACCCTCCTCACCCGGGAAGTTCTTACACCGGGTCTCCAGTTTCTAGGATTTAGCCTCATGCAATTCAGTGTAGTTTTTCTTCCAGCCACTGTCTACAAGGACTGGAGAGTTGCCGGCCAATCAGATTGGCTGGCAGTTCTCCAAGGCAGGACTTTGTTCCGAGTGGGGCTTTGCCAATGAAAGTTCATTTAAGTGTAATTTGCTGTAGTGCAGCAGATTCAATGGGATTGTGTTCCCCTCCAACTCTTTGAACAGTCGAGGCTAAGCCCTTGCTATTCTAAAAAATCAGGCCATGGCATCAGGGTCTTGCATCTTAAATAAAGTTCAACCTTGTCAAATGGCCTACAATGAAAATGCCACAAGTACTTTCAAATAAAGTTGAAGGTGGAATTGAATAACATGGGAAAACAAGGCATCATTCAAAAAGTGTGACATCACATGGATTGGTGCATTTCTATCACTACCTTAATTAAGAAGAATGATTTTTCTCACTATGTTTACACCTGAGAAGGTTAAACAAAGTCAAAAACATATATCCTTGTGTAATACCAATGCTAGAAGAGACAAACTAAACATTTGTTGGAGCAAAACACTTTTTAAAATTATGTTAAAAAAAAAGATATTGGTTCACACATTTGTCAAGAGTCACAAGAACAAACTGTGTCTAAAACTCCTATTAACAGGTACTGTTTCCTTCATTTACCATTTGGGCTGTTGGTCAGCCAGGATACATTTCAACAGCATTTGGACCAGGTGTGTGTGTGTGTGTGTGTGTGTGTGTGTGTGTGTGTGTATTGTGGACAACACTTGTCATTGGAAGCAAAGAAAAGTATGTCAGAAATCTATTCTTGTTAATGAAAATAACCAGACATGAAGATATTGTTCTCAACAGCAGAAAATGGTGAATTTAAGGCAGATCACATTGTTTTTTTGGTCCCATTTAATAAAATTCAGATTTTTACCCAGACGCTGGGCAGTTCGAAAACATTCGGTCAATGCTGAAACCTCACGACAAGGACAACCATTAAAGGTACTCAGCTCGATTTCCAACTTCCTTGCTGTGTACATACTGAGTTCCTTAGGGAAGGCATCTTCCTTACGGAAATTGCTGAAGAAAGGCAGTGCCACTATGTCATGCCAGATGCTGTAAGAAGTCTCACAACACCAGGTTTAAGTCCAACCAGTTTATTTGATAGTAATCCCACAAGCTTTCTGAAAAAGTGTTCCTTTGTCAGGTACGTGGAAGGTTCTGATCAGAAAAAGGCATATAAAGACACACACAGTTTAGAACATAGAACATTACAGCGCAGAACAGGCCCTTCGGCCCTCAATGTTGCGCCGACCAATTAGGAACAAGCAGTGACCCTCTAACCTAAACCATTCCCTTTTCATCCATAAACTTATCTACTAACCTCTTAAACGCCACCAAACTTGGCGCATCTACAATTGACGCAGGCAAGGCATTCCATACCCTTACCACCCTCTGGGTAAAGAACCTACCTCTGACATCTGTCCTAAAACCACCACCCCTTAATTTAAAGCTATGTCCCCTCGTGCTAGCTTTCTCCATCCTAGGAAAAAGGCTATCACTGTCCACCCTATCTAAACCTCTAATCATCTTATATGTTTCAATAAGGTCTCCTCTTAGCCGCCTTCTTTCTAACGAAAACAACCTCAAATCCCTCAGCCTCTCTTCATAAGACCTGCCTTCCATACCAGGCAACATCCTGGTAAACCAGTTTACAGAATACTGATTAGAATGCAAGTTTTTGCAGCTAATCTGTGTGTGTATGTCACACATCTGGTCCAAATGCTGTTGAAATGTATCCTGGCTGCCCAACAGCCCAAATGGTAAATGGAGGAAATAGTACCTGTTAATAGGAGTTTTAGATAAAGTTTGTTCTTGTGACTCTTGACAAATGTGTGGATCATATGTTGCACTATCTGTAACTCCCATGACTTGCCTGGGCTTGTAAAATCTCACTTATTGTCCTGTCTGGAGACAATATACATCTCTTTAACCTATGCTAATGCTATCTCCACTCACATTGTCTGCATCTTTAAGACTTGAATATCTGGTTACTGCAAAAGCTTGCATTCTAATCAGTATTCTGTAACACTGTACGTGTTATATGCCTTTCTTCGATCAGAACCTTCCACACACCTGATGAAGGAACACTGTTTCCAAAAGCTTCTGGGAATACTATTAAATAAACTGGGTGGACTTAAACCTGGTGTTTTGAGACTTCTTACTGTGTTTGTCCCAATCCAAAGCCGGCATCTCTATATCATGAATGCCAGATGCTACCGGATCTGCTGAGATTTTCCAATATTTTCTCTTTTGGCTTTCAGATTCCAGCACCTGCAGTAATTTGCTTTTATCAATGACATTACTTTGGCAGGATGATAACCAATATATATTCAATGTGTTGAAACAAGCACTGACAGCCAAATCAGGTCTTCGACACTATAACACACAGAAGATAACAGTAGGAGTGAATATCTTGCAGAAAGGTCTCAGTGCATGGCTTCTTTAAGATGACAAGCCTGTTGCATTTGGTTGAAAAATTATGTCACTGGCACAAACAAATTACTGTAATACGGAAGAGAAACTGTTGCTCTTAACTCTGAAGTCAGCAGCTTCCAACACAGTCATTTGGGAAAGAGTTCACAGTAAAGACCAATCATAAGCTCTGGACGTGATCAGGATAATGTCTCTCATGAATGCACCATCTTAACTTCAGAGGTTACTTATCAAGATCTGGGGTTACAACTGTGATGTCAAATACAAAACACAAATTCAGATAATCCTATCAGACACTAAGTATGCAGCGCAACCCTAGGAAGGCACATGACATACCATTAAATGTGCAGCTGGACGCAGTCTGTACATCTTGGAGGATGTCTAAAATGTAGATGCTTTGGTCGGAACAAGAAAGAAACTCTACAGAGAGATTTCATAGGGCCCATACTTCAAGCTTAATGGCAGATCAGGAGAGAGACAGAGCTTGTCCAAAATCATCCAGGAGATCCCTATGGATCTGCAAACATATTGCACATATCAAAGTGAAATTCTTATATCTGATCACGTGCACATCAAGTGACGCCAAGTACTCATTTGGGTGACATTTGACCATACATATCTGATCAGTTCCGTCAGGGGTACATGGAAATAGAGAATACGAGACAACTTGCTTACAAGTCAATGTTCTGGCTCAATATCACCAAGGACATTGGCCAGATAAAGACTGTGATGCATGTTAGAAACACCAAGTCAGTCAGCAGAAAGAACCCCTCCAACCAGAAGACTCCATGTACCAAGAGAGCGACAGATCTATTCACTGTAGGCACAGAAGACTATCCTTCCAAATTTCCAATTGTTCAGAAGCTTTAGAACACTTCAGGTTCAGCAGCGGCTAGCATTATCGGTGTTAGCTTGAGTATCTTTGGTGCCTGGATAGAAGCGGCATCGAACAACACGCAACAACAAATGGGAAAACTATTCCAGGATACATATGAACAATAGTCCATTAAATATATGCGAACCATAATCCATCAACCACATTACATCATCACCCCAATATCCACATTCAAATGGAATGACTGAACATTTGGTCAGGACAATCAAAATCACTAATCATTAAGTGTTCATAAACTGGACGAGTTATTCAAGTTATGTTGTTGCACTGTTGGGAAATATCACTGCACTCCAGATTGCTATCATCTACTAAAATTCTATTTGGTTGATCTGTGAGAATGATGCAGTCAAGCTGTCATTTCAAGTCTTTCGTTACAGACTAGTTACATCAAATACAAATCAAGATGAAAGTGCAGGTGAGTGTAGAATTATTATCATTATATATTGGCCAAAAGGTGAGGGTCCTGCACCTATTTGGATCCCAACAGAGATGACCAGGGTGCACAAAGAACCATGTTTATGGAAAGTGACAATTCCACATGTGCAAACTGCAAATGAATCAATCTCATTGCTTGAGACTCTCTGCTGGCCATGCACAAAATGATCAACTAGCATTGTCTACATGCCCCCCATGTGTGCTTAATTGGGAACAGTTTTCTGCTGCTGAGAATTCAATGTGGGTATTCATGCCCAATTCTCTTGGCCCCTGCCATTACACCCACTCTAATGGGATCAATTAAATTCCACCCTATATTTCAAATAGCTGTCAGTTTAGAACTAATAGTACATCAAGCTGCTGCCTTTATGAGCCTGTTATGTTCCTGCATGAGCACCCACAGTAGGCATTTACTGGCAAATCATCAGTTAAAAGATGTTTGATGGGCAGAAACTCATCCCTTAAGTTCCCTGGGAACTGCCAGACATTTCTTTGTTCATACCTAAATTACACAATATAATGAAAGAAAGGAAAATACATTGGAAACATTAACTTTTTAGGGTGAGATATTCTGATGGAAAAATGGGAAAGCAGGTCAATAAAGCTTAGAAGAGGTATATGGGGAAGCTCAGACTTAATAAACTAAAATGGTTGAAGGGGATTTGGAAGAAAGGAGACAAAAATAAATTAGTGAATACCAGTTGGACAGGTAATGAAAACAATAGCCTTAGCATTGCAATCTCATGAAAATACTATGATGGCTCAAATCATTGTCTCATTTATGCTTGGACAAAAGCAAATGGGGACTATACCAAATTTTGCCCTACTGCTCCTACCTGGAATGACTTATGAGAAAATAAAACAAAATTCTAAATCTAACTAAAACTTTTGAGAACCCAGCTTTCTCTAGAGAGAATGAGAATCACATTGTTGGCGATGCATCGTCTGGACATGGAAATTTAATGCCTGCACTTCAGTGAACATATTGAATGTTTTAGTGGTTATTTGCAAATGCATGACCTTATTATTTGATCCCAGCATAGCTTACAAAATTTCTGATCCACAATCAACTGTGTACAGTTGGGGGCACAAAGTTATGACTGCATCTGACACCTGAGAGGCTTCTTTGTGATGTGATTCCTTCATAAATAAAATGGAAGATTCTACCAATTTCTACTGGGAAATGATAAGAAATCAGACAGAGGAGCAGCAATACAAAACCTAATGAAGATTGCAGCAAATCTCAAGGAATAACAAGCCATGAGTATAATAAGATTTATTGAACCGAGAGTGAAACATCATATCTTAAAAAACACTAGACAGAAAGGATGACTGATGGAAGTACCAGTATTACTTGGAACCAATTCCCTTTAAAAATCAAAACTGAAGTTGAATTTATTGTTCAATTTTTTTCCTCTTAAAGACATTGGATCTTGTTGCCTTTATTCTCAGCAAGGTTGGCAGCCTTCCAACACCTGGGCAAATTGGCCATTCCTCTTGTGTTACTTGATTTCATAGTCATTGAAATTATGGAACAGAAGGAGAACATTTGGTCCATTACCTCTGTGCAGATGCCAGGTTATCAACTGGAGTTGAATAATCTTACCCCATTCCCTTCTTGTTTTTGTATCTTTTTATATTCTCCCTTTCCAAATATCTATCTAATTTAATTTAAATAAGATGCTTGTTACTGCCTCAATAGTTATTTCATTATAAAGTTGTGTTGTGTGAAAAGAATGTTTTTTTCCTTTGTTTTGTTAATCATAATCATCATTCAATGGCTTCTGGAGGAATAGTTAAACCTAATATGGCACAGGGAAACTGGAAGTTCATCATGTCAATGGTTTTTAAATTGCATTAACATTTAATTTTCAGATTTCCCAACTAATTAATGTCAGTGTGCATACTGACGACTTACAGGAAGTAATTTCAACTTCCTGTTGAAGCATCTGGAAGTGGAAAAGAGATGGAAATATGTCTTGCCATGAAAAGTAGGAGGATGAAGATTATTCCCCACTTCTGCTTCAGCTCTTTAGATGTGATATTGTGTGCTGTGAGCACCTGGAGAAAGATATGTACTTACCTAGTAACCTGGGAAAGAAGCCAGCTGGAAACATCAAAGAAGGCTGGAGATGGCCTAAGAGGTAAGGAGTATATTGCCACAGTCCTGGATACAATGCAAAAAATAGTTCAGTGACATAAGCAGTAAAAGTAAGAACAATGTCACATTTCACTAAGACGTGGAGATGCTGGCGTTGGACTGGGGTAAGCAGAGAAAGAAGTCTCACAACACCAGGTTAAAGTCAAAGCTCCTTCTTCAGGTGAGGACTTGTATTCATAAACAGGGCATATGAAGACACAAACTCAATTTTCAAGATAATGGTTGAAATGTGAATCTTTACAGGTAATCAGACCTTAAAGGTCCAGACAATGTGAGTGGGGAGAGGTTAAGCACAAGTTAAAGAGATGTGTATTGTCTCCAGCCAGGACAGTTAGTGACATTTTGCAAGCCCAGGCAAGTCGTGGGGGATACAAATAGTGTTATATGAACCCAAAATCCCGGTTGAGGCCATCCTCATGTGTGTAGAATTTGGCTATCAGTTTCTGCTCAGCAATTCTGTGTTGTCATGCGTCATGAAAGCTGCCTTGGAGAATGCTTACCCAAGGATCAGAGGATGAATGCCCGTAACTGCTGAAGTGTTCCTCAACTGGAAGGGAACACTCTAGCCTGGTGATTAGAACATAGAACATAGAACACTACAGCACAAACAGGCCCTTCGGCCCACAAGTTGTGCCGAACACATCAAAACCTACCCAGCCATAGACCTATCTATAACCCCCAATCCCATTGGATCCCATATACTCATCCAGAAGTCTTTTAAAAGACCCCAGCGAGTTCGCCTCGACCACCACCGACGGCAGCCGATTCCATTCACTCACCACCCTCTGAGTGAAAAACTTTCCCCTAGCATCCCCTCTGTACTTGCTTCCCTGCACCTTAAATCTGTGCCCTCTCGTCGCGACCATTTCAGCCCTGGGAAATAGTCTCTGAGAGTCCACCCTATCTATTCCTCTCAACATCTTGTAAACCTCTATCAGGTCGCCTCTCAACCTTCGTCTCTCCAGGGAGAACAGTCCCAGCTCCCTCAACCTGTCTTCATAAGGCATGCCTCCCAATCCAGGCAACATCCTTGTAAATCTCCTCTGCACCCTTTCAATAGCTTCCACGTCCTTCCTATAGTGAGGCGACCAGAACTGCGCACAGTACTCCAAGTGTGGTCTGACAAGGGTCCTATAAAGCTGCAGCATTACCTCCTGACTCCTGAACTCAATCTCTCGATGAATGAAGGCCAGTACACCGTAAGCTTTCTTAACCACATCCTCCACCTGGGAGGCCGATTTGAGAGTCTTATGGACCCGGACCCCAAGATCCCTCTGCTCTTCCACACAGCTAAGACTCCTACCTTTGATAGTGTACTCATTCATCCTGTTGGATCTGCCAAAATGGACCACAACACATTTATCCGCGTTGAAGTCCATCTGCCACTTCTCCGCCCAGTCTTGCATCCTGTCGATGTCATGCTGCAACTTCTGACATCCCTCCAGACCATCTACAACACCACCGACCTTCGTGTCCATAGAACATAGAACATTACAGCACAGAACAGGCCCTTCGGCCTTCGATGTTGCGCCGACCAATATAAAAAGCAATGCCCCTCCAAACTAAACCATTCCCTTCTCTTCCATATACTTATCAACTAACCTCTTAAACGCCACCAAACTTGGCGCATCTACAACTGCTGCAGGCAGGGCATTCCACTCCCGAACCACCCTTTGGGTAAAGAACCTGCCTCTGATATCCGTCCTATAACTATCACCCCTTAATTTAAAGCTGTGTCCCCTCGTGCTAGCTTTTTCCATCCTAGGAAAAAGGCTATCACTGTCCACCCTATCTAAACCTCTAATCATCTTATATGTTTCGATCAGGTCCCCTCTTAGCCTCCTCCTTTCTAACGAAAACAACCTCAAATCCCTCAGCCTCTCCTCATAAGACCTGCCCTCCATACCAGGCAACATCCTGGTAAACCTCCTCTGTACCCTCTCCAATGCCTCCACATCTTTCTTATAATGTGGGGACCAGAACTGCACACAATACTCCAAGTGCGGCCGCACTAGAGTTTTGTACAGTTGCAACATGACGTTGCGGCTCCGAAATTCAATCCCCCTACCAATAAAAGCCAAGACTCCATATGCCTTCCTAACAACCTTCTCGACCTGACTGCCTACTTTCAGGGATCTATGCACATACACACCAAGATCCCTCTGTTCATCTAGACTACTAAGAATCCTACCATTTGCCCTATACTCTACACATTTATTATTTCTGCCATAGTGCATTACCTCACACTTTTCCACATTAAACTCCATTTGTAAGTTCATCGGCGAACTTACTCACCCATCCCTCCACTTCCTCATCCAGGTCATTTATGAAAATGACAAACAGCAAGGGTCCTAGAACAGATCCCTGGGGCACTCCACTGGTGACCGACCTCCATGCAGAAAAAGAGCCATCCACAACCACCCTCTGCCTTCTGCAGGCAAGCCAGTTCTGGATCCACAAGGCCAAAGCCCCTTGGATCCCATGGCCTCTCACCTTCTCAAGAAGTCTTGCATGTGGGACCTTGTCAAATGCCTTGCTGAAGTCCATGTACACCACGTCCACTGCTCTTCCTTCGTCACTGTGTTCAGTCACATTTTCGAAGAACTCAATTAAGCTTGTAAGGCACGACCTGCCTTTTACAAAACCATGCTGACTATTTCTAATCAACCTAAACTTCTCCAAATGCTCGTAAATCTTGTCCCTCAGAAGCCTCTCCATCAGCTTACCAACCACTGAGGTCAGACTCACCGGTCGGTAATTTCCAGGACTATCCCTGTTCCCTTTCTTGAAAATAGGGACCATATCCGCAATCCTCCAATCCTCCGGAACCTCTCCCGTCTCCATCGACGACGCAAAGATCATCGCCAGGGGCTCTGCAATGATATCCCTCACCTCCCACAATAACCTGGGGTACATCCCATCTGGTCCCGGAGACTTGTCTATCTTGATAGCATTTAAAAGTTCTAACACATCCGCTTCCTTAATATCTACATACTCAATCTTTTCAGTCTGCCGCAAACTTGTAGTGCATCCTCCCAGATCACTTTCCACCGTGAATACTGAGGCAAAGTACTCATTAAGCACCTCTGCCATTTCTTCCGGTTCCATACAGACTTTTCCCCCTTCACCTTTTATAGGTCCTATCCCTTCTCTTCTCATCCTTTTACTTTTCACATATTTGTAGAAGGCCTTGGGATTCTCCTTAATCCTACCAGCCAAGGCCTTCTCATGACCCCTTCTGGCTCTCCTAATTTCCTTTTTAAGCTCTCTTCTATAAGCCTTATACTTCTCTAGATCCCCAACATCTCCTAGCTCTTTGAACCTTTTATACACCTTTCTTTTCTTCCTGACTATGTTGACCACAGCCTTCGTGCACCACGGTTCCCGCGTCCTACCAAAACCTCCTTGTCTCACCGGAACGTTGTCGTGCAAAGCTCCAGACAAGCATTCCTTGAATATCTGCCACCTTCCTTCTGTGCTTTTCCCCAAGAACACCTCCTTCCAGTTTATTCACCCCAACATCTGCCTGATGTCTTCATATTTCCCCTTATTCCAGACAAACACCTTCCTAGCCTGCCTGATCCTATCCTTTTCCAATGCAAGGGTGAAGGAGATAGAATTATGATCTCCATCCCCAAGATGCTCTCCTACCGAGAGATCCATCACCTGTCCTGGTTCATTAGCTAGTACCAGGTCCAGTACAGCCTCTCCTCTCGTAGGCTTGTCCACGTGCTGTGTCAGGAAACCCTCCTGAACACACCTAACAAACTCCTCCCCATCCAAACCCCTTACCCTTGGGATATTCCAGTCGATGTTTGGGAAATTGAAGTCTCCCATCACAACAACTCTGTTATTTCTACATCTCTCCAGTATCTGTTTCCCTATCTGCACCTCAACTTCCCTGTCACTATTGGGCGGCCTATAGAATACACCCAGCAACGTCACCGACCCTTTGCTATTCCTAACTTCCACCCACAGAGACTCCGTAGACATTCCCTCCTCGGTATCCACCTTCTCTGCAGCCATGACACTGTCCCTGATCAACAGTGCCACTCCACCATCTCTTTTGCCTCCCTCCCTGTCCTTCCTGAAGGATCTGAATCCCGGGACCTGCAGTACCCAGTCCTGTCCCTGAGACATCCAAGTCTCTGTAATGGCCACCACATCACAATCCCAAGCAGCAATCCACACCCTAAGTTCATCCACCTTATTTACTACACTCCTGGCATTAAAATAGACACAGCTCAGTCCCTCAGACTGGACATTTCCCTTCTCCCCCACTCATCTAACCTGCCTCTCATCCTGCCTAGAGTCCTTCCCTACCTGGGAGCTAACTTCCTTGCTCCCAGTCTCCACATCACTATTCCCTCCCCCTAACCTTTCTAGTTTAGAGTCCCCCCAGTAGCCCTAGCCAGTCTTCCCGCCAAGATATTAGTCCCCCTGGGATTCAGGTGCCACCCGTCTTGTTCAGAGGTGTTCATTCATTTGTTGTCATAGCGTCTGCATGGTCTCCCCAATATACCATGCCTTGGGACATTCTTTCCTGCAGCGAATCAGGTAGACAACATTGGCTGAGTTGCAAAAGTATGTACTCTGTACCTGATGAATGGTGTTCTCACGTGAAATGATGGCATCAGTGTTGATGATCTAGCACGTCTTGCAGAGGTTGCTGTGGCAGGGTTGTATGGTGTCATGATCACTGTTCTCCTGAAGGCTGGGTGGTTTGCTGTGGACAATGGTATGTTAGAGGTTGTGCGGTTATTTGAAGGCAAGAAGTGGGTGTGTGAGGATGAAAATGGATCGTAGTCCAGTTACTTCCTCGGAGCAGAGATGCTATGACATCTTCTACGGAGCCTTCAACATGTCATCAATGAAGATGAACATCTCACTAAGGCCATCCCCACACCCCCTCTTCTTGCCATTTCAGAATATAATGTCTCAATCAGATCACTTCTTATCATTCTAACCTCCAAAGGGTGCAGACCCTTTAGGGGCAATCTTACCATTTTGCCCTGCCAGCCTGTAAGCACGAGGCTGATTGTAATATTTAAATGCTAAGTGAGTCCAGGATGGAATCATCTGGCCTCTGTGGCCTCGCCAGTGAACATTTTCTCCAATGAGGATCATGTACGGTCCTCTTCAATAGAGATAATGTCATGATAGCCTCACTGGTAGAAGGCCACTGAGGCACTCCTGGGAAGTTGGGAGCAGAAGGAAGGGGGTGCCCCGGGCAGTGCCAGTTTGGCACTGCCTACAAGGCAATGCCAAAGGGGTGGGGCCTTAGAAGGCAGGCCATTCAGGGTAGTCACAGGAATATTGCTGCCACTCTGCAATAGCGATTAGTGGAATGGGGAGTGGAGGCCGCTGTGCACTCTGCAACTGGGAGGGGGGTTCAGATGACAGCATGACTGCTGTGCATTTTCAACTGGTGATTAACCAACCGGGGTGGAGGTGTGGTGGTGGTGGTGGTGGTTCTGTCACAAAGCCAAGTAAAATTCAATTTTTAAGTCAACCCAAACATTGGCATGGATTTCTCCCACTTTCACAATTGTTTGGCACTCAGAATTTTTCTGGTAAGATCGGCCCCATTATTTCTCCTCACATGAGAGCTATCTCATTCCAGGAATCAACTAGAAAATTACTTCTTTAAGGTAGGTATACCCTTCCTTGGATGCTGAGAGCAAAACAGTACATTTCATTCAGCGTCAAATCACATGAATGCCTGCAGACTTTCACCAATGACTTGCACACAAGATGCAATCTTAAATAGGATACATGATAGCCTAGCTTAGGTTGTTCATCGCAATACTCGCACCAACACCTTGCTGGCAGAGAAGTGCAGTACAGCCAGAAGTAGTATGATTGTGGAATTATAAATTGTACTGAATGATATGTTACCATTCCAATGCTTTCCCTCAGAATTTTTGCATCAGATTTTACAGTGGAAAATACTTCGAACATCCCATTAATACTGAAGAATTTGGGGGCAGAATTAAGAACCATCACCATAGAACTAGTTTAGATGAATTCATGGGGCTAAAGGCTGGCAAGTCCCCTGACATGCTGGCTTGCATCCTTGGCTCCTAAAAGAAGTAGCTACAGAGATAGCAGGTGCAAAAATCCTTGGATTCGAGGAGCACCACAGAATTGGAAAACTGCCAATGTGACATACCTATTCAAAAAGGGAATCAGTTTAGCTCAGTTGGTTGCAGAGCAGGTTAGTGATGCAGACCGACAACAACAGCAGGATTCAGTTCCTGTAATGTCTGATGTTATTCATGAAGGCTCTTCTTCTCAACCTTGCCCCTTGCCTGAAGTGTGGCGATCATCAGGTTGAATCACCACCAGTTAGTTCTTCACACTCCTCCCAACCCCCCACAAAAGAGAAAGCAGGTAATGGTTACCTGGAACTATGGCAACTTTACCTTTTATTCAAGGAAATGTGTGGGAGTTACAGGTATAAGGCGGAGTGGGGCCTGGATTTGCACTCTGCCAGAGAATCGGTGCAGGCACAATGATCCAAATGACCTCTTCTGTATGGTGGGGATCCTATTCTTTGATTCTATGACAAAGTACTTCATAAAAAATCGATTAAGTCATATGATAAGATCAAAAGAACAGAATATTATTTAAATGGAGAAAACCTGCAGAAAGCCAAAACAGAAGGGTCTTGGAGGTACTTGAGCATAAAACACAAAGTTAGCACACAAGTGCAACAGATAATCAGGAAGGCTAATGAAATGTGGCCCATACTTCAAAGGGGTTGGAGTGTAAGAGTAGGGATGTCTTGCTGCAACTGTACAAGGTAATGGTGGGACCACATCTGCAGTACTGTGAGCAGTTTTGGTCCCATTATTTAAGAAAAGATATTATTTCATTGAAGGCAGTCCAGACAAGATTCACTGGAATGATCCTCAAATTAAACAGGTTGGGACTTTACTCATTGGAATTTATAAGAACGAGAGGCGATTTCATTGAAATATATCGGATTCTTAAGAGGCTTAACAGTGTAAATGTCAAGCCCCTTAAGAATCTTATATGTTTCAATGAAATGCTGAAAGGATGTTTTCCCTGGTGGAAGAATATAGGACTAGAAGGCTCAGTCTCAGAATAAAGGTGTACCAATTTAAGACTGAGATGAGAAGGAATTTTTTTCTCTCAAATGGTTGAGAGTCTTTGGAACTTCTTGCCACATGGAGTTGTGGAAGCAGAGACATTGTGTATATTTAAGGCCAAGATAGATAGATTTTTTGATTAGTAAAGGTTGCGGAGCAAGGACAGGAAAGTGGCATAAGGAGGACTGGATCAGCCATGATGCTATTGAAAGATGGAGCAGGCTCAAAGAGTTGAATGGCCTATTCCTGTTCCTATTTCTCTTCTTTCACTTCTTGTGGAAGACAGCATTTTACATGAGACAAAAGCAGAAAACTGGACTTGGCCCTCCATCTACGCAAGTGCAGTGAAGCTGATGCTGGAAATCAATGGAGTTTCATTGTGCCTAGCATTGGAGATGGGGATCTTTCCACACACCTGACGAAGGAACAGCATTTCCAAAAGCTTGCAGGTTTACTATCAAATAAACTGGTTGGACTTTAACCTAGTGTTGTGAGACTTCTTACTGTGTTTACCCAAGTCCAATGCCAGCATCTCTACATCATAACTGATTTTAATATCAGAGGGACACATGACATACAACATTCACTTTTGGTGTCAATATTGTTGAAATACATTCATACATATACATAATGATAACTTCAAACTTTCATAGTGACAAAACGCATTCATGTGTTTTATCTCCCACTGGGTCTTCATGTGCCCTGCAGATCCTTGACAATGAGAAGGAGAAGGTGATCACCTCCTCTGAGGATGCATTGTTATACAACTCAATACACACTAAGTTCAACACTCTCACTTCAGTGAGACCAGTAAGGCAGAATGTTGTCTTTTTACCCAGTGACTCACACACCACATGTATCAAAAGCAGATGTTGAAGATCACGAAAGGCGTCCTATACGCCAAGTTCTGCTCGGCTGATGCAGAAAATGTGCTCAGGGGATGTTGACAAACAGGATGTTCCTGGACCCAGCAGCAGTGAACATGCATTGTACTTTCATCTACATCATGCATGCCTGCAGAGATACTGCAGCATGAGTGACATGATATTACAGGCCTTCATAATAATATCTTCATCCATGGAGGGAATAGCTACTCCAGGGAGCATCAAATCACATGAGTGCGTGCAGACTTTCACCAATGACTTGCACACAAGATGCAATCTTAAATAGGATACATGATAGCCTAGCTTAGGCTGTTCATCGCAATACTCACACCAACACCTTGCCGACAGAGAAGTGCAGTTGAGCCATAAGTAGTATGATTGTGGAACTATGGAATTTCAATCACAGTACAAAGCACTATGCTGTTAAATATTTATGGATGTTTCTGTTCTTTCTGAAAGACACATGAACTGATAATGAACAATGATTTATTTTCACAGTAACTTCATTGCAGTGTTAATATAAACCTACTTGTGACACAAATAAATATTGGAGGGTTGTAAAAGAAATATGGTTGTTTGAAGGATTACTTTGTGTTAGTGGCAATGCGTCTTGTCCTATTTGCAAATGGCTGTTAGAGGGGGGGCACTTTTGGAAACTAAATGAAATCTACATTAATGAACACATTTGATCCAAATAGAATCCATTGCTCTGTGCCTTGTCCCTCCTGCATGTTCAAACCTTGCTCTTGCAAGATTTTGTGAACATAACAAACTGTGATCATTTTGAAGACCTGGATTTACTGAAAGGTAACTTCAGCTTTGTTCAGAGTCTAAGCGCAAATTCAGCAAGCAAAAGGCTAGTTTGTTGACACATCAAGTGGTAACATGACATTCACTGTATCGCTCCTGGGTCTCATTTCTTGGCTTTCTCATTACTCACATTTTAAGTGAGTATCCTTGGCTCCAAATAGCCAGTTGGTAACTCTGCATTGAGATGCAAAGAGATCAGAAAGGCCGGAGTGTTGCCTGACAAAAGCTTCAGAGCAACCATCTTATAGTCTTGTCCAACACCTGGATCAAGGTCTTCCTGTGGTTACATACAAGCAGCATATGGATGAAATCAAAATCTTTGTAGCTGCCAAACATTCCTGCTTGACTGATGGGTGTCTAATTGCCATACATGTATAGTCGATGATGTCCTGCTCTGTGGGAAGATAGCTAGCATCCACAACTTGTGTGTATATATAGCACTTTTAATGTAACAAAAGGCTCCAAGGTCCTTCCTAGAGGCACAATATAGTCACGTAATGCTCCAACTTCCGCAAACATTACTGTTCTCTTGTTTTGGTTTCAGTGACTTTACACTTCCAAGAAATCAGTGGAATCAAAGTTAAACTGAAAACCTCATGTTACTATCACTCTGACTGAATGATTAACACATTAAAATTAATAACCTGTGTCTCCCAAGGAAGTTCTGCATTTTTAACCTTTTGCGCTAGAGTGAAAAGTCAGTGGCTTGAAAGCCAGCTTTCCAATGTCTATTTCCTGACTCCAACTCATCCATGTTAAATGCCGCTCCAATTTCTCTCTTTTACTCATTCAAATGTTTTTATAACTTTGAAAACCATTATGAGTTGCCTTCTAGCTGTTCCAGAGAAGATAAACTTTTTTTGAAGAAAGTCTTTCTTATTCTGGTGAAATTTCATACTGTTTCCTTGGTTCCTGTGTGCTGCCACCTGCATGTTTTAACTTAACATTTGGTACAAATTCAGCATAAGTTATTTGCTTAATATTTAAATTCAAAATCCTATTTGTCTTGTTTAGGTTATCTTATAACTACCCTCCGATCAATTAACTGCAACAGTAGTTCTGAGACTATCTTCCGGAATTGGTAGTTGCTGCTGGTAAGCACCCAGGGAGAGGCTAAAGATCATTGAGGGAGAAAGAATGAGATGGGGGTGGTGCAGAGGGATTTTGGAAGGGGGGGGTGCAATGGCAGGACAGGTCAAAGGCAAGGGTGAGGATGGCTGTCTACAAACTGTTGCCCAATACACAGTTCTCAATCAAGTAAGAAGCATGGCTGTGAAAGCAGATCCCCCGCCCTCTTCCCCACACCCCTCCTCCTCCCCATCCAAGCCTGGCACTGGCAAATCCATAAGTTTTACAGGTAAATCTAATGCATGAGTAAGCAAGGTCCACCTTGAGAGTACCTGTAAATATATAAAACCAAAATCTCCTTGAATGCACAAAGCACTTGCAACAAGATAGACAAACGAGAAACAGAAATAAAATGGGTTGATCTAATTGACCTTACAGAATCATGGAGCATCATTTACCTTGCGTGTTTCTGTATCCCACCATTAAGGCTTTGAAGTCTACGCTCTGTGAGAAAGAGATTCAATGTGATTTTCCCTGGAGTGGTAATTAGAGGTTGGGCTCGTCAAAGAACAAAGGACAGTCAATAGGTTCTTGAAGTTGGTGGGCTAATTCAAGGCCTTCTAGCTTGAAACCCAATAGGTTTTGTCCAGCAGCCTTCTGGTGGCATATAACTGTGCCCTTCCACCACCCCGCATCCAATCTCTCCTTGTACTGGTCCCTCCCCTCCCGATCCCTTCCCAATCACCTACTCCACAGTCTTCCCACCCCTCCCGACTATCAACGCTCATGTGCAGAGATTCCCTGCTGATCACCATCCATGCAGAGATTCCCCCTCACAAAACTCCTTCTCCCACACTCCAGTGGAGATCCCTCCCCTTGCCTCTCCTGTCATTGTCCCACCACTACGCAGGCTCTACCCTTTGGCACTGCCCATACCACATTTATAATGCTTGATGGGCATGCCAGGATGCCCAGTGGGCACTGCCTAGCTGGCACAGCCATGCCCCCAACCGCCCAAAGGCTTCA
Organism: Sphyrna mokarran; assembly: GCA_024679065.1. NCBI lineage: Eukaryota > Metazoa > Chordata > Chondrichthyes > Carcharhiniformes > Carcharhinidae > Sphyrna > Sphyrna mokarran. Next base: position 46,596,506 of record JAGIQG010000011.1, on the reverse strand, counting down.
ATGGCCTCTGATCCCCACAGTGTGGCCATCACCTCTGGTCCCCATTAGTAAGGTCCACGAGTGATATTTGCAGACGATGGGGAAAAAGTTTGGGAGGCCACATATCATTAATATAGTTGACTTTCTGATTAGTGATAACCCATTCATTATCTCTCATTATCAAGAATGTTGATAACGAGAGAATCAATGATGGTAACATCACGGAATGTCAAAGGGTGGAGATTAGTGTGTCTCTTATTGGTAATGGCCATTTCCTGGTACCTGTCTACCCAAGCCTGAATATTGTTCAGATCTTGCATTTGAACATGGACTGCTTCAGTATCTGAGGAGTCATGAATGATGCTGAACATTACGCAATCATCAGCAAACATCCCCACTTCTGATCATATTATGGAGGGAAGGTCACTGATAAAGCAGCTGAAGATAGTTGTGCCTAGGACATTATCCTGAGGGATTTCTGCAGAGATTCCTGGAGTTGAAATGATTGACCCTCCACAACCACAACCATCTTCCTATGTAACAAATATGACTCCAACCAGTGGAGAGTTTGCCCCCAATACTTATTGATTTTTGCTAGGGATCCTTGATGCCACACACGGTCAAATGTGACCTTGATGACAAAGCTGTAACTCTCAACTCACCTCTGAAATTCAGCTCTTTTGTCCATGTTTGAACCAAGGCTGTTGAGGTTAGGAGCTAAGTGACTCTGGCAAAACCCAAACTGGCTGTCACTGAGCAGGTTATTGCTGAGTAGGTGCTGCTTGAAGTACTGTTGATAACCCCTTCCATCATTGATGATCGAGTGTGGACTGATTGGATGGTAATTGACTGAGTTGGATTTGTCCTGCTTTTTGTATACGGGACATATCTGGGCAATTTTCCACATTGCTGGGTTGATGCCAGTATTGCAATTATACTGGAAGACTTGGTTAGGGTATTGGCAAGTTCTAAAGCACAATTCTTCCGTACTATTGCCAGAATGTTATAAGGTCTACTGTCTTTGCAATATCCAGTGCTTATCTCTGGCTTACTAACTAAGCCACACACAAATTGGGAGAGGTTCAAGCAGATTAGAGGATGAAATGCATCACACATTCCTAAGAAAAATGGGATTTGATTGTTAGAACACTGTCACAGGAGAAAGTAGGAGCTGTTGCACTGGATAGACTCCACTTCAAATGGACTGGGATCAGCATCCTAACACTCAATTAAGTCTGTGGATAGGTCTTAAAAAGTGGGAAAATGGTCATATGAAGGAAAATTTTAAAATCTAAAGAGAAACATTGAGGTAACAGTGCAGTATAGTGACTTCAATAAAGGCAAAAGAATGGTACAGGAAGTACTGGAGAGATTAACAATAATAGTGCTTCAGTGAGTACATTCAAAGAATAGATGTAAAAATATAAAACTAAAGGCTCTTTATCCAAATTTATAAAGTATTTCAACAGGATAGACAAATTAACAGCACAAATGAATATAAATGGGTTAATTTAATTGCCATTATAAAAACATGGAGCAGCAATTACCCTCTGTTTTTCTGAATCTCTGGATCAAACAGGGGTTTGAAGTCTGCAATGCATGGGAAAGATACTTAGTGTAGCTTTGTCTGAAGTGGTCAACAGCCAGAGGACAGGCTCATCATCAGTTCAGACAGCAGTCAAGCTCTAGAAGCTGGCAGGCCAGAAGACCTTAAAACTTAAAAAATGAGGCCATGGCAGATAGGTGAGAGAGGGAGCGCTTTAAAATGGAAGCATAACTCTCTCTATCCTTTTAAAATTTCAAATAGAAAATTAACTTTGCAGCTGGATCATCACAGTAGGGCGAGGGGTGGGGACAGCCCTTATACTGAGTAGCTTCAGCTTGCGTGGAGCAGAGATAACTCCATTCTGTTACTGGTACGTCACCTCTAATCAGTTAAACTGGACTTCATGCCCTTGTGAATCTGAAAACTATCTGGGATTCTTTATTCTTTCATGGGACATGGGCATCGCAGGCTGGGCCAGCATTTATTGCGTATCCCAAGTTATGTTGGAGGGCAGTTCAGAATCATCCACATTTCTATGGCTCTGGAGTCTAATGCAGGCCAGGCCAGATAAGGAAGCAGATTTCCTTCCCTAAAGGACATTAGTGAACTAGATGCGTTTTTCCAACATTGGTTTCATGGTCATCAGTAGATTCTTAATTCCAGATTTTTAAAAATTGTATTCAAATTCCATCATATGTGGAATTTGAAACCAGGTCCGCAGAACATGAGCTTTTTGGATCAGTGATACTATCTCAAGGTCGTCGCCTCCCCTAAAGATCACTTTCCTTATTTTCCTTCAATTAGTCTTAATTGTTGCGAATTAATTTAATCAGCCACTTGGCTGATTACAGGCAAGTAATCGTATTACCCACACTCCCATTTCACCTCCACTACACCTCAGCCCATTGTCGTAGAGATACGGAAGCAGTATGCAGACATTCCCAGCCTCAGCAGTGACTCATAATCCAGTCCATGGTTACAAAATGACCATGGTAAGGAAATTAACACCCAAGGATATTTAGCATTTAGAAAAGATATGCAGCTTGGAAAATGAAGAATTGCAGCCCCGATGATAAAGGATGTCAAGGACAGTAGTAAGAAAAGATCTTGGCTCAGAAACAGTATGGGTGGATATAAGAAGTAATGGGGACTGGCAGTGGGGTTCATGACTGGGGGGGGGCAAATACACAGTGCAATTTATAGGCCCCCTAACAGCACTTACATCTTGGACAGAACATTAAACAAAAATAGCTGGATCTCGTAATGATGGCAATCATAATAATTATGGGAACTTCAATCTTCATCTTAAATGAAAGACCCTTTATTTTTAAGCTACTTCTTCTCATTGTAGAGTCCTATGAGTGCAAATATCATCTCGGCCTCTATCTTGGCAAGACTCTGCAGCATCTTGTATGGTTCAGTAAGATCAGCTCTCATTCCTCTGAACTCCAATGAGTATATGCCCAACTGCTCAACCGTTCCTCATAAAACTACCCTTCCATCTCAGAAATCTGCCAAAAGAAACTCCAATGCAAGTATCTTACTCCTTGAATAGACAGTCAGATTGGCAAAGCTAGTCTAGATGGTGAAAGTAAAATGCTTTTGCTATAGCATTTTGGAATAATATGTTGTAGAACCAACTAGGAATAAAACTATTTTAGATCTAGTATTATGTAATCAGACTGAGTTAATTAGTAATCTCATGATAAAACAGATAGAAAAAGAGCCTCTGGCAAAAACTGATCATAATACAATCAAGTTCTGTATTAAACTTGAGAATGGCACATTCAAGTCAATGTAAGAATCTAACTTTAAACACAGCCAATTAAACAGAATCACAGAATAGTTACAATACAGAAGGAGGCCATTCAGCCTATCATGTCTGCACAAATGAGGAGAGAAATGGCTTACCTTTTTTATTTACACATTGCATGAGTGTTTCTGCAAAACCAGCATTTACTGCCTGCCCCTAATTTGCATTTGAAAAGGTGGTAGAGAGTCATCTTCTTGAGATACTACTGATCCCGGTCATTTCCTGGCACCTTCGTGGTGCTTAAAATCTTAAAGCGCAGTAAGGGTAGATAAATCCCCAGGATGTTGTGAGAGGCTAGGGAGGAAATTGCAGATCCCCTAGAAGAGATAATTGAATCAACAACCACAGGAGAGGTGCCTGAAGATTGTAGAGTAGCAAATATTGTGCCTTTATTTGAGAAGGGTTAGGGAAAAGCCTGGACAATACAGGCCAATGAGTCTAACATCTTTAGTGAGTAAATTGTTAGAGACAGGATCCATAAGCATTAGAGAAGTAAGGACTGATTAGGAACAGTCAGCATGTCTTTGTGAGTGAAAAATCATGTCTCACAAATTTGATTGCGTTTTTAAAGAGATAACTAAAAAAGTAGATAAGCACAGTGCAATTGATGTTGTCCACATGGATTTTAGCAAGGCCTTTGACATAGCACTGTATGATAGGTTGTTACACATAAGGTTAATTCTCACAGGATCCAGGATGAAGTAGACAAGTGGATACAGAATTGGCTTGATGACATAAAATAGGAATGGTTGTAAAGGGTTGTTTTTCAGACTGGAGGCCGTGACCAGCAGTGTGCCTCAGAGATCAGTGCTAGGCCCCTGTTATTTGTCATTTATATTCACGATTTGGATGAGAACTTAGGAGACATGGTTAGCAGGTTTGCAGATGAAACCAAGATCGGTGGCATAGCGGCCAGTGAAGAAGATTATCTAGATTGTAAAGGAATCTTGATCAGTTGGGCCAGTGGGCTGATGAATAGCAGATGGAACTTAATTTGGATAAATATGAGGTCGCGCATTTTGGTAGATCGAACCAGGTCAGGATTTACTCAGTTAATGGTCAGGCTTTGGGAAGAGTTATAGAACAAAGAGATCTAGGGGTACAGGTTCATAGCTCTTTGAAAGTGGAGTCACAGGTGGACAGAGTGGTGAAGAAGGCATTTGGATGCTTAGTTTCATTGGTCAAAACATTGAATACAGGAGGAGGGACATCTTGTTGAAGTTGTACAAGACATTTGTAAGGCCAGACTTGGAATAATGTGTGCAGTACCCAAGTCACCCTATTATAGAAAGGAAATTATTAAACCAGAAAGAGTGCACAGAAAATTTACTAGGATTCTACCAAGACTTGATGGATTGTATTATAAGGAGAGGCTGGATAGATGGGATTTTATTCCTTGGAGGGTAGAAGCCTTATGGGTTATCCTATAAAGGTCTACAAAATAATGAGAGGTATAGATCAGCTAAATAGTCAACATCTTTTCCCAGAGGTAGGGCAGTCTAAAACTAGAGGACAGAGGCTTAAGATGAGAGCTACAAAAGGGACATTTCTTTCACAAAGAGGGTGGAGAATATCTGGAACATGGCCTTAGTTCTTAAAGATGAAGTTGTAAGGATAATGAATGCACTGTGCATTGTGAATGCACCTATTGTGATTTTCCCAAATTCACTAGATTCTAGAATAGCCTCAGTGGATTGAAAATTAGAAAACTAAAGGAAAAGGAAAGAGAAAATTGAGAATTATTGACCGGTTAGCCAGACACAATTCATCAGAAAATGCTGGAATTTATTCTCAAGAATGTCTTAACAATGAGCTCAGAATCTGACAGATTCAACATGATTTTACAAAAGGAAAATTACATTTGGAAAATGAATTAGGGCTTTTGGGGGATGTCATTAATAGAAGAATAGATAAAAGAAAGCCCAGTAGATGTTGTATATTTGGATTTCTAAAAGGCATTTGATAAAGTGCCAGGCATGAAGGTAATATGCAAGGTGAGGGGTAATGGAGTTGGGAGTACATGTTGGCATGGATAGAGGTTTGATTAAAGGGGAGAAATGAGAAAGTAAGGATAAATGTATCTGTGATAGCTTCCTTCAGCAGTAATGTAATGGAACTGACATTAAGCTATCCTAGATCTGATTCTTTTTTTTTTTTTTAAAGCAACACAGCACGGGAAACAGGCCCTTCGGCCCAACGAGCCCGCGCCACCGTAATACCAAAATCATTATCCTATTTTAATAGTCCTATATAATAGTATATATATTAATCCTAATTTGAAAATTTTCACCATAGGGACAATTGTTACCCAATCAGCCTAAGAGCGAATTTTTGGGTTGTGGGAGGAAACCGGAGTGCCCGGAGAAAACCCACGCAACCACGGGGAGAACGCGCAAACTCCGCAGACACCGGCCCAATTCCAAGTGTCTGCACAGCCACATCGATAGTCTCTGAGCTGTCATGGTGCCCTTCAGTGGTCCACATAAAGCACTCATATACGACATGAGGTACCAGGCAACCCATGAATCAACATCCAAGAGCTGTCCCGCACCACCTGCCGAATGCGTGCTCAAATTATGGACCGAATTACCTGTGGAAAAAGCCGTAGTTAAACAGTCCTAATATATCCCTCTATCTGCATACCGCTCATGTGGCTGTCCAAGAGACCCTTAAACAGCCCCAGCGTGCCTGCTCCCACCACCTTACTCGGCAGTGCATTCCACACCCCCACTACCCTTTGTGTGAAAAACTGCCCTCTAATATTCGTCCTATACATACCCCCCTCACCCTATGGCCATGACCTCTCGTCCTATCCATTCTAAAGGTGGAAAAAGTTTACCTCCATTTACTCTATCTATACCCCTTATAATCTTATACACCTCTATGAGATCCCCTCTAAGCCGACGTCTTTCAAGGGAAACAACCCCAGTCATCTAATCGTTCCTCATAGGACAGTCCTTCCATACCAGGCAGCATCCTGGTAAACCTCCTCTGCACTCTCTCCAAGGACTCCACATCCTTCCGATAGTACGGAGACCAGAACTGGGCGCAGTATTCCAAGTGAGGCCTAACCAAAGTTGTATACAACTGCAACATCAAACTCCTACTCTTTTTCTATACCCTTTTCTATGAAAGCTAACATACTATACGCCTTCTTTGTCACCTTCTCCACCTGTGAGGACACCTTCAGAGACTTGTGAACCTGCACCCCCAAGTCTCTCTGCGTCTCTATTGTCCTTATAGTTTACCTTTTATCCTATAATTCTCTTCTACATTTTTCCGGCCAAAATGCATCACCTCGCATTTTTCCGGATTAAATTCCATTTGCATTCTGTGCAATGAGACAGGAATAATTAATGATCGTGCAGTTAGGGATCCTTTAGGAAGATGCAATCACTGTATGGTTGAATTTAAAATACAGATGAGCATGAGAAGGTAAAATCCAACACCAGCGTCTTGTGCTTAAACAAAGAAGGCTATAAAGGGATAAAGGAGGAGTTGGCTAAAGTCAACTGGGAGCAAAAACTTTATGGTGGGATAATTGAGGAACAGTGGAGAACCCTCAAAGCGATCTTTCACAGTGCTCAGCAAAAGTATATACTAGTAGTAAGGAAGGACTGTAGAAAAAGAGATAAAGCCATGGATATGTAAGGAAACAAAGGAGGGTAACAAATTGAAAGAAAATGCATACAAAGTGGCAAAGTTTAATGGGAACCTTGAGGATTGGGAAGTCTTTAAAGATCAGCAGAAAGCCATGAAAAAAAGCTGTAAAGAAAGGTAAGATAGATTATGAGAGTAAACTAACTCAGAATATAAAAACAGAAAGCAAAAGTTTCTACAAATATTTAAAACAAGAAAGAACAGCAAAAGTAAACATTGATCTTTTACAGGATGAGAAGGGAGGAGTAATATCTGGAAATAAGAAAATGGCTGAGGCATGAGGAATATTTTATGTCAGTTTTCACAGTGGAAGATAACATGCCAAATAACATGCCAAAAATTGATGACAGGAAGGCGATGGCAGGTGAGAACCCAGAAACTATCATTATCATGAAAGAGGTAATGTTGGGCAAATTAATGGAGCTAAAGGTAGACAAGTCTCCTAGTCCTGATGGAATGCATCCCAGGTTACTAAAAGAGATGGCAGGAGAAATAGCAAATGCATGAGTGGTAATTTATCAAAATTTGCTGGACTTTGGGTGGTTCTTGCAGATTGGAAAACAGCAAATGTGACACCACTGTTTACAAAAAAGAGATGGACAAAAAGCAGGTAATTATAGGCCAGTTAGCTTAACTTCTATAGTAGGGGAAATGCTTGAATCTATCATCAAGGAAGAAATAGCGAGACATCTGGACATAAATTGCCCCACTGGTAAGATGCAGCATGGGTTCATGAAGGGCAGGTCATATTTGACTAATTTGGTGGAATTCTTTGAGAACATTACATCTGTAGTGGACAATGGAGAACCTGTAGATGTGGTGTATCTGGATTTCCAGAAGGCATTTGACAAGATGCTGCACCAAAGACTATAAGATGAAGGTGCATAGTGATGCAGGTAATGTATTAGCATGAATAGAGAATTGGTTAACTAACAAAAAACAAAGAGTGGGAGTAAATGTGTGTCTTTCTGGTTGGCGATCAGTGACTAGTGGTATGCTTCAGGGATAAGTGTTGTGACTACAATTGTTTATGATTTACACAGATGATTTGGAGTTGGGAACCAGTGCAATGTGTCAAAATTTGCAGATGACACTAAGATGGGTGGAAGAGCAAAGTGTGCAGTGGACGCTGAAAGTCTGCAAAGGGATATAGATAATCTGAGTAGGCGAGGATCTGGCAGATGGAGTACAATGTTGGTAAATGACAGGTTATCCATTTTGCTAGGAATAACAGCAAAATGGACTAATATTTAAATGGTAAAGAATTGCAGCATGCTGCTGTTCAGAGGGACCTGGGTGTCTTTACACAGGAATCTCAAGGAGTTGATTTTCAGGTGCAGCAGGTAATTAAGAAGGCAAATGGAATTTTGTCTTTTATTGCTAGAGGGATAGAGTTTAAAAACAGCGAGATTATGTTGCAGTTGTATAAGGTGCTGGTGAAGCCACAACTGAGTACCGTGTACAGTTTCAGTCTCCTTATTTGAGAAAGGATATATTGACACAAGAGGGGGTACAGAGCAGATTCACTACATTGATTCTGGAGTTGACAGGGTTGGCTTATGAGGAGACTGAGTAGACTGGGGCTATATTCTTTGGAAGTCAGAAGAATGAGGGGAGATCTTACAGAAACGTATAAGATTATGAAGGGAATAGATGAGATAAAAACAGGGAAGTTGTTTCCACTGGAGGGTGAAACTAGAACTAGGAGGCTTCGCCTCAAAATAAGGGGAAGCAAATTTAGGACTGAGTTGAGGAGGAACTTCTTCACACAAAGGGTGTGAATCTGTGGAATTCCTGCCCAATGAAGCAGTTGAGGTTACCTCATTGAATGTTTTTAAGGCAAAGATACATAAATTTTTGAACTGTAAAGGAATTAAGGGTTATGGTAAGCAGATGGGTAAGTGGAGCTGAGACCACAAAAAGATCAGCCACGATCTTATTGAATGGTGGAGCAGGCTCAAGGGGCCAGATGGCCTACTTCTGTTCCCAGTTCTTATGTTCTTAAATAGCCCATTGCAAGTTGGCAGGTTATGAGACTGGAATCCCAGAAGGATTGGTACTTCAGCCATTTACAACTTGTTTTAGTAACTTAAATGAAGAAACACAGAGTAATTTATCCAAGCTTGTTGATGATACAAATATAATGGGAATATAAGCTGTATGTACAACACTAAAAGAAAAATTAAAGGTAAGCACTGGCAAGATTGTGTCAGCAGCAAAAAAATTGGGTTCGCGCCTGATTTCTCGCCTCATACATCTTACTAGCCCTGCTTTGCTGACAAGATTTAAGTATTAATGACATGTTTTGCATGTGTGTGTGTGTGTGTGTGTGTGTGTGTGTGTGTGTGTGGGGGGGGGGTATCTGTGCAACGATACCCCAAATATCAGCAATTGGTTTCATCGGTGAACTCCAGTTGAAGCCATTGTTCCTGAGGATTTCCAAAAGGGTTCTTATCCTTTAAGAATATGTCAGATTTAGCCTTTGGGGTTGAACTGTTGAGCATGATCAGGTCTTAATAATTCTTCTTGCTATTTGTATGTTCATACAAGAGCTTTACAGAGTGAAATAGGAAAGGAATATTGGTGTTGCAGATTGCACTCTGAGCAGCTCCGACTCTTTTCTTTGGTCATCTGGAGCAACTCTCATCCAAACATCTTTACTGGTTCCTTTTGCTCCTGCTGTTGTCATTGTTTACGAAGAGCAATCCTTTTATTTTTGCTGACTATTGATGCATGAAGGAAGTTATCAACTGTTTTTCCAAACTGAATGTCCTTACTAATGAACACGAGAGTTTCTACCGCCTATAAATTGTCAGGCTATTGGTCTGTCATCCATATGATAAGCAGAAATTTCCTCTAATTAAATATTATCAAAACTGAAGTCATGGTCTTCAGTTCTTCCTATAAACGTTTCCACTAAATCCATCCTTCTCCTTGGTAACTTCTGAGGCTGAATCAGGCTGTTCACAACCTTGATGTCATATTTGACCTGAGATTGGCTTCCAATTACACATCCTCACTAAAACAGCTTATTTCACTTGCAAAAGGTCATTTGACTCTACCTCACTTCACATCATCTGCTGCAGAAACACTCAACTATGCTTTTGTTATCTCCAGCTTTGATTATTCCAACACACCCTTGGCTATCTCCCACATTCTATACTCTGTAACTTGATGTCATTCAAAATTCTACTGCCCATCTCCTAATTTGCTCCAATTCCTCTTCATCTATCACTACTGACCAACATTAGCTTCTATTTAAGCAACATCTCAATTTTAAAATTCTCATCCTTATTTTCAAATTCTTTCATGGTTACATCCCTTCCCTATATTTTTAATTTCCTCCAACATCACAACCTTTTGAAATAGCTGCATTCCTCTAATTTGAGCCTCTAAGGTGTATTGATTTTATTCCCTTTTAAGAAGCTCCTTAAAACTTACCTGTTTAACAAGTTTTCGGTTAACTCCCCTGATATTTCCTTATTATGTGGCTCAGTGTGATGGAATGAAGAAGTACAATATCAAGGGTAAGGCTCTTAGCAGTGTAGAGGATCAGAAGGACCTGGGGGTCGTGGTCAATAGGACTCAAATTGGCCTTGCAAGTAGAGGATGTGGTTAAGAAAGTATATGATGTACTGGCCTTCATTAATCGAGGGATTGAGTTTAGGAGTCGGGAGATAATGCTGCAGCTTGATAAGGTCTTAGTCAGACCCCAGTTGGAGTACTATGCTCTGTTCTGGTTGCCTCATTACAGGAGAGATGTGGAAGCTATTGAAAGGGTGCAGAAAAGATTTACATAGATTTTCCCAGGACGTTGCCTGGATTGGGTGGCATGCCTTATGAGATAGATTGAGGGAGCTCAGTCTTTTCTCCTCGGAGAGATAATGGATGAGAGATAACCTAACAGAAGTGTATAATACATTGAGAGGTATAAATTGGGTGGATTCTTAGATGCTTTTTCCCAGGGCTGGAATGGTTGCTACGAGAGGATATAGGTTTAAGGGGCTGGGAAGTAGGTCCAGAGGAGATATCACAGTTAAGTTTTGTTGAGAGGGTAGTAGGTGTGTGGAACTGGCTGCCATTGGTGGTGGTAGAGGCAACCAAAAAGCAGAAGTCTTTTAAGAGACTTCTGAATGAATACATTGTACTTAATAGAATTGAAGGTTATAGGTAAGCCTAGTAGGTAGGGATATTATCGGTGCAACTTGTGGGCCAAAGGGCCCGTTTGTGCTGTAATTTTTCTATGTTCTATGTTCTGTTGTTCCTGTAAGAATCTTTGGGACGTTCTACTGTGTTAAAGATACCATTTAAATACAAGTTGTCATTGTTGTACCTGAGGACATAGAGAACAATTGTAAAACTCCAATAGTTACTTGTTTAGTTTCCATTAAGCAGAAAAAATTGGGAATACAATACAGGACCTTTGGTTTTACATAACTTAATGACAAAGTGACATTATTGACTCGTCATTTGTGAAGTTACATCAAACAAAACTTAATGTTAAAAAATTATTATTAATATTAGATAAATTTACTGAGGTCAATGTGCTTTTATTTTGAATGGGGCAGGAATAAATATCCAGAATGACTGGAAAGAGGTTTGGGAAAATATTAAAATGAAAAGGAAATTGTAAAAATATATTTTGCTTGTTCAAAATGAGCAACTACACAGAACACAATTAAAAAATTCAGTATATTTAAGATATAATAAACTGCAACGTATAAGTATGGTGGGAATTAGCTTTCAACAATTTCAAGAAATAGGTCAGTCTTGGTGATACAGCAAGGAAAGAAAAACAGACGATTTGTAGCAAAATCACATCTAAAGGAATAAAATATTGGTGCATAAGAAAGGGACATAGAGTATTGTGGATAAATAGTCAAATGCATAAATGTTGAGAATATCACTAGAAGAAAGCAGAGGAAAACTGAATAACTGTGCATTTTATCTGAATTATATTCCAGTGCTTAACAGTATTAAGCAATTCAGAAAGGTTAACTAGAGTCATCTCCAGTCCAATGGATGCCAATTCTCAAAGGCAGTCAAATCAGAAGCAGAATAAGCACTTCAAATAAGGGGGTATAGTAATGCTTATGCCACAGTGTGGAGACGGATGTTTCCTAAAGTTTAATGTGGCAAAGATAACAGACTGGATCATAATTAAAATCATGAACGTCTGCAAACCAGATGACATTCTTTTTGCATAGCACAATTATTAAATGTGGGGGTGGGTGACAGGTGGTGGTAGTGAAACATTAAGGCATTGCCACCAAAAAGCAGAAAGTGTAAATATATCTCCAAAATCAGATGTGATATGACCTTTTTAGGACACTAGTCAAATGCAAAGCTTGCAAAAGGTACTAAGTCAAGAATTCCCAGCAGATTGCACCATCAAAATTACAATCTTAACAAAGCATGACATTGTTTGCAATTCAATGTGCAATACTTTCACGTGATAAAGTACTTAGTTGTAATGCATCCTTTGTACATTTTATTTGGATGTAAGTAAGGAAACATCCAAGTTATAACACAAGATTTTAATGCTAAGTATTTCTTTGCTGATAAATTGTATTGATGGAAAATAGTTAAGCGCTTAAATATTTGCTCAACTAAAATCCAATTAAGCTGAAAAAGTATATAACAAAGAATACTAAATGGAGACTTAGAACCAGAGGGTATATATTTTTACTACATGCAGTTGTGGCTTCAGGCATTCTGTCTGTGTGGCTGAAGGGAGAATGTTGAAAAAACTGGTAAAATGGTCATATTTTTCCACAGCATTCTAGGATATGTGCCTTTTGAATGTTTAATATCATTGGACAAATCTTCAGACTACGATTTTTCCTCAAGTAGGTTTTAGTTTGGATAGAAATGTATTTCTTAGTGGAAATCATTTACAAGAACTAGTGGTTTCTTTGATAACAACTACTGCTTTACTTTCCCCTTCGTTAATCAAGCTCCATGCACTCACGAACCCAATTTTCTTCCCCTCTCTTCCATGAGTGCTCATCCTTACTGGAGTATAATTTCAAAAGTGCTGACAACTTTCATGTATTTCAACAAGCAGTCACCATTTTTCTGCGTACCTTTATAGATAATTCAACTGTACATATCACAAAAAACCCAATCCTGTCCACAAAGCATGTCTTTCCATAAAAATAATTTGATAGCAATTAAGAAAGTCCCTGACTGATTTTTAATCTCCTTAGTTCTGGAGATCTAAGATCCATCATAATGCTAAATTGGAAGAAAATTTGGTAAAGTACTGATGAAGAGTTTCTGAAAATTAGCATTGATTGGCATAAGATGGGGCTTCTGCCTTCACTTGGAAGGAAGTCCCACTTTGGAGAGCTGTTTGCCAATCAAATTGGGACATGAGAGCTCCAAGCTCAGCACTGCAGTGGCCAGAAGAGGTACTGCAGGGAGCTGCCTGGAACCAAGTTATGGGACCAGAGGACAGGTAAGTGACAGAGATCCCAGGGTGAAGAAGGTACGGAATGCTTAGGAAGTGGCAATGGGAGCGATTAGAATTTTGGAGGTGGTTCAGATAGGGACAGCGGTCCAGATGTCACTAGGCCTTAAAGGGGAGAGTGTCCCCAGACAGAAGAGGCCTTCTGAGGGAGACACACTCCGACCCACCCTCCAACTTTCTCATACTGGAATGAGTGTTCGAACTTTGTTTACTTCCAGCTTTTCCCCATTAGTATAAAAATTGAGGCTGGATAGGAAAAGGCCCTTAAGTAGCAGGTGATATTCTCCCCACCTCAGAACACACCTGGGGCACGGAGGCATGGAGCAGGGGATGATATTCTGGCCCAGGAAAAATCAGGTTCTGCTGAATGGCTTTATTTTTATATAGCTATTAATGAAAGCCAATATTTACTGTGCAGATATTCAAAGATATAAGCAGCATATTGTGGAGAGTGCAAAGTTTGTTTTTTGGAAAATTTATAACTTTTTCTAAATCAGATATTAAAACAGGAACGTATTTTTCTGGTTATTCTGAATCTGAAAATATTATTTTATTATTATTAAATATTATTAACACCCTGATAGGGCAATGTCCTTAAGCCAGATATTTTGACTTTTGTTTGACACTATAAACCATAGAATCCCTACAGTGCAGAAAGAGGCCATCCAGTCCATCAAGTCAGTACTGACCCTCTGAAAGCGAATCCTACCCAGGCCCTCTGCTCCATTCTACCCCCTTGACTCTGCACATTTATCACTAATCCATCGAACTTACACATCTTTGGACACTAAGGAACAATTTAGCATGGCCAATCCACCTAACCTGAACATCTCTGGATTATGGGAGGAAACAGGAGCATTTGGAGGAAACCCATGCAGACATGGGGAAAACATGCAAATCTACACAGTCACCCAAGATCGAAATCAAACCTGGGTGCCTAGGGTCTGAGACAGCAGTACTAACCACTATGCCACTCAACATTGACCTTTACAAAATAACATCATTGCCAGTGTTAAATTAAGGCTGAATGAAAAATCTAACCTATTGTATCTTAAAACAAGGCTCCTCAAATATTTTAAACTGTGACACATCATAAGCATGTTATAGCATAAGTTATGTATTTCTAGGTATTTGTGAAAACATCATAACTATCTTGAATAAAAACAGACAATGCCTAAAACATATAGCAGATCTGGCAGCCTCTGTGAATACAAAAATAAGATTAACAATTCAGGTCATTGATCTTTCAACATTAGCTTCTTTTTAAAGGCAACAGGGGTAATTTCCCCCCAAAAAATCTAAGTATCCAACAGGCGAGAGATATTTTCCTGCCTGTTTTTTGGGTGAGCTTAGTGGAATTAATTTCTGGACTCTGTTCTTAAGAGTTCATCAGGGTATTTGCACCTAATCATGCCCAAGAGGCCAGCATCAGATTATAGAGGGGGCTAGTGCTCATGTGTTGATTGGTTGACAAATGCTCCCTCTCCTGCTGCCCCAACTTCCCCCTCAATTCCCATGCAGAACTCGTCTCTCTCCCCATCTGGCTTTTCCATGTACCCCTTTGGCCCCATCTCCTTGGTTCTACCCAGCATGCACTGCCCCAGACCTTCTGGAGAGTCTCAATAGCCTCTGTTTCTACCAGCGGGGCCATTATACCTGGTCCCCCGTTGGTGAGGACCATACATGATATCACTGGTGTAGATATGGTGGGGCAAAACTTAAGCAAGCCTAGACAATTGAGTCTCTGGCTCATTAGAAAGATGCTGAGCAGTTTCTGTATATGTTAATCAGCCTCACACCTGTAGAAAATGGAGTGAGCAACGCAGCGGTCACAAAAATCATGCCTGGAGGTACGCATGCTGGAAATATTGTGCTATAGGTCAGATACAGTCTGCCGGCATATTGCTAACTCCCATCTAATTTTAGTGAGGCTGCTTCTGTGGGGTGACACCCAGGGCCCAGGAGAGGAGAGTGCAGATGATGCCAATCACTGGGCCTAGGGGCTATTGCGGATCCAGACTCTGGGTTTTAAACAGAGTTGCCAAAGCTTCAGACCTTACAAGGCCGGCTTCAAAGATTTAGAAATGTCAGGCTACATGATCTGAATTCTGTCTTACAGCCACTCTGTCAATGTCAGTTCAGTTTAACTGGTTGCTATATGGCTGCTTCTGACCTTCTGACAGCTTTGTTTTGGAAAGGCATTCAGAAAACTATAGAACAGCTCAAAGATCAGCAATCACAATGCAAAAACTGTGAAGAGAGTGTTCTCCATTCAAATAAAATGGCAAGTGAAATCTCTGCAAATTTAGAAACAATTGGGTTCTTTCTCTCTCTGTGCGTGTGCGTGTGTGTGATCATGTGTGCATGGGGAAGGGGGTAGTGGGAGGTTGGTAGGGGTATAGTGGGGAGATTGTGGGTTTTGAGGTTGGGGATTGGGGGTTGCGGAATGGAGAAAGGTTGGGAAAGCAATTGGGAGACTAGATGGAGATGGGCATGAGATTGGAGGCAGATTGAGGGAGTGGGTGAGAGGCTGACAGGTGATGGGGGAGATTGGAGGAAAACTTGGTAGTTAAGGAGGTGAAGAGGAGTTTTAGGTGCCACTTTTAATGTTTAATGCCGCCAAATTAAATACTTCTTCAAAATTCTCTTTTGAATTTTAACTAGCATATAAATAGAAATCTAAATGTTTACATTGCTCATGACACAATTCTGATGATGTGCTATGTTGATAACTTGAAAATCTTGGGCCTCATCAAAATAAATGGAAAAAGCTAAAAATCTGGAAGCAATGTAAAATAAGCAATGTAAAACAAGACTCACCATTATCCATTTTATTATTTTGTAAAGCCTGGGAATGAAATCCTTATGTGTCACGAACTAAGAAATTGAATAAAAATATTTTACAAATCTCTACTTCGTCTTAGGTTCACCCCATCTTGCACAGTCCTGTTTAAAATCTAGCAGAACATCGTGGAATTAAACTTTCTTGGGTTGATGATTTCTGATCATCCATTGTAACTTTGGCAAAAACTCTACTGAAATCCCATAGAAACAGCAAAACGTACTTTATCATTATGAGCCTTTATAGAAACTCAATCCTCTGACTTAAACGTTTCCAGAAATGATTTCTCTCAGGATATTGCTGTCACACATTTTTACTGTTGATGTTTCTTATTTATTAAGTACATTTTTCCACTTAACTTGCCTGTTTCTGTCTGACTTCAAACAAACAACTAGAATTTTAAAAAATACTATTTGCACATTTATTTAGTATGAATATAACAAAACATCATATGGAACTTGTAGGTCGGTTATTCATTTACAGTGTACAACAACACAATTGTATGACAGTAGATTTTTGACAGGGAAATCAGAATGGTAAAACATTACATAGAGTTGAATATTTTTGTAAATGCAGTTTTTTTGCAAGTGCTTTCCTAGCGTCAGATGATTGCTTTGTGATTAATTATCCTTAGAAGCTCAGCACTGGCCTTTACATTTCACCATTGTAACAGTCATTGTGCCTACTGTACACAGATGTAATGTAAGTTTTGTCTTTCTTTCATTTATATTGTACCTTTCCAATGTCCTAAATAGCTATGCAGCTAATTAAATACTAGTAAACAACGTTTTCAATGATCTACTCCTACTTCTAACACATATTTTTCTATGTCTTTCTGGATGGCTGAGACAAGTTGGGCTAGATGGACTTTGTCATCCATAATTACCTTGCAAACAGAGGGGGAAATCGTAGTTTGAGTTCTATTTATTTTGTTGCTAATGAAACTATCGCTTGATGGATTTTGTGGGGTGAGGTTCCTAGGATCAGAGTACATAATGGATTAATAGTGAATTAACCCTATTTTACACAGCACATGATTCTCTAGAGTCTTTCATTGTCTTCAATCTTGTTATTTTACCTATTATTCCACTCTATCTTGGTGTTTTTTAAATCATGATAACTTCGTGTTGCATAGTAAATATTGAAAATACATTGTAGTGAGAAGCAGCAATCAGTAGAGTCTTCAGACTTACTTATCAAGAAAATGCACAAAATTGTGAACTATTCAATCTTTGTCTTCTGGCTTTATAAAAATTGTCGCACAAGGACACCTGGGGACTTTGACACTTCTCACTGAGTGAAGATCTACGTTGTTCAATCATTCTACCTTGTTGCTCAGGTGTCACTTGATCTTTCTACCCTTTGAGATTACTAATAAAATAGAATCCAATTACACCCTGGTATATATTAATTACATTGAATAATATCATGCATCCAGGAAGGAGAAAGTCTTCTGCAGAATGGAAAAGATCCTGCTCAGTTCATTTGTAAGTATTTACATTATACTGCAAAATGCAAAACATGTTAATGAGGGCCAACGAAGCGATTACTGGAATCATTGCTTTCATCTGCACAGTGTTATAAATAACTGATGGAATAATTTCCTGTCAAATTAACAAATTGCACAATGCTGTTAAAGTAAAATTTGTACTCTCTACTTTTCTTAATAATCATAGTAGGATTACCTTTACGTGCACACAATCAAGCTCTTGACCACATCTTTGCTGCTCTTAATATTAATGACCCATGTTGTATACATATTAGATGATAATGGTAAACAGGTGACAACAATAGGCATCATCATTTTACTAATATCTTTCTCTGGCTGGTGAATTGATTGGGAATCTTGAAAAGAAAAAAAAAATCATGGATGATTTGGGGGTAGGATTCAAATGGGGGGGAGGCAGTGGGAGGGGGCACAAAAACAGGAGAAGCATCAAGGCCTACGATTTCTCTCTTGGTCAAAGTGACAGATGCTCTTTGTCAGTGTTGAGCAGCCAAGTGGGCCAATGAATCTGGGAGTATAGCCTAAGAGGTGGATGCAAGTGGCCTGGCAATACCTTTTTTCATTCCATCCTCCTCTTTAACACTAGTGCCACATGCCAGATGGCTACAGCTGTAGCCGCGACCTTTGTAATGATGTCCTGGATGTTGTGATGAGGGTGAGGAGGACAAATGGTATTACTTTATAGAGTTCAAGAAGATAATATTTTTCTGATCCATATGTTCATTTAAATCAATGTAAATTTAAAGTTCTTCAAGCTTAATAAGGTATGAAAATATGACTCCGCCTAAAATTGCACAGACTGATTTCAAGGAATAAATTTTCACATCTTAATTTTTGCTGTAAAGTAAACAGCTCTGAGCAGATTAAATGCCTAGCATCTCAAGCAGTGACTGGCAGTGACTCATTTTGACTGGCATCTCAAGCAGTGATTCTGCCAAAACATGCAGGTTGATAAATGATGTAAATGTCTTTGACATAGCACAGACATCTAGCAAATCTTACGATTTTGACTAGAGTCATAAGTCAAGGATAAATGGTGGAAGCTAGGTTCACTTCCCTGTCAAAAACATCCTGTAGCTGTTCCATAAAGAATGAGAAAGCTGCCAAATAATGTGGATTGCATATCTTCTCTTTAGATAGTCAGTTCACCTGATAGCATGAGGAATATTTGTGCTAAACATACATTGCATTCCAAGGAAATCTGGGAACACTGATATCACAACTTTCTGAATTTCCACACCATCTTCTGTCCCTCTTTTGTTCATTTGTCATCCATATGATATAGGCATTGCTGCGAAATCCATCCTTTATATTCTAACCCTAATTATGCTTGCAATGGTGATGGTGAGCTGCCTTCTTGAGTTGCTGCAGCCTGTGGGGTAAAGTTAACACCCCAGTGCTGTAAGGGTGGGAGTTCCAAGTTTTTGACGCAGCAGCAAAGGATTGGCAGTTAAAAGTTCCAAGTCCAGATAGTGTGTGGCTTGAAAGGGAATTTACACGATGGTGGTATTCCCATGTATTCATGCCTATCCTTTTGGTTGGTAGAGGTTGAGGGTTTGGAAGGTGCTGAATCAAGGAATCCACCATTGGGAAGGGAGTGGGCTTGCTAAGAGCCAACCCTTTGCCTTGCCATCCTACCCCTCACATCCTTATTTACCCAGATATGGGTCACTCTTCGATCCTTGGCCTCTAGTGCATGTCAATCCAATAACAGCTTCTCAGTGGTTTTGCTCAGCAAATACATAGATGATCTGGAGGAGGGCCTGAGTGTTGGGTAACAAAATTTACTGATAGCACGAAGATGAGTGGAAAAGCGAATTGCGTGGAGAACGCGGAAAGTCTGCAGAGAGATCTGGATAGGCTAAGTGAGTGGGTGAGAACCTGGCAGATGGAGTATAACGTTAGCAAATATGAAGTTATCCACTTTGGTAGAAATAATAGTAGGAGGGAATATTATTTAAAGGGTGAAAAGCTGCAGCATGCTACGGTGCTGGGGGCCATTGTGCACAAATTGCAAAAACTCAGTCTGCAGGTGAGCCGGTGATCAAGAAGGCAAATGGAATGTTGGCCTTTATCGCGAGGGGGATAGAATATAAAAGCAGGGAGGTCTTTCTGCAACTATACAAGGCACTGGTGAGGCCGCAACTGGAGTACTCTGTGCAGTTTTGGTCCCCTTATTTGCGTAAGGGTACACTGGCCTTGGAGGGAGTACAGAGAAGGTTCACCAGCCTGATACCGGAGGTGAGGGGGTTAGCTTATGAAGAGAGATTAAATAGACTGGGCCTGTACTCATTGGAGTTTAGAAGGGTGAAGGGGATCTTATAGAGACTTACAAGATAATGAAGGGGCTAATTAGGGTAGAGGTAGAGAGATTCTTTCTGCTTAGAAAGGAAAACAGAACTAGAGGGCACAGCTCAAACTAAAGGGAGGGGGGGTGTGCTGTTTAGAACAGAGTTGAGGAGGAACCTCTTCATTCAAAGGGTGGTGAATCTCTGGAATTTTCTGCCCATTGAAGTGGTAGAGGCGACCTCGTTGAATATATTTAAGTCACGGTAGATAGATTTTTGATAAACAAGGGAATTAAGAGTTATGGAGTGAAAGTGAGGGAGTGAAAGTGAGAAAGTGAAACTAATCCACTTCAAATCAGCCATGATCTTCATGAATGGTGGGGCAGGCTCAAAGAGTTAGATGGCCTACTCCTACTCCTATTTCTTAGGTTCTTATCTTCTAAAAAAAAAACAGATCCCCCAGGGTCCTGTTCCTGTGAAAGGCTTATCGGTCACCTGTTGAGTATGCCAGTTCTCTGAATACCATTGACCAGAAACAGAATTGGACTAGCCATATAAATACTGTGGCTACAAGAGCAGGTTCAGAGGCTAAGGATCTTGTGGTAAGTAACTCACCTACTGTCCGGCATCTACAAGGCACAAATCAGCTGTGTGATGGAATACTCTCTGCTTACCTGGATGAGGTAAGACCAGAACACTGCATTTGCTTGAGGAAGACACAGGAGTCGAAAGCTCGCTTTTTTACTATCAAATAAATCGGTTGGATTATAAATTGGTGTTGCTAAATTCTTACTGAGTTCTTACCTGGATGAGTGCAGCTCGAGCAATGCTTAATAAGCTTGACACCATCCAAGACAAAGCAGCCCACTTGCTTGGCAATCCTTCCATAATTCACTTGCTCCACCACCAACGAAGTGACAGCAGTGAAATCATGTATCAGATGCACTGCAGGAAGGCTACTTGAGCAGCATCTTCCAAACTGATAAATAGGCAACTAACAAATGGGAACACAACCATCATCTGGAAGCTCCTTTTCAAGCTGCTGACTTGGAAATATTTCACCATTTCTTCATTGTCGCTGTGTCAAAATCCTGGAACTCTCTCCCTAACAGCTCTGTGGATGTACCTGCATCCAGTACTGTTAGGGAGAGAGCAATGCAGCAATTCCAGAATGCAGGTCACCACCACCTTCTTGACGGCAATTAGGGATGGACAATAAATGCTGGGAATTGCATCTCATAAATGAATTAAAAAAGAGTCAAAGCCTGGCAATGAACTGATATGATCCAGATGCACTACCTTGGAGTTCAGTGGAACCAGACTCAGTGGTGGCTTTATGAGGGAAATGGACAAGCACCTGAATGAAAAAAAGCATATCTACAGAAAGGGCAGGAGAATAGGACTAACTGAGTTGCTATTGCATCTGATCAAGACCAGCTAAATGCCTTCCCTTTTTATGTAACCACTTAGTGAGGTTCCAGTCCCTCTGATCATTCTTACAGATCACAGTAAAGTTACATTAGGGAGAACTGGCAAATTCACAAAACTTTCAGGTTACCATGCTTAAATATTCACATACTACCCCAATTCCACCTTGCTTTGCAATGATGCTAGCATAAAGGAGCTGTGCTCAGTGACAGAAACAAGTCCAGTGAACACTGACAACTTTGTAAGTAATTAGTTTTCTTTAATCAAACCCTAGAAAAAGACACAATGTGGAACTAAGGGACACAGTTTCAATAAGGGATCTCCCATTTAATTTGGAGACGAGGACAAATTTTTTCTCTCATAAGGTAATTAGTATTTGTAATTCTCTTCTTCAGACAGCAGTGGATGTCAGGTCATTGAATGTATTGAAGGCGGAATCAAACAGATTTTTGATTGACAAGACACTCAAAAGTTGCGGGAGCAAGCAGGAAAGTGGAGTTAAGGCCACAGTCAGATCAACCAATGATCTTATTGAATGGTGAGGAAGATTGGAAGGGTCAAGTAGTCTGCTTCTATTTCTAATGTTCTTATGAATTATTACATACTAAAATAAAGAGGTTCACAGAAATGTAATGTCAGATTTTAGAAACACAGAGTATTCAGCAATCTGGTGAAATGGCAGCTATAAACACTAATGGCATTCAAAAAACCCAAAGACTGTTCTTACCTTAGTTTTTCCAAGCACCCACTTGTTTAGTTTTGCTTTCTTTAGAATAGCAGTGCAACTTGCAGAATTAGCAGGAGGTGTCTGATGTGCCCTGAAGGCAAGGTAGTAGTATCTAGCAGATAGAACAAAGCACAGGTGAATATTCCACAAGACTAGATTAATGGTAACAAGAAAAGCAATATTAATAACAAGAAAATTCTACAGCTAGTCAAAACATATTTAAAGCTCATGTAAGGTACACCTTGAGGTTAGTTTTCTTGAGCCGAAAAACAAACTCTTCAAATTTTCATGAAATTTACTACACAAATTAACAAAATCCACATTTTAAAAATCACAAATATGATAAAATAATAATCCTTGAGCAGTTCTTTGTCATATTATTTCTTCAGGTAAATACTGAACAATCAATGAATATTACGAAAGTCTCAAACCTTGATGTGGATGAAAATTCATGGATTAATATCAACATTGTAAAGCACAATTTATATTCTCAATGGAATAATATCATTATGAACTATGCATGACTAACTTATTTCAGTGGCTGCACTACAAAGTATTATACCTTAATTTATTCATTTATACCAGAACTGGCAGATATAATCTGAAAAAGTCCTCCCCATTAGGAGTGCTCTGTGAAAGAAAAAATAATAAGTGAAGGAAGGGAGGATATAAGGAAGTACAAAGGATGGTAAAATGAAAAGGGAACAAATAGAGGCAGGAAAAACATTGAAATAAAGATTAAAAATTACTTCTCTTATCATCTCGAAGTGCTTCAGTATTATATATTTCGAAGTGCGGTCACTGTGTAACTAAACATGACAGCAATTTTGAGAAATACATAGTCCCACAAACAGTTAAATGAAAGCCAAGTCATTTATTCTTTGATGGCATGGACTGAGGGAAGAATGATGGATGGGGAAATTCCCTGCTCACCTTCAAAGCAAGTTCCACTTCCACATCTGCATCCTTCTTTGTGCTTTATGTGCCATCATGTGACAATTCCTCACATCCAGTATTTATATCTCCTCTGGTGATGCCTCAAATTTGTTGGGGGGACAAGGGTGATGGGGAGTTAATAATCTGTGCGAGTGGGCCCAAGTGTTTCCAAAGATATGTGGAGCTATTGATCATCATTCTCATCTGTTCCCCAGTCTACAATCTCTGAAGGAAAAAAACATTCCCCACGCATTTATAAGAGCAGTACTCTATCTTGAGCTGCTACTTTGTAAATCTCTTAATCTGAATCTTATGTAAGTGTTGTATGTTGTCTGTTCAGTAGGTCTCACAAAGAGATTCTGAGTTTTGTGTGATTGAACGTTCAGTATTTATTGATAATACATATCTACATACAACTATGTACTTATATACAGTTCATATCATTGATCAGTGATAGATCAATCACTGAACTAACTCCATGGTTGTTTCTACACAAATCTCTGTCCAGACTACATTTGACCCTAATCTCAGTTTATGTTTCTTTACATCACATTGTGGTACTGTTTCCCAGTTCCATATTAACCTTTGCTTTGTCAGATACCTTTATATCACACCTTCCCCCAAATCCTTACCCAATGTATTTATAATTATGCTACCTATGTCTCCTCTCTCATTTTGTAAATTCAGAAGGTCTGGAGGCTTGACAATTTTTCCACATCTCACTCTCATTACATTCGGAGACATAGTAGGGTCTGTTGATTTGGCTAAGTTTTGTTGATTTGGAATTTGAGTTGTAGTCTGTTTCTGGCACTTGGTTGTTTTCTTCTGATTTGCTTTTTCACTCCTTGGAGTTGAACTCCCCTTTGTGAACTCTTCACTGTTCCAGACTGTTGGACATTTTTATTGAATTTCACTCTCTCTAAAATTTTGTTGCTTTCAGAATAAAACATGTATCAAATGATTTCAGAACTTCATCAAATTTATCTTAAGATGTATTTATTCTGTGTCTCGACTACCAGTCCTATTGAATAATGTACTCACTTGTTCAGCTATTATTCTTTTGTCAACCCTGAAGCTATCACGTACTTTAAGAATATTCCCCCCCCACCCCAAAAAGTCTTACTGCACTTGTTGGACTTTGGTGGGTTCTTGCAGTGATGGCGGTCCTGACCTCTTTGTCTTTAGTTCTGTGCAACAATTTACTCAATCAACTATTCTGGCCATCTCTCTATGAATAAGAGGATTTTTACAGTTGATTCCTGCTTTGAGTGAGGTTTATAAATCTTGTGCTTTCTTTTCTTATAAGGAACTCGGCTACCATGTAGTATGACGCAGGCTCTTAACCTGGCTGGCCACAGTGATTTTAAAAATGGGCTACTCCGACATTTGTTTTACAGCACTGAAGCTTTTTAAACTAATCCTATCTTAGATCTGATTTTGTTGGCTCATCCTTTAATTCTGCAATCTTGTGAATATTCACAATGGCTCTCTACTAGATCTTGTGGAGGCCTCAGCTGTACTATCATTTCTTTTCTTTCTGGCTATTTGCTTACAATTCTGCAATGGAGCTTATTTCAGGTGACCTTCCTCTGTGTCTTCACTTCAGGTGCTTTTTCAGTCAGATCAGAATGCTGTTCCTGGCAGCTGTAATCATAATTTATTTTTAATGTTTTTAATCTTCACTGGACGTCTCTATTTTGAGATAACCTTTCTTGCACCTATCTAAGTTGGCTGCTTCCACCTCCGATCCCTCAGCCCGGTAAGCCAGTGCACTGAGCTGTAGGCAACAACATTTTTTTCCCGATTGTGGGATTGGGATCTACAAAAAAAAAATCAGTCTGATGCATGCATTTGTGCACCTCCGTCCTGGTAGGCTGACATATTTTCTCATGCAGGGGAGTGCATTGTGTTAAATGGCTGCTGCAGTCTCCAGTTCATGCAGTCATAATTTAGAATTTATGAAGTGGCAATTAATTATGGGAACAAGGATTTAAAATGAGAGACTTCAAAGTGACAACATTCATTACAGGATGTGGGACAATTTGTGGTTAGCAAATTGCAATGCTTTTGGGGCATTGCTTGAATATTGAGGAAGGGAATACTTAGAACATGGAATGGTACAGCACAGTATAGGCTCTTCAACATTGTGCCGAGCTATGTCCAAACTCAAGATCAAGCTATCCCACTTCCTATCATTCTGATGTGCTCCATGTGCCTATCCAGTGACCGCTTGAAAGTTCCTAAAGTGTCTGACTCCACTATCACTTATTTGCACCTCTTGTGTATGGGTATGCTGACCTCTTATTCAGCTGATAACACTCACTTTTGCTAAATTTGAGAGATCATTAAATTGTTTGACTGGGTACTTGATCCAAGAAGAGGAATTTGTAGAGCTTGAGATCGATCATATACTCAAACTGAGCTTTGCAGAGATGCTTCTATTGACATTTTGGCTGCTTGCAGGACAAGAATACTTATTTATTTCAGATTGTGTTACAGCAGCATTTTTACTGTTTCTCACAATGTACCTGTGTGAGATGACATTCTCAACTCTGGCTTATATATTAAAAAAAGAAGGGAGCGTCCATCAGTGGAGCAAGACCTGAGAGTTATAATACAGCAGCCAAAATAGGTTCGCAAGAGATCACAAAGAGAATTCAACTTCCACAGGTATGGTAGAGATTAAAAGAGACTTGTCTGGATCATGAAACAAAAGTTAATGAAATAAGAGAATGTATAGCATGAAACTGAATAAAAAAGATTAGAACATAAATAAGGCTGTAAGTGCACTTTGTGAATTAGAGCACACCTTATGGTATAATGCAATATTAACGAAATGCAAACAATTCCAAATTTGAGATATTCATCAAAAACCGCATAAAAGCAAAGTACAAAACAAGCTCCTGGAAATTCCCAAAGGAAATTCCCTTTCACCCAGGTTTAGAAGAAGTTGTCTGTGAAGTTATCTACACCTGCTTCTGCAAACATGAAACAACTTGGATAATTTGTCAGTTCTGAAAAAGTGGGGAAAAGAGTAAAAAGCAAAAGAAACAAACTGTGATCTGCACTGCCAATACAGCACAACACCTGTCAACATCCAACAGGTTGCCAACTTCGCAGCTAGCTTGAAGTCATGCCATTTTGCCCATGGCAAATCATGAGATGTTCAAAGTTCATTCTTTAGTCAGCAACAAACTCAAAAAATTAAAATCAAGAGACAAATCAGACTAAGCAATTTTTTATATACATATGACTATAAATACAAATTAGAAGCAGGAATATGCCACTCAGCCCCTTGAGCCTCCTGTGGCTGTCAATGAGATCATGGTTGGTTCAATCTTAATCTCAACTTCACAATCTCTCTACCCCTGATAACTTTCCACTCCCTTATCAAGAATCTATCTGTGTTTGTCACACCGTTCTGAAACAGGCTGTTGGGCCAATGAGAATATCCTGTAGTGGTGCAAAGTTATTGGGTTTGACTCCTGTAGTCTTCTACGGTCATTTTACAAGACTTCCCACCTGCCAGCCTTTCTTTCAAAGGACTGATAAATTTGAGCCCCCATAATGTAAACACTGCTTTCTCTTTATATTTTAATGACTTCCAAAAAGTTTTTGATGTTAGTATTAAAATTGTATTCTTGTCAGTTATAAAAAAATCAGGTTTTAGATAGACTAGTATTTTTATATGCATTTTTATACTTGGGAGTGCAATTAAATAAAATCATCTCCTGTCCCAACAGCCTGTTTCAGAACAGAGATATGCTTTGGGACGATTTTGAATAAAAAACAGTACAGCCTAGAAAGGTTGTACTTTCTAATTCTGTGCCCATACAGATGCCTCTCTAATCTAATATATTTTGCCTCTATGCGGCCCATATTGCTCTATTCCCTGCCTATTCATGCATCTATTCAGATGCATCTTGAACGTTGTTATAGAATCTGCTTCCGCCATCTCCCAGCAGTGCATTCATCACTTTGTGTGTGACAAACTTGTCCCTTCCATCCTGTTTAAACTTTTCCCCTCTCACTTTCAACCTTTGTCCCCAAGTAATTGACACATCAACTCTGGGAAAAAGACTCTGGCTGGAATGCTCCCAAAAAAATTCGAAGTGTTGAATTTGCAGGAAAACTGGAGTAATTCACACTGTTTGTTTCAATGGGAGTTCACACTATATCTCCCATACTTAAGTGCACTGCAGAGGCCACTGTTCTGAATATCATTAGATTTCATGGGGTGGGCCCTATTCCCATCAAGAGGTTGAAACCAGTGGGCCTCTGCACATGCGCAATGACTTTGAACTGTCAGACTCCTATTTACTGGTCAGCTCGATCATTGGCCATCTTGGGATCCCTGCAGTGCTGCCACCCCAATCCCGCTATGGCCTAAGCCCCCTGACCATTCCTGGATTCAGCCCTGACCCATTCTCATCCCAGATGGCCCCGATCGCCAGCCACCCACTGCCCCTTCTACAATTCACTCTCCTCCAGCAGTCCCAACTTCACCACCCAGCCAATGCCAACATCTCAACAGGCAGACCCAATCCCCAGCATCCCCCCACCCTCATTCCCCACAGTGCAAACCCCCTGTGAGGCAAGCCTGCCCAGCTAAACACCCCAGTCACTGGCCTCCCTCCTTTCCCCACACAGTGGCAGCAGGACTCCCCCACTCCACTGATTGCCCCTAAGCTCCATCTCCCCCACCAGGCACTGCTCCCTTGGCACTGCCCCATGCCCAGTGGGCAGTGCCAAGACTCCTTTTGGGCCTGGGCACTTTGCCCCTTGGACAGTGCCAGAGAGCACTGACTGGCACTGCCACAGTGCCCATGTTCAGAGGAACCAACCCTCAGCGCCCGACTCCCAGGGGGGGTCCCAACTGCCCTCACTTCATTCCTGCAAGGTCGTTCAGATACTTTCCCCAAAGTGGGGACCTACTGTGACCCCATCCCCGGAATGAAACATTCTGGTGGGGTGGGAGAGGCTGGCAAGCCCAGATAATTCAGTCCCAAGCCCAGTAATTATTCAAATTATATTAAAAGCAGATTTAAATAAATTGCTTCTTCTCGCACCAGTTTGCACAGATCTGATGGTGCCAGAAATCTGATACAGGGAGATGCGCTCACAGCCAGAATGCATGCACAAATCCCGCTTCATGCCCAAACATGAGATTCCCCCAGCCCAATGCGCTAGAAGATTAGCATGGTAGGATGGGAGAATTGCCCGCTCTGACTATTCACTTTATTCAAGCCTGCCATAATTTTGTAAACCTATAGCACATCCTCCTTCATTCTTTGATGTTCCAATGAGACAATCCAAATTTGTTCAACTTTTCTTCATAGTCCATATCCTTCAGACCAAGCAACATCTTGGTAAATCTCATCTGCACCCCTTCCAACGCATCAACATCCTCCTGGTAGTATGGCGACTACAGTTGTACACAATACTCCAAATGCAGTCTAATCAAAGTCTTTGCAACATGATCTTCCAATTCTTAAACTCAACGCCCCAACTGATGAAGACCAGCATGCCATACATCTTCTTGACCACATGTCATCTGAGTTGCCACCTTCGGGGAACTGTGGATCTGCACACCTAGATCTCTCTGTACGCTAATATTTCTAAGGGGTCTACCATTTACTATATCCTTTCCATCTGCAGTACATCTTCTAAATCACATTACCTCATATTTGTCTCAGTTAAATTTCATCTGCCATTTCTTGGCCCAGGTCTCCAGCTAATTTATATCCCTCTGTATCCTTTGACAATTCTCACTATCCACTACACCACTAATTTTTGTATCACCTACAAATTTACTTATCAAAACCATCTACATTTTCTCCATATAATTTATATGTAACACAAACAACAGAAGTCCCAGCACTGATCCTTGTGGAACACCGCTTGTCACAGACCTCCAGTTATAAAAGTACCCCTCCACTGCTAGTCTCTGTTTCCTATGTCCAAGCCAGTTTTATATCCATCTTACCAGCTCACCTCAGATCCTGTATGACTTCACCTTCTATATCTGTTTGCCAAGAGGAAACTTAAAGGCTTTACTAAAGTCCATGTATACAACATCCACTACCCTGCCCATGGCAAATACATATACAAATTATTTTACCTTCAACACAATTCTTTGATTCTGTGTAAATAATTTATATTGCTGATGGAGGTTATGACTCTTTCTTCAGCATTTCTTTCCCTATCAAGGAACTCTATTGTTTATAGCAGGATTTCAATCTTTTTCATCTGGGAACTACATTAAAAAATTAAATATTTTAATGAAGGCTAAACTTCTGCTGCATTACAACCTAGAAGTGAGTCATTCATTGTTCAAGTTTACATTTCTACCTGTCACCATGTAAGATGAACATAGCTAACCTATGAATTAATAACCAAGCTTCTTTGAGGAACATTGACTTGAGACACCTTCCAATTGTTTAACCAGATGCCCCATTTCTCTCATTAAAACTTTAATTCCTAAAATAAAAATTATATTCCAAAATATAAATTATGAATGAGATATTCACAATACCAGTATTGTTCATACCTCAAAGCACCAGGCATGACAAGAATCAATCCACTGACATTCAGTGGCATTGTCACTGTCGAATTCCCCACTTTCAACGTTCTGAGAGTTGTCATTGATTAAAACATTAACTGGAACAGCAATATAGACACAATGACTACAAGAGCAGGTCAGAAGCTGTGAATTCTGCAGCAAGTAACTCATCTCCTGGCTCCATAAGGTCTTTCCACCAGCTACAAAGCACAAGGCGGGAGCGTGATAGGCTACTCTCAACTTGTCTGGATGCGTTTGGCTGCGAGAACACTGAAGAAGCTCGACATGATTCAGGAAAAAGTCCATCCAAGGTACACATTGTCCTGACATGGAAGTATATTGTTATTCCTTCAGTGTTTCAGGGTCAAAAGGCTGGAACTCTATTTGAAGCACTGTGGGTGTACCCGCACCACACGAACTGCAGCAGGTCAAGATGACGTACGCCACTACCAGTTTCTAAAGGACAATTAGAGGTGAGCAATAAATCCATGATGCTCACGTGCCATGGAAGAAATGAGAAAAATTGCCAGTAGTCTTGATGAAAACTCACGTAAGTTAATCCACACAGGTGTCCGTAGGTGAAAAGTTCTTTTGTGGTATGAAAAAAATAAGCTTCAACAAAACTGGTAATGCATATATGGATCAGATAAATGTGGTTGTCAAAAGAAAATATTCAATAGCTGACTGTCATGATTGCCTCTTACGATTGCTAATAGGTTTTACTCTATAATTCTTCAGTTGCCTGATCCTCTCACTGATATTGGGAATAACTTTCAACTAGGACCTTTGTATATTCAGAGTGAGAGTATCAGGAGGTGAGTGCCTTCTATGGTTTATTACTTGGCCAGCTTTTTCTCCTCTTGTTCTCAAGTTTACCCTCCAAAAAATACAAGATGAAGGGGTATTTCCAGTGTGAAATCCACAGTAATCATTTTCAAATAGGGAAGGACCAAAAATGAAAATTCCATAACACAAGATACAAAGACCGATCTTGAAATAATTGTCATGAGTGACAAAACGTAAGGAAAATATTTTGCATGTAAGAATTTTACAATACTTGGTGTGGTACTACAAATTCACTTTCCTGTTTAACTTACTGGCTCACAACGTTGAAGACCATGTTAATGCAGATATGTTTAACGTCAAATATAAATTAGGTGGTAATAATGGAAATTATGATGATATTATGAGCTGACATAAATATGCTTGTCTATGTTTGGGCAGCCTCTTACTGTATCCTGCTTTCCATGTCATAGGGAGAATACTACCTGGCAAGCTAATGCACTGAACAGAAAATTTTATTTTACTGTCTGAGTAATACATAAAATAAAGCCCCTTTGACGAGGTATCAAGACTGGTCTTTAGGAGAAAAGATAATTTAAGTGAAGGAACTACAACTTTTAATGGAATATTCCACAGAAAAGTGAAAAGCAAACTGTAGAAGAGGAAACAAAACCACTTATTCCCTTTGAAGAAACCATAGCTGTTGCTCAGGTTCAGAGACTTTGTAAATATTGTGGTTAGAAACAATGGGGGTACTTGAGATGTATTCAAACATGAAGGGAAAGTTAAATAAACATAGCTGACTGGAGGTTGAGTAGAAATCCATGGAACTGTCAATTAAAGCCTATTTCAAAGTACTGCACTGAAATTGAAAAAGATCAAAGGTTTTTCCATTGAATATAAAGAGGGTTTCAAAGGTTTCAGCTTTTAAGAAGGCCCAGAGACTTCAAGTAGAGGCTATATCAATACACTATGGCTGAACCCTGCCCCCCTCACCCAGTAAAAATGATATCTCTCTTTCACAGGACTTCAAAGGGGTCTGTTTACACCTGTAGCTTCTGAGAAAGAGAAAGGGAAATCTCTGCTGGAGATTCAAGTGACCAGAACAGTTCAAATTTTCACAGCTGACAGACAGGAATGAAAATGTTGATCACAGTGTTGCCTGAAATCACCATCTGGGGTGGTCTTCAGGATTGCCAAGGCTTAAAGAAGCAGTCCAGTGACAAGACCCCCATCTCTTGCTCACCCATGACTCTTGGGGGACATTTCCTCATCAACTTGGCAGTGGCAGAGGGGCAATGATCATTAGAACTACCTCCTTGGCCTACAAGGCACAAGACCAAATGCACTGTTGGCATTGCCATGTCATGTGACATGAGGAGGGCTCTGAGTGAGGTGGGGCTCTCGGGGGGAGGAAGGGTGGTGGTGTTGGTCACCATCATGCTTGTGTGGTGTGGGGGAGGGGATGACCCATTATTTGAGTATTGGGGGAGGTTGCCCTCTTTGCTGAGGGATTGGTGTTTTCTTGGTCCTTTGGAGTTCAGAAAGCCAGGCCCACCAGCACCAAAGCCTGCTTGGTGCATTTTCTACTGAACAAGTGGTGTGAATGATAGGGGGCTGGTGAATAGGCCATCAAGCCCACGAATTATATTACGGTTAGTGGGTTTGCATAATAATTGGGTTGCCACCTATTACATGCAATAAGCCAATCAGGGCCGGCAGGCGGTGGGTGAACCACGATAATCCCTCATACCCGTTAGAAATCCTAATTTCAGGGTTCTCGCCAGGCATCAGGCAAGGTCAATGAACTCCCCTCTTCCCAATAATAGTTTGCCATTTGTATTTTGATGGGAGATTCACCGTAATCCATGCTGCTCGCATTTGTTTATACTTCATTCAAACAAAATAAGTATAACACTACTTTTTTAGTTCCCAAGGTATTCAAATAGAAACAATTTCTGACTGGTTTTAAATTAAGTGAGAACTAATATATAGTCATTCCTGTAATATGCTCTTGGTTAAACGTTTTTTTCTATCCAAGCTATTCTATCTAAAATTCCACTATACTGACATATCTGATTACAATATGTCCTCCTTTTGCTGTTTATATGGGCATCTGAATCATCAAAGCTCTACAAAGGAAGTTAAGACATCAAACAGCTTTCCATAATGAGCATTTATCATCCAACTTGCAACCTCCTGTCACACTTTTTAACTACTTTTATACATTTCTTTTTAAGCTCCAACCTATTTAATTTTAATCCTTCCAGCAAATCCATCTAGGATTACTGACCGACAATTTGCAAATTATAAGCAAAATGCAGGTACACAAAAACGGTTCCTGCTATTCAGTGTTCCTGCTAGTTCCAAAGCAATGAGATTTCTTGGGGTCCTTTTTCTGGCAAATAGCTAAAGTGACCTTCCAACTCTCCTTGAGCATGTCACAACTGTGGACACACTAGCTCAAGCATGGGATTCACTTTATTGTTGCTTAGTAATTTCAAAGCAGAAATACTCCTGAATTCTGCTACCCCACTGCTCTTGATCCACAGCTTCTTTACAGCTCCTGCCCGGTTTTCAACTGCCTGTCTCTGAAGAACAAAGACACTTATGTCAGACTCCTATTTATTGACTACAGCTCAGCCTTCAACACTATTATTCCCATGAAACTCATCTCCAAATTCTGTGGCCTGCAACTTGGCTCCTCCCTCTGCAACTAGATTCTGAACTTCCTAACCAACAAACCACAATCAGTAAGGACAGGCAACAACACCTGCTCTATGATCATCCTCAATACTGGTGACCCACAAGACTGTGTCCTTAGCCCCTACTGTACTCCTTATACACCAATGACTGGATGGGCAAATTTCCCTCCAACTTGATTTTCAAGTTTGCTGATGACACCACCATAGTGGATTCATATCTCAAACAATGCTGAGATGAAGTACAGGAAAGAGATAGAGCATCTGACGAACTGGTGTGATAACAATAGTTTCTCCCTCAATGTCAGTAAAGCTAAGGAGATAGTCATTGGCTTCAGGAAGCACGGTGGAGGACATGCTCATGCCTACAATGAAGTAAATGAAATGGAAATGGTCGAGAGCTTCAAGTTTCTAGGTGTCCAGATCACCAACAGCGTGTCCTGGTCCCTGCATGCCAACGCTATAGTTAAGAAAGCCGACCAACATTCCCACTTTCTCAGAAGGCTAAGGAAATTTGTCATGTCCACTATAATTCTCACCAACTTTTACAGATACAGCATAGAAAGCATTCTTTCTGGTTGTATCTGGTTTAGTATGGTTCCTGTTCTGTCCAAGGCCGCAAGAAAATACAAAAGGTCGTGAACAAAGCCTAGTCCTTCCTGCAAACCAGCTTCCCATCCACTGACTCTGTTTACACTTCTCACTATCTCAGAAAAGCAGCCAGCATAATGAAGGGCCCCACCCATCCCAGACATATTCTCATCCACCTTCGTCCGTAGGGAAAACAATAGAAAAGTCTGAGATCATGTACCAACAGAGTCAAGAACAGCTTCATCTCTACTGCCATCAGACTTTTGAATGGACATACCTCATATTAAGTTGATCTTTCTCTACATCCTACCTATGACAGTAATACTACAATTCTGCATCCTGTCTTTCTCTACGAAGGTATGTTTTGTCTGTATAGCATGCAAGAAACAATGATTTTCACTGTACACTAATATATGTGACAATAATAAATCAAATCAAAAAGATAGACGCAGTAATAAATTACCTCTCTCCCACTTGTCAATAGTCTCTGACTACAATATTTAATTCCAAGTTACAACAGTCAGGTGCCACACCAATTAAGTGAAACACCATAAATCTGCTGGCAATAGAATAACTATAATTTGCTGTTCATAAAATATGATTACTCAACTGATATCAATCAATGATGGCACACATAAAAATACTACTTATTTTGAAATATCTTATTCTCAAAAGTCAACTGTGCAAAGTACATTCTATAATAAACTGAATGTAGGTAACTGTTAATGCATACCAAAATGGATTGCATAGTCCAGGAAACATAAAATATCTTATTAACAACAAAAGAGCATAAAAACATAAGAAAAAGGAGAAGTGGTCTATTTGGCCACATGAGCTTGCTCTACTATTCAATAAGATCATGGTTGGCCTGATTTGAGGCCTTCCCTCTATTTTCCTGCTGACCTCCCCATAATCCTTGCTTCCTTTGTAGATGAAAAATCTGACGACCTCAGTCTTGAAAAATGTTTCATGACAAAGCCACTGCTGCTTTTCTAGTAGAGAATTCCAAAGATTAGCAATGCTTTGAGAGAAATCTATTCTCATCTGTCATATATGAGGCCGCTTATTTTTACACAGTGTCTCCTAGCTGCTCAATTTTTCCTAATAAGGCAACTTTTTTAGCCCAGAAAGCAACACAACAAAATGTCTCTGAATTGCCTTTAGCTCAAGGGTCATTGAAATCATAGAAACCCTACAGCACATAAATAAGCCATTTGGCCCATCGAGTTTGTACCAACCATAATCCCACCCAGGCCCTATCCCCTGTTGTAGCAAGACTTTGCTCCATCCCACTGCAAAAAGTCTAACATTGCATTTATCTTTCTAATTATTTGATGCATCTCCCTGATAATCTTTTATGATTCAAGTATGAGGATACCCAGATCCCTTTGTACCAGTTCCAATTTAAACAATATTCTGATTTTCTGTTAAAATGGACACAGTTCCCCACATTATACTCCATTTGCCAAATTTGTGGCCTCTCACTTAACTATCTCTACCCCTTGGCAGATACTGTGGCTAGAATTCTCTAACCCCTCCTGTGGTTTTGATTCTCCAGACCCACTGTAGTGAATGGCGTTTTGGCTGAGCACCAATTTCTCCGTTTTTGCTGGCAGAAGTGGCAGGGCACATAAGATTGAAGAACCCTGCCCTTTATATTCACTTCACAATTTTCTTTCCTATCTATCTTTGTATCAACACATTTGGCTACAATCATTTCATTCAAGTTAATTGCAATGACACACTTTCTGAAACTTCACTAGTGAAAACAAAAGGGGTTTATTAATAAGAAATCACTACAAATTGCCACATCTTCCCCTCAACTCTTTTACGCAATCATCAATAACTAAGTCACTCAGTCCTTAATTCTAACAAAATGTTAGTACATGAATTGGATATTTTATAAATCGAGTCTTTGAAATTTTTTTCTGTTTTTTGTAGAGCAGCATAATTCTGTAATCTGAGATGTTTTCACAAGATCAACATTAAGAGGAACTGCAAAAATTGGTATCTCTTCTTGTACAGGCAATTCATTACTAGTTGCTTCCACAGACATCAATAATGTCTATAATTGGTCAATCAGGTACTTAGGTGCTTACAGATTCAAAAACACTTCCTGATGGCAATATTATTGGAGCATCTCTCTACTCCTCAAGTGATCCACAAGTTTATGAACATCTATCCCTCCTCATCCATTTGGTATGACTGGGGTCCAGTCTCAGAGCAATAATTCCAGGGATTCAATTTAATCTTTTTGATAGCTAATCCTTTATCTATGCTAATGCACTAATTAATAGAAGATAGAGAGTTGGGATAAGAGCAAGGTTAACTAATAGAACAAATAGAACTCTAACTAATGGGTTAAGAGGAGCATTTTGAGGATAGCAACCTATAGCTAATGGAGTGCCACAGGGATCAGTGCTGGGCCATAATTATTTACAATGTATATGAATGACTTGGATGAAGGAAATGAATATACCATTATCAAGTTTGCAGATGACTCAAAAATAGCTAGGAAGGCAAGTGGTGAAGATGACACAAAGAGCCTACATGAGGGATTCAGATGGATTACGTGAATGGGTAAAAACTTAGCAGATGGAATAAAAGGTAAGAAAATCTTAAGTTATGCACATTGGTAGAAAGAATAAAGGAACTGAGTATTATCTAAACGAAGCAAGTGAGATTTTGTGCAAAAAATTAGATGCAATTTCAGCAAATAATAGAGAAGGCAAATGGAATGTTGGCTTTTACTTCAAGGGAAATAGAATATAAAATTATAGAAGTCTTGCTAAAACTGTACAAAGCAGTGGTTAGATCATGTCTAGAATATTGTAAACAGTTTTGGTCTGTATAGTAGCACTGGAGGCAGTCCAGTGAAGGCTCGCTAGGTTGAACTCAAGTATGGAGGAGAGATTGATAGGTTGGCCTATACTCATTTGAGTTTAGAAGAATGAGAGGTGATCTTACTGAGACAGGGGGCTTGACAGGGTAGAAGCTAAGAGGTTGTTCCCCTTTGTGGGAAAATCTAGGCCACGGATTACCATTAATTAAGACAGAGATGAGGAGGGATTTTTTTTCTCACAGGGTAGTGAATCTGTGAAATTATTTACCACAGAGGGCTGTAGAGGCTGGGACATTACATATTTTCAAGGCTGAGATAGACAAATTTTCAATAAGCCAGGGAATTGAAGGTTATGGGGATAAGACGGGAAAGTGGAATTGAGGATTACCACTGCAGATCAGTCATGATCTCATTAAATGTTAAGCAGACTTGATAAGGTAAAAGGCCTACATCTGCTGCTACATCTTCATGAGTCAAATGAAAATTGGGCCCAAGAGTTAAATTAGCCCAAGCCTAAATTTATACCAGTGAGCACGTTTTGCACCTTCCTGCCCACGTTTCTAAATGTGGAGATGCCAGCATTGGACTGGGGTAAACACAGTAACAAGTCTGACATTCTGGTGTTGTCAGACTTCTTACTATGTTCACCTTTCTAAAGCCATTATTGACTGAAATCAAGGATTAGGATGCAATCTAACAAAAAAAACTTTAAGTGCCGAATGAGCAAGAAAATGGAAAGTTTGGACCTGTTTTTAGGTGAGTTTGAAAATGCAATCTTATGACAGTTACTTTCTTGACAGAAGTGCGATTCTCAACAGTGTGTGTGGGATGGGTATGGAACATCCTACCAATCCTCTGCCTCCAGCCATCCCCGGCAGCAGTGTAAACACCCCTTACCCACCCACACCATGGCAACACAGGTCGCTAGCACTGGAGTATTGGGACCTTCTTGACAGCTCCCCTAACATAATTCCCTCCGCGGCCCCCTGCTGATCCTGGTTTATCCCCCCTTGCCCCCTCCCACTACAATCTCACCCACTGCCGCTGATCAGTCCATTTTCCCCCCATCCCCACCCACCAATGAACAAAACAGCACAGGAAACAGGCCCTTGGGCCCAACAAGCCCATGCCACCACCTCAAATGTTCCCACTTCTACCTGTGAGCTCTGTCTATGTTTATAGATCTATTCATTGAAACCAAATTTGAGACAATTTAGGGAGAATTTGTTCTGCCAATCAGCCTAAGAATACATCTTTGCTTCATGTGCTGGCCTTCCCCCACTCCCCGACCTATTGATTGCTCCCTGTGCTGGTCCACAGAACTATCACCTTGCTGAGCTCCCGCCTTGGCTCTCCCACGCAAACTCTCCCCCGCCTCCCTACATTGCAGGACCAATGGAATCCAGAACTCACTAATGACATGTAAGCCATGCCTTTAATATTTAAATAGGCTTTGCGCCATTTCTGGGTGTCAAGCTGATCTCACCAGCAAAACAGGGCTGATAAGATTATATGAGACCAGAAACCAGGCGTGAATCTGATTTTTGGTCGTTTACGCAACCTTACCCAGCTAACGCAAAAACCCAGTCTGCAGGTGTAGCAGGTGATCAAGAAGGCGAATGGAATGTTGACCTTTATAGCAAGGGGGATAGAATATAAAAGCAGCGAGGTCTTGCTGCAACTGGTGAGGCCGCAACTGGAGTACTGTGTGCAGTTTTGGTCGCCGCATTTGCGGAAAGATACATTGGCCTTGGAGGGAGTGCAGAGAAAGTTCACTAGGCTGATACCGGAGATGAGGGGGTTAACCTATGAGGAGAGATTGAATAGACTGGGTCTGTCCTCTTTGGAGTTTAGAAGGCTGAGGGGATATCTTACAGAGACATATAAGATAATGAAGAAATTAGATAGGATAGAGGTAGAGAGATTCTTCCCACTTAGAAAGGATAGTGAAACTCAAGGCACAGCCTCAAAATAAGGAAGGGGGGGCAATTTAGATTAGAGTTGAGGAGGAACTTCTTCACTCAACAGATGGTGAGTCTCTGGAATTCTCTGCTCATTGAAGCAGTGGAGGCTACCTCGCTGAATATATTTAAGTCACTGGTAAATAGGTTTCTGATAGACAAGGGAACTAAGGGTTATGGGGAGAAAGCGGGAAAGTGGAATTGATATACTTCAGATCAGCCATGATTTTGTTGAACGGCGGGGCAGGCTCGAAGGGCTAGATGGCCTACCCCGCTCCTATTTTTTATGTTCTTATGTTCTTACCGGCTTGCTGGCGCCATGTGCTAAGTAAGTCTGTTTAAAATTGGTACCCTCATATAATTAGATTCAGTATAAGAATCGAAATGGAGAGGAAATAGCAATAAATGTACTTGAATGTAAACAAATTAATTTCATTAAGATAAAAGCCAAGTAACTAAAGAAAAGCTCTCTAATAAGTGCATATACTCCATGTTTTATAAAAAACGGAGGACAAACACAAACAGCTAATGTTAAAGTTATAAACAGAAAACATAAAGGAGGAAAGGCTTTAGTTATAAGAAATAGATTATAAAATTAGGAATTTAGATCAGATTTATCAGAACAATAAAGACAAAGAAACCTGACAGAGGAGTTCAAGGATGGCAGAGTTTTAAAGGTAAACTGAAAAATACTAGGCTGAATTTTGTTGAGATGACAGAAGTCCTGGATCATAAGCTAGACATGACTCTGCTTTAACCAATGCCAGGACCTGGGTAGCATTTTGCTTGAGGTGGCTAATTAAGAGGCTGCTGAGATGGTCAACCAGTTAAAGACAGCAGCCCATCTCCAAAAGCTGCTGGCCTAATCAGAAAGTTGAGCGGAGAGGGGGCGGGGGGAGAGGGGGGGTGGTGGTGATGTAGGCTATGGTGATCTGGTCAGGGGTGGGAGAAGTGGGGTCATGAACGTCACTGGTGCTGCTGTCACAAGTGTAGCCATTATGGTAAGGGGCAGTCTGTGAACCAGGAGTGCCAAGTTTCACTCTGCAATTCCCCTATGCAGTGATGGGTCCTTTTTAACTAGGCAAATGCAGGAAGTAGCAGATAACTGACCACTCAGATTCAATTGGTCTTCCAGCTGGAATTTGAGCAATATTTGTCCTGCTACTGGTATTATGGTATGAAGGCAGAAAAACATAAGGCACTCCTTCTGATGGTTGCTCATGCCCCTTTGCCACTCTGCTGATCCCTGAAGGATGCAAAAAATTCCAGTCATCAGTTCAGCTGGTCAGTGAGATAGTAAAGGGCATACATTTAAAATCACCATCAAAATAGATAGGAGTCAGAATTTACTTTCGCACAGTTATTTTCAGGTGTGCATTAATACATTCCACATTCCCATTTTACCCAAACTCAGTACAGAAAACGTGTGTGTATTGTTAATTCTGTTCTTGAAATTTTAGCCTTATGTAACCCTGCACAGATTTTTCATTTTGTAACATGCCTTTAAGAGATATGAGTATGACATCACTAGAAAGGAAGTGTCTCACGTCATCCAATTTAGTTTCACGTTTTGCTTTCAAGCAAAGCATATACAGACAGCTGTGCTGTTAACGTGTCTTCAAGATATATACCTCTGTATAAATGTTCCCATGTGTCAAGTTTGAATAAATGAACTCACAATGGGTTTGCACAATCGTTTGTGAACAAGTGATGCCTTTATATCATTATCAAAGCAAAACATATTCTATTCATAAAGACATATCATTTTCTTTCTCTTTTGGTCAGTTTTGAGAATCTCTTCTTGGAAGATGAATCCTCCAAGCTGCATTGACTAATGAACCAACAGTTCATAAGCTCTAGCTTGCAAAGTATTTAAGTATGTCTGCATTTTCTAAAATTTGCTTAGATCTTTCTCATCGATACTGATACTTGTGCAACAATATCAAAAGAAGTGGATAAAACAGGGAACCCTTCATCCTCAAAGCTCTGGCAGTAAGATGAGATTTGGGGGCACATTACAAGCCATGGTCAAAGAGTTAAAAGGAAAATTCCTTCCATTTAATTTTGTACACAGAATGTGTTTTTGCTGATAAAACGTTTTACAAACTGCATCCCCACGTTGTCTATATTTTTTCTTTTACCTTTTAACAAACTCCTCAAAGAGGATGCGATGAGAGTATCCTTGTGCACGAATACGTGTAGTTTCCAAAATGCCAGTATACCTCAGCTGAACCCGTACTCTTTCTTCAAAAAACTTTTCTGCTTGTCGGTCGTCATTGGGTTTGATGCAACGGACAAAATGAGGCTGACCAACCACCATTTTAGACAGTAGATCCATTAATGAATACTGCCCGATAAGAAGGAAAATAAACATTTAAAATTGCTTGTTGCTTTGTAATTGATCAATTAATTCCATTGACATTATATACTCATAATTGATTTAGATCGATTAGAATTGAATAATTTATATCTTTCATATATTTTTTTAAATGGTTTTTAGTGCATCTGGATGGCATCAATAAAGAAAGATTGGAAGAAAGTAAATAAAGAAAGCTCACAAAAGTGTCAACTGGAAATAAAATAAAATGCCCAATATGGTTCTTTAAAAGGTCTAATTAATGTGAATAGGCTTTTATATACCCTCCTGTCTACGGCTCTGACCCTGAAGGTTTCTGCTAAATCCCTTGAGATATTTTCAATTGATCATTTTTACCAATTAGTTTCTATTTGTTTTACAGATTGATACAGTTATTTGTTCCAAAGATGTGCAGTTTAGATGGACTGGCATACTAAATTGCCCCTGAGAATGTCCTGAAGTGTGAAGGTTAGGGAAATTTACAGGGTAAGTGCATGAGGTTGGCATAGGGGTTGGGCTTGGAAAGATGCTCTGTCAGAGAGTCGGCACAGACTCGATAGCCAAATGGCCTCCTTCTGCATTGTAGGTATTTTCTGATTTATTATATTAAAAAATACATTGCTTAGTCAAAGTCATAAAGAATAGCTGGGAATATGGGTAACAAACAACCTGCAAAAGGACATTAGAATTCTTTATCATGGCCCTGATATTTGCCAACATTAAGGGCATTTAAGCGAACATTAAGGGCATTCAAATGGTCATTGGATAAACATATGGATGATATTGGAATAATGTAGGTTAGATGGGCTTTAGATTGGTTTACAGGTCGTGCAACATCAAGGGCCAAAGGGCCTGTACTACACTGTAACATTCTATGTTCTGTATATACATGTGCTCTTTTGAATTCTTATATTATGACAAAGTTAAGTTCTTCAAAATGTCCTTTTTTAAATTATCTGCAGCTAAATTTATAACTTTACCCGAAAGTAAGATGCCACTGTTTGTCTTTTCATGTTTGTTGTTTCCTCAGGATGCCGCATAACTTCCATTGTATCAACCTGATTACAGGATAATAAAAATGCAATATATGTCACAAGCAATTGCAAAAACAACCTGGCCTTTTAGAAGTAGTACCTGTGGGTAGACTGATAAAATTACCAATGCAAAAAAATGCATAGAATCAGCAAATGAGAGTCAATAAAAATAATCAAAGAGTGCTAGCTTAAAGGCATACTATTGATATTAAAACAGAACACAATTCAGATTTTTACTATTAAACCAACGTAAAATTCATCTATAGCATACAGCATTATTAACCACACAATATTAACATTTTGATTATCTTATAATTCACAAAAAAA
Organism: Sphyrna mokarran; assembly: GCA_024679065.1. Lineage (NCBI taxonomy): Eukaryota > Metazoa > Chordata > Chondrichthyes > Carcharhiniformes > Carcharhinidae > Sphyrna > Sphyrna mokarran. Next base: position 46,554,150 of record JAGIQG010000011.1, on the reverse strand, counting down.
ATCCAACATAACATTTTCATCAAATCTAATGAAGCACTAAAATGAATGGCTTCAAAGTTATGTTTACATTACCAACATAAGTTCTGTTCATTATGTAAATATGGCTAGGACATAGGTAGATATTATTTTTAGCGTACAATTGCTAGTTGTATGCTGCCATCTAATCGAAGAAAACGGAAATAAGCTACAAATGTTTGAACCAAGAACTGGTTTCACTGGATAGTCTACAAAATAATAACTAAACCTTCATAAAAATGATAAATTCTTGAATGTACTATACATGTACAATGTATGATATATGTCTGCAAACATACAACTTGAAAATGCTTGTTAAATTGAAGGAATTATTGACAACTACAAGTAACAGAACACAATTCTGTGATTGTAACTCCCAACGTAACAAATTCCTAATATCAGCTGGATAAAGAAAGCAAATGTTAAGATAAGAATATTTTTCCATAAAAATAGAGGGGAGATAATCAGAGGGCGAATGAATCATCCCAATTTGCTTTTGTTAATTCAGTAGTTAGTTGCAGGTTGGTAGATAGGTCTTGAAATAGATTGCACATTCATCTTTTAAGCAGAGGATTAGTGCATAGCTGAGAAGATGGAACGATGGGAAAAATAAACATAAAAGACATACAAAAGAAAATGTTGAGGTAAAGGAACTGAAAGTTTAAAATGTGCTCTTTAAAAACCAATTTAACATTTTAAAAAAGTTTCAAATATGTTGCACTTTGCATGTGTTAGTATGTTTTTTGGGACTATATTTTCTAATATAGTTTTTGAAAATCTATACAACATATTCTGGACTGAGTCCCCTTTTCTCAATCAACTTTCTATTATGTAAAATCCAAGATTTCAAATTTGTGATTCCAAAATGAAAAAAGGAGAAACTAAATATAAATTGAATCTTCAAGTGTTTGTTCTGAATGTGAACATCTTGTTTGCAAATAGCCAGCAACTGGGATGTGTTATGTGCATTCATACCAAGCTCTTTTGTCCCATTATTTTTAACCAAAACATTAAAGAGAAAAAGAAAAATAATGTAATCCCATTTGTCACATTTAAACCTATTTTTATCCCAGAGTAAACCTTAAAAATATGCAACATGTATTCTGTAGCCTGTAATAAATTGAACACGAAAAGGCTAATAAGTGAATGAATTTTAATACAATTATTTTACCAGATTTTTATCACGTCTGAGTTAAGCAAGGATGTACTACAGAAAAGAGATATGCTGTTGAAAATTATCATCTTGTAGATAATCAGGACAAATGCAAGAATGGCTCATTTCAAACCATCACAATAATTTCTGCTACAGGAGAAATTGGTGCTAATTTGTTAATGAATCGATGCTGGCTGGCCGAGGTATTGCCATGCAGAAAGCAAGGGGAGCTGTAGATTCCACAATTCCAAACTCCTAGGTAATTCAAACAAGTCACAAGGGTTGAAATATATTCCTTTGTTTGCAAATGACAAGTCTGCTTGTCTGAATATGTATCACTTTCAGTATGTGTCAATGATCCACAAAATGAGCTTGCTTGATTATCTTAAACTGATTGTTGGTTAGCCATAACACACTCAGTATTGTTCAGCAAGTGCTGCTCAATCACTGAATCCCATCTAACAGCAACAGTTTTGGGGTTTGCAAGCACATGCTGATTGTTTGCACTCTGCCTATCATGAACAACTGAAGGAACACAGTGTTTTATTTGATCAACCTAACGCTGGGATGTATAGTCTAAGTACCCAGCATTGGATCAGTAAATTTGCAGATGACACTCAAGTCGGTGGAGTGGTAGATAGTGAAGAGGGGTGTTATAGTTTACAGAGTGACTTGGACAAGTTGCAGAGCTGGGCCGAGAGGTGGCAAATGGAGTTTAATGTGGAAAAGTGTGAGGTAATGCACTTTGGCAGGAACAATAAATGTGTAGAGTATAGGGCTAATGGTAGGGCTCTTAATAGTGTTGAGGAACAGAAGGATCTTGGTGTATGTGTCAATAGATCCCTGAAAGTAGGCAGTCAAGTGGATAAAGTTGTTAAGAAGGCATATGGAGTCTTAGCTTTTATTGGTAGGGGGATTGAATTTAGGAGCCGCAGCATCATGTTGCAACTGTACAAAACTCTAGTGCGGCCGCACTTGGAGTATTGTGTGCAGTTCTGGTCCCCACATTATAAGAAAGATGTGGAGGCATTGGAGAGGGTACAGAGGAGGTTTACCAGGATGTTGCCTGGTATGGAGGGCAGGTCCTATGAAGAGAGGTTGAAGGATTTGAGGTTGTTTTCGTTAGAAAGGAGGCGGCTAAGAGGGGATCTTATTGAAGCATATAAGATGATTAGAGGTTTAGATAGGGTGGACAGTGATAGCCTTTTTCCTAGGATGGAGAAAGCTAGCACGAGGGGACACAGCTTTAAATTAAGGGGTATGAGTTATAGGACGGATATCAGAGGTAGGTTCTTTACTCAAGAGTGATTAGGGAGTGGAATGCCCTGCCTGCAGCTGTTGTAGATGCGCCAAGTTTGGTGGCGTTTAAGAGGTTAATTGATAAGTATATGGAAGAGAAGGGAATGGTTTAGTTTGGAGGGGCATTGCTTTTTATTTTGGTCGGCACAACATCGAAGGCCGAAGGGCCTGTTCTGTGCTGTAATGTTCTATGTTCTATTACACTGCTCTGAAAATTCATACTGGACATAATTTAATTGTGTGGTGGACACAACACCTTTCTGGACTGACAACAGCATTTCACTTGTGAAAAATACCCACTTGTGTATGCTTAACCTGTTGTTCAAATTTTTGAGATACCTTGCCTTTCCAGGATTATTTGAGTTAAACCGGGCACTTTTCAGGTCTGGTTTTTGGACCATTTGTCAGTTTGTGTAATTCAGCGAACAACAATCTGATCAGGATAGATACTGAACTACAGGATAGCTTTGATGCACTAGATTTCTGCATTAAATATGCAAGGTGAACACATGAGTAGGAATCTAGTTACAAAATTGTAGCTAAGACCAATCTAATAGCATTTGGAGATATATGAATCGTAACATGTATACTGATTGGTGGCGGTAAGTTTGCAGTAGATAGCACAGTAAGGAAAGGAATTACATTTGATCTCTACTTCAAAGGTTAATTTGAGCACTCTTGTGTCCCTCCCTTCTAATTACATTTTCCATGGCAGTGCCTTGGCCAATCACAGCCCACTTGACAACAATCAAAACTCTTTTCTTCTGTAGTATAAATCGTGATCATTTAAAATTTGGCATTCTAATGTTTGTCCTGATGAATACAAGATGAAAAGCTTCTGCATGTTTCTCTTTTTAGCAATATTCACATTCTGCCCTGTCAAGTGATTGCATATATACCTGAAACAGAGGTAAAAAAATATATTATTAAAAACAGAAAGTGCTGGAAGAACCCACCCAGCAGGTCCAGCAACATTTATAGAGAGACGAAAACAAACGGTGTAATTCTCCCATTCTGAAACTGCCATGGCAGGAGCATGAATGTGGGATGGGTCCCACTGTGGAGGCTGGAGGAAAACCCACCAAATCCTCTAAGCCTGACCCATGAAGGGATGCAAATGAAGTATACGCTGTTCTCCGTAGGTTTTCTGACCCACAATGGCAAGCACCAGCTTTAGAGCTTGCTGCAAGTTCACGCAGGTATAAAACTGATTTCTGGGCTTCCATCTTGACAATGAGTATTGGCCTTTGTTGTCATCAAACCGCAACCCGTCAGCAAATAGACCAGCGGCATCAAGAAAAGTCAAAACCTCTGCTTGAATCACAGCAGGTGTTTAAGTGTTTGCAGGTGTTTCAGAGGCTGGGTCTAAGATCCACAAATTCAGTGTTGGATTGGGAGAATGGAGCCTTGGAGTCCAAAATGAGTAGATAGAAATTAGTGAGGGATTGTGGGAGGGATACTAGCATCTGCAATTGATCCACAATCAAGTTTTAAGTGTTTTGATGCAGTGGTGTTCGGGAAAAATCAATAGCAACAATAAAGTCCTTTAATACACAATTGGGAAAAGTGCTCCTTCTCCTCCTGATTCTCAATTTAGGTAAGTTAAATACTGTGTTGATTAGCTAGGCTTCAGACCCCTGAGTGCAATTTGCAAAGTGCTAAAGTGGGAACTTTAATCAGATATTAAGCTCCTTATATGTATAGCCATAGGACTTAATGCCACTTTCAGGTGGTGTTAAAGAACACCTTTTGTTTGTCCTTATCAAAAACGATGATGCAGGCACTTTTAGCTGGAAATATATGTGCACTGCCATTTGGGGTCATAATAGGCTGTGTAGCTTCTGAGAAGTGAAGGCTTCATAATCAATTCCAGGCCTCATTGAATGTTAAAATTAAAAAAAAACTAAAATTGAAAAACCAATACTGAAAGCAAATAATGCAAATTCAATACATGTAAAGAATGTTCTGGTTCTACATGAAAACTGAAGATTGCCACTGTGTACTTTTTGTCCTGTTCAAGGTTTCTATCTGACATTAAATGTCATCTTGTTGTTATTCTTACCTTCAGCAAATATTTAGGAGATTATATTTGAAAAATAAATAGAAAGAAAGATGATCAACAATATAACAAGAATGAAAGTAACAGAAGATCAGTATGGTATGATCAAATAGAGAAGTAAATGTTGCAAAGATGACCATGTTGACAATAAATACATTATGTAATTGGGTTCTTAATTTCTCACAGCATGCTGTTTAATAGGCAACATTTTTAATTTGTATTAAATAACAAGATGAAGTGAACTGCTGTAAATAAAAACTTAATGTTCCTATAAAAATTAGCATTAACAGGCATAACTTCAAAGCATTCAAACTCATCACATGACCAAATAAATATTGGGATTTCTGATTAGATCTGTAGCAAGCTTCATTATTTAGTCTCTCACATCATGGTGTGAATGCAATCACTAAAGAGTTTTTTGTTTGGATCATTCAACTTGTATTCTTCCCTTTTAAGAAAACTTAGAAATAATTCTGGGTTTTCAATGGATATTATTACTTCACCATGAGTGGAAATATGTTTTTAAACATCAAGCCAAATGGACCTGCCTGATGAAAAGGTTATAACTAAATGTTAGCTGTTGAAGTGTAGTGATACGTACATACTGGATTTTTACTGGCTGCATTCATTGATTGACTTGACTTCAGTTGTTTTCTTTGAAGATATACTAGCTAGAGGGATAGGTAGAAGTCCTAGTGACTCACATCATAGGATGCAAATGAAGAACTCAAGAATGAAGTGCTTTGATGTGAATATAAATGTTAAGTCATGTGAAATGCAGTTTGATACTATGCAATTAAAATTGTTTAAATCTAAACTTTAGATTTAAATACTTAAAAGCTACCTAGTTTCATTACTGTTGAATCATCAGTTTAAATCACACGAGTATGGAACTGAAGTTTTAATGTTTCTATCAATAATTTCTATTCTCCTAAAACTGTTAATATATATATAAATTTGTTCATTTGATCATGTGAAGTATTAAATTCACAATACATTTTTTTCAGTCCACAAATGAAGTAGCAAACATGAACTGCACTAAATAAAAAAGGAAAAAGGTTTTAGAATTATTATCAAAATGGGCTTATTAAAAATAAATAGTCAATTGTAGCTATATGTAAATCTTACAACGCTAATTAGAAGTTCCCTATTTTAAAGATCCAGTTATAAAACATACAAACCTTTTTACGGCCTGCAGTAAGCTGTGGAGGTAAGGACCTTGATGCTGCATTTACTCTTGCTCTTGACTGTGCTAAGTTACCTGAGAAGAAAGCAAAATAGTTTGAAATAAAGGATACTAAAAAGAAGTTAAATAAACATATGTGTTATGCTCAAAATATGTCAAAGTTTTAGTACATCTAGCACAAAATGTCCAAATGTTTTTTTCTGGTTACATCTTCAGAGGCTAAACTGTGATTAATAGCAATGAAAGGAGCCTTTGAAGCAGGATTGGTGACATCAAAGTCTTAATCCATAGGTGGCAGGAGTTTTTTTAATGAGTGGGAAGCATTTTAGCACATTTCAACGGATTTACAGCATAAATAAACAATAGATCACTGCGAATATTCCATGTACCTTTAAATAAATGGTATGAGCAAGGCAGAGATATAATTCTCAGTTTAAATATGCATTGTGTGATGGCCACATGTGCAAATAATAATAAAACCTTTGGGAAATCACTCAACAGGTGGCAAAAATATTTCTAGTTATGTACTTAATAAACAAATTAAATAAATAATGTTTCTACAATGCCTGCTATTATATATTATTAAAATCACACGATAAAATAGAAAACCAACTGTGCCTCAGGTAGTCAATTCATTCGCATTCCAATAAACAAAATACTTACTATCATAAATGATGACAACTCCCTTTCACCATCATGGTGCTTTTCTCAATTAAAATGATATAGGTAGTATTGTAGTAAGCATCAGCTCTCCGAAATGGAACAATGGCACACAGTGTTTTAGGAAATCCTTCCTGAATTTTCCAAGATATGCTACTACACTAGTTAATAACCAAGTATCAACTAAATCTACTAACAGCATAACGCCTGATGTAACCTAATACTAATCAAACAACTGGTGTCAAAAATATAATCATGACGTGGAAATGTTGACGTTGAAGTGGGGTAAACACAGTAAGACTTACCTGACTCCGAAAGCTAATGAATTTTGCTACCAAATAAACCTGTTGGACTTTAACCTGGTATTGTTAGACTTCTTACTGTGTTAGAAATATAAACATGGAAGCTAGAATTTTACACATGCCCAACAAAATGGAATGGTGGCTATTCCCTCTGGGTTTCAAGTAGGCAGTCAAGTGGATAAAGTTGTTAAGAAGGCATATGGAGTCTTAGCTTTTATTGGTAGGGGGATTGAATTTAGGAGCCGCAGCATCATGTTGCAACTGTACAAAACTCTAGTGCGGCCGCACTTGGAGTATTGTGTGCAGTTCTGGTCGCCACATTATAAGAAAGATGTGGAGGCATTGGAGAGGGTACAGAGGAGGTTTACCAGGATGTTGCCTGGTATGGAGGGCAGGTCCTATGAAGAGAGGTTGAAGGATTTGAGGTTGTTTTCGTTAGAAAGGAGGCGGCTAAGAGGGGATCTTATTGAAGCATATAAGATGATTAGAGGTTTAGATAGGGTGGACAGTGATAGCCTTTTTCCTAGGATGGAGAAAGCTAGCACGAGGGGACACAGCTTTAAATTAAGGGGTATGAGTTATAGGACGGATATCAGAGGTAGGTTCTTTACTCAAAGAGTGATTAGGGAGTGGAATGCCCTGCCTGCAGCTGTTGTAGATGCGCCAAGTTTGGTGGCGTTTAAGAGGTTAATTGATAAGTATATGGAAGAGAAGGGAATGGTTTAGTTTGGAGGGGCATTGCTTTTTATTTTGGTCAGCACAACATCGAAGGCCGAAGGGCCTGTTCTGTGCTGTAATGTTCTATGTTCTATGTTTCTATCTGCTCCAACCACATGACAATTTTACACTGAGGTGGGCAAGGCCTTGAACAGAAAGCCTGCTCTTGCCCCAATTAAAGCCACATAAGAGCCGTTCCCTGCCCAGCCTCAATTTTTAGGCTGGTAGGAAAATTGAACTTCCATGGGGGAAGCCCAAAGAAGAACAGAATTACACCTGAGGAGAGAAGGTGTATTGGAGTTGAGGGTGGGGGTGGGATCAAAAACTCTGTTTAGAAATCAGGCCTTGCCCTGTATGGTTTGGTAGCCTTTGGAACTCTCTCCAACCCATGGCCTCTCCCCTGAAAACTCAATCGCCCTCTTCTTTGTCTCTGTACCCTGAGACCCCTTACCTGGGCTTCCACCACATAGTATCTGACATCTTCCTGCATTGCCTCTTCTGGTTATTATATGGACTGAAGAACTGCCAACCAATCAGATTAGCCCTCTAAGGCAGGACTTCCTCCCAAGTGAGGAGCAGAAGTTCCACTTGCAGTCACTTAATGCTAATTTGGGTTTGAAATGTCTGAGAGAGTGTTGGCGGGGAGATGCTCCTACCAAATGTTCAAATGGCAGAAAGCGAGACCCTGTCATCCAAAACATTCGCACCAGAAACGTTGGTCCCATTTGCATTTTCCTGGTGTAATAATCCCCACAAGATCCTTGAGAAATCACTGATTGATTTCCTTGGGGGGCTCATAAAGCATGAGTTCTTCTCATATTAGGCAATGGTATGCCCAGCAGGACCCAAGTCTTTTATGAAGCAGATCCAGGAATAGGCCTGCTGAACTACCTGTCTCAGGCAGGGATTAGTATGTGTATATCACAGCAGTGGTTTTACTTTGCATTCTGTAAATAAGTTATGTTCCTTTCTAGTCAAGCTTCTTGAATTATTACAGCTGCAAATACTTCCTTCAACGTGATGGTCTATTTAATCTCAGAAGTTCCCCAAACAGAAAGGTTGTAATATTATTGAGCGTACCCAACAGAGTAGATGTACATAGTTCTTAATGACTGCATCACCACTAAGTAAAATAGTTAAATTGCTATATTTGGATGGCACTGAAAGTTATGGCTTGCCTCTGTGTAAATTCCTAACAAATGCTAGGAGTCAATATAGATTTATTTTTGTCTACACTCTGGAATGATTTCATATGACTTTTTATATTGATCACATTTTACAGAGGAAAATATAACTAATTATGCTGTATACGACTTCAGAAATCATTAGGTCATGGTGTTGATAAGTACAAATTACAGAAGTTAAAAAGTACAAAGTTGCAATCATAAGTTTTACTTTAGAATTTGGATATGTTTAAACAAGTTGATTCAGTATTTCCGATAGCATAGCCCCTTTAAGTGGGTGTTCCCTGAGGGCCACATGATTGGGCCGGACATTATGGAGTGTTGATTAGCTGAGCTAATCAAGTGCAAGGACACAAATCCAAGGTTGGGGAGGATCCTCAGTTGGAGCCAGGAAGGGAGTGTTGTACGGTTGCGTAGTTTATTCCGTCCGACCCTTTCACTGAAAATACTTATTTATTGCTGGCAATAAAGCCTCTGTAATTTTCAGCATATCAAGTCACTCTTGGTTTATTACAGTTTTAATCTTTTATTAAAGTCTGTATGGTTATATCATTTCACTGTGGGAAGTGTAGAAATAGAAAGTGTCACACTCTCTCAGTACTAGAGAGTCAGCTTTGATTTTTGTGCTGGAGTGGGAATTGAGCCCTAAATCTTGTGACCCAAAGACAAGAATGCATGATTGATACATAAGCATGAAGGGATAAGTATTGCACATCTAATATTTTTTGCTATAAGCAAAACTTGTAATATAATTAGAAAATTAATAGTATAATGTGTTTACTTTGTCTTCATTCCTGGAATCTAAGTTATCTGCAAAATAAGTTACCAGCCAAATGGCCTTTTCCTGTGTAATATATCTTATATAATTTTCCATAATTCCAAAACTAATAAATACATATACAGCTTTGAAAACATTTTAACCAAGAACAGTCTGCTAGTCTCCTTATTATTCATAAGAATTATATTTCTAATTAAACAAAATCACAATCTTTGAACTTAATGTTGTGTAGCTGTATCACAATTGCTGGAGGACCCCTGCTGGTTATGCTGCTGAATTACATGCTGATGGGTTCCAGGAAGCCTTTTTTCTCTAGATGGCAACATTATAGTATCTAAATAATTTTGCAATGCGTAGATAATACCTCTTTTCTAATAGTTTGAAGTATTAGCTTCCAAGTATTAATAAAAATTGAATAGACAAGTAAACAAGTGATAATGTTGCACTTAATAGTTTTAAGTAATGTGTTCAAATTGTGGTGGATCAAATACTTATGCTACAAATAGAACACAGAACAATACAGCACAGAACAGGCCCTTCGGCCCTCGATGTTGTGCCGACCGAAATAAAAAGCAATGCCCCTCCAAACTAAACCATTCCCTTCTCTTCCATATACTTATCAATTAACCTCTTAAACGCCACCAAACTTGGCGCATCTACAACAGCTGCAGGCAGGCATTCCACTCCCTAATCACTCTTTGAGTAAAGAACCTACCTCTGATATCCGTCCTATAACTCATACCCCTTAATTTAAAGCTGTGTCCCCTCGTGCTAGCTTTCTCCATCCTAGGAAAAAGGCTAACACTGTCCACCCTATCTATACCTCTAATCATCTTATATGCTTCAATAAGATCCCCTCTTAGCCGCCTCCTTTCTAATGAAAACAATCTAAAGTATGTTACATTTTTAAAGACCCAATATCAGCAGTACGGTAGAATAGATAACTGCATGTTCATAACAAAAAAGAACATTTTTAGGTCAATAAAAATCAACTGAAACAATTGGATATTATTACCATGATAGTTATGTCAGTTAAATTTATAATTCCTGCTCAACTTAATTGATATTCATTTATAGACTGATTTCATTCATGCATTGATTGTGGAGCATAAATAGCTTAATATCACAGATAAAACAGGTGCAAGGAAAATTTGATAACAGTATGTTAAGCTTTCAATACATAACATTTCCAGAGTAACTTAATAACGTTAACTTACTAAGCAAAATTCAAAGCCAAGTTTTGGGGCACCCTAAACTCCAATCTTCTAAACTGTTTAACTTAAACTAACTGTCTTTTAATTCTTTAAATTTCTTAATACAACATGGAGAACATCTGCAGATTATTTATTTCTTTGCACTGACTGTACATTACTAAAATTTACACTGGCATGCTTGGCAGGCTGAGTGAGTGGGCGAGGACTGGCTGATGGAGTATAATGTTAGCAAATGTGAAGTTATCCACTTTGGTAGAAATAATAGTAGGAGGGATTATTATTTAAAAGGCTAAAAGCTGCAGCATGCTACGGTGCAGAGGGACCTGGGAGTCCTTGTGCATGAATCGCAAAAACCTAGTCTGCAGGTGCAGCAGATGATCAAGAAGGTGAATGGAATGTTGGCCTTTATAGCAAGGGGGATAGAATTTAAAAGCAGGGAGGTCTTGCTGCAACTGTACAGGGTACTGGTGAGGTTGCAACTGGAGTGCTGTGTGTAGTTTTGGTCGCCGCATTTGCAGATGGATATATTGCCTTGGAGGGAGTGCAGAGAAGGTTCACTAGGCTGATACCAGAGATGAGGGGGGTTAGCCTATGAGGAGAGATTGAATAGACTGGGTCTGTATTCGCTGGTGTTTAAAAGACTGAAGGGGGATCTAATAGAGACACATAAGATAATGAAGGAGATAGATAGGGTAGAGGTAGAGAGATTCTTCCCGCTTAGAAAGGATAGCAGAACTAGAGGGCACAGCTCAAAATAAGGAGGGAGCAGTGTAGATCAGAGTTGAGGAAAACTTCTTCAATCAAAGGGTGGTGAGTCTCTGGAATTCTCTGCCCATTGAAGTGGTGGAGGCTACCTCACTGAATATATTTAAGTCACAGGTAGACAGGTTTCTGATAGACAAGGGAATTAAGGATTATGGGAAGAAAACGGGAAAGTGGAACTGATCCACTTCAGATCAGCCATGATCTTGTTGAATGGCAGGGCAGGCTCAAAGGGCTAGATGGCCTACTCCTGCTCCTATTTCTTATGTTCTTACTTATGTTCTTATATATGCAGTTGGGTTACACTGAATGGGATATTATTTTAAAAATAATTGGTATTTTTAAAACCCAAAAATGCTTGGCCATTATGTGTAACAGTCATGCTCAAAATAATGTACCAATGGCTTAAAATTTTAAAACAACCTACAAGTATTAGAAAATATAAAAAAAGTTTTAATGCCAACATTTAAAATACTAATAGGGCATTTTACTTCCTTAGTACTGTTGTGCACTTCTGCAACTATGAGTTAAAGATGTGGATTGACACATTGAAGTGTAATATTGTTACCAACACAGAGACATGGTTGAGGGAAGGACAGGAATAGCAACTGAACATTCCAGGGTACAGGATTTTTAGATGACCCAGAGGAGGGCGTAAAGAGGGAGGTGGTGTAGTGCCAATAATTAAAGAGTCAATTACTGTAATAAGGAGCGATGATATGTTGGAAGGGTTTTCAGATAAGCATTTGTGGATAGAACTTAGGAATATAAAGGGAGCAGCCACATTACTGCGAGTGTATTATAAGCCCCCAAACTGTCAGCAGGAGATAGAGGAACAAATATGTAGTCAGTTAATAGAGGCGTGTAAGAGTAATAATAGGGTAATTATGATAGGGGACTTCAACTTTTCCAACATAAATTGGGATAGTTAAGGCCTAACAAGGGATAGTGCTGCGCTGGATCTGATCCTGAGGAACGAAGCGTGACAATGTAGCAGTGGGGAAGCATTTTAGCGATAGTGACCACAACACAATAGGTTCAAATTTGCTATGGACAAGGAGAAAGACTGCCTGCAAAAGATGGCTTTGCAGTGGGGGAAGGCAGATTTTATTAAAATAAGGCAGGATCTGGCCAAATTTGACTGGGAACTGCTCCTTGCATATAAGTCTATGGCGGAGCAGTGCGGGGGGGTTGGCATTCAGGTCCAACATGTGTCTTTTAGGGGGAAATGTAGGAATAATAAGTTTAGGAAACTCTAGGTGTCTGGTATAATTCAAAACTGAGGAAGAAGAAAAACACCTTTAGCATATCCACAGAGTATAATTCAGTTGCAGCCTTACAGGAATATAGGAAGCGCAAGAGAGAAGTTAAGAAAGCAATTCAAAGAGAAAAAAGGGGCATGAACAGGATTAGGGAAAATTCCAAGATATTTTGTTAATACATTAAGGGCAAAAGGTTAACTAGGAAAAGAGGGGGACCCATTAGAGACCAAAGAGGCAACCTGTATGTGAAACCAGAGGACACTGAAGGATATTAAATAATTACTACTCATTGGTCTTCACTTCGGAAAAGGAGAACATAGGGACAGAATTCAGGGAAACAGACAATGAGAAACTTGCAGTTTGACATAGGAAATGAGGAGGTTTTAGAGGCTCAGACAGGCTTAAAAGTGGACAAATTCCCAGGCCCAGCACCTGTCTGGATTGTGAGGAAGAATTTAGCATGACCAACGCATCTAACCTTCACTCCTTTCAGACTGTGCAAGGAAACCAACGCAGACATAAAGAGAACATGCAGACTCCGCACAGACAGTTGGGAACTGAACCCAGGTCCCTGGCGCTCTGAGGCAATAGTGCTAACCACTGTGCTGCTCAATGCATCCCAGGCTGCTGTGGGATGTGTGGCAGGAAATTGCAGAGACTCTGACACAAATTTTTAATTCCTCTCTGGCTACAGGGGAAGTGTCAGAGGACAACTAATGTGGTTCCACTTTTCAAGAAGGGCAGTAGAGACGAACCAGGGAATTACAGACTAGTGAGTCTCACGTCTATGATAGGGAAACTATTGGAGAAAATTCTTAAGGAGAGAATTAATCTCCCCTTGGAAAGGCATGAGTTAATTATGGATAGTCAGCGTGACTTTGTTTGAGGGAGTTTATATCTAACAAATTTGATAGAAGTTTTTGAATGAGTGTGTGGATGAGGGAAATGCAGTTAATGCAATTTAGGTGGTCTTTAGCAAAACCTTTGACAAGGTCCCATATGGGAGACTGATTGAAAAGATTGAAGCACATGGAATTCAAGGAAATTTGACAAGATGGATCCAAAACTGGATTAGTAATTGGACACCAAAGGGCTGCTGTAGAAAGCTGTTTGAGTGACTGGAGGCTAGTGCCCAGTGGCAAACAAGGTTTGGTGCTGAGTCGTCCATTGTTTGTTATATACATAAATGATAATGTCGGGGGAATGATAAGCAAGTTTGCAGATGACATCATGGTTGGTAGGGTGGTTAATAGGTATAGGAAGATATAGATAGGTTCATTAGATGGGCAGAGCAGTGGCAGGTGGTATTTAATTCTGAAAAGTGCATGATGAAGTAGTAATAGGACAAGGGAGTACTTAATGAATGGCAGGACACGAAGAAGCTCAGAGGAACAGATGGATCTTGGGGACTTATTCACAGATCTCTGAAAGTGGCAGAGCAGGTGAATAGGAGAGTTAAGAAGGTACGTAGGACACTTGCTTTTATCAGTCATGGCATACAGTACAGAAGCGAAGAGGTAATGCTGGAGCTGTACAGAACATTAGTCAGGCTATAACTGGAGTACGGTGTGCACTTCTGGTCACTTCACTATAGGAAGGCTATAGGTGCACTGAAGGTTGTACAAATGAAATTCGTCAGGTTGTTGCCTAAGATGGAGTATTTGAACTATAAGGACAGACTGGATAGGCTTTGATTGATTTTTCTAGAGCAGAGATCACTATGGGAGGGGGGAGGGGCAAGATTTATTTATAAAGTTTACTAGTTACAAGTAGGCTTATATTAACATTGCAATTAAGTTACTTTGAAAATTCCCTAGTTCAGGTGCCTGTTCGGATACACTAAGGGAAAATTTAGCATGGCCAAAATGTCTTTTGGACTGTGGGTGGAAACCAGAGCACCTGGAGGAAATCTGCACAGACATGGGGACAATGTGCAGACTCTGCACAAACAATGACCCAAACCAGGAATCAAACCCCGCTGCCTGGCACTGTGAGGCAACAGTGCTAACCACTCTGTACTATGTATAAGATATATATAAGATTATGAGGGGTATGAACAGGTTGAATAGGAAGCAGTTGTTCACCTTGGTTGAGAGATCAATCACAAGAGGGCATAGTTTTAGGGTAAGGGGCAGGAGACTCAGAGTGGATTTGAGAAAACATTTTTTCATGCAGAGAGTGGTGGGAATCTGAAATCCACTGCCAGAGAAGATAATGGAGGCCAGGAATCTGACAACCTTTAGAAAACATTTGAAACATCATAACATTCAGGGATGTGGGACAAGTGCTGGAAATGGGATTAGTGCGACTTCAGTGGTAATCAATGTTGGTGCAGATTCAATGCCGAAGAGCCTTTTCAGTGTTGTATGACTCTATAACTCTAAATGATTAAACGTTTATTTTAAATACTGCAACAGGTTCAAGCCAGAAGTCAGTTTATCAATAGCAAACATCAATAGCATTTCAGTGAAGTCGGGATTGATGTATTCAAAATAACTACAAATTCTAAAATATAAATTTGATAACCTGTTTAGAATTAATAAATGGTATATTAATCTATTATTTTCAGACGCTCTTTGGACATTGAAGGTATGTTCTGCTGTCACTACCGGCCCATGCTACTTGGCAATCTTAGTGCTGACTCAAGATTACTTTCCATCTTACTCTTATATTCATATATATATTTCTCAAACATGATGAACATCTGGACTCTGATTTCTATGTAGATCCTGAAACATTTTATAATGGTCTAACTTTGTTGAATGTTTAAACTTTATCCCATCTCGTCTCTAGTGCATATTCCAGACTTGTCATCTGTTTCTCTATCATCCTTGTGCACCTTACCTCTTCACATCAGCAACTAACTTTCATATTGTGAAGTCCTAACTGTGTTAGGAGGTGTGGGTCTTGACATAAAGAAAAGACATGATTTGCACACATGATTAAAAAAATACATAACAGTTTATATTGAAAGAGATGTTCTCTGCATTGCGGAATATAAACTGAAAGTAAAACAGCAGCTTGTGGTAATACTTTAATAACATAACCATGTGACCAACTTTTAAAAGCCACTTTAATCCTTCTAAATATAACATCCTTTCCCCTTTACCTCTGTGGTCATGACAACAAATTACTACGATGCTATACAATAATTTTAATACTCTAGACACAGTATTATGCATTACTCATCATTATATACAGTCAGTTAGTAAATCCATCAAGAGGAAGTCTACTCCTCTTTGGTTGTACACAATGCTTCAGAATTTGGCTGTCCTTGACTTCAGAAATATAATTTGGAATTTCAGTAGATATTGCTTCTCCTGAAACTAATTCTGTATCATTCTCATGTGGTATAGCATCTAAGGCACATCACCAGGCAACTCAGATTCAACAAAGTCTTCCATAATAGTATTCACAATACTAAGGACTAAAGAAGTTGGTACTTCTGGAGATGATTCTGAAACAGCATTTTGAGATGAGAATAATTGGTGTGGCGTTGCCAAACTTGTTCATTTTTGATTTGAACTGTGTAAGAAATTGAACCTGATAAAGAACATGATAACAAATCTTGCTCTCCTGAAACTTTTAAAGAATGTTTTGAGGATTATACGAATCTCTCAGCTAATCCATTGGTTGATAGACATTGAGGTGCAGATTTTATATGCTGAATGCTATTTACTTCAAGATAATCCTCAAACTCTTGTGATGTAAACTGCTTTTAAAGCAACTTGCAACCCTTTTAAGTATATCATATATTCTCCTGAATTATTACTTCTAGCTCCCTCAATACCCTGACCCAGTTTGCTACTTGCTGAACTCCTTCTGCTTCACTGTCTCAAGCTCTCATTGCTACTGTTTCTCTTCTCTTTTAATCAGTATCAATTTGCCCATGGATTTATGTCACTGTCCCATTTTCCTTTTTCAGCAGTTCTCCAGCCTATCTCTCCCCCAACAATTCTTCTTCCTTCTCTAACTCCAACATATCTCATACCAGCAAAGGATTTCCTTCAATACTCATTGGTCTATGCCATCCTCTTCCTTTACAATGATCTATAAAAGTTCACCAGCCCATCCTCCGCAATTTCATCCTGAGCTTAACCAAAACAGGCTGCACAGATGCCGGTTCTTTTCTTTTCTTCACCATCACCATTTAGAGGTTCATGATTCACACATTCTCTGTCCTGCCCACTGCATTGGTAATATAGCAACCATCCCAAACTTCACTTTGGTCTCTTCCCTACTTCTCAGGCTGTTTCTCTACATTCAAACACCTCAACCTGATCCATCTCTCTTTATGCAATATTCCTATCTACCACCATTTGCCTGATTTATCAAATAGTCCATCCTCCTCCTGAGCACAATCTTTGCATTCTCCATATTCATAACTTTCTAATTCCTGAAACTTATCCATACCACACCACACCTATTTCCTATCCCTCCTTACTTTTTTCGACATCACGCTCACTTCACATCAATTTCATCTCATCATTACAGGTGAGATCTTCATAGCCAGTACGGTTCTTTCAGAATATTTCTTATTTTTCCCAGATAGTGTTCAAGGATGTCCAAGTTGCTCCAGTATTACATATCACCCTCTCACACATACACTGCCCACTATTTGATATTTCTGTTCATATTTCTGCAACAACAATTTCTTCAAATGTGAATGTCACTGTGAAGGTAACCAAACAGTTCTTCTTGTGTTACATCACAGGAAATACCTAGAAGAGGCAACTGATCTCCATGGTCCAGTTTTCTTTCTAAAAGATTCAGGAGTGTTACTCAAAGAAACAGCAGTGATGCTTTTCTTATATATTGTTGAGATAATGAGGCAAATACTAAAGAGTCAATTACTTACATGTGCAGTGCACTGCAAGAAACTCTTTATGCAATGAGGCCATCTTGGAAATGGCCTGGATTGCTTCTGCCACATTAGGACATCAGATCAGTTTCTACAAAAGTGAGTGACTTCATTACCTAGCAGTGCTACCATGAAAACCTTGAACAAGACACTTTCACAAGATTGGCAAGTTATGGAGTTTGTTCTGATTTCTTTGCACTGATGTCACCCTGTTACTACTCAGAGACTGTTTAGTTGGTGTAGACTGCAATTTGTCGGAGCAAATGTTAGTGGTTAATTTTCAGCTTACAAAACCAAAATGAAGGAGCAGAAATGGTACACACCCAAAGTCAACATTGGGTGGTCCAAACTACTTTAACATTCTGGATTGATTTAAGTGGTACCAGCAAGCTGAGAGTGCAAACTTCCACTTTTTTTGTGGAACCAGAAGGAGCACTATTGTTTTTCCATAGTTTTCTAAAATACTATCAAAAATATTATGGACCATTTCTTGACTGACACCCATTGCTTCTTTTAGGACCTGCCTAGAATAAATGGGCAGAGGATGCACAGTGCATACTTCGCCCATTTATGCTAAAAATGTAAATAAGGTCCAACAGCTAGCATTGGGACTGAATTTGCAGAGTCATGAGATGTGCTATGCACCTATTGAAAGGCCTACTTGAGGTTTGAAGTGGTGGCATTGTCTTTCAAGTGAACAGTAGGTGATTGCAAATTAAAAATTGTCTTTATGGTCTCTCGAGTGCCAATGGAATGAAGCTTTAAGGTTCTTGCCAATATCCATACAAAAAAGCTTTGGACATGGGTCCAGCCATTGTTGCCTTTTATAAGAGAAATGGTGCCTATAGCTGGCTCCTATGGGTAGCTGCTTCTAATTGTGTTTGTCCTAGGCCCCTTTCTAGACTCCTAACAATGCTCTTTGAAAGGTTCTCTGGCTTCTACCATATCTGAAAACAACTTTCCCTATTTCCATTTTCTTTTCCTCTTCCCTCATGAAATGATAGAGTTACTAACGATAAAGTAGTACCATCTTTTATTATGAAGATGATGTTCAACTATCAACAATAAAATGTATTATCCTTTTCTCTGTTGATTCTCAGCTACTGTAAAAGAGCTGTCTTTGTTTTGTTTTGACGTACTATATAAGTTTTTTTTATTTCTGCATATGAGAACTTCACTGAACAACAAAGCCATAAATTAATTACAGTGGTCATGTTGATTCAGTATTCACATTGTAAATTACTGCCTGGACTCATTTATGCTAGTTATACAATGGCCTTGATTCACTTCCCAATTACTATATTTTGTGATTATGATTTGAGGTCAGTAGAATTAGCATGAAGCCATCTTACTGGATTGAGAACTGGCTGCATGCCAGGCAGAAAACTATCAATAGACCTGCTTGAAGACTTGGTGTCCCATGGGGTTCTGTGTTAGAGCTGCTGATGAATACTATTTATTAACAGATCAGACATAGATATTAGAAACATGACATGCAAGTTTGTAAATAATACCAAGATTTGCACAAGTGTTTGGGCATTAGAAACTATTACAAGCAGAACTAGATATGGTGAAGAGATGGACCATTGTTTGGCAAATAGTATACAATGCAGACAAGAAGAGTGTTATGGAGATGGGCAGGACTAATGCTAAATCCAAACACACCTTTCATGAAATTTAATGGAAGAAAAAAAGGTAGGACAGAATTAAAAGTGGGATTTGATGGATAATCAGAATGATAATGGTGATAAAAATACATTTATCAGGATTCTAAGAGATGTAGGAAAAAACACACACTAAGTGATAGCAATGGATGTAGGAATAAAGTTTTGTTTTTTTAAAGGAAGAAATAAGATGTACACTAATGGACATTTTTAAATCCACAACACGTTTTTGAATTTGGGACAATTCTGACATAGGACAATGTGTAGTTTGCAAACTACCTTAAAAATGATGCTGTTTAAGACAAAAAACAAGCAATCAAAATAGGTTACTGCCTCGAATCAAATAGAAAGATTTGATTTCTGTTTTAAAGCTATTATGGAACAAACTGAATAGAATCAAGTAATTGAAAAGATAGAAACTGGACTTTAAATAACAAAAAGGAACTGGAATATTGAGTACAATCCAATTAATAGGAATATTTTGACTTGGCTCTGATATTGACGAATGAAATAATACTAGATGGGGCGTGCAACTTCAATTGGATTGATCAGGTAACCCATTTTACCCGAAGATCTTTGAAAGAAGTTTGTCAGATATTAGATATAAAACAAAGGTTTCATATACCATACCATCCCCAGAACTCAGGAATGGTACACTCAGGAACCAGACATCAAAGGATAGCTTACATAAAGCTATTTTACAGGGAAGAAACAATTGCGTACGAGCTGTGCCTGTAATATTGCTGCGACAGAGAGCTATTTCTGCTCGAGAATAGGACTAACCCCTTTTGAATTAATACTGGAAGAACATTACACCTCCCAGAGGAGACAATATCAGGAAGAAGAGAGCTCCCAGAGAGCAGAATTCCAATGTGAGGGATTTGGTAGACCACCTGCATGCCCTGAAAAATTAGGTAATCATGCAACAGCAGCATACAGAAAATGGCAAAAGAAAATATTCCTAAATTACCCATGCCAGGGCATATAGTAATGATGAAACTTATGACAAACAAGAAAGGTTAGGTGTTTAATGGGAGGGACGCTATGAAGTGGTTGTCACAAGCCGAACATGTGCCCTAATCAATGAGAAGCACAGTCTACACTGGCGGCACTGAACACAGTTGAAGCCATATAATCCTGTAATTATAAAGCTGCCCCAGTGGATGAATAATCCTTTAGAAGAAAGGATTATTATGGCCTTTATGGCCGCCATGGTGATAATAGGAATGATTCCAATTTGCAGAAAGTCATTAGACTGGGCTAGATCATGGGGCAAAGAAAACAGAGGGATATTAGAAGAAAGGAGATAGAAATGATTCCATAATTAAGATACTAACTTAAAGCCAATAGGCCCTCTGTTTATACTTACAGGATACAAAGCAAGGCAAAGGGGGATCACCGAATCTACTGCTTCCAGAACAGAATAAAACTACAGCAGACAGATCCTTTGGATAACACCGGGCATTTGGCACGTAATTGAGTGTAACATGGTTGTTATGTGGATCTGTAAATAATAATTCACTTACCTGACACTGACTAACAGTTGGGGATTTAAAAGAGAAGCGTAGGAACTGTCGACAGATAGTAATTGTCAAAATGATTACATTATATCAATTCTTTGAATATTGGGTTTACTGATTTTTAACTCAGATAGAACCAGCACCTAAGGTCATTCAAAGTTCCTCTCAGGAGCTGCATGTCAACACTTGATTACAGTAGACACGACAGGATCAAATTTTAACCTTGTGCTAGTAGACTAGGCCATATGAAGGTATACATCTGTCTACAACTTATCAAAACTAGTGCCTAGTTTAATCCTGAAACAAATGATACCGAAGCCAAAAGGAGAAGATTGTGCTGAGAATAAGGAAAGCCCTGGGAGTAACTTAGGCATGAGTGAACGTTACCACAGTGTAAAATGGACCAGCTGACTATGCCAAGTCCACTTCGTAATGCTCAATCTTGCAATATTTCTTATTGCTTTAAGGATGGCGACATTTACCGGCAACAATATATATTGGATTTGTGGGGAAACGGCATTTTCTTGGCTCCCTCCTGGATGGAATGAATCATGTTAGTTTGGATATGTAGTCTCACACATATGTCATATTCTTCATCTTCCTTCTCTGACGAGAAATCCACATGCCTTAATGCAAATAGAACACTATTATAATATGATGGTCCTTAGTTTGGAATCAGGAAGTTGACACAACAAAGTAATTATATAATTTTGAGTCCGAAACAAATTGCCAATGATACAGCCAATGCCTTAACTAAAGTCAGTGATGAGATGGTTGTCATGCACATTCTGAAACTTGAGCTTCGAATGGCATTGGACTTTACCTTGCAGCCAGAATTGGAACATGTGCCATAATTGGATCAGAATGTTGCACATACATACCAGATAATTCAGAATCCATAATCAATCTGGTTGGTCATATTAAGAGAGGTGGAGAAACTCAAGCACGTCCAACCCGGGGGGGGAAGAAGAGGAGGAGGAGGAAGGGGGGAGGAGGAAGTGGGGGGAGGGGGGGTTGGATTTTAGGCTGGCTAAGCTCTCTGGGAACATAAATTATGCAAAGAATTGTATTCTTTTTTACGTGATCTCAGTATTTATAGTAATTGTGTACCTGCTCAAATGCTGCTGTACACATGTGGTTAGGTCCACCCAGAGTGCAGTAGCAGTAATGACAGTGTACAGAGAAGAAGGTCCCAAATGCCAAATAACCATTTGAGATCTAAGAATATTTACTTAAAAACATCCATTTAGTGGCCTAATCTTGGGCTAGCCAAGAGCAGGAATATGTTACAGGACTTCAAAATATTCTGGATTTGAAACACCAATAAAGACTATTAGAACAGAGTGGATTAGATTAGGATAAGAATCATAGACTGTCTTAAATATATTTTACAGTGGGATTGTCTGCATAAAAACACATATAACCAAAGTTAGAGAATTTAAACATGTATTTCTGATGAGTGTGTTATTGAAATAGTATACAGCTTGGCTACTGACACAGAGTTCTAAGTCCAGTAAAGTGAACCACATTCTTTATAACAATACACCCATAGTGGCATAGCTCTTTATCAGAATGAGTACCAAACAGCTCTGTGAAGGACAAGCTAGTGGTTCCAGACAGATTAATGAATAGGCAGAGTATTAAACCAGATAAAAGTTCAGAATAGGTGGCTATGGGAAAATCAGGCAGAAACCACTAGAACTTATCGTTCCCAGGCTGTCAAAGAACATCTGTAATTGGCCAAGGTATATGATATTTACTCACGATGACTGACCTGTACTAATGATGATTGATTTATGCCGAGCTAGAAGGTGGGTAAAATGTATTTTGGAAGTTGTATAATTGTCTTGCCACTGTGATGTAACTTCAGAGAAGAGTTGGATTGCCCAGCCCTTCTCTCCCAACATGCATTCATCAATAAAGAAACATCTTTCACCAAGATACTGTAATTGTGAGTCTTTGTATTAGCTAAAGTTAAGCTCAATACTTAGCCTCCGGAAAAATCCCAAAGAGATTACAATCATCTCATTAGCAGTGTCCAATTCTCCAAAGGTGTAAATCTCAAAGTTGCCTATTCATTAAGCAAAACTGACAGAATGGAAGTAAATGCTAATGGAGAAATGCTGAAGGGACTTGGGGCAAATATAATTAGGCCAGACTGAATCAGATGGAAGCACAACAGAGGCTGGCCTTCCACCTCCTTTTCGTCATACATGAGATATGCCATGGTCAAGTTTTTGAAATTTTATGGCCACAATTTCATAATTCTGGAAGGGAGAAAGGTGGCAATGAATGCCAGTGCCTTCATCCTCTAGGTAGCATTACAAGCATGTCTGGTCAACTTAGCAAATTGTAGTACCAGGACTCTGTGTCCCTGACTTCCAGAAGAGCTTGGATGTCTTCATCAGGGATATTCTGAGTCCATTCTTCTGTGGTATTGTCTTTAAAGCACAGAGGACATCTGGCTGATTATACTAATCAAATCAGGGCTTCCCAAACCATGGCTCATGACCACACCCCCCCCCGCCCTCAGTGAGATTGCAAGACTGTGAGGTCACAGGCTCTGAGACAGGAATGACTGCAGTGGGGCTCCAACTAACAGCTGCAAGGCCCCTTCAGATCCTTGTATTCTTTCTACTGGTGGATGTGGCTAATAAACCCCGTCCCCCTCATGCCCATCTTTTGGGGAGGGGGGCTCACATGAAGTCTTAGGCTTTAAAATAGGGTCAAACTGGCAAAAAGACTGGGAAACATTCGGTCAAATGTAATCAAAATATTGGTGAGAAAGATATTGAAGAAACTTGGGAAAGAAAAGAAAGAAATCAGCATTTGCAACTTGGTTGTCTGCCACCGTGTTTCTGTAGAATGCAGACTGAATAACAATTATAGGAGGTGATAAAGAAATATTTTCTTGGGGCCTTTGGCAGATGCAACAATTTTTTCAAAGACACACAGGATATTAGGTTGTAAGTTTGATTTCTGGTTATTTCCTGATTTCACTATTATGTTATACAGTGTAGTAGAATGGATGCTACAGATGGCATTAGTATTCTGAGCCTGGGAGTAGGAAAAAAATCAGCTCAGGTTCCGATTTATAACCACTAATCAGCGACTCCTGTCGGAAAAGGTGTGAACAGAATTAGGCTCAGTCATTAACGTTCTCCACGTCTAAATATCCATTAATTCTCACCATCTTGGTTAACGTGATAAAAATGGCCGAAGTAGAAGTGTACTGGTGAGCTGATAACTGAGAGGAACATTCCCCAGTAAAATCCAGCACTCTTAGGGAAGGAGGAAGGAAAGGAAAAATTTGTTTAATTTTGTAGAGTTCATCTTAAATATATTTAGGTTACAACGGCTCCAAATTTCGAATATTTCTAGCAATTTACTATTTTTGATTTTTTTTACATTGTTCCTAATCTCAACACTACGAAGTAACACACACAGCAATGACACCAGCTTTAATAAGAATATTCTCCTACTAAATTAAATACAGTTCTAAAACTGTAGTTATTCTACGAATGAACCCATAAGAGTAGTGCTATAAGAAAATATGCTAAGTTCTAAAAATGAATAATCTAATGCTACATGAAAGGGTGAAAATCATGAGAAATGCAATTTAATAGATTTAACAATAAATTGAAATGCATGGTGGTTACTTGATTGGCAGGTACATTATTTAACTGTGCATGTCATTACTTGAACCCCAATAGAGAAATGAAGATTAGGAACAGCTGAGCTGAACAGACACAACATTTTACAGTTTGTTTTACTTAAAGGTCTCTCAGCAGCTGTTTAAATCTTACTCAAGCAACGTGCAGTGGTTCAATGTGCTATTTTATCCAGGAACAATCTTTTCATTTTGTTGTTTACATAGACCAAAGCAGGCTTTCTGCAATATACACATATAGGCCTAAATTTCATGAGCACACACTAATGTTGAGGAAGTTCACTGAATTTAAGCAACTCAGAAATCACGGTCAAAACATATGCAAGCTCAGAAAGTTATGTCAATAATGAATCAATTAGAGCACAACTTTACTCCAATATAAATTTCAAATCTTAACATCTTTTGAAAAGACTAGTACTCCATCAGCAATGTAAGACTTACTGCTCATGAAAACATAAGATCAATAAAAAGAACAAAGTCAATGTTGTAAATATGGAACAAGAACAGAAATTATTGACAAAAGGACAAGAGATTCATCAGCACTTACAAAGAAAAAAATAACAGGCAAGTACATTGTTTGCAAACTTTATACGAACACTGAGTTGAAGGAGTTACTCTCGAAACAGTAACCTGTATTCTTTTTACTGATGCTGACAGACCTGCTATGCTTTCCCTATTGGAATAATTATCCAATCTAAAAATTAAGGTTCCAAAAACCAGCAGGCTAGCTCTATCAGGATTGATGTAAAGGAATGAGTCCTGATAGCCTCTGACTTCATCAGGTTATTTGAGATCGGAGGAGATCAGCCGATGGACACAGCAACACCAGGAGTCTGGACTACTGGAAATTCAGACAGGGCTTCCTCACCAACTGGAGAACCAGTAGAAGCCTCACATCACTCTTGCCCAGGAGATCCTACACGATTTAAGTGCCATCTACTTAGCCGGTCAGTGACAAAGCCCCAGGTGAGAAGTGATCCTGCCATCCACAGTTGCAGGCTAATTAGAAGCAGCTGCTCTCTATTTCTACCAGTGTTACCGGGAATATATTTAAGTCAAGAGTGGATAGGTTTTTGATTGACAAGGGAATTAAGGATTACGGGGAAAAAGCGGGAAAGTGATACTCAACCACTGCAGATCAGCCATGATCTTATTGAATGGCGGGGCGGGCTTGAGGGGCTGGATGGCCTACTCCTGCTCCTGTTTCTTGTGTTCTGATGCGTAGTAACTACTATTGAAAATGCCTTGAAATCTTCATTAAGTATCATCGCAGGAGCCCTGGAGATCAGTGAGAGGGGTGAGATGGAGTCATGGAGATATTTCCTCACCCTCATTTTCTATGGCATCTTTGGCCCTCTTCCAGACACCTCATCTGGAGTATATGACCTTGCAGCATTTTTTGTCCTGCAGAAGTGCAGAACTTTAGGTCTCAGTTGATTCATACATTCATAGAACTCTACAGTGCAGAAGAGGCCTTTCAACCCATCGAGTCTGCACTGACCATAATCCCACCCAGGCGCTACCCCAATATCCCTACACATTTACCCACTTATCCCTCCAACCTACACATCCCAGACATTAAAGGGCAATTTTAGCATGGCCAACCAACCTAACCCGCACATCTTTGGACTGTGGGGGGAAACCAGAGCACCCGGAGGAAATCCATGCAGACACGAGGAGAATGTGCAAACCCACACAGACAGTGATCCCAGCCAGGAATCGAGCCCAGGTCAGTTCCTAGTGCTGTGAAGCAGCAGTGCTAACCACTGTGCTACTATGCCGTCCCCAACAAGTACTTGCATGATGAGGCCAGCCACCATGCTCTTCAATGCCACGTAGCCAGAGAGGAGAGCACCTTCCTCCACATCCTCCACATCACATTGCGGCAAACATCTCTATTTGACATTGGGAGTTTTCTTCTGCACTGCCTCTCGTTCATGTTGAGATAGTGTTTTCTGATATGGTACCTCATTGCTTAGGATAATATCACCTCCTCCTTTTAGTTGAACGCCATGATGACACTATAAACTCCTGGCTGAATGTCCAAACAGTAGCTGCGTGGTAGATAATGCTGTCCTTCTTCTATCAGCAGTCATATGGCAAGATGTCACACCCATCCTTCTTCCTTCATTACACATTCTTCACCCAGCAATGCTCGCAGTCTGACCTGCCACACCCACTTGGGTACCTGAGACAAGGAATACTCATAAGGGGCCACACAGACATGCTTTCTCATTTTCAGAATCACCCATCAGCCAGCCAGCCAACCTTCCCCCCCATCCGCCTACCCATCTGTGATTGTCTGGAACCAACCTTTATTGCTGAAGTACATTTAAAGTTTTACTTACAGACTTCTGCAAAGGAGAAGTTTGTTTGCAGAAGTACTGCAAACAAACCTTTTAGGGGATCTCCAGAAGGGTCGGTAACTCCACTACGAATTGATGACTCCCACACTAAGGGTTAAGACATTTGCAGCAGCGAAAATTATATTTCCTTAAACTTTCCATTAATTTTAAGTAGATTTGTGAATCGATTCTGTATGAATCATGCTATTGCCAGCTGCAGTCTGTTTTAATCCTCATACGGTGGGCAAATAACTATGAGTAGACGTCTTGTTAGTACAACCAATAGTTAATCAAAACCCACATAATCAATAATCACCCACCCTACCAACAGTAAGTTATCTTACAGAAAATACTAGAATTCAAAGAACAAAGAAGCACGGGAAACAGGCCCTTCAGCCCAACGAGCCCGCACCGCCACCCCGATGTTCCCACCTCTACCCGCGATCCCTGTCCATGCTTATAGATCTATGGATTAAAAACCAAATTTGAGACAATTTAGGGAGAATTTGTTTTGCCAATTAGCCTAAGAGCACATCTTTGGGATGTGGGAGGAAACCGGAGCACCCGGAGAAAACCCACGCAAGCACGGGGAGAATGCGCAAACTCCCACAGACACAGGCCCAAATCCATGTATCTGCACAGCACAGCGATAGTCACTGAGTTGTCGTGTTGCCCATCAAATGGTCCAGGTCAAGCATACACTAATGATGTGAAGCACTAGGATACTCTCGAAAAAGATCCAAGAGCAGCCCTCTCACGACCCATCGCGTGTATGCCCCTCGTTAGACAACAAGGTGGACCAAAGCACCTGTAGGATAAAAACAAGTACATCAATATCATCATCTATTTACACACTTCCCAGGGACTCCCAAGGCTCATGATCCCTATTTTAAATCAGTTTTCTATACCCCTCCATTCCCATTCTGTTCATGTGCCCATCTAAGTATTTCTTAAATAACTCCAGAGTACCTGCCTCCACCACTTTACTTGGCAGCGCATTCCATAACCCCACCACCCTCTGTGTGAAAAAACTCCTTCTAGCATCCAAATTATACCTTACCCCTCTCACCCTAAGCCCGTGACCCCTCATGCTATTTGAGTCCATCCTCGGAAAAAACTTAACCCTGTTTACTCTATCTATCCCCTTCATAATCTTGTACACCTCTATTAGATCTCCTCTAAGTCTACATCTTTCTAAGGAAAACAGTCCCAATTTGCCTAACCTCTCCTAGTAACTCATACCAGGCAGCATCTTGGTAAACCTCCTCTGCACTCTCTCCAGAGTCTCCACGTCCTTCCGGTAGTAAGGCGACCAGAACTGGACGCAGTATTCCAAATGAGGTCTAACCAACGTTTTATACAACTCTAATACAAGACCTTGACTAAACTTTGCATGACTGGCAAGTATCCAAGCAGATATTGGCCTTTATCTGTGCGCTAGTCTTGGTATTCCTCTGCGTAGTCTGGTCTTTTGGTCTGGTCTGGCACTCTGGCTCTGGTCTTCTTTCCTTCCTTATCGGGTGTGGTGGCTCTCCTGATGCTGGTCGTCGCTGGCAATGTTTATCATTATTGTAGCTTGTTTGTGGGGTCAGAGAGAGAGAGAAATTCGTAGTTGCGCAGCACCCTGTATACCCCTTTTGGCCATTGCCAATCGATTGATCAGGACTTGGTCCTCCTGATCAATGTGTCCAATCAGGTGCTACCACACCAATATCTGGGTGTGTCCCCAACAGCCATGTCTGTAGGTGCTGGAGGCACATAGGTCACACACCTCCCGCTTAAATAAGAGTTCACAGTGCCTGTATGTCTGGTACACAATTCAATGTGACCAGAAAGTCTGTTTCATTGTGGAGATGAAACAAGCCAGTGTGACTATAAAGTCCCTTTCATCCTGGAGATGACCCATATCCTGCTTAATTTACTCATCAGGATTGCAGCTGTTTGTCTCTGACTTTAAACTGCAACCTGTCATTTTAGTTCTTGCCCAATTGTCCCAGAATACTTTACAAAATGCCATTTTAGATGGCCTGTTTGGCCACAATGCCCCACCCACTTGCAGCCATTCTTAAAGCAGTCTTCCCAACTCTGCATAAATCCTGAACTAGGTTTTCACGTACAGATTTTATTTAATTAATAAACAATGAATTAAAATACCTTGGCTACGACAGTGAGTTTTCAACTCATGTTTCCATACCATTAGTCCATGTCTCTGCATTACAAATGCAATAACATAACCACATTACAATCATAACCATATGATGCCAGAAAGTACTTCTGCAAACAAAGGCTTGTGGAATTCAAACTCTTGCTCACAAAGTGTTGCAGAGGCTAGACTTAAAATTTTAAAAACTGAACATGATAGACTTTTGTTAGTTAAGGGTATTAAGGTATATGGAATCAAGACAGATGAATAAAGTTAAGATGCAGATTAAATTTGATGGAGGAATACACTTGAGGGCTGAATGGCCCACTCCCATTCCTCACATAAACTCAGCCCCTTTATCACTAATATAGTGATAATCTAATGCTACATTTTAACAAATGGTTATAGGATCTGCTTAAAATTGATGACAGATGATCAGGATTGTACACAAGTCCAAAGATCCTATGATCAACTAGTAATCTGGGTAATTTGCATCCTTTGCAGCTTGTTAAAAAGCAGCAAAACTGCCAAACAGAATTATCCTCGAATTTGCTCCCACTGCAATTTTGGAAACGTGGCATGAGTCATGGCAGAGA